>JAGDQO010000459.1:0-1200000 GCA_018342035.1 Solanum appendiculatum
CTTATTATCCTCTTCTATACATTTTTACTACTAAATTTTAATATCTTAATATACTTTTTAAACTAAATTCTTTACCTATAATCCAAATAAATGAAGATGATTTTAAACCACTTAAAATTTGTTTTCAATATGAAAATTGAATTATAGTTTAATTATTGATATTACTTATATGTAAATTTAAATTATATTTTTCATGCAATGTCAATATTAAAATTTTAGTTAGGTGATCTTATCGTAATTTTAGAATTTATCAATTGCAAATGAACAGATCATGTAAATTTATCAATTACATACACCGACACCTTATATTTCATAAGCTTCATCGATTTCTTTATTATAGCTTTATAAATCCACAATATATGAATATATAGTTATTGGTATCAATAATTTTGTAGAGTGTAGGTAAGAAATTACAATTGAAGTGCGATAAAAATAATAATCATTATAGATTGATAAGAAATGATAGCATGTACACATATTAAAAATCCATCATAGAAATACAAATCAAGCAAACAATTAATGTAACGATCTTTCCGGTCGTTCTGGGTAATTCATTGGTTAAAAAAATTGGGTTAGAAAACTTTTGGAATAGTGATTGAAAATTTCAAGTTAGGCTAGTCTTAGAAGGAATCTGGGTGAGGTGAGGTCTAGGGAATTCCGTAAATGGATTGGGTAAAATGATAAGCGTGGGTTGATTTTTCTTTTAGCTAAGACAATATTGAGTCTTTAAGGCTTTTTAAAATTAATTCGGGTCAGTCGAACTCCCGATATTGAACCTGGCATAAAAGGATTAGCTTGGAATGTCAAGGTTCGAAGGTGTATTGCGAAATGGAGACTTTTGAGGACAATTATGACCGTGAGAGTCAGTATAGCGGGTGGCACACCGATATAATAGGGTAATTAATTCTCACTATAGCAGGTGATCCCGCTATGGCGGAGCCGTTATAGAGGAGTTAGTTGTGAGTTTATGTAGAAAATTGTCCTAAATCGCTCATAATTCTACAAACTTGTTTGGGAAGAAGTAAGGATGACCTGGGGTGAATTTCATCGATAAAGGTAAGTTAATTACTCCCCGACCTTGGTATTGTGATTTGTAGGCCTTAGAATCCTTGTTGGGTGACATTAGAGCAGAGTTTGACTTGAATTGATGGTGGAAAAATCTTGGCTCGGGTAGGGATGATCATAGGAATAGCCCAGGATTAGGATTTGATTATAATTCAAATATTTTAGGCTAGTATTCTTTGATTGTGTTATTGTATTATTGTTTTAGACCAAGAACAAGATAGAATTCATAACAAGAGAAAGACTCAGGTTCAATATAGCTTCCAAGGCTTGATTCTAGGTTGATGATGGTTGTTTATTTTCTCATTTGTGTTATATGTGCTTGTCAACTTCTTTGTTAGTATTTCATACATGGTATATGATTAGGAAAAAGGAAAAATATGATTTGAAATGTTAAATGTTGTCAATCGCATGCAATGAATGTGTTACTTGGGTGTACAAGTATGATTGTTATTCATTGTTTTTGTGATTGTGATCTGTGATTGATGGTTGTCTTTGGTACCATGTCTGGTACACGATATCCCTATGTTTGACTCGTACCATGCCTAGTAGGGGGATATCCATATATGGTTGGCTCGGGTACCACGCTAGTAGTACATACTAACGGTTGACATAGGTACCACGCCTGATACACTAATTGTTTGTGTGCGGGTTGCATGAGAGAATCGGATTGGCTTGTTGTGCTGTGTTTGTCCATGTTTATTGTGAATAAAAACTCAAGGTGAGAACTGGGAGTCCGTGCCATTTATAATTGTGATTATAATTATATATTATCTATTTTACTAAATTGGGGTTTCCTGTTCATATTTCGTATAGTTGGAAATAGCCAATGATCCTATGAGTACATTGTGATTATGTACTTGATGTACCGTGAACTTACGGTACTTTTGATGCATTAAACATAGAGTTTTGCATATGTCTTAGGCATTTTGGTAGTAGATGTGATGGTATTTGTGCTTTATTTTTACAGGAAATACTCTTTTGGAGCAATTGATGAGTAAAGTGTTGCAGTAGCAGGATTTGGGTGATGTACGAGTTGACTTACGAGCCGTCATTTCTTTGACGAACCGTAGGCTCGAAAGCTTGAAATTTTAGCTAAGTATGGAATGCCGGTTGAAGATGACGAGACATAGTTCCTGCTACGAACCGTAGAAAACTTCAGAAGAGGTCAACTTCAGTACTTGATTGACGGAAGAACAGGACGGGCCGTACTATGGTCTACGAACAATAGATCATGCTCGTAGAAAGTGACCTTCAGATCATTGACTAACTCCTAATTGATGGAAGGAACCTACGAGCCGTAGTTCTGACTTCGATCTGTAGGTCACCAACCGTAGACGACACTGCCCAAGCCGAATTTCCTCAGCTTTCCTTGTCCTACTTAGTTTAGGATTTGTTTTCTATAAATATAAGTTGTAATTTTCATTTTTTAGATGTTTTTGGTGATAGACAATTTGTGATACATTATTTTGGCTTTGGGAATTATTTAATCAAACACTTTTGATATTTAGTTCTTGAAGTTGGTTTATGCAATTGGCTTTTGTACTTCAATTCAAGCTTGTGGATTTCATCGATTCTAATTGTAAGTTCATGATTTATTTTCTAAACCCTAATATGATTTGTGAACAATCAAGCATGAACAAGTAAATCCACGACTAGGGTTGTGGGAACCATGAGCAATTAACAAAGTAAAATTAATAATGAAGTAATTCTTGATAAAGTGTTTATGCATGTATTTGTTAATCTCTTCGTTTTGAATGCTTTTAAACGGTGTACAACGTTAGAACATGCCTCGTTCCTACTTGCTGGAACAAGGAACTAATCAATGAGAAAGAGATCAAATAACGGAAATTTAGCGTGATAATCTGCTATCTAATAGTCTGAACCACATATGCTGAGGGCTAATTTGGGTCAAAGGTAAGGGTTAGTAAAGCATACACCCATAGACGGACCAAGTTGCGTGGTGAAATTCCCTATTTGGAGGACTAATCACTTAGGCGATACCTAGCTTATCGACTATGCATGTTAAATGCTAAAAAAAATTTACTATTATTAGGATTACTGAGTTAAGAACTTGTGGGGAACACATGTGCCCTAGTTTCATTCTTATATTATATTACAAACTGCGAATTCTGTTACTTGTTTACTTGTTTCTACACATCAATCAATCATAATTTTAGTTTTCAAAACCTCTTTTTACAGAGATAACTTGGCTAAACGTTCAAATAACATAAATTAGACTAAGTTTGAACCATATTCCTCGTGGGATCGACCCTAACCTTTTGCTAGGTTCTTTATTTGACAACGACCGCTTATACATCTTAAGGAAGGTGTAATTTGGGCGTATCTGTAACGACCCTCTTAGTCGTTTTATGAGTTTTCCCATTTTTTATGAGTTTAACCTTTTTTAGTAGTTTTTATAAACAAATTATGATTTGTGAGAATGAGGGATATAATTTTCAAATGTAATAAAGGATTATTTTTGTTGTTAATAATAAAGGAAACGAAAAAATAAATAAAATGGGTCAAGCCCATAATAATAATAATAATAATGATAATAATACAATAATAATAATAATAATAATAATAATAATAATAATAATAATAATAATAATAATAATAATAATAATAATAATAATGGTAACAAGGGTAAAGTGCAGCTGATATCCTCGCACAAACTGACAAACAGAACGCATCAGGCAAAATAAAAAAAATTATTACGCAGTGGAGAAAAAAGAAAAGAAAAGGAGAAAAGAAAAGGAAAAAAAGAAGAGGAAAATACGAATTTCATCCCAAAGCGTTAAGATAATGATTCTCGTCCTTTTCATTAAACTTTTGTGTGATTATGAATAGATTTTTAGGGTAGAAACGTGTAGAGTTTGGGTTGAATTAAGAAAAACATAGCCCTAGGGTTCTTAGAACAAAAATCTTGATTTGGGGGTCGAATAACGATCCGTTTTAGCTGAAATTTTGCATGCGAGTTTGTTTTATCATGGATGAACATAATCTAAAAGAAAATTTCAAATTCGAATTTGGTGTCTAGGGATGACTTTTTACCCGATTTTCGAGCCGAAACTAAATATAGTAATATGGGTGTCATTAGATTCGTATTCTTATGAGAATTACATATTTGATAGATTGGAAATGCTTTGAAGCTTTACGAAAAGAAAATGAAAAATCTTGAAGAATTCGTGGCACGTGTTCGACTTTCGAGGTATGTTAAGACCTCCTAGACTTCGTTGAGGAACGTTTTCTAATTAAAGATTAAAAATTAAATAGATAATGGGTAAGGGTGAAAGATGGGGGTCTCGTACCAATGGTGTGACGAGCATTGGTACGGGTACCAGTGTTATTAAAGGGAAAGTTTATTACTATAATATGATAGATTGTAATTCGAGAAAACCAAAGCATATGGGCATTTGCTGATGTATTTAGTGACTTGATTATTTTGTGTGGTTGTGTTTCTTTATTGAACCCGTATAATGGTTATAATTGAGGTGATTATATGTCATAGCGACATTTGATTTAATGAGATGCTGCATCATCCCCTTTTATTATATCATATTGTGCAAATGCATTGACATGAGATTGAGTATGAGTTAAGGTCTAACACGTGGAGATCGTCCGTGTTGAGATCGAGTTATGATTATAATTTTTGCACGTGGAGATCATCCGTGCAAGGGATTGGTTATGGTTATAGTTCGGCACGTGGAGATCGTCCGTGCTGGGGATTGTGTGATTTTATGATAGTGCGTTGAGATCGTCCGCACAAACACGTGGAGATCATCCGTGTCGCTATATGGACCTCACGAGTCCCCCATGGGTCACGAACTCTTGATGTATTTCTGAGTAATATCATGTATATACGGTTGAGAGAGTACTTGCATCTGAGGCATATCATTTCATGGTGTCACATTGCATTGCATCTCATTACATCCTTCATTCTTGTTTGAGTATGTGTTTTATTGATGTTGGACATTACGTGACATTTGATTAACCCTATTTGATGAAAACTTGATTGATAGTATAATGTTGACTTATAAAATTAAAGGATTATTTTCTTATATAGTCCTGTCACTACTTCTTCGTTGTCAGTCTATGAGATATACTGGGTACACGTGGTTTCATACTCATACTACACTTGTTGCACTCTTTTGTGGTGCAGATTGAATTTTGAATTCGAGCGCATTCCTTGGAGTTTTAAGTCTGAGTTTGGATTATGTTGGAGTTGTGGTGAGCTGCTTGGATATTCTGCGGCCCACACCGTCATCTATCTCTGTTTATTAGGTTGTTGGTATTCTAATAGGATATTTCTTATGTCTAGACTTGTCATATGATTTTAGACTTGTATTGACTTTTAGAAGCTCTTGTACTTATGACACTAAATTTTGGGTGGTAGTTTAGTTTTCCGCATTTAATACTTATGAAAGACTTAGTTGTTGGGATATTCTACTTGTCACTTAGGTTTTTCATTATTAATATTGAATTGAATTAGTAAAAGTGTTGAGTTGGCTTACCTATTGATTGGGAACATAGATGCCATCACGATTTGTGATTTTGGGTCGTGACAGTATCAAATTTTAGCGCCGCTGCCGGGAAATGTGGTTTAGATATTGTCTTTAGTATTTATTTTAACTTTTAGTCTTTTTTTGTTTTTTAGAATTAGTTTTAAATTTACTTTTGTTTAGTCTTATTGTTTTTACTCTTCTTGAGATGAAATCTGAAAAAGTATGTAGTTATATTATGAATTCTTACGGGTTAATTTTTTCTCAACAAGATAAGTTGTATGGGGACATGGAAGATTTGCTGATACTCTCCAATAAATCAATAATTAAGCCCATGCATGAGGTTGATATGTTTGACTTGGATATTTACAAATTAAATGCTGAGTTGAGTGCAAAGATGGATGCGTATAACACCCAACAATTTAGTAATAACATGTGTGAGGAAGAAAAAATGCTTATAAGCCAACTTGAGGAGTTAAAATTGGAGGGCGAATTACTTGATCATACTTTTATTGATGGTTTTCCTGTTGAGAAGAGTACACTAGAGTTATGTAATGAAGTAGATAATATTATTTTTAAAAACTCTAGTGTGTGTAAATATGAGGGTGTAAACAATAGTAGAATTAATGAGTTAGGATGCATTAGACCTCATTCCAACCATTTTTCCACATTATGTTTAGATGATGAGATATTAATCGATCCATCTGAGTCTATAGAAGAGTGTATGGAGGAGGAACAATGTATCTATATTCTTGAATTTATTGTTCCAAAATCGGAGAATTACATTCCTCACTTAGGATCCAAAAAGTGCGTGATGCGATATCTATTGCTTGGAACTTTTATTTTTGTACCACCACCTCTTGAGCGTAATAGAAAAATTGATGCAAAATTAGGGGTGCAATACATATCTTCAAAGTGGAAGGAAAAATAGTAAAAAATCGATGGTGTCGTGCTGCGACGTTAAATCAAGCGCTTATTGGGAGGCAACCCAATTCGTAGTGTAACTTCTTATTTTTATTGTTTTAGTATCACTTTTTTTGTTCTGTTTTTGTTTTTTTGCAGATTTAGGGGATGTATGAGTACCAAAATTTGAAGCTAAGGAACACGCTTTGAGCTTAAGTGTGTGGTGCGCGCGACCCTTTATGGTAGGAGAGAAAACATGTCGTTAGCTAGGCCATAGAGGGCCCGAGGGAGTATTTCTCACCCTTCTAATTCTTCTCTTTTCTATAAATTGCTTTGGGGACAAAGTATGATTTTAAGTGTGGGGTGAAAATTCATCCGATAGTTGTGAGCTTAAGGGTGAATATGCCATACGATTTTATTTTATTTGAAAAAAAAATACAAAATTATTTATTTATTATTTTTTATTTTATTTGAAAAAAATAAAAATACAAAAAGATTTTCTTTATTATTCTTTTTATTATAATTTTTAGTGGCATTTCTCATCCACCCCTTGGTTTTTCTTATAGCCTCGGTTCTTTTTCCGAGGGGGCGCCTTTATTATTTTTGGAGAGAAAAGAAAAGGCCTTTTTTACTTGTTTGATACTAGCAATTTAGGCCTGGGTTGAGTAGTATTTCTTTGAGTGCTTGAGAATAAAATTTAAAATAGACTTTTTGACACCTAGGCTCATGGTTGTGACTCTTTATATAACTTATTCTTATTTTATAGGTTGTAATGACCTTGTCCATGTTAGAAGTAGAATTGATCCATCTTGATTGAAACTTGTGCCATGTGTGGTGATGTTGTTTATATATATTCCATGTTTTTCATCTTAGTCTATACTTTGCCCTGCATGGTATTGAAGCGAAATAAAAAAATATTGCTTTGTTTAGAAGATGATAATATACTTTCTTTGATTTCTCTTGTAAATTTTAGCCTTTTCAGATATTATATCACTAGTAACCTCTTTGAGTTTGTAGCCGTTCATTCAGTAGCCTTATATTTATCTTGATCCATATTTTTTGAATCCCTAATTTTTACACCCTGCTTCCTTGAGTACTGTAGTATAAATTGTGATAAAATTATTAAATCTGAAGAAAAGGGATGGTTGAAAAAAAAGGGTGACCAATGATAGTTACTTGTGATGAGAAGGCCCTCTTAGAAAGAGTGTTACATGAAGAAACAAATTTGGTTGAAAAAAATGATTGAAGCATTCTTGATATGATGAGAATTACTTGTGAAAATAATTGAAGAGAGGGCTGAAAAAAGTGATGAAAATAATGGGTGATAAAAAAAAAATGCAAAGTGCTTAGGGAAGTTTTAAGTCACTCTTATATAGTTTTCTACCTGTCCCCTAGCCAACATTACAACCCGTTAAAGTCCTATTTGATTATATTCAAGCATATTTAATTAGTGGAGATGTACATAATGGGCAAGCCTATGGTTCTTTGTGCATACATGTGAATTCTTTTGTGAGCGAGAGAGTTGTTCTTTGATGCTTAGTCCTTAACTTATATTCGATGTTTTTAAATTGATTGTGTGGACTATTTTTTCTTGTCAGGGCACTTGTTTCATGATAGATATGTGATTTTACTAGCTTTCTTTGATTGAATAGGGGAACAAACCTAATTTGATGAGTAGAGTAAGTCTTTGAGGTTAGGAGGTTAGAGGTTTGTTGTTTTATTCTATATCTTGCATAATGACTAGAAGAGTACTTGATATTGTGATTTGTTACATGACTTAATTGTTTGTATCAATCAAAGTGGTGGTATTTCGAGTTTGAGTTTTTTTAGATGAACTTTAATGGTTGCTCGAGGACGAGCAAAAGTTTAAGAAGTGGGGTATTGATGTGAGGCCAAAAATATACATATTTAATCTTTTAATTGTCATTTTTGAGCATAAATTTTATGGATTATTTTTGTGTTGTGTATTTTATTTGTAGGATTAAAATGATGTGAATATGAAGAAATTTAGAGCACAAATAAATTAAAAAACAAGAAATCATATAAGGAAATCAAGCATACAGCTTAATGAATTAAATTTAATATAATAATATATAATCTGTAAACGTGAATAATGAAATTTCAATTGAATAGGGGACATACATGACCTTGACACGTGACAGCTAATGAAGACCCTATCAATTATGAAAGAGGCGGTGGAGAAAAGTTCACAGAAACGAAAAAAAGAAAACTACTAGCCAAATTCCAGTCGGTTGCTGTTTTGACGAGGCGTGGAAAATATAGAAATCCAATTCCATTCGATTTTGGTTTCCTAATTTGTTTTGGATTTAATTATTTTATTTAGAATTTCTATATCTATAAATAAGGCATAAAATATTATTCTTAGGACAGCCAGCCATCCAAGAAACAATACACAACATAAAATTTAGAACTTAATAGCTTAGGAACTTTGGAAGAGCCGCCGTGGAGGCCGGAGAATTTAAGTTTATTCTTTCTTCTCCTTTATTATTTATTTGTATTCGTGATTATTGAAAGATATTTTAGCTATTGTTCTTAAATTTTTATGATTAACACAAGCATATTTATTTTAATAAATTTTGATTGTATTTTTGAGATAATGAGTAGCTAAATTTCATAATTAGGGTTGTGGGAACCATGATTAATTATTAAAGTAAGTTAATATAAAAAAAAGTGATTCTTGATTTATTTTTATGCATGTATTGTTAATCTCTTCTTTTTGATTGCTTTTTCACGGTGGCCAACGTTACAACTTGCCTTATTCCTACTTGCCGAACCAAGGAAATAACGAATGGGAAAAGAGATTAAACAACGGAGATTTAGCATAGTAATCTGCTATCTAATAGCCTGAACCAAATACGCTGAGGGCTAATCTGGGTCAAAGGTAAGGGTTATTAAAGCATACACCCGTAGACGGACCAAGTTGCGTGATGAAATTACCTAATTGGAGGACCAATCACTTAGGAGATACATAACTTACCGACTTTTCATGCTAAAAATTGAAATCGATCACTTTACTTCAGTGCCCAGCAAGTAGGATCTAAACTTCTGTAACTCGAAGACTAAAACTAGTAATTCTTGTTCGGTGACAGTGTAATTCTTTTGAGCAACATTTAAAGCTTTACTCGCATAATATATGGGACGAAGAATCTTCTCTCGCCTTTGCCCCAATACTACGCCGAGTGCCACCCCGCTTGCATCACACATGACTTCAAACAGTTGTCCCCAAACCGGTGAAATAATGATAGGTGCGGAAATCAACTTCAACAATACAATCACAATCAAAATTCATGATCACCATAGCTAGTGCTTCAACACCTAGTCTTTCTTCAATGGACACCTCTGGCTTCTCCTCATTGGCATGGTCCATTACTAATACTGAATTAAGTTCACTCTTATGCTTCATTGATCTGTAGATGTTAAATGTCACCTCTTCATTGTTCAAACGGAACTTCATCTTCCCTTTTTCTATATCTACTAGTGCGCACCTCGTGGCAAGGAATGGTCTCCCCAGTATTATAGGTACTTCAAAATCAAACTTGCAGTCTAATATCACAAATTCCGCCAGAAAGATGAATGCCTCAACTTTCACCAAAACATCTTGAAGAACCCCAATTGGTTTCTTCACAGTACGGTCAACCATAAGTAGCCGAATCGAAGTCAGTTTTGGGGTTCCCAAGCCTAATTTCTTGAAACCGGACAATGGCATCAAATTTATGCTAGCACCTAAGTCACATAATGCCTTCACAAATTGCATCATGCCAATTGTACATGGAATAGTAAATGCTCCGGGATCTTCCTTCTTTTGGACTAATGACCGCGTAGTGATGGCACACAATGTTGCAACTTATCATCATCTTCGAAAGTAACAGCTCTCTTCTTGGTCACAAGATACTTCATGAACTTAGCATAACCGGGCATCTGTTCTAATGCTTCAATTAAAGAACATTTATCGATAACTATTTTAACATAGATGTGAACTTTCTACACTTCCCTTCTTCCGTCTTCTTTACCAACCTTTGTGGGAAGGGAGGTGGAGGTCTTGGCATAGGGATGACATTTTGCGTGATTTTAGCCTCGTTCTCATTTTGATCTCTAGGTAGTTCTGCTACCTCAAGTTCATCTTCATTCGGTTCCTTCATACTTTCCATTTCAGTCGGCAGGAGGGTTAATAGTCTGCTTTCCACCCTTAGTAGTAATAGCCATACATTGCCCATTATTCTTTTGATTTTGAATCGTATTGCTGAGAAGTTTGCCTTGTTGGCATGGATTTGCATTTGAAGATAGTTGATTCACTTGCTGCTCAATCTGTTGAAGTGAGAGTGCATGTGACTCTACCTTTTGCCCGATGCCTGATAAGTTGTTACGCATCTCCTTTACATTTTCATCCAGAGTCAAACCATTTCATTATCTTGCTCATCATATATTCAATGTGATTAAGACTCAAACCTCCATCTCCGTTTCCTGGTGGGATGTACGGGCCACTTCTATCATTCCTATTATTATACCCATTTTTGTTGAAATTATTATCTCAGTTATAGGTCCCTTCACGATTATAGTGTCCTTCCCGATTGTAGTTACTAAAGTTCTAACCTTGATTCCCTTGACCTTGGCACCAATTATCCTGATTGAATCCTTGGGCATTAGTCCGGAAACCCCCCGGTTGCTCATTCACAAGATTCACATCCTATTCATATGTGTACCAGTCAGTTGGTGGATCATTATGCTGATATTGGACTGCATTAACTTTTTCGGCATTCCCATTCACATGTTTTGGCACCAAGCCTACCTCTGTCCTCAATTGCGCCATCTCTTCATGAGTATCATCATTGAAATGATTTGGTGTAGCTTGTATTGAGAAAGTGCTCTTTGCTGTAGCCGATGTTCTAGTGCTCCACGCTTTATTATTCTTAGAGATTATTTCAGGTTTCTCAGCAATTTCCTGGAATGTGTTTACTCGGTAAGATCCTCCTGCAATAGTATCTAGCGCAACTTTGCCATTATCATCTAGACTTTTATAGAAGTACTCCTTGAGTGATTTATCATCAATGTGGTAGTTCGGCACACTCCTCATGAAAACTGTAAATCTATCCCAAGAATCACTAACCGACTCTCCTTGCAAAGCAAAAAAATTGTTAAGTTTATCTTTGAGTTTTAACTTCTTCGATAATAGAAAGTACTTTTCAAGGAACACTCGATACAACTAAGCCCAGATGGAAATAGAGTTGTATGGGAGTTCGAACAACCATACAGTGGCATCACCTGTTAAAGATAGTGGGAACACACGCAAACCAATCGCATCCATATCTAAGTCCGGCCTCCCCTCACTGCTCTTACGCACGCTAATAACTTTACTCAGATGAGCATAAGGGTCCTTCGATGGTAATCCAGCAAACAGTCCTCGGGATGTCAGCATCTGCATCAGACTGCTAGTAACCACAAACGTGTGTCCGGCTGGTAGTGGAGAAACGACTATGGCTCTAGTCGATCCTACAACATTATGGTCAACCTCATAGTTGAGGCGAACATTGGGTGCAGGTTGGTTCTGCACTCTAATCGCATTCTCAAAAAGAGGATTATTCTGAAGGTTTCCTTGCACGTCCACAACCATTGGAGGTTGGACTCCAGGCGACACTGCCCAAGCCGAATTTCTTGAGCTCTCCTTTTCCTACTTAGTTTAGGTTTTGTTTTCTATAAATATAAGTTGTAATATTCATTTTTTAGAAGTTTTTGGTGATAGACGATTTGTGATACATTATTTTGGCTTTGGGAATTATTTAATCAACCACTTTTGGTATTTAATTCTTGAAGTTGGTTTATGCAATTGGCTTTTGTTCTTCAATTCAAGCTTGTGGATTTCATCGATTCTAATTGTAAGTTCATGATTTTTTTATAAACACTAATATGATTTGTGAACAATCAATCATGAACAACTAAATCCACAACTAGGGTTTTGGGAACCATGAGTAATTAACAAAGTGAAACTAATAGTGAAGTAATTCTTGATAAAGTGTTTATGCATGTGTTTGTTAATCTTTTCTTTTTGAATACTTTTTAACGGTGTACAACATTAGAACATGCCTCGTTCCTACTTGCCGAACAAAAGAAGTAATGAATGAGAAAGAGATTAACCAACAGAGATTTAGCGTGATAATCCGCTATCTAATAGTCTGAACCACATATGCTGAGGGATAATCTGAGTGAAAGGTATGGGTTAGTAAAGCATACAACCATAGACGAACCAAGTTACGTGGTGAAATTTCCTATTTGGAGGACCAATCACTTTGGCGATACTTAGTTTACCGACTATGCATGTTAAAAACTAGAAAAGAATTACTATTGTTAGGATTACTGAGTTAAGAACTTGTGGGGAATACATGTGCCCTAGTTTCATTCTTATATTGATAGTACAAACTGCGAATTCTGTTACTTTCTTACTTGTTACTACACATCAATCAATCATAATTTTAGTTTTCAAAATCCCCCTTTTTATAGAGATAACTTTGCTAAATGTTCAAATAACAATAAATTAGACTAAGTCTGAGCCATATTCCTCGTGGGATTGACCCTAACCTTTGTTAGGTTCTTTATTTGATAACGACCACTTATACTTCTTAAGGAGGTGTAATTTGGGTGTATCAGTACTGATACTGCACTTGCTCTTTTTTTTGTTGAGTACATGATATATTGAGGTGGCTGCATCGAGACCTCAACCGTGAAACACACGATATCTGAATCCAAGGGTGAGTTACTTCTTCGGGCTATCATGGATTCCTCTTATCTTCTTTGTCCATCTCTCTAGGCTTAGACCTTTGTACACTTATGTTTTCTTTTGTATTTGGGGTTACATCCCATTATTCTAGACAATTAGAATTTTGGTACATGACTTTCAATTTTAGGGGGTTATTTCGTGAATGTTGATGATAATTTATGGTGTTTTATTTAAACTTGGTTTTGAATTCATAAAGCTTGTCTTTTAATTGAAAATTGATTATATTTTGATTGCTTTATGCAATGTGTGTTAGTAGTTAGTTGGTTCTCCCATCGAGGTTAGTGTGGGTTCCACTCATGACGGGTTGGAGTCGTGACAAAGTTTGTATCAAAGTCCTAGGTTTACTGATCTTATCGTACCAAAACACGTCTAGTAGACTTCCAAAATGGTACAGAGATTTTTGTACTTTTCTTCAGGAGGCTACAGGACATTAGGAAACATCTATTCTTTCTTTCTTTTTCATGCTATAACTTGATTCTAATTGATATCTGGCGACCCAAATTGGTATCTAACCTTCTTCACTCTACTATCTTCACAAGATTAAGACTACGCGTAATAGAGTCAAGGTTATTGTTCCAGTGGTGAAATCAGCAGTCAGAGGCAGACGTAGAGGTAGAGGTAGAGATAGGGGCAGGGGCAGGGGCAGGGGTAGAGGGAGGGTGACACTCGATAGGGGTAGAGCTTTGGCAGTGGCTGGGCCACAGCCGGTTACCCCTCCCCTACCTTGGGATCATGTTGAAAAAAAGGTTGTGGTTGAGATTAAGGAAGATGCTAAGACAAAAATAGAAACACGATTTGGGGGTACGGGTCTTCCCCTTTTATCTTCTGAGGTAGTTCAGTAAGTATTAGCTTTTCTGAGTGGATTGGCATGTAGTGGAGCCATTCCTATTATACCGATTACTCAGGTCCCAGATACTCATCCTATTGATACTATCACCCACAAAATGGATGAAGCTTCACTTACAGAGGCCTTATTCCATCCGATGTTGGGTTCCGTTATGAATGGAACTGAGCAAGAGCTTTATAGTAAGTTTCTAAAACTGTAGCCTCCAGTGTTCCACGGTACAGAGAGTGAGCATGCTTTTGAGTTTATTCTGGATTGCTATGAGAGGTTGTACAATTAGGTATTGTACATCAACATGGGGCATAGTTTGTTACCTTTCAGTTGCAGGGTGATGCCAAGTTGTGGCTGTAACGACCCCTTTCGGTCATTATAGAGGGATCAATGGTGAAAGATGTAGATCAAAAATCATTTTGAGTAGTAACTTGAAAGTCTTAGGCTAGGCTAGTCTAAGAAAAATCTGAGTGAGGTGGTGTTTAGGGCAATCCAGGAGAGGATTGGGGAATAGTGTTTAATCTTGGGTTGGGTTTCCTATTATCTAAGACATTAAGGAATGCATATGGCTTTTAGGAAGTGAATTCGGGTAAGAAGAACTCCCGATATCAAACTTGGCATGAAAGGTTTATTTGAGAATGCCAAGGTTCGAGGGTGTGTTGCAAAATAGGGAAGAATTTCTATCTACTGCATCCGTGAAACCCGCTATGGCGGATGTCATGCCGCTATAGCAAGGGAAACTAATTTATGTTATAGTGGGTAATCACGCTAAGGCAGGGCCGCTAATAGCGGGGTAAGTCAGGTTTTTATGTAGAAAAGTCCAAAAATTGATTATTATTTGGCTATCTTATTTTGGGAAACTGCAAAGGTGACTTGGGGCATTTTCACCTATTTTTCATCATTTTTAATTACTCTCCTAACATGTAATTTGATTCTTGAACCATAGAATCTATAATGGTCGGCCTTAGGGGAGCGTTTTATCTTGAAATTATGGTGGGAAAATCCTGGTTGGATAGAATGATCATGAAATTGGCCTAAGTTTAGGATTTGAGTATAATCTGGGTGTTGTTAGGCAATTAGTCATTGATTGTTGTGTTATTTTATTATTTTAAACTAGCAACAAGCCAAGGCATTGCGAAAGGGGAAAGCTTGAGTTCTTTAGAGTTTCCAAGGCTTGATTCGAGGTAGGCGATAGTTGTTTATTTCTAATGTATGTAATGTTGCATGTTAACTACTTTATAGTATTACATTTGCAATACATGCGGGATACACATAAGGGATGAATATGAATGACATCATGTTAATAATCTTATGCAATGAACCTATTTAATTTACTTGTGCCTTCAAGTGTGGCTATTCATTATGAGTATGATTGTGAATATTGGTTGTGATGACTGGTTGGCTTGGGTCCACGCTGTTAGAGATTTACTAACGGTTAGCTCAGGTATCACACCTAGTATGTGATATCATATGGTTTGCTTAGGTACTACGTCTATACACTAAAAATGGTGGGCTCGGGGTACCACATCGATACACTAATAGTTTGTGTGTGGGTTCCATAAGAAAACTAGTGTATGTTATTGTGATCATGTTGGACATGATTCATGTGTTTATAATCTAAATTTGTGACTGGGTGTCTATATCTATTATGACTTGTTGATATACGTGTTGGCTTGTATTGTGTATTTTTGTTTCGTGATGCATTCATATCTTAGAACTGGTCGTATGATTCTACCAGTACACTGATGTTGTATACTGATATTGTACTTGCTCTTTCTTTGTTGAGTATAAGGCATATTCAGGTTGCTGTTTCAAGACCTCATCTTTGATATTCATGAATTTTGAATCCAAGGTAAGAAAATTCTTCCGGGCTGCCATGGATTCCTCCTAGTTTCTTTGTCCATCTTTTCGGACTTGGATATCTTATAGACTGTAGTTTATTGTCTCTTGGTTGGGTCAGCCCTATATTCTTGATTATTTTAGAGTTTTGGTACTATGTCTTTCAGGTTCTAGTGAGCTAATTCCACAAATGATTTCTTTAATTGATTGAGTTTATGGGAACTCGATCCCTTAATTGTCTAAACTATTTTCCTAGTGTTTTATATGATGACTTTGCCTCTTAAAATTTGTTGATGGTTGGATCAGGGTTAGTAATTAGTTCTCCCAATGGAGGGTTAGTGTGGGTTACACTCACGATGCTCTGGATTGTGACAAAGTTAGTATTAGAGCCTTACATTCGTTCATCTCATCATACCAAAACAAGTCTAGTAGCGTCTTGTAGAATGGTATGGAGACGTCTGTATTTTTCTGCAAGTGGCTGTAGAACTTTAGGAAATTATCTCTTCTTTGTTCCTTTGTTCTATAAATTGAGTCCAATTGGTATCTGGTGATAAAAAATTATATCTTACTCCCTTCGCTCTTTTGTGCACAGATGGTTGATACTAGATGCAATGGTGCAAGGATAGTAGCTTTAGCGGTGGAGCCAGCAACACGAGGACACGATAGAGGCAGAGGCAAAGGCAGGAGAAGGGGTAGGGGTAGAGGGAGAGCAACACCCTCCTAGGGTGGAAATCAGGCAGGAACAGAACCAAGACAAGTGAGCCCTTCCACACCCCAGAACCATGTTGAGGAAGAGGTTGAAACAATAGGATGCTAAGGCAGAGGTGGGAGCACAGGCTGGGGTTACAAGTCTTCCCTTTATGACTTCTGATGTGGTTCAACAAGTGTTAGCTTTATTGAATGGGTTGACAGGTACTGGAGTCACTCCTGCTATACCAATTACTCAGGTTTCGGGTACTCATCCTATTGCTACTATGGTTCCTAAGAGGGATGAAGCTTTGGACACTGATACAATTTTCTATCTGTGACTGGGCTTGTGATGACTGGAACAGAGCATGAGATATTGAAAAAATTTCTTAAGTTGAAGCCTTCATTATTCCACAGTACAGAGAGTGAGTATTACTTTGATTTCATCCTAGACAGTTGTGAGTGGTTGCATAAACTAGGCATTGCACAGTAGCATGAGGTTGAGTTTGTTAGCTTCTATTTTGTATCAAAAATTTGATACGTCAAAACTTACACCTCAATAAAGAAGTATAAACGGTCGAAGTCAATTTATAGAACTCAACTGGAGTTGAGGTCGATCCCACAAGGAATTTGCTACAGAAATAGTTTTACTAGCGCTTTTATTCAATTGTGGTTGATATTTCCAAAAATAAAAATAAAATGCAAGAAAATAAATAAAGGGAGTTTAATGCTTTAACACTAATTGTTGAGTTATTAGCACTTTAGTTGAATCGGAAAAAATGATATTCTTAAGGTTTTATCAAGTTGTGAATGAGACTAGGGTTGTGTTCCACATGAAATTACTGTACTCTTTGATTTAGCTTGAATGATTTCTGCTCATTTAAGTCTAATGTTCCTAGCAAGATAGTTACATCTAACCACTTCTCAGTCTTATTAGATACTTTTTCAGTCTTTTCTTCTCAGCCTTGGAGTTTCTAAACTCTAACATTTGCTGCTTTAGTGTAGCTTTTATCTTCTATCGAACTCTAACAATCTACACCACTTATATTGAGTTTGTTTTCTCTTTATCCCAATCATTACTTTTCTCTCGAACAAGAAAAGAATATGGGCTGCCTCTAATGCATGCACTCATTAGAGATTAATTATTTCGAAAACAAAAACACATAGACAATTCACAAGTAAAATCACTCTTGCTAAAACTAGAGCAACATTCACGTCATGTTTCCCACAACCCTAGTTGTGGTGTTTAGCTAGTCATTTTATCGAGGAACATAATGCAGAACAATATTGAAAGTATAATAATAAGACTTAAAATAATAGATATCCAAAAGCTCCTTGAATATTGATGCTAAACCAAGAACAATAAAATCCAAATCCAACAATGGCAGTAACCAAGATTAACTGATGTTCTAAGTTTCCAAGATAGAGTTTCTCTGCTCCCCAAAAATATTCAAAAATTATCAATAGTAAAAGATAGAAGAAGTTTCCAAAATAAACCCTAGTTAATTTAAAAATAATCTGTGAAAACTAGTCCTAAAGGAATTAGAACTCTTCTGTGGTGCATCTTCACGAGAGGGTTGACGGCTCGTTAAGTACTAAACTACCCGTTAAGTCCTTCTCGTCTCAGTTGGCCAGTGAGGTCTTCAGCTACTGCATCCCTCTCACGATTGATTTCACGGCTCGTGGAGTGCTTCACGGTCCGTGAAGTGTTTCGTGACTCAACACTCGTGCAACATAGACATCTTCTTTATTGCTCAATCTTCACGCTTTGTCCTACGACTCGTCAGACTGGTCGTAGCTTTAACTTCTCTTTGACAAAGCTTCAGGTCTTCACTGGTCCTTCTCCACCAGTCATCAGACGACTCGTGGACATCTTCACAACCCGTCTAGGTGATCGTGGCCTTCTATTCAGTTTAGCAACACTTTAGGACCTCTCTGTTTCCTCTCTACGAGCCATCAGACGGCTCGTGAGCATGG
The DNA here is from genome assembly GCA_018342035.1 of Solanum appendiculatum. Classification (NCBI taxonomy): domain Eukaryota; kingdom Viridiplantae; phylum Streptophyta; class Magnoliopsida; order Solanales; family Solanaceae; genus Solanum; species Solanum appendiculatum. Next base: position 18,599 of record JAGDQO010000459.1, read on the forward strand.
TCACGACCTGTCAAGGGCTCCGTGAAACCTATCTTCAGGTCATCTTCATCATTTCCTCCATTTTACGTATCCAAGTGTTTTACCTATACATACTCAAAGAAAACATCATATTTACATGGACACACTCAATTTCTTGCATTAATTCTTAGTTTTGAGCATCAAATGTGCTACGGATTCACGACACATCAACACCCTCAACTTAGAACTATTGCTTTTCCTCAAGCGATGACAAAACTAACACTTGATGCTCTAAACGTAACTTAAATATATTTCAAAGATGTAGCAACTATCTTAATCAACACCCTATTCAGAATCTCCTTTATCTAACGTGCAAGATTCAATGGATGTCATCCCATTATTCGCCGTCGACCATGCTCACATTCATGTCCACAATCAGCTAACACAATTAACTATCAAACGTAAACATAGTGCCCTCACAACAAAGAAATCCCTCACACATTAAAATACAGGACTAATTACTACTCTCTCTCGAAAAGAACTTCTAATACTGCAGATATTCAGACCATAGGCTTGCCCTTGTTTTCTACTCTTCGACTATCAAATAACCAAAATGGGATCACTATAGGACATTTATTGGCTTGTAGCGTTGGCTCGGGCTAAGGAATGGAACATTTGGTTTATGAGTGACTAGATTTACCTTGGTTCTCCAAAGTATTTATCAACACACAACTCATACTCAAGTGGTCCTATATCTTCTTTCTTCACTATATCCCGGCAACGGAACCTCTATTTTTTTTTACTACCATTTATATGAACCATTCAACCGTGCATTGTTGTTTTGTGCCTTTGAAATAACAAAAGATACGATCTCTAAGTTCTGCTTTATTAATGTCCTGACCACCCTTAACTTAGGCTTTTGGCCCGAGTTGTGGCTTACTTTCGGAGAACCAAAGATACAATATCAACAGGGTGACAAAGAAAACCTCATCAAGGCTCAAATAGGGTTCAAAGGGTTCAAAATTTTATTTGGTAGTTGTTTTTTATTATTGTTGACTTAATTCAAAAATGGCCTATGATCATTTCCCATTCAGTTATTCAATTTTCTTAGCAAGGCAGCACGGGCAAGTTCTAGCTTCTATCTACAACATTAGATTTAAAACTAAGCTCACACTCTCTTGGCACAAGTTTACGCTTGCAGTCTCTTAGTCAACCAATTTATGTTCTGACTAGCAACGATCAACACACCAATACCTAAGATGTCATACAAAGAGCCTAACAGTCAAAAATCATATTCAATAGTGTTTCAAGGTTTCACTCAAATACCAGATTCAACTGCTAATTAGAACAAACAAAAACTTAAAAGAGTAAACAACGACTGAGACATTACTACTTTAACAAAAACAAAAATAGAACAAAAACAACTTTTCAAAACAAGAGCGAACCTCCATGTACTAACATCAAACACCTACTGGTAGGTTCCTCGACCACCCCCTCCCCAACAAAATAACTTTGTCCTCAAAGTGTACAAAACAAGGGCTGTGAGGAGCGGTCATAACTATGACGCCTTAGGCATCGGGATCCCGAGTGATGTGGGCAGAGTGCTCTCGTGTGCAGAAACAAAATCTGAATGTGTGATGTCAACAGGAGTTGGGAGATCACTACCAGAGGCACCACACCTCATAGCATCACACTGCTACTACTCCAATGCTTCCTGTTCTCTAGAAAGTTGCTTGAACTCTAGTCTAGCTTTCTTCGCTCTCCTATTCTCTTCTCTAGAAAGCTCATCATGCTCTGCTACTAAACTTGTCACATTTTCTTTTCCTTTGTCTATCTCAGGTTTAACTAAGTCACCCCAGATGTCTCAAATTGTCGATGCTATCGGGGGAATGCTAAACAGATTCATTAAAGAATCTGGCACAACTGGTGGAGGTACAGTGACTCACTTCTTTGTCAGCTTATCAATATCTGCATTCATAGCAGCCATCTGTACTTATAAAGCCTCACCATCTATGGCACTTAAAGAACTTAGCCGATTGTTGACATGGGATTCGAAGTCGTCCATCCTATTTTTAAGCACCGAAACCTCTCACTGGAGTTCATCACGCAGGCGTTGTTCTACATTTTGTAATTGACCATGAACTACCTGTGGTATTCTGTCAACTACCTGATCATGTATGGCTCGGGTCTGTCTCTGCTCCGCTAATAATCTTTCGATACATACGGTAGGTAACAACAAGGAAGTGCCTGAAAGCCTCTGAAGATGATACTGGAGGTGGCTGTACCCCCACAGCTGGCTGATCTATCCTTTCAACTTGTTCACTGCCTCCTTCAGCTCTCGGAGGTTCAACTGGTGCAGGTGGTAGCACAGATAGAGGGCCTAGTCTCGAACCATATAGGGGATTTGCTACATCCGTATCTTGCTTAACGCAGTCACCTTTGTTGCCTCTATATATTTATCCACCAATTTATTTGTGGTATGTTGGCATGTGTACACAATCTCCTAATCAGACAAGGAAATGGTACCGCTGTTCTTTCATTCAAGGGTCGATCACGTAACTCCGTAGCAATTATTCTCCCCACATTCAATGGGTACCCTGCCATTATAGAAGCTACTAATGATGCTAAGGAAGGAGAAAGGGTGTTATCATTACCCGTTGGCCGTAATTGAGCATGAACCACTGCCCACCACACTTTTGCTGGAAATGATAAGGACGCTTTAGTGATGTGCATTTGTGGGTTGTCGACCCTTACTGTTGCCTCACCCTCAGTAGCAATCAGGCCGGCAATCCACTTCACGATATTCTTCCTGGATGTCAGGTCTTCCATCTCTGCCTCACTGGTCACTGAGTGGTGACGACCTTCAAATAGGCCTACGGAAGTGGGTGCAGTGTAATCCAGGCCATGTAGGAACCTGTTTATGGTTGTCTCGGATATCTCAACTTTTTCACCCCGGACAACTACCTCAACTAATGGTTCCCATGCTGGTGCAACTGCTTTTCGTCCCTTCTTGGTAGATTCAGTATGTGCCACATAATTCATCAACGCAGCTGCATAAGAGGAATAAAACTCTTTAGTTAAATGACGCGCGTACTCTCCTGGTTTCTTGGTCATCCATTCAAACTGATGTTGTTTGAACATATTGTGAATATCTGGAAATGCTCGCACATTGGCCTCCACAACTCTAGACTCAGGGATCATGGATCTCACACCAAAACCACTAGCTCTAGATAGTATGCCGTTCTCAAAGATGTCTTTTGACCCGGGGATTGCCCACATCCGTCGGAAGACATCAATGAGATGTTGTCTCATTACTGGGTCAGACTTCCTTTGATTAATGAACTGTACTAATGATACAACGGGTGCATTAGCAGCACTGTCTTCTTGACTATCACAGTCTGTCTCTGCCTGCTCCACTGGTTAGGGGTCGCTGGTGGATGCTCGGGAATCATCATAAGACCCGTTCTCACTCTTGGAAGCACTCTCTTCTTCTTCAGACTTGGAAGGAGTGTGTTCTTAACTAGTCCTCGCAATCCGAGATCTAGTAGCCCAGTGGGAGTGATCTTTTATTACCGTATCTACCCGGACCCCAAGACTACTAGATGCCTCTTCACTAGAACTTGACTCTGGAGAAGCAGGGGGTGAAATTCGTGCTGATTTTCGCCTTGCTTTAGCCATTGTACCTGCGATAACACGAGTTAGAACTAAGAAAATCAAATGACTACACTAACAGGTACTCAGACTTCCCTTGTGTAAGTATACAAAATGACGCCTTGCCTTAAGAATGTCGTCACTCAATCCATCATTGGGAAGGGCCATGCTGTGCATGAAAATGAAAATAAGAAAAGAAAAATCATTTTGGTATTATTATGATTATTATTATTATTGTTTTTATATACGAGGCACTGTACGGTCCGTGGTGAGTACCATGGATCGTCTAGGCCATCGTGAGCTTTAGTCCAGTGTGCACCCAGCATCTGAGTATGGTTCAAGAAGGGTTTCATGGCCCGTGAAAGTTTACACAGTCCGTGAAGCTGATCGTGCCCTTACACAGAGACTTTACCCCTTTTTGTGCCACGCCACACCTCCACAAACGACCTTCACTTCTTTCTACAATCATGATTCAATCTCATTTTATCAACCCATCACAATATTTCACAAGATATCCAACTTTTAACATGTAATTTTATCAAATTTATGCAAAACCCGCAATATGTGAACACCCCAAAATCAACTAACATTCAAGCTTCCTTTGAGGTTAATACTAAGAGTAATTGCATACATGATTTAAATAAGATCAAACTTATATCATGTAAAAGAGAACTTCAAGTTTTAAGCCTCAATTTCGCACAACAAGGAGTGAGGAATTTGAAATTTGAGATTTCTTGCAATGCAGACTTAGGGTTTTGATGAATTGAAGATTTCTTTATATAAATGCTAAAGAAAACTCATAATCATCCCAACAACCGTTATGAAGTTAAAAGAGAGGAAGAACTTGACTTTTGGCGCTTTGGTTGCTTTTAAAAGCATTGAACCTACCTTTTCCTTCGCGCGGGTCAGGTCGAATCTGTTAGGATCGACTCAATGCTTGACGGTCGTGAAGTGGCTCGTGAAGCTCACCATGACTCGTACAAGCGATCGTGAACTTTATTTAAACCCAATAACTGACCTGCAAGTTCATGATAGGGTAAGCGGTTCATCTATGGTGAGACGGGCCGTGAAACCTTCCGTGAACTTTTACTATTTTTCCAGTGGCCTCCTCTTGCTTTGACGGGTGTTTTCATGGGCCGTGAAGATGTGTACGGTCTGTATAGGGGCTCGTGAGGAACACTCCAGACTACAACTTAAGTTCACTTGCTCAGATTGTTCCTGCACACCTGCAAAAACTGAGACTCTATAAAAACAAGAACTATTATGTAAACTTAAACTACCTATTACAATTACATCTTGGGTTGCCTCCCAAGTAGCGCACAATTTAACATCGCGGCGCAACGCAAGGGCCTTGATTACTTAGACTTCATCAATTTTACATTCCTCAACGATCTTCACATCTTCCGGAGCCCCCATGCATGCTTTGATTCGTTGACCATTTGCCTTTCACCATTCACCTTTGCCGTTTTCATGCTCAATGCTTCCCGATTAAAACACTTGAGTAACTTTGAAAGGTCCAGACCACTTAGACCTCTATTTACCTTAAAATAGGCATAGCCTTGACTTGAATAGCAATACTAAATCACCTGGGCTGAAAGTTCTCTTCTCAATATGCTTATCATGATATAGTTTCATCCTTTCCTTGTATAAGGCTGATCTCTCATATGCTCTCAAACGAAATTCATCAATTTCTTTTATTTGGTTCAACCTCAGATTTGTTGATTCATTCCAATTCAAATTTAACTTCTTCAGTGCCCAAAGTGCCTTATGCTCCAACTCTATAGGCAAATGACATGCCTTTCCAAACACTAACTGTTACGGTGGTTGTAATAACCCAAGCTTCCAAAGAACTTAAAAATGCAGAACTCACCTGAAGACAGTGACCTACGGAGGCCACCTACAGGCCATAGATGGATTGATGGGCCATAGGTGGGGACCGTCAATGGTACTATGAACTTTCAGGATTTCTAAGTTTTTGAACTTTGACCTACGGAATAGCAGGACGGTTCGTCGTTCAGTTGACGGGCCGTAGATGGGTTCTGTAGATGCCTTCCAGACTTAGCCAAGTTTTCAGCCTAAAATGAACTTTCTGAATCAATTGACGGAAGAGCAGGATGGTCCGTCGATTGGCCCCGACAGTTTTTAATTAAGGGCTTTTTGGTCTTTTCTCTAATTGTTTACCTATTAAGCTAAGTCGATTATACCCTTAATCTAAGATCTATAAATACTTTCTAAGGCTAATTCCTTTCATTCTAATTCATTCCTAAACTCTTCTCTCTCAAATATTTCTCTCTCTAAACTCTCAAGGAAGAAGAAGAAAGCTTGAATCCTCCATTAAAGACCTTCAATCTTTTCCAATTTCTTGTGGATTGCTTTGAGGTATGATAGTGTTCACCATTAGGAGTCCTTTCCTCCAATGGGCCCTTCCTGTTCTTCATGATTTCTAAAGGTTTATTCTAACCGAATTGAATTAGGGTTTTGATCAATCATTGTGGGTTCTTAAATTATGATTTCAATTATTGTTTTTATGATTTGTAGTGCACGATCTAGTGTGATAAAGTAACTTAGTCACGAATTCACGTGAATTACATGATTTGATGTAAAGATTACATGAACCCCAATGATCCCAAGTTAATTCTCCCCAATTTGATAATCTATGCTTTGATTGTTGGGTTGAGCTATGATTTGATGAAGTTTATGAATTCTCTATGAAATCAAGCACGAATTATGAATGAATTGAGGATAATCTTATGAATTTAGCATGATCAAGTCAAAAGCATGATTTTCCCTCTATTATGTGAGTTCATTCAAGTATGGGTAAATTGTCTTAATTATGACTTTCTAAGCATGAACTTGCATTGAATTGCATGATATGAGTTGAACTTACATGAACCCATATGAACTCTATGAACTATGAATTATGAGCATGATAATCTAAGTGAAGAAGAAGCTAATTAACTTATGCATGTCTCATATAAGGTAAATGATGAATTAAGGGTGTTTTGAGAGTAAAGTACCAAAGTTATGGTATGATGATGCTATGGTTGAGTAGTGAAAGGTTTTCTCACGTAATTCTCCCTTTATGATAAAAGAAGAACAAAGAGGCGATTACCCATGTTCTTAAGGTGCTATTCTAATGACGTAAGCTTAGACAAGGTCCATGCAAGATGAAACATCTATAAGCATGATTTTATCTTGAATTGGTAATCCTAGTTGTACCTTTTCATGTTTAATGATATAATATTTTAATGACTAATCCGTGGGAATTATGCTTAGCACTGAGTGGATATTGAGATGGAAGCCCTCCTGTTAGTAGAGGCCGGGTCTTCTAGTGAAAGCTCTCCTGTTAGTAGAGGCTGGGTTTTCTAGATGGAGCTCTCCCGTTAGTGGATGCCGAGTTTCCTAAAGCAATCCCTATCCCATAAACTATGTTGCCACCATAGGATGTTGTCTTTAAGTAGACATTAGCTAGTAGATCCACATAAGCTAAGAAGTTCATGGTCTTACCTTGGTAAGTAGAACACCTCTTTTCGGTGTGGGGTAGACACCGGATTCCATGTTGATAACTCACATGGTCTTACATGTTAGTTAAGGCTATTCCCCACAAGTTATTGAACAAGTGTTCTCATGATGAAGTAAAGAAAAGAAAGAAAGATTGTTTAGCTTGCTTTGGCCTTGATATATGCTTTATGTTTCATGTTTATCATATTTTAAGTTTTGCCATTGCATGTCATGATTATTTTTCACTCTAGCATGATTTACGTGTTTATGTGCATTCCTATCATACTTAGTACTTAATTGTGCTAACACATACTTTTGCATACATTAACTTCTTTGGTGTAGGACGTAGCGATTCACCATCAACTCGTGGCTAGAGCTTTATAGTAGCAGATTGATAGAAGTCTTAGTGAGTCCTCATCCATCCGAGGACATAGCCTAGTTGTTCTTATTTGCATGACATTTCTTTTCAGTTTTCAGATTGTATTGGGTTACGTCCCAACTTTACTTTCTATGATAGATTGGCTTTGAGACATGAGATTTAGACTTTCACTGTTTCTTTTAAAAGCTTTGATATGAAATTCTCTTTTGAACTTTTATTCTCTATTATCTTGTATGTAATGTATGCTAAGTGGATTGTATGAGGCCTCTCGGGGTCTTGTACGCCATGTCACATCTAGGGGGTACCTTAGATCGTGACAAACTTGGTATTCAGAGCGCAAGGTTTTAGAAAGATCCAAGGATGTCTCATAAGCCATGTCAAGTAGAGTCTTGTTCATGAGTGTGAAGCACGCCACACTTATGAATGAGAGGCTATAAGACGTTTAAGAAATTCCACTTCTTTTATTATTGCTAAGTCGTGCCATAGAGTTTAACTCTATAACTCTCTCTCCTAATCCCTATCCTATGTGTTTCAGGATATGGCGAACCGAAGAGCTTATGCTAGAAGAAACATGGGAGAGAATGTGGAACAAGAAGCTCCTCCTCAAGCTCCTCAAGTTCCGGCCGACCCTTTGCGGAACAAGTGACTAATACGGAGTTTAGGGCTTCTTTCCAAGTGTTGGCTCAAGCCGTGACCGCCCAAGCCAATAGAGAGGTTGTGGCTCCCGTGAACCCAAATGTGGGTACGACTGCGTCAAGGGTGAGGGACTTTACTAGAATGAATCCTCTGGAATTTTATTGCTTTAAGGTTGAGGAAGATCCTCAAGAGTTCATCGATGAAGTATACAAGGTGTTGATGATTATGGGTGTGATGATGGAAGAGAAGGCGGAGTTGGCCGCTTATCAACTCAAGGGTGTTTCCCAAATTTGGTTCAATCAATGGAAGAGTGAGAGGGTGGTTAATGAGGGTCCTCTTGATTGGGAGAAATTCAAGGTTGCTTTCCTTGATAGGTTCTTTCCCCTTAAAATGAGGAAGGCAAAGGTGCTTGAGTTTATCAACCTTCGACAAAGAAATATGAGTGTGAAAGAGTATGTTTTGAAGTTCACACAATTGTCCCGATATGCTCCTTCCATCGTTGCCTATCCAAGGGCAAGAATGAGTAAGTTTGTTTCGGGGGTGTTCGAAATGTTGGTTAAAGAATGCCGCACCGTTATGCTTGTTAATGATATGGACATTTCTCGTCTCATGGTGTATGCTCAAAAAATTGAGGAAGAAAAGCTTAAGGAAAGGTCTAGAGAGACCAAGACGGCTAGGACCGGAGATGCTAACTTATCACATGCAAGGTCCGATGGACATGGTCGTCCTAGATTTTGACAAAGTTTCTCCGGCCAAGGCTCATCCAATGCTTCTCCTAAGTTTAACAATGATAGGGTGTCTAACCTCAAGTCTCAAGGAGGGAATAATGGTGGTTCTTTATTGGCTCCTTGTGCCAAGTTTGGGAAAAAGCATGAGGGTAGATGTCTAGCCGGTACGGATGGTTGTTATAATTGTGGAAAGAGTGGTCACAAGATGAGGGATTGTCCATCTCTCATGGCCAAGAGAAAGGAGAATAAGCAAGCTCCACCTAGAGGATCGGGTTCGAATGCTCAGAAGCAAAACCAGTTTTATGCACTTTAGTCTCGTCATGAGCAAGAGAGCTCTCCCGACGTGGATACCGATATGTTAAGATTTTTCCATTTTGATGTTTATGCTTTGCTTGATCCCGGTGCTACCTTGTCTTTTGTGAGGCCATATGTGGCTATGAGGTTTGATGTTGTTCTGGATGTGTTGCTAGATCCTTTTCGTGTTTCTATTCTGATTGGAGAATCTATCATGGCTAAGAGAGTATATAGAGATTGTCCCGTCTCCTTATCCCATAGAGTTACTCATGTTGATCGTGTAGAGCTTGATATGCTAGATTTTGATGTTATCCTTAGGATGGATTGGTTGCATGCTTGTTATGCCTCTATTGATTGTAGGACCCGAATGGTCAAGTTTCAGTTTCCAAGTGAGCCTATCCTAGAGTGGAAGGGGGGAAATTTTATGTTTCAAGGTCAATTTGTTTCTTATCTAAAAGCTAGAAAGATGATCTCTAAGGGTTGCATTTACCATCTTGTTAGGGTGAGGGATATAGATTCTGAAACCCCTACTCTTGAGTCGGTCCCAGTTGTTAATGAGTTTTCAAAAGTATTTTCTGATGATTTATTCGGTATTTCTCCCGAAAGGGAAATAGACTTCGGTATTGACCTTCTCCCAGATACGCAACCTATTTCTATTCCTCCTTATAGAATGGCTCCGGCGGAACTTAAGGAACTAAAAGAGCAATTCAAAGACTTGTTGGATAAGGGTTTCATCCGGCCAAATATTTCTCCATGGGGTGCTCCGGTCTTATTTGTAAGGAAGAAGAATGGTTCACTCCGTATGTGCATTGATTATCGCCAATTGAACAAGGTTACCATTAAGAATAAGTATCCTTTACCAAGGATAGATGACTTGTTTGACCAACTTCAAGGGGCTAGTTATTTCTCTAAGATCAACCTTCGTTCGGGCTATCACCAACTAAGGGTGAAGGAAGATGATATTCTGAAAATGGCTTTCCGGACTAGGTATGGTCATTACGAGTTCTTGGTGATGTCGTTTGGATTGACAAAGGCTCTGGCCGCATTTATGGACTTGATGAATAGAGTGTTTAAGCAATATCTTGACATGTTTGTGATTGTGTTTATTGAAGATATTTTGATCTACTCAAAGTATGAGGGTGAACATGTTAATCATTTGAGGATTGTGTTGCAAGTCCTCAAGGACCAACAACTCTTTGCGAAGTTTAGTAAATGTGAGTTTTGGTTAATGTCCGTGGCTTTTCTTGGTCACATTGTTTCCGGTAAAGGTATTGAGGTAGATCCTAAGAAGATGGATGCGGTTAAGAATTGGCCTAGACCTTTATCACCTTCGAATATCCGTAGTTTCTTCGGCTTAGCTAGTTATTATAGAAGATTTGTTGAAGGGTTTTCATCTATTTCTTCTCCATTGATGGCTTTGACTAAAAAGAAGGTTAACTTTGTGTGGTCTGAGGCATGTGAGAAGAGTTTTCAAGAGTTGAAGGATCGACTTACTTCGGCTCCGATATTGACTCTATCGGAAGGATCCGATGGTTTGGTGGTTTATTGTGATGCCTTGAGAATTGGGCTAGGATGTGTTATTATGCAAAATGAGAAAGTCATTGCTTATGCTTCAAGGGAACTTAAGGTGCACGAAAAGAACTATCCTACTCATGACATGGAATTAGCGGTGGTTGTATTTGCTTTGAAAATATGGCGACATTATTTGTATGGGGTACATGTAGATTTCTTCACCGACCATAAGAGTTTGCAATATGTGTTCAAACAGAAAAATTTGAATCTCCTCCAAAGAAGGTGGCTTAAGTTGTTAAAAGACTATGATATGAGTGTTCTCTATCACTTGGTAAGGCTAACCCTTCTTGTTCTGCCAGTTTCTCTGCTCTCGGGAACCTGCTCTATCATATTGTCCATCTCTGGGACAGTTTTGACCTTGATTTCAAGAATTGTAACCTTGATTTCCTGAGTTGTAATTCCTGAAACCCCCCTGGTTGTTCAAATATTTTGCTTCCTCATCAAACTCAGCCTCCTGTTCATCATATCTATTCACAGCAGCGACTGCGTTTACCTTATTATGACCAGCAGTGAGGTGTTTAGTGATGAGATCCATCTGGGTTTTCAAGTGGGCCATATCCTAATCCTGTTCCTCCTCTCTTTTTCTCTGTTTGGCTGAAAGTTCGAAAGTGAACCCAAGATCTCCAATCTCTGCCTTCCTAGTATGCCAGGCTCTGTTGTTCTTTGACATTTTGTTCATGATTTCCACAATCTCAGGAAATGTCTTGCTCATGAATGATCCCCCACACTTTGTATCTACAACTGGTTTAGTTACAAAATTTAATGACCTGTAAAATGCTTGCTTCAGATGTCTATCAGTGAGGCCATGATCTGGGAACTTCTTGAGCTTTTGGCTAAACCTCCACCATGTGTCATGTATTGCTTCACCTGGCAGTTGTTTATGAGTACCTATTTTATCCTTCATTTGCAGTTCCTTTGACTCTGGAAAAAATCTCTCAATGAAAACCTTTCTCAGCTCTGTCCATGTTCTTATGTACTCAGGTGGCAGCTCATCCAGCCAGTTTATCGCATCCCTAGCTAGGGATATGGGAAATAACCTAAGCCTCATTACTGTTTGACTAACCCCAGGAATCTCAGTAGACTTGCAGATTGCCACAAAATTCATTAAATGTTGGTTGGCATCCTCACCAGTAGTACCTCTAAACATTCCTTTCAAATTTAGCAGTTGAATCATAGTACTAGTGATGGTGAACTTCACTCCCAGAGGTAGGGCTGGCAGCACTATAGCTCCAGTTGCACCTGCTTCATCCAAGTCCACATCTTCTTCTTCAAATCCTCTCTGAACCTGCTGTTAGAGTCGACCTCTTGAAGCTAGTGGTTGGTGTTGAGGTGGAACTATCTCTTCAATTCTGTCATCTCTTTCAACCATCCTGTTTGGGCCGATAGCATTATGCTGAGCACCTCTAGCCTGGGCCGCAACATCTTGTCTCAGTCTCTGCCTTTGAGCTTCGAGTTCTGGTGCATTAACCATCTTCCTTAAGGTTTTACTTAACTCGGGATCGTAAGGAACTAACTATGCTCCTCTACTTCTTGTGCTTGGAATGCACCAGGAAACTCACCTGTTAAAGACACAGAGAAAGAGCAAGACATTAAATTAGGAAATACACCTACAACTGAAATAATAGCTAGTAAAATATTTCTGAACTGAAATTCCTCGGCAACGGCACCAAAAATTTGATATGTCCAAACTTACACCTCAATAAAAAAGTATAAATGGTCGAAGTCAACTTATAGAACTCAACTGGAGTTGAGGTCGATCCCACAAGAAATTTGCTACAGAAATAGTTTTACTAGCGCTTTTATTTAATTGTGGTTGATATTTTCAAAAATAAAATTAAAATGCAAGAAAATAAATAAAGGGAGTTAATGCTTTAGCACTAATTGTTGAGTTATTAAAGCTTTAGTTGAACCAAAAAAAATGATATTCTTAAGGTTTTATCAAGTTGTGAATGAGACTAGGGTTGCGTTCCACATGACATTACTGTACTCATGTGATTTAGCTTGAATGATTTATGCTCATTTAAGTTTAATGTTCCTAGCAAGATAGTTATATCTAACCACTTCTCAGTGTTATTAGATAGTTTTTCACTCTTTTCTTCTCAGCTTTGGACTGTCTAAACTTTAACATTTGCTGCTTTAGTGTAGTTGTTATCTTATCTCGAACTCTAACAATCTACACCACTTATGCGGAGTTTATTTTTGCTTTATCCCAATCATTACTTTTCTCTCGAACAAGTAAAGAGTACAGGCTGCCTCTAATGCGTGCACTCATTAGAGATTAATTATTTCGAAAGCAAAAACACATAGACAATTCACAAGTAAAATCACTCTTGTTAAATCTGGAGCTATATTCACGTCATGTTTCCCACAACCTTAGTTGTGGTGTTTAGCTGCTTATTTTATCTAGGAACATAATGCAGAATAGTATTGAGAGCATAATAATACGACTTACAATAATAGATATCCAAAAGTTACTTGAATATTGATGGTAAACCAAGAACAATATAATCCAAATCCAACAATGGCAGTAACCAAGATTAACTGATGTTTTGAGTTTCCAAGATAGAGTTTCTCCGCTCCCCCAAAATATTCAAAAACTGTCAATAATAAAAGATAGAAGAAGTTTCCAAAATAAACCCTAGGTAATTTAAAAATAATTTGTGAAAACAAGTCCTAAAGTAATTAGAACTCTTCTGTCGCACATCTTCACGAGAGGGTTGACGGCTCGTTAAGTACTACATGACCCGTCAAGCCCTTCATCGTCTCAGTTGGCCAGTGAGGTCTTCAGCTACTGCATCCCTCTCACGATTGCTTTCACGACTCATGGAGTGCTTCACGGTCCGTGAAGTGTTTCGTGACTCAACACTCGTGCAACATAGACATCCTCTTTATTGCTCAAGCTTCATGCGTTGTCATACGACTCATAAGGTTCTTCACGACAAGTCAGACTGGTCGTGGCTTTAACTTCTCTTGGACAAAGCGTCATGTCATCACTGGTCCTTCGCCACGAGTCATCAGACGACTCGTGGACATCTTCACGGCCCATCTCGGTGATCGTGGCCTTCAATTCAGTTTAGCACCACTTTAGGACCTTTCTTCTTCCTCTCCACCAGCTATCAGACGGCTCGTGAGCATGGTCACAGCCCGTCAAGGGCTCCGTGAAACTTTGCTTCAGCTCAATCTTCATCATTTCCTCCATTTTATGCATCCAAGTGTTTTACATGTACGTACTTAAAGAAAAAATCATATTTACATGGACATGCTCGATTTCTTGCATTAATTCTTAGTTTTGAGTGTCAAATGTGCTATGGATTCACGGCACATCATAGGGTAAAGCTAAGTAGTGGCTGTCACAACCTAAAGTATCCCTAGACGTAAGATGGAGTACAAGACCCCATAAGACCCTATACAAGCTACATAGCATACATCATACAAGATAATAGTAGATAAGAGTTCAAAAAACAATTTTTGTCAAAGAGTTGACAAAGGTAGTGAAAGTCTAAACATAGTCTCAAAGCCATTTAATACATCAATGGAATGAAAGTGGGACGTAACCCGTACAAGTCTTAAAAGTAATATGACATAAAAGTATAAACATGGCATTGCCCTTGAATATATTAGGACTCACCAAGTCTTCAAGGTCTCTATCACAAAGAATTAGCCACGAGGGGATGGAGATGAGCTAGATCCTACACTTATGAGAAAATGTAGGCAAGAGTATGCGTTAGTACAAGAATGTACCAAATATGATAACTATGCATAGAGGTTAAAAAATCATGCAAAAAGAGCTATACATAAGATACAATGACCAAGTTAAATCATATGATGACATGATAGAAAACATAAGGTTCAAGGCATGGTCAATGCAAGGAAATCATCTTAAAACAACATATGCTTAAAATACCTTTAGAAAGTATACTTAGTTCATTTTGTGGGAAGTGAGCCTTAACCGACATAGACCATGTGAGCTATAACATGGAATCCGGTGTCTACCCCACACTGAAAAGAGGTGTCCTTACTTGCAAAGGTAAGAACCATAACTTCTAGCTTACATGGATCCACTTGTTAATGTCTATCTAAGACAATCATCCTATGGGGGCACATAGGTATGGGATAAAGAGATTGCTACTAGAAACCCAGCCTCTACTAACGGGAGAGCTTCCATCTAAATACCCTCTCGATGCTAAGCATAAATCCCACGGAATAGTCGTAATTTATAATTCATCTTATCATTAGAATAGCTCCTTAATCTTGATTCAAAGTTTAGTTGAGAAAACCTTTCAACCCTTATGAATCCCTTATGTGAGAAAATCCTTTCACAAATCATGTTTTGAATTGTATGTGAGAAATCCTTTCACAACCCAATAACAACAACATTTATTCTTCACTCTCAAAGCAAATCTTAAATCATCATAATCTCATAATTTGAATATGCATAACTTCATAAAATTCACGTTTTGATCATTAATAAACTTCATTATACACTTATAGCTTAGAAATCATAATTCAAGAATGGGATCACATACTATCATCTTAAAATCATTGAATTAACTCAATTCATGCATGGAAAGACTTAGCTTAATCAATTTGATCATAATTGGAAAGAACCCACGAGATACAAGAAAAAATGTAATTTCAATTGAATAATCTAACTTTGCAAATTTGGAGAATTTAGGAAACCTATGGAGGAAAGGAATCCATAGGTGAAAGCTATCATACCTTTATGCCAAAATCCCACTAGCAATGGAGGTTTAAGAGGCTTGACCTTGAAACCCTTGATTCTCCTTCTTCTTCAAGCTTCTCGAAAGAGAATTATTTGGGAAACGATTTTGGAGGGAGTTTGGAAGTGATTAGAAAAGGGTAGAATTAGGCTTAGAAGCCTTATATAGGGTTTAGGATTAGGGCTTAACCGACTTAGATTAGAAATAGATCAATTAGGGAAAAGACCAAAAGGCTCTTAAAAATAACCGTCGGATCTCGACCTATAGTTCCGACCTATGGTCCGTAGGTCCAACTACGGACTGTCCTAGTCAACCGTAGAAAAGTTCAAAAACTATTGTTTTGAACCTTCAAATGATGGGACCCCATGTATGGTTCGTAGGTCCATTTATGGACCGTAAGTATCAACCGTCAGTCCAATCTTGAACCCTTAAAATTTTACCAAGTCTAGTCGGTAGAAGCAATGACGAACCATCCTGTTGAGTCATAGAAAGGACCCTGAAAGTTGACATTTTCAAAAAGTTTACCTAGCCATCTACGGTTCCCACCTATGACTCATAAGTCAACCTACGGTTCATAGGTTGCTTTCGTCAGTACTGGCACCACACTTGCAAAACTAGAAATTTTCCTTCTTTTCAAATCCAAGGTACTATAGTGGTACAGGGATAATGTGGTATGTCGGTCATCAGTCTTACCTCCACTATCTTGGAATTAATACCACACCTTGGTTTTAGAGAAGTACATGTCTCGTACTCTAAGAGATCAAAAGAAACATAAATATTTGGCCCTCGAGCAGGGTAGTGTGATAGTTGCGGCCTATGAGGCTAAATTCCATGCCGTGCTCGGTTATGCTACTCAGGTTTTGAGAACGGAGAAAGAGAGGATTCGTCTCTTTGTGAAGGGATAGAACACTGACTTTCAAGTTTTATCAGTGCACATGACTTTGGCTGGGAGAAGCTTCAATGAGGTAACATACTATGTTAAGAAAATTAAAGGAGTTCAACAAGTTGGGCAGACCAAGGCATTGGGTAAGAGGCCTAAGAAAGTGGGCAACTTCAGTTGTTCTTATTCCAAGGGTTATGGTCAACAGGGGTATTCAGCTTGTCAGATTCTGCCAGCTCTACCTACTTTTACGGGTGTCTATTCTAGCGTTAGTCTCATGCCCAGGGTGGCCAAGGAACTTCCTATTCTTCAGTGAGTAGAGCTTAACTTGACCGCTGATGTTTTAATTATGGTGAGTAGGGACACTTTAAGAGGGAATTCCCTCATGCCCCAACAAGTAGACTAGAGCCCGCGTTCTAGTGGGTAAAGGTAATAATGGCAGAGGACATTCACAGGGTGTGCAAAGAGGTAATAAAGGAGGCCAAGGAAATGGTAATGCAGGGAGAGAAGCGTCGCAACCAGGTGGAGCAATTGCCCATAATGAAGATAAAGCTCAGTCTTATGTTTTTCTAGGAAGACCAAGGCTGAGGCACTAGATGCAGTGATAATAGGTACTATTCTTGTTTGTGACCGGATGGCTACTATGTTGTTTGATCCAGGTTCTAGCTATTCTTACGTATCTACTGAGTTTGGTTTATGTCTTGACTTGACATGTGGTATTCTTGATGCCTCTATCAATGTTTCTACCCCAGTTGGAGAGTTGGTAGTTATTACCCATGTATATCATTTGTGCTCTATTATATTTGTGGGTTTTCAGATTTGGGTAGGTTTTGTCATATTGGATATGGTGGACTTTGATGTGATCTGAGAAATGACTTGGATGTACCCTCATTATGCGGTGCTAAATGGTAACTCTAAGATAGTAACTCTAGAGAACCCTTGAACGGAAATATAAGAGTGGGAAGGGGTGTACAAGCCTACGCCAGTAAAGATCATATCCTTCATTCGAGCTAGCAGGATAGTAGGGAAAGGTTGTTTATCCTGTTTGGCTCATCTTCAGGATGTCAGCACATAGTCCCCTTCCCTTGAGTCAATCACCATAGTTTAAGGTATTCCAGAGGTGTTCCCCATGAATTTTCTGGGCATGCCTCCAGATAGAGATATTTACTTTTGTATTGATTTTAAGCCGGGTACTCTTCCAATTTCTATTCCTCCCTATCACATGGCTCAAGAAGAGTTAAGAGAACTAAAGATTCAACATGAGGAACTTTTTGACAAGGGGTTCATTCATCCCCGTGCTTCTCCTTGGGGTGCTCCAATCTTGTTTGTAAAGAAAAAGGATGGTAGCATGAGAATGTGCAGATTAACAGTATTAGAACAAAGTCACCATCCAGAATAAGTATCCCTTACCTCGTATAGATGATCTATTTAAATAGTTACATGGTGCTTTAGTCTTCTCTTAGATTTATTTGAGGTGTACGTACCACCAGTTAAAGAATAGCCCTGAAGACATATCTAAATGACCTTTAGGACTCGGTATGGACACTATGAGTTTTTTGTAATGTCGTTTGAGTTGACTAATGTATCAAAAGCTTTTATGAGCTTGATAAATGGTGTGTTTAAGGCACTGTTGTATTCCTTTGTGATCGTGTTTATAGATGATATCTTGATCTACTAAAAGGCAATGAGGAACATGCAGATCACATTCTTATTGTTCTGGGTATCTCGAGGAAACAAAAGTTGTATGTAAAATTTTTCAAGTATGAATTTTGCATGTCTTCGTTTTCCTTCTTAGGGCATGTGGTCTCAAAATATGGGCTGATTGGAGATCTCCAAAAAATTTAGGAAGTCAAGAATTGAGTTCGGCCATGCTCTATGATAGAGGATAGGAGTTTTGTGGGTCTTGGTAGCTACTACTGTAGGTTTTCCAAGACTTTACTTCTAACACATCTGACAAGATTGACTCAAACAGAGGTAACTTTTGTGTTCTCTAATCAATGTGAAGAGAGCTTCCAAAGGCTCTAAACACACTTGACCACTGCTCTTATCTTGACATTACCGGTGAAAGGTAAAGACTTCATTCTTTATTGTGATGCTTTACATTCGGGCTTGGATGTTGTGTTGTTGCAGGACAGGATTGGCATATCCTATGCTTCAAGGCAATTGGAGATTCATGAGAGGAACTACCTTACGCATGCTTTGGAGTTGGCAGCATTAGTGTTTGCTCTTAAGATCGGGTGACATTATCTCTATGCGGTCAAATCTGAGGTGTTCACAGATTATTATAGCTTACAACACGTGTTTACTTAGAATGATCTAAATCTGAGATATAGAAGGTGGATGGATTTGTTAAAAGAATATGATGTAACCATTCACTATCTCAAGGTAAGGCCAATATGGTGGCAGATGCATTGAGGCGGAAGAAAGTAAGCATGGGAATTCGGCTAGCTTGGGGTGTCCAAGTGACCCTTAAGTAAAGAAATTCAGGCTTTGGAGTCTAAGTTCATGCTGTTGGAGATTTCGGAGAAGGGTAGGGAATCAATTAATATTGAGGTTAATACCACATTCATTGGAGAAATCAAGGCTAAGAAGTTTGTACATGAGAGTTTGAACAAGCTCAGAAATAAGGTGATGTCTAGGGAAGCCCGTGTAACACCCCGGATCCGAAAAGAACGAAAATTCAAAAATTTTAAAATGTAGTGTTACCTACCACTTGACCTACTATTCGTTGGTTGACCTACCAACTGTAGGTCAAGTAGTATGTGGTGTCGTGGATGACATTGCCTAAGGGGTGAAATTGTGTGAAAAATTGATGCCCAACAAGTGTGACCTACAGTCGGTCACCAACGGTTGGTAGTTTGACCTACCAACTGAAGGTCAAATCATAGGTGAGGGTAGTCGGTTGAAATTTAAACGGGTTTTTTAGTGTTTTTCCCAAATAGTTTAATTACTAAACTAGGTCAGTTACCCACTAATCCTAAGCACTATATAAGTCATCTAAATCTAATTTTACACATTCCAAATCATTCTCAAAAATTTCCTCTCCCAAATAATTCTCTCTCTAGAAAAGGTTGAAGAAGAAGAAGAAGTGAAGTTCGGGTTTCAAGAACCAAGCTTCCAATTCACCAATTGCTTAAGGGCTTTGAACCCCAAGGTATGATGGCTTTCACCTATGGAGTCCTTTCCTCCATAGGGTCCCCAAAATTCCTAATTTTCTAAGCAAGAATTGTTCAATCAAAAACTAGGTTTTCTTCTATCATGTGGGTTATTTCAATTATGATCAAATTGCTTTGTTTGTGGCTTTCTAAGCATGAAATTGGTTTGAATTGCATGTTTTAAGATGAATTCCCATGAACCCATGTGAAATCCCTAAATTTCTAGAGTTTGATTTATTGTTGGGTTTGAACCATGAAAAGATGGATTTTATGAAATTAGATGAACCCATGCATGATTTATGATTTCTAAAAGCTATGATTTCATGAAGAATTATGAATGATCAAAAGATGGGTTTTATGAAAGCATGCATGTTCAATTATGAAATTTATGATTATTTATGATTTTCTTTGAGATTAAAGCATAAATGATGTTGTTGTGAAAGGGTTTTCTCACATATTACTCAAACCATGAATGTGAAAGGATTGTTCTCACGTAAAGGATTCATAATATGTGGAAAGATTTTCTTAACTAAAGTTGAATAAAAGATTAAGGAGCTATTCTAAGGATAGACAAGAGGCGATTACCCATGTCTACTAATGATGATGATAAAGTATGAATTATGATTAAATGACTATTCCATGGGATTTAAGCTTAGCACCGAGTTGATACCGAGATGGAAGCTCTCCTGTATGTAGAGGCTGGGTTTCTATTGCCATCTCCTTATCCCTAAACTATGTGCCACCATAGGATGATTGTCTTAGATAGACATTAGCTAGTGGATCCACGTAAGCTAGAAGTTTAAGGGTCCTACTTGGCAAGTAGGATGGCCTTATCGATGTAGGGAGGATATAGGATTCCATGTTGATAGCTCACATGGTTTTACATGTCAGTTAAGGCTACTTCCCACATAATGAACTAAGTTTACTTCATTCAAGGTTATTTCAAGCATGTTTTCTTAAATGATGATTTTCTTGCATTAACCATGGCTTTTTAACTCATGTTTTATCATGTCATTTTATAATTTGACCTTGTCATGGCATCCTGCGATTTTATCCTTTTTATCATGATTACATGATTTTATGCATAGTTGTCATACTTGGTACATGTTTGTACTAACACATACTCTTGCCTACATTTTCTTAAAAGTGTAGGATCCGGCTCGTCTCCATCTTCTCGTGGCTAGTTTGTGATATTAGAGATTTTGAAAACTTGGTGAGTACTCATATGTTCGAGGACATAGCGACATTTACTTTTATGTCATTTCCTTTAAAGACTTGTATGGGTTACGTCTCAACATTCTTTCCATTCCTATATTAGATTGGCTTTGAGACTATATGTAGACTTCTGCTATTTCTTTAAACTCTTTTGATATGGAATTGTGGTTTTTTTTGAACTCATTAAATGCTATGATCTTGTATTATGTATGCTAAGTGGCTTGTATGAGGCCTCTCGGGGTCTTGTACACCATGTTACATCTAGGGAGTACTTTGGGTCGTGACAAACTTTGTATTTAGAGCACAAGGTTTTAGAAAGGTCCTAGGAAGTCTCATAAGCCACGTCGAGTAGAGTCTTGTTCATGAGTGTGAGTCGCACCACATTTATGAACGAGAACCTATAAGATGTTTAGGAAATTCCACTTCTTTCATCATTCTAATATCGTACGATAAATTCTAACTCTATATGTCTCTTTCCAAATCCCTATCCTATGCGTTTCAGGATATGGCCACTCGAAGAGCTTATGCTAGGAGAAATGCGAGAGAGAATGTGGAACAAGAAGCTCCTCCTCAAGCTCCTCAAGTTTTGGCCGACCCTTTGGCCGAAAAAGTGACTAACGCAGAGTTTAGGGCTAATTTTCAAGTGTTGGCTCAAGCCATGATGGCTCAAGCCAATAGGGAGGTTGTGGCTCCCATGAACCCAAATGTGGGTACGGCGGCATCTAGAGTGAGGGACTTCACTAGAATGAATCCTCTGGAGTTTCATGGTTCTATGGTTGAGGAAGATCCTCAAGAGTTCATTGATGAGGTGTACAAGGTGCTAATGATCATGAGTGTGACACAGGAGGAAAAGGCAGAATTGGCCGCTTATCAACTTAAGGGTGTGGCTCAAGTGTGGTTTGAGCAATAGAAGAGTTAGAGGGTAGTTGATACGGGTCCTCTGGATTGGGAAAAGTTCAAGGTTTCTTTCCTTGATAGGTTCTTTCCCCCTTGAGATGAGGGAGGCAAGGGTGCTTGAATTCATCAATCTTCGTCAAGGAAGCATGAGTGTCAAGGAGTATTCTTTGAAGTTCACACGATTGTCTCGATATGCTCCTACTATGGTGTCCAATCCTAGGGCAAGGATGAGTAAGTTCGTGTCAGGAGTGTTCAATTTGGTGGTCAAGGAATGTCGTACCACTATGCTTATCCATGATATGTATATTTCTCGCCTAATGGTTCATGCTCAACAAATAGAAGAGGAAATACTTAAGGAAAAGTCTAGGGAGACAAAGAGGGCTAAGACCGGTGATGGTAATTTCTTACACTCAAGGTCCGATGGACATGGTAGTTCTAAGTTGCGACAAAAGTTCTCCGGTCAAGGTTCCTCCAACGCTCCTCCTAAGTTCAACAAAGATAGGGTGCTTAACTCTAAGACTCAAGGAGAAAGTGGTGGTGGATTCTCATCGGCTACTTGTGCTAAGTGTGGGAAGAAGCATGAGGGCAAGTGTTTAGCCGGTACGGATGGTTGCTTCGGTTGTGGTAAGTGCGGCCATAAAATAAGGGATTGTCCATCTCTCACAGCTTAGGGAAGAGAAGGTAAGCAAGCTCCACCTAGTGGTTCATGTTCAAATACTTCCAAGCAAAACTGGTTCTATGCACTTCAGGCTCACCATGAGCAAGAAGGTTCTCCCGATGTGGTTATCGATATGTTGAGAGTTTTTCATCTTGATGTTTACGCTTTTCTTGACCCCGGTGCTACTTTGTCTTTTGTGACACCATATGTGGCTATGAGGTTTGATGTTATTCCAGAAGTATTGCTAGATCCCTTTTGTGTCTCTACTCCTATTGGTGAATCTATTATGGCTAAGAGAGTCTATAGAAATTGTCCCGTCTCCTTATCCCATAGAGTCACTCATGTTGATCTTGTAGAGCTTGATATGTTAGATTTTGATGTTATTCTTGGGATGGATTGATTGCATTCTTGTTATGCTTCTATTGATTGTAGGACCCGAGTGGTCAAGTTTCAATTCCCAAATGAGCCTATCCTAGAATGGAAGGGGGGAAATTCTATGCCTAAGGATCAGTTTGTTTCTTGTTTTAAAGCTAGAAAGATGATTTTTAAGGGTTTCATATACCATCTTGTTAGGGTGAGGGATATGGATTCTGAAACCCATACTCTTGAGTCAGTCCCCATTATAAATGAGTTTCCAGAAGTGTTTCTCGATGATCTGCCTGGTGTTCCTCCCGAAAGGTAAATGGACTTTGGTATTGATCTTCTCCCTGATACACAACCTATCTCTATTCCCCCTTACCGAATGGCTCCGACAGAACTTAAGGAGTTGAAGGAGCAATTGAAGGATTTGTTAGATAAAAGTTTCATCCGACCGAGTATCTCTCCATGGGGTGCTCCAGTGTTGTTTTTTTGGAAGAAAGATGGTTCACTCTACATGTGCATTGACTACCGTAAATTGAACAAGGTTACCATTAAGAATAAGCATCCTCTTTCGAGAATAGATGACTTGTTTGATCAACTCCAAGGGGTAAGTTACTTCTCTAAGATTGATCTTTGTTCGGGTTATAACCAATTGAGAGTGAAAGATGATGACATCCCTAATACGACTTTTCGAACAAGATATGGTCACTATGAGTTCTTGGTAATGTCGTTTGGGTTGACAAATGTTCCGATCGCGTTTATGGATTTGATGAATAGGGTGATTAGACAATATCTTGATATGTTTGTGATCGTGTTCATTGATGATACTTTGATTTATTGAAGGAGTGTGGATGAGCATACCAATCATTTGAGGATTATGTTGCAAGTCCTGAAGGAACAACAATCTTTGCAAAGTTTAGTAAATGTGAGTTTTGGTTGAAATCTGTGGCTTTTCTTTGTCACATTGTCTCTGATAAAGGTTTTGAGGTAGATCCTAAGAAGACGGATGCGGTTAAGAATTGGCCTAGACCTCTATCACTTTTGGATATTCGAAGTTTCTTCGATTTGGCTGGTTATTATAGAAGGTTTGTTGAAGGGTTTTCTTCGATTGCTTCTCCATTGACATCTTTGACTCAAAAGAAGGTTAAGTTCGCATGGTCCGAAGCGTGTGAGAAGAGTTTTCAAGAGTTGAAAGATAGACTTACTTCGGCTCCGGTGTTGACTCTACCAGAAGAGTCCGATGGGTTTGTAGTTTATTGTGATGCTTCAAGGGTTGGACTAGGATGTGTTCTTATGTAAAATGGGAAAGTCATTACTTATGCTTCAAGGAAACTCAAGATTCATGAAACTAACAATCCTACCCATGACTTAGAACTAGCGGCGGTTGTATTTGCCTTAAAGATTTGAAAGCATTACTTATATGGTGTGCATGTTGATGTTTTTATCGATAAGAAGAGTTTGAAATATGTGTTCAAGCAAAAGGATCTGAATCTTCTCCAAAGGAGGTGGCTTGAGTTGTTAAAGGACTATGACATGAGTGTCCTCTACCACCTCGGCAAGGCAAACGTGGTGGCAAATGCTCTTAGTCGGTTGTCTATGGGTAGTGTTGCTCATGTTGAGGATGGTAGGAAAGAATTGGTTCAGGATGTTCATAGTTTGGCCCAATTGGGTGTTCGGTTGGCTGATTCCACTCAAGGCGGTGCTATGATTCACAATGGTTCAAAATCGTCCTTTGTGTCTGATGTGAACACTAAGAAAGGACTTGACCTAATCTTGATGTAATGGAAAGAAGCAGTGCTCAAGAAGTCCTTTGAGGTTTTCTCCCAAGGGGGAGATGGAGTACTTCGATATCAAGGTCGTTTGTGTGTTCCCAATGTGGATGACTTGAGAGGGAAAATCTTATCATAAACCCATGGTTATCGATATTCCATTCACCCAGGAGCCACCAAGATGTATCATGATTTGCGGGAGGTCTATTGGTGGAATGGGATGAAGAAGGACATTGCGGAATTTGTGGCTAGGTATCCTAATTGTCAACAAGTGAAAGTTGAGCATCAAAACCCGAGAGGTTTGTCCCAAGATATTAGTATTCCTACTTCGAAGTGGGAAGATTTGACTATGGACTTTATTGTTTGTTTACCATGCACCCGGCGGCAGTATAATTCGATTTGGGTTATTGTGAATCGTATGACGAAATCAGCCCATTTCATTCCTGTCAAGGTTTCTTATTTGGTGGAGGATTATGCTAAGTTGTACTTGAGAGAAATGGTTAGGTTGCATGGAGTGCCTTTATCCATTATCTCTGATCGTGGTACCCAATTACTTCTAAATTTTTGAAGTCTTTCAAAAAGGGCCTTGGAACTCGTGTTAAGCTTAGCACGGCCTTTCATCCTCAAACCAATGGGAAAGTGAAATGTACTATTCAAACTTTGGAACATATGTTGAGAGCTTGTGTGATTGATTTCAAGGGTAATTGGGATTCTCATTTGCCTTTGATTGAATTTGCTTACAATAATAGCTACCATTCTAGTATTGGTATGGCTCTGTTCGAAGCTCTCTATGGTAGGAGATGTAGATATCTTATAGGTTAGTTTGAAGTTGGTGAATTCGCTTTGATGGGTCCTGAGTTGGTACATGAGGCTATGGAGAAATTTTAGCTTATTAGAGAGAAGTTGAAAACAACTCAAAGTTGAAAAAAGTCCTATGCTGATGTTAGAAAGAGAGATTTAGAATTTGATGTTGATGATTGGGTGTACTTGAAAATTTCACCCATGAAGGGTGTAATGAGATTTGGAAAGAAAGGGAAGCTTAATCCCCGTTGTGTAGGCCCATATCAATTTTTTAGGCGTGTTGGTAAGGTTGCTTATGAACTTGACTTGCCTAATGATTTGGCATCGGTGCATCCGGATTTCCACGTCTCCTTGTTGAAGAAATGTGTTGGTGATTCGACATCTATAGTCCCATTGGAGAGTCTTGGCATAAAGGATAGCCTTTCCTATGAAGATGTTTCAGTTGAGATTCTAGACCGGCAAGTCCGGAAGATAAGTAATAAGGAAGTTCCTTCCATGAAGGTTCTTTGGAGGAATCAATTAGTTAAGGGTGCTACTTGGGAGGCCAGTATCCTCATCTCTTTCCCTCCGAGCCTACACTAGCTTGAGCTATCTAGTGCCTCATGGTTCATTCTTTTTGTTTCATGTGTCCTAGTTGTATCCATGATTCCTCGATTATGAATGTTCATGAAGAGTTAAATTTTGAGAAAATGAGCTAGCTTAATTGATTTCTCTATGATTATGTGCATTTGAGTATAAATTGCATTAAGCCTTCATAAAATGATGTTTTGAACCTGCTTTAGCTTGGAGTTGATGTTTCCTCCTCGGGAATGTGCATTTATGTGATTGCATGCATGTTGGGCTGCTAGACCTTGATCTTACCTTCCCTATGATGTCTTGAGTTCCATTCGAGGAGGAATGTTCCAAAGGGGGAGATAATGTAACACCCCGAATTCGAAAAGAACAAAAATTCCAATTTTTGAAAATGTAGTGTGACCTACCACTTGACCTATTGATCGTTGGTTGACCTACCAACCTTAGGTCAAGTAGTACGTGGTGTCGTGGATGACACTGCCTAAGGGGTGAAATTGTGTGAAAAATTGATGTCCAACTAGTGTGACCTACGGTTGGTTACCAACGGTTGGTAGTTTTACCTACCAACCGTAGGTCAAATCGTAGGTAGGGGTAGTCAGTTGAAATGTAAAGGGGTATTTTAGTCCTTTCCCCAAATGGTTTAATTACTAAACTAGGTCGGTTACCCACTAATCCTAAGCACTATAAAAGTCATCTAAGTCTAATTTTACTCATTCCAAATCATTCCCAAAGCTCTCCTCTCCCAAATAATTCTCTCTCTAGAAAAGCTTGAAGAAGAAGGAGTGAAGTTAGGGTTTCAAGAACCAAGCTTCCAATTCACCAATTGCTTAAGGGCTTTGAACCCCAAGGTGTGATGGATTTCTCCTATGGAGTCCTTTCCTCCATAGGGTCCCCAAAATTCCTAATTTTCTAAGCAAGAATTGTTCAATCAAAAACTAGGTTTTCTTCTATCATGTGGGTTATTTCAATTATGATCAAATTGCTTTGTTTGTGGCTTTCTAAGCATGAAATTGGTTTGAATTGCATGTTTTAAGATGAATTCCCATGAACCCATGTGAAATCCCTAAATTTCTAGAGTTTGATTTATTGTTGGGTTTGAACCATGAAAAGATGGATTTTATGAAATTAGATGAACCCATGCATGATTTATGATTTCTAAAAGATATGATTTCATGACGAATTATGAATGATCAAAAGATGGGTTTTATGAAAGCATGCATGTTCAATTATGAAATTTATGATGATTTATGATTTGCTTTGAGATTGAAGCATAAATGATGTTGTTGTTGAGTTGTGAAAGGGTTTTCTCACATATTACTTAAACCATGAATGTGAAAGGATTGTTCTCACATAAAGGATTCATAACATGTTGAAAGGTTTTATCAACTAAAGTTGAATCAAAGATTAAGGAGATATTTTAAGGATAGACAGGAGGCGATTACCCATGTCTACTAATGATGATGATAAAGTATGAATTATGATTAAATGACTATTCCGTGGGATTTAAGCTTTCCTTCGAGTGGATACCGAGATGGAAGCTCTCCCGTATGTAGAGGCTGGGTTTCTAGTAGATATCTCCTTATCCCTAAACTATGTGCCACCATAGGATGGTTGTCTTATGTAGACATTAGCTAGAGCTAGAAGTTTAAGGGTCGTACCTTGGCAAGTAGGATGACCCTATCGGTGTAGGGATGACACCGGATTCCATGTTGATAGCTCACAGGGTCTTACATGTCAGTTATGCCTACTTCCCACATAATGAACTAAGTTTACTTCATTCAAGGTTATTTCAAGCATGTTTTCTTAAATGATGATTTTCTTGCATTAACCATGGCTTTTTAACTCATGTTTTATCATGTCATTTTATAATTTGACCTTGTCATGGCATCCTGCGATTTTATCCTTTTTAGCATGATTACATGATTTTATGCATAGTTGTCATACTTGGTACATGTTTGTACTAACGCATACTTTTGCCTACATTTTCTTATAAGTGTAGGATCCGGCTCGTCTCCATCTTCTCGTGGCTAGTTCGTGATATTAAAGACCTTGAAGAATTGGTGAGTCCTCATATGTTCGAGGACGTAGCCACATTTACTTTTATGTCATTTTATTTAGAGACTTGTATCGGTTACGTCCCAACATTCTTTCCACTCCTATGTTAGATTGGCTTTGAGACTATATGTAGACTTCCGCTATTTCCTTGAACTCTTTTGATATGGAATTGTGTTTTTTTTTAACTCATTAAATTCTATGGTCTTGTATTATGTATGCTATATGGCTTGTATGAGGCCTCTCGGGGTCTTGTACGCCATATCATGTCTAGGGGGTACTTTGGGTTGTGACAGCCTGGGATGCTATTCTCGATATAGGTGGGGTGCTCAGTTTTAGGGGGAGAATTTTTGTTCCTTGGGTTGATGATTTGATTCAGAGTGTGTTAGCAGCGTCTCATGGTTCTCAACATTCGATTCATCCAGGTGTAACCAATATGTACCAGGTTTTTAGGCAACTTTATTAGTGGCTTGGAATGAAGAAGGACATAGCCGAGTACGTATCCAAGTGTCAAAATTCTCAGCAGGTAAATTATAAACATCAAAGGCCTGCAGGTTTGCTTTAGAGAATGTCCATTCAACAATTAAAGTGGGAAAGGATAGCCATGAATTTCGTGGTGGGACTCCCTAAAACTTTAGGAAAGTATGACTCAATTTTGGTCATTGTTAACATGTTGACTAAATTAGCCCATTTCATTCCGGTTAGAGTGTATTATAATTCTTAATAGTTAGCAAAGATTTATGTCAAGGAGAAAGTGAGGTTGCACATGATGCCCTTTCTATCATTTTAGACCGTTGCACTCCATTTACTTCTAAGTTCTGGGGTAACTTGGATGAAGCGTGTGGCACTCAACTCACTTCAATACAACTTTTCATATGCAGACTGATGGTCAATCGAAGGGGGTGATTCAAGTATTGAAATACATGCTGAGGGCATGTGTGATCAACTTTGGGGACCATTGGGATCAGTTCTTATCCTTATGTGAGTCTCTTACAATATTAGCTATCACTCCAACATTGATATGGCACCATTTGGGGCACGCTATGAGAGGGGATGCAGATCACCCATAGGGTGGTTTGAGGCTAGAGATGTGAAACTTTTTTGTGTGGATTCGGTAAGAAAATATCAAGAGAAGGTAAGAAGCATCCAAACCAAGTTGTTAGCAACCCAAAGCAGATAGAAAGAGTATGCAGATCGTAAGGTAAGAGACATGACCTTTTAGGTTGTGAACAAGTTTTATTGAGGTGTCACCAATGAAAAGGGTGACAAGTGATCAGATTTGATAAGAAGTGTAAGCTTAACCATCGTTTCATTGGTTCGTTCGAGATTCTTGATAGTGTGAGGCTAGTGGCTTACATGTTAGCACTGCCACCCAAGTTTTCTGGAGTTCATCCAATTTTCCATGTGTCTATGCTAAACAAGTATTATGGGGATGGAGACTATTTCATCAAGTTGGACTTAATAGTACTAGACAAGGATTTGCAGTATGAAGAGGAATTGGTTGCGATTCTTGACGAGGATGTCCTTAATTTGTGAAAAGAAGGGATCAAAACAGTAATGGTTCACTGGAAGCATCATTGGGTTGAGGGGGCTACCTGGGAGATTGAGAGGGACATGCGGGACAAGTACCCTCACTTGTTTGAAGATTCAGGTACTACACTCTTTCCTGACTTAGCCCAACTTTTTCTTGTTTGATCGCTTGGGGATGAGCGATGGATAAATTGGTATCTATTTTAACAAACCCTTCTGGTCATTATTGGTGGACCAATGGTGAATGATTCGAGTCAGAAAACCTTTTGAGTAGTAACTTGAAAATCTTAGGTTAGGGCAATCTAAGATGAAATCTGAGTGAGGTATGGTCTAGGGCTATAGGGGAAGGGATCGGGGAATAATGTCTAAGATTGGATTGAGTTTTCTATTAGCTAAGACATGAAGGAATCCATTGGTTTTTTTGGAAGTTAATTCAGGTGAGTAGAACTTCTGATATCGAACTTGGTGTGGAAGTGTAATTTAGAATGCCAAGGTTCGAGGGTGTGTTGCGAATTGGGGGCTTTGGGGAAGAATTCTGAGCTACTACCTTTGTGCAGCCCACTATAGAGGATGCCCGCCGCTATAGCTAGGGATATTAATTCCTCCCATAGCGGGTGATCCTGCTATGATGGGGTCTCTATGGCAAGGTCGCTATAGTTGGGTAAGTCAGGTTTTTGTGCAGAAAAGTCCAAAATCGATCATTATTTGGCTATCTCATTTTTGGGAATTGTAGAGGCAACTTACGGCATTTTCCACATATTTTACATTGTTCTCTTAAATAACGATAAGTTAATTACTCCTATAACTTGTAATTTGATTCTTGAGCCTAGAATCTTTATTGGCCGGCCTTAGGGGAGGATTTTAACTTAAAATTATGGTGGGAAAAACCCTGATTGGGTAGAATGATCATAAAATTTCCCTAAGGTTAGGATTTGAGTATAATTCGGGTATTGTTAGGTCATAAGTCATTGATTGTTTGTTATTTTATTGTTTTAGACAAGAATATGCGAAGACACTTCAAAAGGACAAAGCTCAGGTTCTCTAGAGTTTCCAAGGCTTAATTAGAGGTAGGTGATGATTGTTTGTTTTTAATGTATGTAGTGTTACATGTTAAGTGCTTTATAGTATTACTTGTGCAATGAATGCAGATGAAACATAAGGGGTGAATATGAAATAACATGATGTTTATATTCTTATGCAATGAACCTGTTTATTTACTTGTGGCTTCAAGTGTGGTTGTTCATTGTGAGTGTTATTGTGCATGTTTGTTAGCTCGGGTACCATGCCGTTACAGATTTACTAACGATTGGGTCGGGTATCACGCCTAGTATGGGATATCATATGGTTGGTTCAGGTACCATACCGATACACTAATAATGGTTGGCTCGGGTACCGCACTGGTATACTAACAGTTTGTGTGTGGGTTCCATGAGAGAACCACTATATGCTATTGTGTTCATGTGGGACATGCTTCATGTGTTTATAAGTCAAGATTTATGATTGGGAGTCAATCTTTTTGTGACTTCTTGATTTATGTGTTGTCTTATATTACTATATTTTGATTTCCTATTTCCATTCATATCATAGAGCTGGCCATATGATCCAACAAGTACACTATGTTTGTGTACTGATACTGTACTTGCTCTTTATTTGTTAAGTACAAGGCATATTGGAGTCGTTGTCTCGAGACCTCAACTTTGATAGTCGCAAATTATGAGTCCAAGGGTGAGCTAGTTCTTTTGGGCTGCCATGGATTCCTTCTAGTTTCTTTGTCCATCTTTTCGGACTCGTACATCTTATAGACTTTAGTTTATTGTTTCTTTGTTGGTGTTGCATCCCCTTATTATTGACTATTTTAGAGTTTTGGTACTATGAATTTCAGGTTCTAACGAGTTAATTCTGCAAATAATTTTGTTAATTGATTGGGTTTATGGGAACTTGATACTTTAATGGGTTAAATTAATTTTCCTAGTGTTTTATATGATTACCTTGCCTCTTCAAATTAGTTGATGGGTTAGATCGAGGTTAGTAATTGGTTCTCTCACTAGAGGGTTAATGTGGGTGCCACTCACACTGTTCTGGGTCGTGACAACGGTGGAGGGCTTATGTGGAGTGTCTTTCATCAGTTTTGCCTTCATTGACCAGGACCTAGTTCCATGCTCTATTTCTTGAAAAGTTAATGAGTCAGGAATTTTTTCTCATTTAAGGAATGTTATTTAATGATTTAGTGTCCTCAATGCCTATTTTGTGTTCATAACTGATGTTAGATTGCTTATGTACAGCCATGGAGGCTCAAGAACAAGGCAAGGAAATTACATTGCAAAAAAGCGAAAAAGTTGGAAAAACTGAAGAAAAGGAACGCTGGAGCTCGCTAAAGCCACTCGGTGACTCGTCGAGTGAGCCTTTAGCTTGCCTAAAGTTCCAGCGAAGTGGCTCATGAGCCAAGCCAACTCAACAAATAAAAGAAGCACTTCTGCGTATCGCCAGACGAAACGGGGAACTCGACCCAGATCACCTAAATGAGCAGAACCATTTGAGGTAGAAATTAAGTACAAAAAGGTGAGGTGGAGTACTTCAGTGGATCGCCGAGTGATTTGGCGACCCCGACTTATTTTTTTGAGTGGTACCACATGCTAAAATGTGTGGAAATTTTTGGCAACGTATAAATTGATGTTTGAAGATAGAGAAAGGTATCAGGCTGGACCAGACTGAAGAAAGCATTTACACTTTTGATAATTTTTGAGCTATTCAACATTCTTGAGAGGGTTTTGATCTTAGACATTGGGTTTTGAAGGTTTAATCTTAATTTTTAGCATTTGAGTCTTGAGGACCTTGTCATTTGGATGTAAAACTTTTTTGGTAACTATCACTTACTTTTTACTATGATTGGCTAAAACCCTTGTCCTTAGGGGTGTGAATATGTAATAGGATACATAAATTAGCTTATCAATGTTTCTAATTACTATATTTAATATTGTTTAGAAATGGGTTCATTTGTTTATTCATGTTTTCACTTATGAACTGAAGTTGCAAATTTAGTTCTACCTCTATATCTCTA
Organism: Solanum appendiculatum; assembly: GCA_018342035.1. Lineage (NCBI taxonomy): Eukaryota > Viridiplantae > Streptophyta > Magnoliopsida > Solanales > Solanaceae > Solanum > Solanum appendiculatum. Next base: position 50,987 of record JAGDQO010000459.1, read on the forward strand.
TTCTTTGTTTTGGTAGAAGCATTAGAGTGGAATTTATGACTGATAGTTGTATTGATTCTTGTCGATACAACCCAGCTTGATAAAGTGGATTAAATTACGCAATTAGATTGTCTTGTATTGAAAGCTTGTTGAGGTTTAATAGAACTCATACATGATAGCTGATTGATAAATGGTTGTTATAGTAATGATCCATCCTACCCATTGAGATTCAACAACATAAAGCAATTAGTGATCACCCATTAAGCGGGTTTCTCACGTAATACTCACATTATGAATTAGAAAGGAATAAGAGGTGATTACCCATGTTTCTTAAGGAGCTATTCTAATGAAGGGACAAGAGGCGATCACCCATGTTCCCCAATGTAGACAAGAGGCGATCACCCATGTCTACTTATGATAAAAGACCTATGACTATTTCGTACAAAATATGCTTAGCACAGAGTGGACGAGTGGTGAGTCCCCATGTCCCATAAACTATGTGCCACCATAGGTTTGTCTAGATTGACATTAGCTAGTGGATCCACGTAAGCTAGAAGTTCATGGTCTTACATTGGCAAGTAGGACACCTCTTTTCGGTGTGGGATAGACACCGGATTCCATGTTTATAACTCACATGGTCTTAGATGTCGGTTTAAGGTAAATTCCCACAAGAATGAACTAAAGAGACTTTAAAGGCTTTCTTCAAGAAAAGTAAAGAGTTATGTGCATGGCTATCATCTTTTATGCTTTTCTACTCTTTTATCATGATTTCACTTGGTCATTGCATGATTATGAATATGTCCCCTCTTTGCATGTTTTAAATGATTTATGTGCATGGCTATCATACTTGGTACTTGATTGTACTGACGCATACTCTTGCCTACATTAACTTCTTTGATGTAGGGCTTCGTGATTCTCCATCCACTCGTGGCTAGCTTACTAGAAGATTTATAGAAGACTTGGTGAGACCTCATCCATCCGAGGATATATCCTAGTTGTTCTTATTTTCATGTTATTTCATTTTGGATTTGTATTGGGTTACGTCCCAAACTTTATTTATCTATGTTAGATTGGCTTTGAGACATGAGATGTAGTCTTCCGCTGTTTTTCTTTAAAAGCTTTGATATACAGACTTGTCTTTGAACCTCTATTTCTTTATAATCTTGTATGTCTGTATGTATGCTAAGTGGCTTTTATGAGGCCTTTATGGGTCTTGTACGCCATGTCATGTCTAGGGGGTACGTTAGGTCATGATCAACTTGGTATTCAAAGCACAAGGTTTTAGAAAGATCCTAGGATGTCTCTTAAGCCATGTCGAGTAGAGTCTTGTTCATGAGTGTGAAACGCACCACAATTATGAATAAAAGGCTATAAGATGTTTAGGAAACTCCACTTCTTCGTTTGCTCTTAAGTCGTGCGATAGAGTTTAACCTCATAGATCTTTCTCTCCTAATTGATATCTACGCTTTTCAGAATATGCCTCCACAAAGGAATCCTATAAGAAGGAATAGGAATGTTGGTGCAAATGTGAGACAAGAGGTTCCCCAAGTGCCGGTCATCCCTTTGGCCGAGGAAGTTACTAATGATATGTTTCGAGCTGCATTTCACACATTGACCCAAGCTATGACGGCTCAAGCCAATAGAGAGGTTGTGGCTCTCATGAATCCAAGGGTAAGTATGGCAGCAACAAGAGTGAGGGACTTCATTAGAATTAACCCTCTTGAGTTTCATGGCTCTAAGTTTGAGGAAGATCCTCAAGAGTTCATTGATGAGGTATACAAAGTGCTAATGATCATGGGGGGGATGCCGGAGGAAAAGGCAAAGTTGGCCGCTTATCAACTTAAAGGCGTTGCTCAAGTTTGGTTTGAACAATGGAAGAGTGAGAGGGCGGTAGATGCGGGTCCTCTTGATTAAGAGAAATCTAAGGTTGCTTTCCTCGATAGGTTCTTTCCCCTTGAGATGAGGGAGGTGAAGGTACTTGAGTTCATTAAATTTTGTCATGGGGATATGAGTGTGAAAGAATATGCCTTGAAATTCACACAATTGTCCAAGTATGCTCTAACAATGGTCGCCGATCCAAGGTCAAGGATGAGTAAATTTGTGTCGTGTGCTTCCGAATTGGTGGTCAAAGAATGTTTAACCACCGTGCTTGTTAAGGAGATGGGTGTCTCCTGCTTGATGATTCATGCACAACAAATAGAAGAAGAAAAGCTTAAGGAGATAACTAGGGATTCAAAAAGGGCATGAAGAGATGATGGTGAATCTTCCCATTCAAGGTCTGGTGAAGGAAATCGTTCTCAAGGTAATGGTTCTAGTGAGTAAATGTGGCCCGAGTGTAGGGAATGTGGAAGAAGGCATATGGGTGAATGTTTAGCTGGTTTTGATGCATGCTTTGGTTGTGGCAAGACAGGACACAAGATAAGGGATTGTCCCTTAGTGGTTAGGAAGGAGGGAGATAATCGTCGATGAGCTAAACCTCAAAATTCGTCGGGTTCAAGTGCTCAAAAGCAAAACAAATTCTATACACTTATAGCTTGATATGAGCAAGAGGGTTCCACGGATGTGGAAATTGGTAAGTTATGATATTTTAGCTTATGGTTATGCATTGATTAATGTTGGGTGTTTGTGTTGGTTATGATAAGACTATATGTGTGGTTAGTCTATTTAAGGTCGACTTTGAAATCCTTGTAGAAACTTCTTAAGTGTTCACTTGTATCAATGGATTTGTGGTTTTTAAGACTTTGGTGTTATGATTGAGTAGAGGGAGATGGATTTGGAAGAATTAGAGAGGTTTGCTCCCAAGGGGGAGATAGGGTGTTTCATGATAGGTTAATGTGGGGACTAATTAAGTAGCCAGAAAGAGTTCGTTGTTATGGATTGATATGAGAAGTCGGAGGCGATGTGAAGTCTTAGTATCCCTATCTTTCTCCTTCTACCTTCGGGTCTATCTTGAGACTTTAGCCCCTCATGGTTCACTCTTAAGGATTTTCGTGTTTTAGTCATTCTCATGTTTCCTCATGCATTCATGTTCATGAAATTTTGATCTTTTCAAAGATATGATTTAGCTTAATTGATTTCTTCATAGTTATGTGCAATTGAGTATGAGTTGCATTAAGCCTCCATGAAACGATGTTTTTAACATGCTTTAGCTTAGAGTTGATGTTTTCCCCCTTGGATATGTCATTTTGATGAGGTTACATTCATGATTGGGTTGTTAGTTTCTATCCTACTCTTTTCGTGCTAGTTCGAATTCCATTCGAGGACGAATGTTCCGAAGGGGGAGATATTGTAACACCTCTGATTAGAGAAAAGACTAGGAGGACAGATGTAGTACTCAAAAATGGACCATGAAACCCTCTATGGATCCCTAGACGGGCCATGAGGGGGACCACGATCTATTTGGGCCGTCGTGAAGAATTTCCAGAAGCTGCCTCAGGTCGGGGTTATTTGATGGTGACCCATACGGACCGTGAAGCACTTGACGGTTCGTCTAGTGAGTCGTGAAAGGCTCCTAGTTGGTAGGGTGTGACCCAAGGTCACTGATCAAGGATCACGGACGTCTGAAAAGCCCGTGAAGCGCCACACGGATCGTGAAGTCATCCGTGAAGGAGACTTGTTAAACTTAGTGTTTAGGATCAACTTCAAATGATCATATCGTTTAGCTCAAAATGAATTAGGTGGTCCATACCTATCAAATTAAAGGTCATGGAGTCCTCTTTCCAACGCCACCGAGTGTGCTCCATTTGAAGTTCGGAGTAAAAAGTTATGCCTGAAATAGTGAAACCCTGTCAGGCAGAATTTCTTCACGACCCGTTAGACATGCCATGGTGATCATGACGGCTCGTGAAGCCCTTCCAGAGAGCCATTTCGGTAGTTTTTAAGTCAGGGTCAATTGGGTCTTTTCTCAATTGTTTTAACTCAATACTACGTCGTTTTAAACCCTATTTGAAGACCTATAAAAGGAAATTAAGCCCCAAAAACTACCAATTCAATTCATCCTCTCTCAAATATTTCTCTCTCTAAGAAGTTCTCTCAATTCTCAAGGAAGAAGGGCCAGGATCCTCTATTGATGTTAATCAATTTCTTGTGGGCTTTATTGAGGTATGTTAGCATTCACCATTGGAGTCCTTTCATCCAATGGGTGCCCAACTTTCTTCAATTCTCAAGGTTCAATTTCCACAAATTGAATTAAGGTTTTGATCAATTCTTATGGGTTCTTCAATTATGATTTCAATTGTTGATTTTATGATTCCTAGTGCACGATCTAGCGTGATAAAGTAATCTAGTGCACGAATTAGCGTGAATTACATGATTTGAGTTGAAATTGGATGAACCCATGCAATTCCCCTAGATTTCGAAATCTATGTCTTGATTGGTGGGTTGAATAATGAATTGACGAATTTTATGAAATCTCTATGAATCTATGCATGAATTATGAATGAACTAAGGATGATTTTATGGAATTAATCATATTCAAATCAAAAGCATGATTTTCCTCTACTATGTGGGTTCCTGCAAATATGGTCAAATTTCCTTGATTATGGTCTTCTAAGCATGAGATTGCATTGAATTGCATGATTTAAGTTGAACTCTTATGAACCCATATGAACTCTATGATTTATGAATTATGAACACGATGAACTATGTAAAGATAAAGTTTATGAAATCATGCATGTTTCTTATGAAGTGAATAATGAATTAAGGGTGCTTTGAGATTGAAGTGCCAAAGTTTATGATATGTTGATGTTGTTCTAGAGTAATGAAAGGGTTTCTAACGTAATACTCACATTATGAAATAGAAAGGAACAAGAGGTGATTACCCATGTTTCTTAAGGAGCTATTCTAATGAAAGGACAAGAGGCGATCACCTATGTCTACCTATGATAAAAGAACTATGACTATTCCGTGGGAAATATGTTTAGCACCGAGTGGACAAGCGGCAAGTCCCCATGTCCCATAAACTATGTGCCGCCATAGGTTTGTCTAGATTGATATTAGCTAGTGAATCCATGTAAGCTAGAAGTTCATGGTCTTACCTTGGCAAGTAGCACACCTCTTTTCGGTGTGGGATAGACACCGAATTTCATGTTGATAGGTCACATGTGTTACATGTCGGTTGAAGGTAAATTTCCCACAATGATGAACTAAAGAGACTTTAAAGGCTTATTTCAAGAAAAGTAAAGATGTTTAGCTTGCATTGACCTTTAAATGATGATTTATGTTTTTCTACTCTTTTATCATGATTTCACTTGGTCATTTCATGATTATGAATATGTCCCTTCTTTCTTTGTTTTAAATGATTTATGTGCATGGCTATCATACTTGGTACTTGATTGTACTAATACATACTCTTGCCTACATTAGCTTCTTTGATGTAGGGCTTGGTGATTCTCCTTCCACTCGTGGCTAGAGATTACTAAAAGATTTATAGAAGACTTGGTGAGTCCTTATCCATCCGAGGACATAGCCTAGTTGTTCTTATTTTCATGTTATTTAATTTTGGATTTGTATTGGGTTACGTCCCAAACTTTATTCCTCTATGTTAGATTGGCTTTGAGAAGTGAGATGTAGACTTCCGCTGTTTTTCTTTAAAAGCTTTGAAATACAAAATTGTCTTTGAACCTCTATTTCTTAATAATCTTGTATGTATGTATGTATGCTAAGTGGGTTGTATGAGGCCTTTCGGGGTTTTGTACGCCATGTCACGTCTAGGAGTACCTTAGGTCGTGACAGAAGTGGACTTAGCCGAATAATGAATAGCCTCAATCTTCACCGGATCAATTCGGATTCCATCTTTGGACATCTAATGAGTGATAAATTTACACTCATTTGAGGCCTATTTAGCTCAACAATTAGTGTTCTCAAGTCCTAATTATGTCCTATCTAATGATATTTTTATAATTTGCAGTTATGAAGGCAAAATAACAAGGTGAGGATGAATGTTTGAAAGAATGGCCACAAAATGTAAAATATAGTCCAAAGTATACATTGTTGGTCACCAATTAAGAAATACAGATCACCTAATGGCTATTACCTTGCCCAAATTGACAGTGCACAAAACTTGTATTTATTGAGGCAGGTTGGCTAACTCAAAAGAGAAAGGTGACACGCCGAATGAGAAAGGGCGACTATGTCAACCATCACCGAAAATGATAATATAAGGAGAAAAATTGAAGGCCCAAAAGGCAAAGTGGTACTCAGTGATACGCCGAAAATAAAAGGAAGACTCGAATGAGCTTGTTAATTGAGGTTCAAATACCTGAAGCCTAGAGCAAGAAAAGTCAAGATGAAGAGTAGAGGGTGATTCACCAAACGTGATCGGTGAGCTCACCTAACGTCGCCTAATGGATCATGTAGTGAGTTTTGGGCCAGATTTTGGAGAAATTATAAATAGCCCAAAGGAGAGAGTTCGGAGAGTACATGTGAGTAGGAATAGTTTTTGGTGTATGCACAATTCGAGGATAAAACATTTTACTTTTTGTGATGGGTGGCTAAAACCCCAAGATCTAGAGGTTAATTATGGGGTTGGGTGTTGATTTAATGTAATGAGTATTATGTTCTGCTCTATTTTACTGTTGTTCATACATGAATTTGGGCTAATTAGAATGAGGTTAACTTATGTGTTAAGGTTTCAAACTTAATTTCTACTTCTAATCTTCGATCGATGCTCGAAAGAAATTGATTGGAGTGGGTAATTAGTCTGATTCTAGAAATTTAGGTTTGATGTCTCTAACTTGCTTGAAAATAGAGGTTATGGGTCGGATCTATTTGCCCTATTTTTGCATCAAAAGGGAGAATATTGTAAGGTATTTGGGATTATTAGTGTAATACATAGATGAGACCAAAAAGAGATTCTATGAAAGGATGCTATAAGATCGAAAGAAGATTAGTGACATTAAAGATGACCCATCCTATTCATGAATCTTAATCACTATAGAGTAACACAATTATCCCTATGTGACATTGATTTCAAATCCCTGCACCCCTAATTTCTTGTTAATTTTTGAATTCTCTGAAATTTTAGTTTAATTGTGAGTATGGATAACCAAATCCATTTTATTAAATTGGCTTAATCATACACCCACTTGTTTTTACTACTAGAAATTAATGATTTTACAATCGAAATTACTTGATAAGAATTCTCTATGATATACAATTCTCTACAAAATTCTACCCCGACTCTTAGCTGGGTATTTTTATTGACGATGACCGTTGTCTATTTTAATTTATTTGAAGAGTACATTTGAGCATTATCGAAAATAGTGCCGCTGCCGGGGAATGATGGTTGAGAATTCTATTTGGGAAATTATTTTTAAAATTTGTTTAGTTGTAGTATATTGTTGCTTTGTGTTATTGCTAGCTGATTTGCAGGTTTAGTACAATGAGTGACCATGTAGATACAATTATAGTCACAACGGTTAAAATGAAAACATGGTTGATTTGAATGATATGCATGTGCACATTATTCAAACCACGGGAGCCATACGGATACCTCACACAGTTTGGAGGGTAGTGTTTCACGTCACACGAACAATAGGAATGTTTGAAGGCTTAGCTCGTGAGGATCCCCATAAACACCTTCAAAATTTTATGGAGGTGTGTGGGTTTTTGTGTTCAAAAACATCTCACAAGAGCCCATTAGGTTGAGGTTGTTCTTGTTCTCTTTGACGGATAAAACTACAAGATGTTTGGGTGGAATTGCCAAATGACTCTATCACTTCTTGGGAGGAGTTGACTGATGCTTTCTTGAAAAGGTTCTTTCCTCCCTTGAAAATGGTAAAACTTTGAATCCAAATCCATAATTTCAAGCGTATTGGAGGTGAACCTCTACATTAGACTTGGTTGCGATACAAGAAACTACTTTTGCAATATCCAACACATGGTTCTCCGAACAATTTGCTGCTACAATACTTCTATTGCAGCCTTGATTCAGTCAACAAAGGTGTGGCTGATTAGTTGGTCCAAGGAGGATTGATAAGAAAATCATACAAGGTGGCAATGTTGTTGCAAGATGATATGACAAAGGTTAACCAAGCATGGAATACTAGAGAAGACCAAGTATCTGCTCAACAACTATGCATGAGCAAATAACAAATTGAGAAGAACAATGAACGAGATGAAAATATGGCCAAAATGATGACCTCGCTTGATTTGTTGTCTAAACATGTTATAGGAGGTGGTCTGAAGTCAGTAAATGTGATTGGAACAAGTAATGGGAAATGTCCGGAAGATGCCATGTTCAAGGCATTGTATAATGAGGAAGTTCAGTAGTTGGGAAATCAAATAGGAGGTTCTTACCTAAACTACCAATGACAAGGTGGGAACCAAGGTTGGATCAAGGAGCGAGATAGTGGTTGGAAGGATTGGAGAGGTGAAAATTAGAGGGATAGGGAGGCTGAAAAGGATAGATATATTCCTCCTTATGATCGTCGATGACCAAAAAAACCAGCTGGTCCAGATGGGAACCAAATTGAGGAAATGCTCACAAGGATCTTCAACAATGTTGAAGGATCTAACAAAGTGCTGAAGGAATTGAAAAATGACTTCCCCACTTTTTCTCAAAAGGTAACTTCTCATTCAGTGTCTATCAAGAAGCTGGAGACCCAAATATGCAAAATCTCCACTCATCTCAATCCAAGGAAAAAAGGGAATGTAGCCTAGTCACACCGTCCCAAATCCCAAAAATGAATGTTTAGAAAATAAGAACTATGTCGTGCCACGACGTTAAATGCGGTGCTTCTTGGGAGGCAACCCAAGTATTTTCTTTTGCTATATTGCTTTCAATAATGTGTGTTGTGAGTTTAGGTTGAAAAGAGGTCAAAGTGTTGAAAAGGGAACCTTAGGCGATGCCAAAACTGGCATGGCGATCTGTGTCATTATGTTGACTCATTCTTGTCCGCCTTTTGATCTAGAAAATGTGGAAAAGCGTACTGTCCATTTAGGCAATTGGAGCTCCAAAAGGAGATTCAACAAAGTACATTATGCGGACTCCATCAGGTCCACCGAATCAAACTTTTGGTTTGGTGTTCGTTCAGGCATTTTTGGTGAGCTTCAGCTCCATTTGGTGATCTGCCAAACACACTCGGCGACGTTGTCGTGACTGCCGAGTGTGCGTGGTATAAAAAGACCAATGGTTTTTTCAAATTCAAAAAGAAAACCTTTTGAAACTTTTGAGCCCTTTTCTTCCATTTTGCTTGCAATACCTTATTTGAGTGTTTGAGCATCCTTTGTGTGTGATTATTTAGTTTGTGGAGTGCATATTCTTGCTAGATCAGTTGACCATACCCTATTCTCCCTTGTTTTTTAGTTTTGATTAATTTTGAGGTTGTTTTTTTATTTCCATTTTGCATTTTGAGCCTTAAAATTATGTTTAATGTATGGGCATTAGGTTATGTGATGCATGTAATTGTTTGATTTCAATGGGTAGTGCAAAAATGATCCTATTAAACTGTGTACATGAATTGGTTACTTTTGTTTTTACCATAAATTTGCTAAATTTGCTTGTGTTAGTTGAATGTTGAAATTGAACCATTGTAGTTAGTGTGTCTTAGTTCAATTTGACGTGGGTAAAGTCTGAGTAACCCAATGTTGACCCGATTGCATGATTTTGCCCAATGATAGATAGAGTGGAGACTTTCTTAAAGGCAAATCGTCAATTTGAGAAATACTTTGTGATAATTGGGGGAAGTCTTAGTACCCATGGGTAGATAAGAGTGTGGGTGGATTTTAATGATGATGGGAAGCTTTATTTTGTTGTGTTTTTTTGGTTTTGACTGTAAAACTAAGCACTAGGCTGAACACCACCTATTCGGTGGGCCTGTCTTAGCTCGCCAAGGAGTTTAGGTGAATCGCCGAGTAAGCCCTAGCTCACCTTCCTGAGAAAATATGTGACCTTGGGTACTATCCCATTTGGTGAGCTTGTCTTAGTTCACTGAACCCACTAGGTGCATCGCTAAGGGGGAGTGGACATCGCCCTTGATACCTGTTTCTTTTCAAATTGCATTGTCAATTTTGGCAGACTTCTCTTAGCTCTCCGAAACAAACACGATGAATCACTGAGTTTGGAATGACTCCACCCATTATGCCTGAATTCTTTGATAATTGCTTCTATCTGATTCTGCAAGCTCACCGGAGCTCATCTATTCTGTTAGGTGATTTGCCTTCTCATTAGGTGAGCCTCAGAACAATTTTGAACTCTGTTGTCAATCGAGTTTTATTTCAACTAACCTTCACCGATTCTATGTTTGAATGTGTGTGCTTTACAGATTATGGTTGTGACAAAGAGAAAGTAGGTGGTGACTTTGAATACAAAATCTGATAGAGAATCTCCTCCTCCTACTCCTCTGTTGAAAAAGAAAAAGGGCATCATAATCAATGAGCCATCTGAGGCTCCTCATCTACAAAGGGCCTCTAAACATGCAAGTGAGCAACCCACAAATGGGGTAGTAAGAAAAAGAACGGAGAGCCATTCCAAACTGGTAAAGCCTTCATTCATTCAAGCACAAGCATCAAGAGTTCTCCCTATCATAGCTCCAAGGAGCCTCAATAGGCTCAAGGTAGCTGGAAAGCTTACCATCCTATAGAAGAGACGACTCTCCATAGATGGTGCATTGAGTTACTAACCAGCAATTCGGGACCCTCTTACATTCCACAGGTTCAGGGGTTTCACAAAAGCTCAAAACCCATATGTTCCATCGTGGGTAAGATAGTTCTAGACGGCCTATGCTCAGGCCTTACAAAAGAAAAGGAAGGGCATAATTTGGAAGCCCTTGGAAGAAGTTGAGATGCGGGGCAAGATGGTACAATGCAAGGCTGGAGCAATAAGCACAGCTCTTGGCACCCCCTCCAATCATGTTGTCATGTTCCACATCCGGATTCTCCATGAACTACACGCTTTGAAGGGGTGGTTAGCCCAGTTAATATCTGACACTTCTCCGTTGTTGATGGATGATGGTGCAAGAATTGAGAAGAAGGATTTGAATATAGGCGCCTAGTGTTGGTTCGGACTTATAAGCAGCAACAAAATGCTTTCCAAGTATGAATCTATCCTTCGACATCCTAAAGCAGTGTTAGTGGATAGTATTATAGACAGATAGTATATCAATGTCGGGCCCATTATCATGGAGGAGATGCTTATAAGGGCTAGGAAAGAACAAACCTCCCTTCCACTCCGGGTCCTGATTACACAGTTATATGAGGACGCAGGAGTTCCCTTTCGGGGAAAAACTAATATACGGATCACCCCGGCTGGTTCCAACAACATTCGGATGATTGAGGCCGATTACTTATGGTATTATGTTATGCGGAGGAAGCCACCACCACTAGAAACCATGCCTATTGTTGATCTAGCTACTTAATCTTCTGAGGGCTCCACACCTACTTCTTCTGTGAAATAGGCAGTTATATCTCCCACTGTGCCACCCACTCTTGCTACTATTTTTTCTTCTGCTGCTAATGCTATACCTGCCCCAGATCCTACTACCCGTCACCCCTTGACTGAGGCTTTGATTTATCAAATGGGTAGTGTTGCCTGATCTACGGAGTTTAGGGTCTTAAGGGTTGAGAAAGATATGCCCTTGGTTATTGATAGGGCAATTGGGAGGGTGATGGCCCCTTTGAGGGATAGGGTGACCTATGGTGAGGAGTTGCTTGAGTCACACAGGGTGAAGTTGGATAATGTCACTGCCCAGTTAGAGGCCCAAGAGAAGGCCAAGGGTAGTTCTAGGGTGCTTGACACTATTAGTAGCGAGCTTGATGCCGTGAGAGCAGATGTTGACCAGCTGAAGTCTACTTATTTATCAGTGCTATTGGGTGATGTTTCCCTGCTTGATGCTCCGGCCTCTATGCCACCGACTATGCCTGCTAGTGAGCCACCTCTGAGTGTGCAACCTAGGATAGCTGAGGGGGATACAATTGTTGCTGAGGATGTTTCTGATGCTAATGATGAGAGGGCCAATGATGATTTGGCCGTGGAGACGGATGAGAATGAGGTGAGGAGAGAGGAGGATGAGCATGGTATTGCACAAACATTCACAGATTTGCAATACACTGAGGAGATGATTGTTCAGGCCACCCTGGAAAGATACCTTCGAGAGACTTCAGTAGTTTGTACTAGTGGAGTTTCTTTAGACTCCACCATTCTTCCTAATGATGTTACGGGCACTGATGCCACATTGCTTCCTCTTGTGATAATATTTCCAGACACTGATGCCCGAATGATGCTACTCCTCCAGAGACTTCAGATGAGAGTACTCCACAGGCGCAAAAGGATATTTTGACTCTTCCTTCCATACTCTTTTAGTTTTCATTAAGGACAATGTACATTTATTTTTGGTGCGGTGAAAGCCTTTGTATACTCCCCTTTTTGCTTTGTATTTTGTTATTTTCAGTTTTGGATGATTGTAGTAATTTACTTTTGTTTATGTTAGAGTGTTTCATTTTGTTTGGTTTATCTCTTGCTGTCTCTTTTGTTTTCTCTCAAATTTGGAACTACCCTATGAGTTTTGAAAATTGTGAAAAGCTTGAGTTTTCATTGATAATAATTCGAGGATCGATTGTGTTCAATATAGAGTTCTTGAATAGTACTCATGATAAGCATGGTGCATAGTGTTGGTATTGCAAGAATGAAATTGATTTGGTTGCATTTTTTAGCGATCCTTTTGAATCTTTTGTTGACTAGCTACATTTTGATGTAAGTCTTGCAATGAACGTCACATACTAGCTTTTTTTCTTTTCAGGCTGTGCTAACTGAGTGTATTTGATGTTCCATGTGTGGCGAGGTTTCACTTGAAAGCATGTGTATAGAATCCTAGAATTTGCCTTGTTAGTCTAATTGTCTAAACCATGGTATATGTAAGGCATGATCTTGAGAAAATATTCTGAGAAGGAACCCAAATTTCTGTATCCTTTATGACTACCCTTAGATGTGTGCATCCATTTTTGCACCATTTGCGCCTAAACCTTTTGTTGTCAAACCACATTGAAACCTCTTGAGACAAATTGTCCCTAACTTCTCACCCAAAATCCTTTTTGAAGAATTGTTATGTTTGAATAGCCAACTTAGGCTAAAAGCCTAAGTTGGGGGTGTAGAAAGTAAGGAGGAATAAAAGCCAAGTGAAAGGCAAAGAAAGATGAAATGAGACTCAACTTTGAAGTTTGTTACAAAATGAAGGAACCCCTCCTCATAAAAAAAAGAGAAAAGAGAAACATTGTGATGAAAAATTTTAAAAAGTTGATATAAAATAAGAAAAGCTGGTGAAATAAAAAGGGAGACTCCAAATAAAGTGAAAGAGAAATCAAAGTTTGAGTTCTCAAATGAAAATGAATCAAAAGAACTTGAGAAGTGGTGAAGATGATTGCAACAATGCATTGAAAAGGTGAAGTCACTAAGTAAAATTAACCATACCTTAATCCCCAGACCCATTACAAGACTAAAAGACCATTGAGATATTGCATGAACTAGGTTGTGTGATGATTGGAAAATATGGGCAAAGCTATGGGATGAAAGTTGCATGTATTTCTCTTTTGAGAGAGTGAGAGTTGCATTGATTCCTTATTTCTTTGTTGAATTAATTTGTGAGAGCATGCAATAATTCTTGATGTGTTGGCACTTGAATGCACTTGTTGAAACATGGTTTTGCATTTGAAAAGAAGCTAAAGTGAGCTTGAGCTTATGTTGAGACCGGCTAGTCATCATTTGAAGCTTTTAGATAGTGATTAAGTGTAGCATGTTTTTGAAGAGTAGTCTTGTAATAACAATTGCATACTAGCTCCCATTGAGTACTCACGTAGACACCATTGTTGAGCTGATTGCGTTCTTGATTTACTTGAGGACAAGAAAAAGTTTAAGTTGGGGGTGTTGATGAGTGGTAGATTTACACTCATTTGAGACTTATTTAGCTTCATAATTAGTGTCCTCAATGCCTAATTATGTCCTATTCTAATGATATTTTGATGATTTGCAGCTATGATGTAAAAAGGACAAGGCGGGGATAAATATTTGAAAGAATGGACAAATATGTAAAAAGAAGTGTAAACTATACATTATTAATCGCCAAACAAGAAATGTGAATCGCCTAATGGGTATGACCTCGCCCAAATAGACAATGTACAACAGTTATATTTATAGAGGCAAGTGAACGAACTCCAAATGGAAAGGGGACATGCCGAATGAGAAAGGGTGAACATGTTGACGATCACTAAAAGCAAGAGTAAAAGGAAAAAAATTGAAGGCTCGAAAGGTGAACTAAGGTGGTACTCAGCGATACTTTGAATATGAAAAGCAGACTCGAATGAGCTTGCCGACTGAGGTTCAAACACCTTAAGCCTAGAGTAAGAAAAGGCGAGCTGAAAAGTAGAGGGCGATTCGCCCAACTTGATCGGTTAGCCCGACAAACGTTGTCCAATGGGTCGTGTAGTGTGTTTTGGGCCAGATTTTGTGGAAATTATAAATGGCCCAAAGGAGAGAGTTCGAAGAGTACGCGTGAGTAGGAATAGTTTTTCGTGTTTGAACAATTGTAGGAAAATACATTTTACCTTCTAATGAACACATTCGATTTTTTGGGGTTTTTCAACTTTGTTTTTGATATTGATAAATTGAAGTTGAATTCAAAGTGGGTTTACTTGTGATTGCTTAATTTCTTGTTACCCATGTTTGATTTTATGAAAGGTATAATTTCTTTGGCTTTTGTGATGGGTGGCTAAAACCCCAAGATCTAGGGGTGCATTTATGGGGTTGAGTGTTGATTTAATGTAGTGGGTATTGTGTTATTTCCTTTTTTGGTATTGTTTGTCACGACCCAAGGAAGCCCCTAGATGTAACATGGCATACAAGACCCCGAGTGGCCTCATACAAGCCCTTAGCATGCATAACATACAAGATAATAGAGAAGTAAGAGTTTCAAAGAGCATTTTATATCAAAATAGCGGAAGAATACAACTCTTGTCTCAAAGACTTCTAATATCATAAAATACGAATAAAAGTGATAGGGACGCAGCCCAATACAATATCCAACATAAGGAAAGACATTAAAGTAAAATCAAACAAGGCTATGTCCTCAGATGGATGAGGACTCGCCAAGTCTTCTTCTCAACTCTAAATCAATGCTCTAGCCATGAGTAGGAGAACTGCCACGTCCTATACCAAAGAAGTTGATGAAGGCAAGAGTATGCGTTAGCACAATAAAGTACTAAGTATGATAGCAATGCATATATAAACTCATAAAACATGCTAGAGACTAAGATATAAACATGACATGAAATTGGCCAAGCAAAACATGATAAGGCATATAAGCAAATAGCAAAAAGCATAAACCATGGCCAAAGCAAGCCAAATCATCTTTCTTTTACTCATCTTTTCTTTACTTTACTTTTAGTAACCCATGCACCATTGTGCAAGCTGAAATGTGGGAAAAGCCTCAAACCAATCGGTAGACCATGGAATAACTCAACATGGAATTCGGCGTCTGCCCTACACCAAAAAAGGGCCATTCTATTTGCCAAGGTAGAATCCTGAACCACTTCCTACGTGGATCCACTAGCTAACCTGATATGGGCCTATTAAGACCACCTATGGGGGCACATAGGTATAGGACATATGGGGACTTGTCACCCGTCCACTCGGCTCTATGCAGAATTCCCACTATACAATCATAAATATTGATATCCATGGAAAGGCACAATTGGGGTTGCCAATCCAAGCTAAACATGACTTCACATACCATGGACTAGTCCAAGCTTACTTCATTGAGTGTTTCTTCTTTCATGGACTTGTCCAAGCTTACACCCCTAGAATAGCTTCTTTAAGCTCTTGATTCAATTTTAGTTAAGCAAACCTTTTAACAAGTTATGAATCCTTTACATGTGAGAAAACCTTTCACAATCTTAGGTTGAGCATTATATGAGAAAACCCTTTCTAGACTCAACATCAACATATCATAGATTTTATATAAAACATGCTTGATTCTATAAACCTTTTTCTTCATGATTCTATCATGCTTTTTACTTGAACATGCTAAATTCATGCGCTTAACCCAAACTCATGCTCAATTTCATAGATGACCCCTCGATTTCATCCATTCTTATCTCAACGCAACAATCATGGCCTAGATTATCAAATTGAGGAGAATTTACTTGGGATCATGGGGGTTCATGTAATAATCACAATTAGACATGTAATTCACGCCAAATCGTGCACTAAATTAGTTTACCCACGCTAGATCATGCACTACAGAACATTAATTCAGTAATTTGAACTCATACTAGAAGAACACATAACAATAGATCAAACCCTAGCTTACTTGAAGGGAATCGAACCTTGAAATTCATGAAGAAAAAGAAGGGCCCAATGGAGGAAGCAACTCCATTGGTCAATACCATCATACCTTAGTAAAGCCCACTAGAAATTGAAGGAGATTTGGTGACCTTCATTATATATAGGACCTTCATTAAGGGTAAAACTGACTTAGTTAATTAGGGAATTAGCTAGGGAAAAGACCAAAAAGTCCTTAATTAAAAATTGTCGAGGCCCATCTACGGTCAGGACATACGGTCCGCACATCCATTGACGGACCATCCTGTTGAACCGTCAAAAGATTAAGAGAATTTGTATCTGGGGACCCTGCAACGACGACTTCAATCTACGGTTGGTAGGTCCATCTACAGACCGTACACCTCAATCGTGGATCACAGCCTGAGGTTCAAGAATTTAACCAAGTCTGGGGGACATCTACGGTTACTATCTACGGACAGTCAACTAACTCACGACCCGTCTTGCTACTCCGCAGATCACTCTTCAGAGACTAATAATTACTGAAATTGATAGAGCCATTGACGGCTTCTCACCTATGACCCGTCAACCTGACTACGGCCTGTAAGTGGGCTCCGTAGGTCACTGCCTACAAGTCAAATTCTGCATTTTTATTCCTTGGAAAGCTGGGGTATTACATTGTTCATACATGAATTTGGGCTAATTAGCATGAGGTTAACTTATGGATTAAGGTTACAAACGTAATTCCTACTTCTTATGTTAGATCAATGCTCGGAAGAGATTGATTTGAGTGGGTAATTAGTGTAATTCTAGAAATTTAGATTTGTTTTGTATAACTTGCTTTAAAATAGAGGTTATGGGTCGGATCTATTTGCCCTATTTCTGCATCGAAAGAAAAGAATAGAGTAAGGTATTGGGTTGTTTAGTGTAATGCATAGATGAGATCGTAAGGAGATTCAATGAAAGGATGCTATGAGATCGAAAGAGGATTAGTGTCATTGAAGATGACCCAGTTTATTCATGAATGTTCATCACTATAGAGCAACACAATTACACCTATGTGACATTGATTTCCAATCCCCGCACCCCTAGATTGCTTGTTACTTCTTGAATTGTCCAAAATTTTAGTTGAATTGTTACTATTGATATCCAAATCATTTTTATTAAATTTGTGAAATCATCCACCCACTCGTTTTTAGTACTACAAATGAATGATTTTACAACAAAAATTATTTGTTAAGAATTCTCTACGATATACCATTCTCGGTGGGATTTGACCCCGACTCTTAGTTGAGTATATTTATTGACAATGACCTTTGTTTCGTTTAATTGGTTTTGAAGAGTACATTTGTGCGTTATAAACATGACATGCCCTAAGAATACTACATACTCAAGCAAAATCTCATACTTTGAGAATTTTGCATAAAATCGCTGATCTTTCAAAGTCTAGAGCATAATACTCAAATGTTGCTCATGATCACTCCTGCTCTGCGAGTATGCTAGAACTTCATGTTTTAACATAATGACGAATGAATCAAGATACGGTCTGAACACCCACGTAATCATGTCCATAAAGGTGGCAAGGTATTAGTCAAACCAAAAGACATCACTAGTAAGTCATAGTAGCCATATTGAGTCCTAAATGTGGTCTTAGTGGTGTCCGCTGCCCTAATCCTAAACTGATGACCTCAAATCAATCTTAAAAAACACTAAGCCACCCAGAAATTGGTTAATAAGATCATCAATCCTAGGCATGTGGTAACGGTTCTTCACTCTCACCTTATTCAACTACCTATAATAAGTACACATATGCATTGTACCATCTTGTTTCTTCATAAAGAGAATGGGAGTGCTCCAAGGAGATACACTAGACCTTTTGAACCCCCTAACCAAAGGTCCTAAAACTTAACACTATTCTCCTTGAGCTTTGCAGGAGCCATCTAGTATGGTGGAATAGAAATAAGACAAGTTCTCGTCTCAAGCTCAATAGGGAAATCAGTGTCACGCTCTTGGGTAGGCCAAGTTGGTCGATAGAAAACACATCAACAAAGTCACAGACAATTGGAACTGACTCAACTAGAGGGACCTCCATACTCACATCATTCATATAGGCCAAATGAGACAAACAACCGCTAACCACTAGCATACAACCCCGAATAGAAGCGATAACTCCAATCGGTGTTCCACTAAAAGGGCCATGCCACACCACCAGGGGAATACTAGACATGGCTAAGATAACAGTCTTCGAGAAGAAATCTAAGACCGCATGGTAGGGAGATAACTAGACCATGCCAAAATCCCATCAAAATTAAAGATATCAACCAGTAAAAGATCAGCCCAAGTGTCACACCCCTGGATAGTAATTAAGCAAGATTGAAAAACCTGATCCACTACTAAAGACTCACCCATAAGGGTAGACACATGCAACACCACTGCCATAGGCTCAGAACTCATACGCATACGAGAAGCTTAATAAATGGACACATAAGAATAGATAGAGCCCGGATCAAATAAAGATGAGGTGGGCTGATGGCATAAAATATCCATACGAGTGATCATATCATCTTATGCCTCAGCCTCGACCCTCACCGGAGCTGCATAGAATTTGCCCTGTCTGCCTCGGCCCTAGCCATCTCTCTTACCAGCTGACCAGCCTTCCCGAAGACTACCCTAAATAAACTATTGTCCACTGTGATGGTCCTAACTCTGTCCTTGTCCCCTCGTTAGAGGTGCTATTAGTGGAGCAGGTAGATCTCATGGAGCTTCCTGTGGAGCGGGAGAAATCTACCTACTATAGGGAAATCTCTTACCCAGTGATCAAACTCTGCACAATCAAAGCAATCCATACATGATTCACTCCTAGAAGAACGACCACTGCGGCTTGAAGCACAAGACTAGGGCCCTGACTCTGACTAGAGCCAACCTCATTTAAGCTATACCAGTCACCCTCTACGATTGTCAATGAGGCCTACACAAGCCGACTAGGCTGACCTTGCTGAAACCATTGTCGGGTCCTATCATAAGTTTCATTTGACCTTAAAAGGGACCGACTATAGCTGCCCTCATATCTAGCTCTCTTATTGTTGCCCCAATAGGCCTCATGGCGGAGCTGGTCAATAGTGCAGACGTGATCAACAAAATCCAGAAAGGAACGACTCGCGAGATCGTAGACTGAGTCTCAATCCATAGTTGGAGCCTCAACCCACAGGTAAAACATCAAACTCTCTCCTTCTCAGTAGGTAGAATCATAGTGGCATGGTGGAAGGGCTCGTAAAACCTTGTCTCATTCTATGACACAGTCATGGAGCTCTGCTCTAACCTGGAAACCTGATCTCAGAGGTGATCTCTGACATTGCTAGGGATGAATCTGGCTAAGAAGGCCCTGGAAAACTCGATCCAAGTGACTGAAGAGGTCACAACTAGTCTGGTCTCTATAAACATACGCCACCACTTCCTGGCTAGGCCATCTAAATGATAAGCAGTAAAGTTTGCTCCTCTCGACTCCACCAACCCCAATATATGAAGACGCTCCCAGTAAGTAGTCAAATAATCATGGGCATCCCCACCAAAACACCAAGAAAACCTTGGTGGTGAAAGCCTAAGGAACACTCCAATCATATCCTGCCCCTCTAGTGGCATAGCTCCAGCTGCAATCACAAGTTGGGCACAACCAGATGTTACTTGAGGATAAGGTGCCTCCACTGTAGGTTGATCTTGCTGACCTAGTGCTAGTGCTAGTGGAGCTGCAGCTGTAGCTGAGGTCTACTTTATTCCTCTGAGCACCATTAGAAGCTGAGTAATGGCTGCCTGAAGATCTGGTGCCATAGGTGGTCCGGATGGTGGTTGGGTTGGTCCATACCCCACTAGCTGAGATGGATCTCGAGATGCTGGAGGGTACATTGCAGGCTCTGGGACCCTCTCTCTATCTAGGGGTGGTTCTGCACCTTCGAATGGCACAGGAGGCTTACCCCTACTTCATGCTTCCGCACGGCGTGTATGAGCCATCTTATGAAAAGAGTGAAATAAGTGAGATTTCAAAAAAACTAATAACACACGTGCTGCACGAACGTGATACAAAAAGGAAAATTGCTAAAGACACCCTGTAGCCTCCCAAAGATAGAATACAGACATCTTTGCACCGATCTGTAGGACTCTACTAAGGTATTAGCTCTGTACAAGTGAGACCGGTGAACTTGGTGCTCTATTACTAACTTGTCATGACTCCATTCCTAGAGTCATAATGGAGCCTATTATAACCCACCAATAGTTAAGCCAACCCATGCCAAAAATTACCACTAATTAGTATAAGGTTAGAACTAAATAGAATTAACACTAGACAATAAAATAAGATAGGAGTGGAAGCAAGCAAAAATCTATGTACAGGAGAATCCCTTCGAGAATCTAGAAGTCACAACTACAGAGATGTCCAATATGAAAATATAAGCCACAAAAAGGGGACGACAACAAGCCATATTAATGGAAAAAGACTAGCTAAACATATATATAGAAGGAGACAGGCTGATCCATGATGCCAAGGGCTGACCCAAGTCTCTAATCTCACATGCTGCAGAAGATGGCACGAACAATCACCGTCAGTAGCTGGTACTAGGACCTATATCACAAAATAGGTGTGAAGTGTAGCATGAGTACCATAATAGAGGTACTAAGTAGGCTTCATCGGTCGACTGACCAAGAAAGGTAAAGGCAAAAGGAAAAGATAGAATCAAGACACAAATAGAGGTCAAAGCGAAAATGAAAGAAAGCACACAAGCATACAAAGAGTAAATCGAAGTACAACTAACTAAAAAAAATTGGACCCTCATAAGCCGAGGAAGTTAAACTCATGCGCAAGTTTATATAAGACCTAAACATACCCCATAAGCGTGACAGGTAAACAGAATAACTAAGTCTACTCAAAGAAGAGTAACATGAATCTAAACCCAAGAAAGAAAAGTCGGGCTCCTAGCCTAAGTAACCACAATATCCAGTAATCCAATCAACAACCAGCCCATCTAGCAAGAGTGACAATCACTCTAGGCTTCCCAACCCAGCTAGTAAGAGTGACCTAGGAGCGTGTCGACTCTAAAGAGGTTCTCATATATCAAGGCCGCCCTGCCAACCAGTCCACTTCGAGGGGTGCAAGATGCCCAGCTAAAAAGAGTGACACGGGGGTGTATCTACTCCGAAGAGAATCTCAAATATTAGTACCAAGTACCCGTTGAATGACATCCACCCATAAAAAATCTACAGAAGGCTCCAAGATTAGAGCAATCAAATCTTATGTCACTGTGAAAGCATATAACCTTCGGTAACGTATCAAAGCCATAAAAATAGAGAAGAGAATGCAAGATCTAACAAGCTGCAAAATCACCATAACTAAGGCTCGTGCTATCAGACTCAAGTCTTCTATTCAAATCTACAAAGATCTAGTTTGTCGGACACAACGTCGGAGAAAAAACAAGACTACAAATATTTTAAGTCTATGACAACACTAGTCTAACCCTAAAATAAGGTGGAATAATCTCATTTTGCAAAATAATAACGCAAGTAATACACCACAACATGTGACAACACACATAAACCAAAACAAGCATGGTACTAAACTCAAAAAAATGTCGATCAGTTCTTAAATATAGTATCTAAGAGGAGAAATAAGATTAACTAGGTACCTGCCTCCAATTCACTCTAATCAACATGAATTTATGCATTCAAACTCAATCTCATAAGAAGAAAGTTGTAGCCTACCTGTAGGCCAACAGCTTGCGCTCCAAATCACAAGGCCAGAGATCACAATGTCAGTACGGTAGTTTAGACACCAAAAACATACACAATGGAAATAGGCCAATTTTAGAGTCAAACAGGATTTGTGGGACCCGTGATGAAATTTCTAGAATTGACTCCATCAACATGTCCTAATCAATGCCCTAAACTTGAATTCCAAAAGGAACATAAGCCGAGCTTCGGACAGCCAACAAAAGCAACATGCAAAAATTCAATCAATTAGGCTAATTAAGAACGCCACTGAAGCTTTGATCGATAATTCACCTCAAATGGAGGTTTCCCAACACGTTCTGATCACTCTCCAATGTTGGATCGATAGTTCCAGAAATACATGCTTTGCCCATAGCTTTGCCCAAAATCGATAAGGGGATTGGAATTAGCCAAGAAGCCTTGAGATTTTAACAAGGGTCGTTTTAGACCAAACTCAACAATCCCAAGCTAACGTCGCTGACGAAAATCTCATCCAGCTTGTTTACTCAGAATTATAATTAAAGTTAAACTTAGGCCTTAACTTAAAATTTAAAATAGCTAATCATAGAGATAGGTATTAAAAGCTTCGGGAGTCGTGTCGACCATGCTACTAATCTAAAATGACCCTTCCATAACTGATGCAATTGTCAAAATTGGATTCTAAGATAATCTTTTTGAACTTTTGATCATTAATGACAATTCAAGGTTAAAAATCTCCAAAACACTAAAACATGTACAAAACCCAAACAAATGACTAGGTGACCAAACTGTCAGTTCCAGCAAGTCATAACTTACTTAGGGATGCTATAGGAATGCTCCAAAGAATGAATAAGAGGCATAAACATAGAAATTATATAGAGGATAATTATATAAACCACTCGAGAATCAGTATATTGTAACACCTCGGAATCGAGAAGATGGAAAAATTTCAGGTTTTCAAAACTGGTGCGAATACTAACGGAAGCCACCTACGAACCGTAGGTTGACTTATGAGTCGGAAGTGGTAACCGTAGATGGCAAGTAAACTTTTTGAAAATTTCAAGTTTCAGGATCCTTTCTACGACACAACAGGATGGTCCATCATTGCTTCTACAGACTGTAGGTAGGTCTCGTAGGTCTCTCAAGACTTAGTGAAATTTTGAGGGTTCAAGGTTGGACTGACGGTTGGTATGTACGGTCCACCAATGGACCTACGAATAGTACATGTGGTCCCATCATTTGAAGTTCCAAAATAATAGTTTCTGAACTTTTTTACAGTTGACCAGGATGGTCCGTAGTTGGACCTACGGACCATAGGTCGAGATCCGGTAGTTATTTTTAAGGGCTTTTTACTCTTTTCCCTAATTGATCTATTCCTATTCTAAGTTGGCTAAGCCCTAATCCTAGACCCCATATAAGTCTTCTAAGCCTAAAATCTATCAATCCTAATCAGTATTCAACTTCCCCCAAAATACCTCCAATCTTCTCTCAAATATTCTTTCTCTGGAAGCTTGAAGAAAAAGAAGAAAATCTAATGTTTCAAGGTAAAGTTTCCTAAATCCACCGTTGATTTCAAGCTTTTGGCATCAAGGTATGATGACTTTCACCTATGGAGTCCTTTCCTCCATAGGGTTCCTAAATTCTCCAATTTTGTAAAGTTAGATTCTTCAATTGGCAATTAGGGTTTTCTTCTATCTTATAGGTTCTTTCAAATTATGATCTAATGGATTGAATTAAGTCTTTTTATATATATATTGAGTTAATTGCATGATTTGAAGTTGAATTACCATGAACCCGTGCATGATGAAGTTATGAATGATAAAAATATGGATTTTATGAAGATATGCATGTTCAATTATGAAATTTATGATGATTTAAGATTGCTTTGAGAGTGAAGCATTGATGTTGTTATTGTGAAAGGATTTTCTCACATGAAGGATTCATAAGTGTTGAAAGGTTTTCTCAACTAAACATTGAATCAAGATTAAGGAGCTATTCTAATGACAAGACAAAAGGCAATTACCCATGTCAATTAACGATAAGATGACTTATGAATTATGACTATTTCGTGGGATTTATGCTTCGCATCGAGAGAGTATTGAGATGCAAGCTCTCTCTTAGTAGAGACTAGGTTTCTAGTAGCAATCTCCTTATCCCATAAACTATGTGCCACCATATGATGATTGTCATAGATAGACATTATCTAGTGAATCCACTTAAGCTAGAAGTTATGGTTCTTACCTTGGCAAGTAAGGGCACCTCTTTTCGATGTGGGATAGACACCGGATTCCATGTTATAGCTCACATGGTCTATGTCGGTTAAGGCTAATCTCCCACATAATGAACTGATGTTACTTTCAAAAAGGGCTTTTAAAGTATGAGCCATTTAGAAAGATGATTTACTTGCATTGACCATGGTTTTAACTCATGTTTTCCATCATGTCATCATATGATTTAACTTGGTCGTTGTATCTTATGTATAGCCCCTTTTTAGCATGATTTTATAATCTTTATACATAGTTATCATACTTGGTACATTCTTTGTAGTAACGCATACTCTTGCCTACATGTTCTCCCAAATGTAGGATTCAGCTTTTCTCCATCCTTTCGTGGCTAGATCGTGGTATCATAATAAGAAGACTTGGTGAGTCTTCATACTTCGAGGAAAATGCCACATTTACAGTTTTATGTCATTTACCTTAGAACATGTATGGGTTACGTCTCAACATTCATTTCATTGTTGTATTAGACTGCTTTGAGACTATGTTTAGACTTTCGCTACCTTTGTCAACTCTTTGATATAAATTGTCTTTTCAACTCTTATCTACTATTATCCTATATGATGTATGTTAAATGGCTTGTATAGGGCCTTACGAGGTCATATACACCATATGAAATATAGGGGATACTTTAGGTCATGACAAACTTGGTATTCATAGTAAAAGGTTTTAGAAAGGTCCTAGGATGTCTCATAAGCTAGGTCGAGTAGAGTATTGTTCATGAGTTTGAAGTGCGTCACACTTATGAATGAGAGGCTATAAGATGTTTAGGAAACTCCAGTTCTTTCATCACTCTAAAGTCGTGCAATAGAGTTTAACTCTATATCTCTCTCTTCTAATCCCTATTCGATGCTTTTCAGGAAATGGCAACTCGTAAGGCATATGCTAGGAGGAATGCGAGAGAGAATGTGGGACAAGAAGCTCCTCAAGTTTCGGTCGACCCTTTGGCTGAGCAAGTAACTAATAGGGAGTTTAGGGCTGCTTTTCAAGTGATGGCCAAAGCTATGATGGCTCAAGCCAATAGGGAGGTTGTAGTCCCCATGAACCAAAATGTGGGTATGGCAGCATCTAGAGTGAGGGACTTCACTAGGATGAATCCTCCGGAGTTTCATGGCTCTAAGCTTGAGGAAGATCCTCATGATTTAATTGATGAGGTGTATAAGGTGTTGATAATCATGGGTGTGATGCCGGTGGAAAAGGTGGAATTGGCCGCTTATCAACTTAAGGGTGTTGGTCAAGTTTTGTTCAACCAATGGAAGAAAGAGAGGGCGGTTGATGCGGGTCCTCTTGATTGGGAGAAGTTTAAGATTGCTTTCCTTGATAGGTTCTTTCCCCATGAGATGAAGGAGGCAAGGGTGCTAGAATTCATCAACATTCATCAAGGAAACATGAGTGTGAAAGAGTATGCTTTGAACTTCACACAATTGTCTAGGTATGCTCCTACTAATGTTACCGATCCTAGGACAAGTATGAGCAACTTAGTTTTGGGGGTGTCCAAAATGTTGGTCAATGAATGTCATACCGCTATGCTTATCAATGATATGGACATTTATCATCTAATGGTTTATGTGCAACAAATAGAAGAGGAGAAACATAAGGAAAGGTCTAGGGAGGCAAAGAGGGCTAAGACCGATGATGGTGACTCTTCATGCTCAAGGTCCGATGGGTATGGTCGTCCTAAGTTTCGACAAAGGTTCTTCGATCAAGGTTCCTCCAATGCTCCTCCTAAGTTTAACAAGAAAAGGGTGTCTAACCCTCAGCCTCAAGGAGGGAACGGTGGTGGATTTTCATCGACTACTTGTGCTAAATGTTGAAAGAAGCATGAGGGTAAATGCTTAGCCAATATGGAAGGTTGCTTTGGTTATGGTAAGAGTGGTCACAAGATAAGGGATTGTCTATCTCTTTCGTCTAAGGGAAGAGAAGGTAGAAAAGCATACATGGGAATCATCAACTCCTTTCCTTGTTTGACTGCCAGCAGGCCCGACATTATGTTTAGTGTTGGAATGTGAGCAAGATTCCAAGCATGTAAAAAGGAATAAAATCTGAAAGGTACTAAGAGGATCATGAGATACTTGAAGAAGACAGTGGACCTAGCCCTGTTCTATCCATCAGAAGTGTCATGACCTAAAGTACCCCTAGACATGACATGGCGTACAAGACCCCGAAAGGCTCCATACAAGCTACTTAGCATGCATCAAACAAGAGAATAGTAAGTAAGAAGTTCAAAGACAATTTATATCAAAGTAGCGGAAGTCTAAACATAGTCTCAAATCCATCTAATACATCATTGAAATGAAAGTGGGACCTAACCCATACAAGCCTTAAAATAAAATTACATGAAAGGTAAATGTGGCTATGTCCTCGAACATATGAGAACTCACCAAATCTTCAAAGTCTCTATCACAACGAACTAGCCACGGGAGGATAGAGATAAGCCGAATCCTACACTTATAAGAAAATGTAGGCAAGAGTATGGGTTAGTACAATATTGTACCAAGTATGATAACTATGCATAAGGTTACAAAATTATGCTAAAAAGGGGTATACATAAGATACAATGACCAAGTTTAAATCATAGGATGACATGATTGAAAGCGTGAAGTAAAGGGCCATGTCAATGCAAAGAAAATCATCTTAAAACAATATATGCTTAATAAGCCTTTAGAAAGTAACATTAGTTAATTATGTGGGAAGTGAGCCTTAACCGACATAGACCATGTGAGCTATAACATGGAATTCGGTGTCTACCCCACACCGAAAAGAGCTGTTCTTACTTGCCAAGGTAAGAACCATGAACTTCTATCTTAAGTGGATCCACTAGCTAATGTCTATCAAGACAACCTATGGTGGCACACAGTTTATGGGACATGGGTAATTGCCACTTGTCCACTAGGTGCTAAGCATAAATCCCACGGAATAATCATAATTCATAGTTTATCTTATCATTAATAGACATGGGTAATCTCCTCTTGTCTCATCTTTAGGGAACATGGGTAATCGCCTCTTGTCCCTTATTATGGAAGGCACATCAAATAGCCAATCCAAATTAGATGTAATAAGAATAGCTCCTTAATCTTTGATTCAAGTTTAGTTGAGAAAACCTTTCAACCCTTATGAATCCTTTATGTGAGAAAATCCTTTCACAATTTAACATCATCAGCATTTATGCTTCACTCAAAGCAAATCTTAAATCATCATAATTTCATCGTTTGGACATGCATAACTTCATAAAATTCATCTTTTGATTATTCATAAAATTCATCATAGACTCATCGCTTAAAATTCATAGATCATGCATGGACTCATATAATCTCACCTTAAAATAATTCAATTAACTCAATTCATTCATAAAAAGACTCAATTCAATCGATTAGATCATAATGTGAAAGAACCCATAAGATAGGATAAAAACCCTAATTTCAATTGAGGAATCTAACTTTACAAAAATGGAAAATTAGGAACCCTATAGAGGAAAGGACTCCATAGGTGAAAGCTATCATACCTTGATGCTAAAAGCTTGAAATTAATGGTGAACTTAGAAGACTTGAATGGAAACCCTAGAACCTTCTTCTTCTTCTTCTTCAATCTTCTAGAGAGAGAAATATTTGGTGAAACTTGGAGAGATTTGAAGAATTTTGAAAAGTGATTAGAAAGGGGTAAAATTAGACTTAGATTGCTTATATAGGGGCTAGGATTAGGGCTTAACAGACATAGATTAGGAATAGGTAAATTAGGAAAAAGACCAAAAAGCTCTTAAAATTAATTGTCGGATCTCGACCTACGGTTGCGACCTACGGTCTATAGGTCCAACTATAGACCGTCCTATCCAACTATTGATGGGATTCAGAAGCTAAAAATTTTGGGCTTCCAATGACGGTTTCCATGTATGGTCCGTTGGTCCACTTACGAACCGTACATACCAATCGTCGATCCCAACTTCAACCCTCAAAACTCCACTAAGTCTGAGAGTGACCTACGAGACCTACCTACTACTCGTTCATGGAATGACGGGCCATCCTAGCGAACCGTAAATGGGATCCTGAAACTTTACATTTTCAAAAAGTTCACCTTGCCACCTACGGTTCCCACCTACGGCCCGTAAGTCGACCTACGGTCCATAGATAGATTCTGTTGGTACTAGCACTAGACTTGAAAACCAGAAATTTCCTTCCTTTTGAATCTGAGGTGTTACAATATCTCCCCCTTGGGAACATTCGTCCTCGAATGAGAATCAAGATATCATAAGAAAGATAGGAAGTAAACCTAACAGCCCAGCATCATATCCGAGGAGGAAAATATCAACTCCAATCTAAAGCATGTTCAAAATGACACCTCATAAGGTCTATAAGCAACATATACTCAAATGCACATTAACATGAAGAAATCAATCAAGTTAACTCATTTTCTCAAAATTTAAGCTTTTCATGAACATGCATAAATGAAGAATCATGGGAATATCTAAGACACATGAGACCAAAGGGCGAACCATGAGGAACTAAATACCTCAAGCTAGAGTAGGAACAAAGGGGAAAGGATAAGGATAACGGGACATCATATCAGCCTCGGCCTCCCATATAGCACCCTCAACTAACTGATTCCTCCAAAGAACTTTTACGAAAGTAACTTCTTTATTTCTCAATTTCCAAACTTGTCGGTCTAAAATCTCAACCGGAACTTCTTCATAAGAAAGACTCTCCTGTACACCAGGACTCTCCAATGGCACTATAGATGTCGGATCACCAACACACTTCTTCAATAAGGAGACAAGGAAAACCAGGTGAATCGATGCTAAATCAATAGGCAAGTCAAATTCATAAGCAACCTTTCAAATTCGCCTCAAAATCTGATATGGGCCCACATAACGGGGACTAAGGTTCCCTTTCTTCCCAAACCTCATTACACCCTTCATAGGTGAGATTTTCAAGTAGACCCAGTCGTCAACATCAAATTGTAGATATCTCATTCTAACATCGGCATAGGACTCTTGCCAACTCTGAGCCATTGTCAACCTCTCTCTAATAAGCCAAACTTTCTCCATAGCCTCTTGTACCAACTCGGGACCTATCAAAGCGACTTCACCAACTTCAAACCAACCTATAGGAGATCTACACCTCCTACCATAAAGAGCCTCAAATGGAACCATATCAATGCTAGAATGATAGCTATTGTTGTAAGCAAACTCAATCGAAGGCAAATGATCATCCCAATTACCCTTGAAATCAATCGCACAAGCTCTCAACATATCTTCCAAAGTTTGGATCGTATGCTCCGCTTTCTCATCAGTTTGAGGATGGAATGTCGTGCTAAGCTTAACACGGGTACCAAGGCCCTTTTGGAAAGATTTCCAAAATTGTAAAGTGAATTGAGTACCATGATCGGATATAATGGATAGGGGCACTCCATGCAACCTAACCATTTCCCTTAGGTACAACTTAGCATAGTCTTCCGCTGAATAAGAAACCTTGACGGGGATGAAATGAACCGATTTTGTCATACGATCCACAATAACCCAAATCAAGTCATGTTGTCATCGGGTACGTGGCAAACTAACAATGAAGTCCATATTCAAATCCTCCCACTTCCAAGTAGGAATACTAATATCTTGCAACAAGCCTGCCAACTTTTGGTGTTCAACTTTCACTTGTTAACAATTAGGGCACTTAGCCACAAATTTTGCAATATCCTTCTTCATCCCATTCCACCAATAGACCTCCCACAAGTCACGGTACATCTTGGTGGCTCCTGGGTGAATGGAATATCGAGAAATATGGGCATCCGATAAAATCTGCTCCCTCAAGTTATCAGCATTTGGAACACACAACCGACCTTGATATCGGAGTACACCATCTCCCCCTTGGGAGAAAGCCTCAACGGACTTCTTAAGCGCTGCTTCTCTTAATTCCATAAAAATTAGATCAAGACCTTGCGTTGCTTTCACATCCGACACAAAGGATGATTCTGCACCATTATGAACAACAACGCCACCTTCATTAGAATCAATCAACCAATTACCCAATCGGGCCAATCTATGAACATCTCGAACTAATTCCTTCGTATCATCCTCAACATGAGCAACACTACCCATGGATAATCGACTAAGGGCATTCGCCACCACATTTACTTTGCCGAGGTGATAGAGGACACTCATGTCATAGTCCTTTAACAACTCAAGCAACCTCATTTGGTGAAGATTCATATCCTTTTGCTTGAACACATATTGTAAACTCTTATGGTCGGTGAAGACATCGACATGGACACCATAAAAGTAATGCCTCCCAATCTTTAGGGCTAATATAACCGCCGCTAGTTCTAAGTCATGGGTAGGATAGTTCTTTTCGTGAATCTTATGTTGCCTTGAAGCATAAGAAATGACCTTCCCAATTTACATAAGGACACATCCCAACCCAATTCTTGAGGCATCACAATAAACAACAAATCCATCGAACCCTTTCGGTAGGGTTAACACCGGAGCAGAGTTAAGCCTATCTTTCAATTCTTGGAAGCTCTTCTCACATGCTTCAGACCACACAAACTTAACTTTCATTTCAGTCAACGCTGTCAATGGAGAGGCAATCGAAGAGAACCCCTCAAAAAACCTTCTACAGTAACCAGCCTAACCCAAGAAACTTTGAACATCTAAAGGGGATAGAGGTCTAGACCGACTCTTAACCATATCCGTCTTCTTAGGATCTACCTCAATACCTTTACTGGAAATAATGTGACCAAGAAAAGACATAGACCTCAACCAAAACTCACATTTACTAAACTTTGCAATGAGTTGTTGGTCCTTGAGGACTTGTAACACAATCCTCAAATGATTAGTATGCTCATCCTCACCCCTTGAGTAAATCAAGATGTCGTCAATAAACACAATCACAAACATATCTACGTATTGTCTAAACACCTTATTCATCAAATCCATAAATGCAGCTGGAGCATTCGTCAAACCAAACGACATTACTAAGAATTCGTAATGACCATATCTATTCCGGAAAGCTGTCTTTGGAATGTCATCTTCCTTCACCCTCAATTGGTGATAGCCTGACCTAAGATCAATCTTAGAGAAGTAGCTCGCTCTTTGAAGTTAGTCAAACAAGTCATCTATCCTTGGAAGAGGATATTTATTCTTAATAGTAACCTTATTCAATTGCCGATAATCAATGCACATGAGAAGCGAACCATCTTTCTTACGAACAAATAAAACTAGAGCACCCCATTAAGAGATACTCAGTCAGATGAAGCCCATATCCAACATATCTTTCAATTGCTCCTTCAATTCCTTAAGTTCTGCCGGAGCCATTTGGTAAGGAGGAATAGAGATAGGTTGCGTATCTGGGAGAAGGTCAATACCAAAGTCTATTACTCTTTTGGGAGGAACACCGGGTAGATCATCGGGAAACACTTCCAGAAACTCATTTACAATAGGGACCGACTCAAAGATAGGGATTTCGGAATCCATTCCCCTAACCCGAAACAGATGGTATATGCAACCTTTAGAAATCAACTTTCTAGCTTTAAGACAAGAAACAAACCAACTCTTAAGCATAGAGTTTCCCTCTTTCCACTCTAGAATAGGCTCATTTGGAAACTGAAACTTGACCACTCGGGTCCTACAATCCATAGAGGCATAGCATGAATGCAACCAATTCATCCCAAGAATGACATCAAAGTGTAATATATCAAGCTCTACAAGATCAACATGAGTGACTCTATGAGATGGGGAGACGGGACAATCTCTATAGACTCTCTTAGCCATAATAGATTCATCAATAGGAGTAGAAATAGAAAAAGGGTCTAACAACACATCCGGAAGAATACCAAACCTCATAGCCACATATGGTGTCAGAATAGACAAGGTAGCATCGGGATCAAGCAAAGCATAAACATCGAGATTAAAGACTTTCAACATATCGGTAACCACATCGGGCGAACCCTCTTGCTCATAACTAGTTTAGACTACATAGAATCTATTTTGCTTCTAATTTCCACTAGACCCTGATGGAGGATAAGGTTGAGCCCTTCGACGGTCATCTCCTCCTAATCTTATGATCCATCTTGCCACAACCAAACCATACATTGGAACCGGCTAAGCATTTACCCTCATGCTTCTTTCCACATTTGGCACAAGTGGATAATAGAGGTCCACCACCATTCCCTCCATGAGGTTTAGGGTTAGACACCCTTTCTTTGTTAAACTTAGGAGGAGCATTGGAGGAACCTTGACCTGAGAACCTTTGTCAAAACTTAGGATGACTATACCCATCAGACCTTGAGCGTGAAAAGTCACCATCATCGGTCTTAGCCCTCTTTGCCTCCTTAGACATTTCCTTAAGTTTTTCCTCTTCTATTTGTTGCGCATTAAACATTAGACGAAAAATGTCCATATCATTGATAAGCATAGTGGTACGGCATTCTTTGTCCACTATTTCGGACACTCCCAAAACAAACTTACTCATTCTTGCCCTAGGATTGGTCACCATAGTAGGAGCATATCTACACAATTGTGGGAACTTCAAGGCATACTCGTTCACACTCATGCTCCCTTGACGAAGGTTGATGAACTCAAACACCTTTGCCTCCCTCATCTCAAGGGGAAAGAACCTATCAAAAAAAGCAACCTTAGACTTCTCCCAATTAAGAGGACCTGCATCAACTGCCCTCTCACTCTTCCATTGCTCAAACAACACATGAGCCACACTCCTGAGTTGATAAGTCGCCAATTTTTCCTTTTCCACTGAGGTTACACCCATGATCATTAGCACCTGATACACCTCATCAATGTAAGCCCCATACAAGCCACTTAGCATGCATCAAACAAGATAATAGTAAGTAAAAAGTTCAAAAACAATTTATATCAGAGTAGCGAAAGTCTAAACATTGTCTACAAGACATCTAATACACACTGAAATGAAAGTGGGACATAACACATACAAGTCTTAAAAGAAAATGACATGAAAGGTAAATGTGGCTATGAACTCGAACATATGAGGACTCACCAAATCTTGAAAGTCTCTATCACAATGAACTAGCCGTGGGAGGATGGAGATAAGTCAGATCCTACACTTATAAGAAAATGTAGGCAAGAGTATGTGTTAATACAACAATGTATCAAGCATGATAATTGTGCATAAGATTACAAAATCATGCTAAAAAGGGGTATACATAAGATACAATGACCAAGTTTAAATCATAGGATAACATGATAGAAAACATGAAGTAAATATCCATAGTCAATGCAAGGAAATCATCTGAAAACAACATATACTTAATAAGCCTATAGAAAGTAACATTAGTTCATTATGTGGGAAGTGAGCCTTAACCGACATAGACCATGTGAGCTATAACATGAAATCTGGTGTCTACACCACACCAAAAAGAGCTGTCCTTACTTGCCAAGGTAAAAACCATGAACTTCTAGCTTAAGTGGATCCACTAGCTTATGTCTATCAAGGCAACCTATGGTGGCACATAGTTTTTGGGACATGGGTAATCGCCACTTGTCCACTTAGTGCTAAGCATAAATCCCATGGAATAGTTATAATTCATAGTTTATCTTATCATTAATAGACATGGGTAATCGCCTCTTGTCTCATCATTAGGTAACATGGGTAATCACTTCTTGTCATTTATTATGGAAGGCACATCAAATAGCCAATCCAAATTAGATTTCATTAGAATAGTTCCTTAATCTTTTATTCAAGTTTAGTTGAGAAAACCTTTCAAACCTTATGAATTCTTTATGTGAGAAAATCTTTTCACAATTCAACATCATCAACATTTATGCTTGACTCTCAAATAAAATCTTAAATCATCATAATTTCATAGTTTGGACATGCATAATGTCATAAAATTCATCTTTTGATCATTCATAAACTTCATGATAGACTCATAGATTATTTAACTCATAGATCATGCATGGGCTCTTCAGCTTAAAATCATTCAGTAACTCAATTCATGCATAAAAAGACTCAATTCAATCCATTAGATCATAATTTGAAAGAACCCATAAGATAGGAGAAAAACCCTAATTTCAATTAAAGAATCTAACTTTACAAAATTAGAGAATTTAGGAGCCCTAGGGATCTCACCTATCATACCTTGATGCCTAAAGCTTGAAATCAATGGTGAACTCAGGAGACTTGAATGGAAACCCTAGAACCTTCTTCTTCTTCTTGAATCTTCAAGAGAGAGAAATATTTGGGGAAACTTGTAGGTGTTTGGAGAACTTTGAAAAGTGATTAGAAAGGGGTAAAATTAGACATAGATGACTTATATAAGGGATAGGATTAGGGCTTAACCGACTT
This sequence comes from Solanum appendiculatum, assembly GCA_018342035.1. Taxonomy (NCBI): domain Eukaryota; kingdom Viridiplantae; phylum Streptophyta; class Magnoliopsida; order Solanales; family Solanaceae; genus Solanum; species Solanum appendiculatum. The sequence continues at coordinate 85,546 of JAGDQO010000459.1, forward strand.
AGAATAGGAATAGGTCAATTAGGGAAAAGGCCCTTAAAATTAACTGTCGGATATCGACCTACGGTCCGTAGGTATAATTACGGACCCTCCTGTCCAACCGTCAATGGGATTCAGAAGCTAAAACTTTTGGGCTTCCAACAACAATTATCATGTAAGGTATGTTGGTACACTTACGAACTGTACATACCAACCATTGATCCCATCTTCAACCCTCAAAATTCCACTAAGTCTGAGAGTGACCTCCGAGACCTACCTATTACTCATTCATGGAATGACTGACCATCCTGGCGAACAGTCAATAGGATCCTGAAACTTGACATTTTCAAAAAGTTCACCTTGCCACCTATGGTTCCCACCGATGTCCCGTAAGTCAACGTCCGATTTGTAGATGGATTCCATTGGTGCTGGTACTAGACCTAAAAACCAGAAATTTCCTTCCTTTTGAATTCGAGGTGTTACAAGGAGACTCTTTTGATCTAGTTGGATATGCTAATGCAGATTAAGCTTGCTACTTGGTCAATAGAAAGAGCACCTCAGGAATGGCTCATTTTCTAGGGTCAACTCTTATTTCCTGGGGAACGTAAAAGCAAAATTAAGTTGCTCTTTCAACAGTTAAGGCATAGTATATAGCAGTTGCATCTTGTTGTGAAGAACTCCTATGGATTAAACAGCGACTTGAAGATTTTTGAGTAGTTATCCACACTATCCCTCTCTTGTGTTACAATACCAGTGCTATCAATATGGCTAAAACTCCAGTTCAACATAAAAGAACTAACCGTATTGACGTGAGTTTTCATTTTTTGAGGGAAAATGTTGAGAAGGGTAACATCTACATGCAATTTCCCAAAATTGAAGATCAAACTGCTGACATTTTCACAGAGGCTCTGAGCAGGGACTAGTTTGAGAAAAATAGATTGAAGTTAGGGATGCTTAAACTAGACTAAGTTGACTCCACCGGTTGCAGTCAACCCTTTCCTTGACTATGCCTAGGGAGCAGGTATCCTCGTTATTTCTTATGTTTGTTTTGGGTAAAATCAGTTTATTACCTTTTGTAGATATATACACATGGTGGATGTGCTAAGAGAAAAGTAGGACAGGAAAGATCTAGGTAAAATGACATTCAAACTTTGAAGAGGGGCTTGGTCCTATCTCAAAGGTTAGCACTCTTAACACTATGTTTGAATTATTTGTAAGAATCATTTTAACTTCCACGTGTCAGTCATTCGTGTTTCTTACCATTGTCCCATCCTCTTAAATACAAAAAGACACCTCCAATTAGGGGCCAGACACATCCTTTAACTCTTTGTATACTTTATCTCTCTTCCAATCACTCAAAATGCGAACTTGCTTCCCAAAATCAAAATCAAATATCTATCTTTCTTCTCTCCAAATGAATTATGAACATCTCTCAACCTTAATTTCCAACTAAGAAAATGTCAAACACTATAAATGAAGGACAATCTTCGTCTAATATTGATCCCTCCTAAGAAAACCCTCCTTCTTCAACCCTATTCAAACCCTTCCTCCTATTGAAAAAGAAAAGATCCCTGATATTGAGGTCTTAATCACCCCAGCATAGAACTCAATCCTTAGTCTCCTTTAAAAGTTGATACCCCTGTGTGCTCTCCACCCTTGAGTTATTTCCCTCTGAAGGTTCATCATTCGATGTCTCTACCCACTCAGAAGCACAGTTTGTGCTTAAAGCCCTAGAAATTATCACCACTTGTGAAGATATGGTGGTGCAGAGCCTGACTAACATGAAGGATGATATTAGACCACCATTTTTAGAAATGGAGTCTAAGTCACCTGAAAGCCCCGTTTTGGAGTTTGACCCAAAATTTGACCAGACTCCTTGTACAGGTCTACTCCCTGCTCCTATCGAATACAATAAGGATGAAGATGATCGTCCTTTGCCCTAAGGTATAAAGAGAAGGCAAGTGGTGAATTTTTACAAGGGAAAGGAGAAAGTTATGGAGGAAGCCGAAGTGAAACCAAATCCCTATCCTACTTGGGGTTCTCAAAGAAGATTAATGAGTGATGTTATGGTACCAAGCAAGTTTAAAACAACTTAAAGCAGGAGAAGAAGAAGTTGTTATGTGATCGATGAGGATCAAATTCCTCCTACAGATGTGATTGATGTTTCAAGAAAAATGGGGGAAGTGAGACTAATTCTAAGGACATTTTCGTTGCAGTGGAAAAGAGAAGGACAAAGGCATTGAATGCAAATACTATGCAAAAGAAAAGAACTAGAAAAGCTAGACCAAGGAGAATGGAGAAGGAAGAACAAGAAAAGAAGAAGAATGAAGAATCTTGGAAGAGAATGAGAGAAGAATATGTTGAACCAAGTTCTTCCCCTGAGAAGGGACCTGGTTCAGATGCCAAGAAGATGAAATTGGAGAAGGAACTAACCAAGGTTGAGAGAAGTTAGTATACTGAAAACCCAAAAGGTGCTCAATGGGAGGGTCTTTGACACTAATATTAAAAGCAAACCAGGAATGAGGGACTTGGTTGATGATGTGGAAGTCGTAAGTTGGACTCATATTTTTGAGTGCATGTGCCCATTTTGTATGAAAAATAGGTGAGGAAATTCTTCTATAACATAGAGTACACTGCAGATGGAAGATGGAACACTAAAGTGAACGAAATCATGATTCACTTGAATAAGGAAATCCTAGGAGAGATTCAACAAGTTCCTAGGATAGGAATAAAGATTGTTGCAAAGGGATCTCTTTCAAAATAGTTTGTTCAGAAAGTAGGTAAACTCCTGGGTCTTAGTTGTGCAAGTATTCCCAAGAAATTTCTCAAGGGAAAATACCAGCTCTATTTTGAGTTTGTGAAAAAAGAAGTTTTGCCTAGGTTAAAAAAAGAACTGTCGCATCTACAACAGATCTATTTCTCATGGAATCTCTTATCAAGGTTGAATATTCCTACAATCATGATAGAGCATATGATCAAGATCATAACTGTGAAAGATAGTAAGCATGAAATGGGGTATGGGTACCTACTTATGAGAGTGTTCAAACATTTTGCAATCCCTCTTTGCAAAGTGATCAAAGGAACAATCAAAAAGGCCATATATCTGACCACACTCATTGAGTGTGAATTTGTGGAAGGAAGGATGGGTAACAAGGGAAAATCTCAAGTGTTTGAACTTTTTGAGAAATAGGAGCAACTAAAGCATGAGTTGGAATAGATGAATGTCATCTTGGCTAGTCGGGATGCAAAAATTGCTTGCCTAAATGCTCAGTTGCTGAAATCCCAAGCTGAGGGACCAGGTTCAGATGAAATGACTGCTCTAAAAGCTCAAAATGAGAGTTTGAACGCCTAGGTCACAGAGCTCAAAGAACAATTGCTTGAGACTCATGCTGAAACTAATAATCACATGACCTTACTCCTCCAATCTCTCACTCCTAAGCCTCCTACCTCCTAAATTCCTCAGCCCCCCTCCCCCCTTCCTGTGTATTTTTTGTTTCTAATGGTAGTAGTCAGATTCTCCTTGTAATTTTTGTGTAGTGTTTTAACTGTTAATGTTCTAATCTTAATGAATGATTATTACATACATCTACTAGATTCCCTTAACTCTTTTATGCATTCTACTTATGCTTAGTATTGCCCAAGAGGCCATGAATTTATTTGAACTACATACTTTCTACTTGGTTTACTGCTCTTCTTTTTTATGATATCAAAAGGGGAAAGATTGTGTTGAGTTATGGGATGTGTTTGTTGTTAGGAGGTGTTGTATGAGGGACCTGGTCATGTACATAGGGGGAAGTGGCTGTTAGGAGGAACATGTTTAGTATAGTTTGTCATCATCAAAAAGGACGAAAATATTATATTATGAAGTTTTGATGATTTAACAAACTATCGGATCTAATAGGGGACCTGATCCTATGAAAGGTTGAGAGTTTCAGACTATGCGAAAAAGCACAATTGTTAAGCTGCACCACTGCCACAAGTGCAATGGTTGGTGCGCGACTACAGAGGATCAGTACACTCAGCCAATGATGTTATGCTAGGTTATTTGTCTATCTTATATTAGTCTATCTTGACAAGGTACATAACCTTATTTTTTCATTGAAGAATTATATACAGCAAAATTCATTCTCTCTCAAGGAAATATTCTCATACGCAAAAAGGGACCTGATCGAGTGATCTTCCAGTGTCTTTAGTTATTATATGAGATTTTATTCTTGGTGTCATTCAGTGTAAGATCTAATCCTATATTACAAAGGAATTATATATTGTTAATTAAGCTCAAGTTGTAGATAGAGTTAACTATGTCGTGTAGTTGAAGTCTATATCGACTGAGTTAGTTAGTGTGGTAGGAAATAGATTTATTGCTTTGTTTTATGAATCAAAGTTGTTTCAAAGGGATAAGGGATTAAGGGTTTAATTCCTAGGTTGCAAGAGCTTATAATTTGAACTTTGGTTCATTGAAGTAATGGAGTTTGTGTTGATATCATGTGAGACAAGTCGTGATTTTCTCCTCCCTTGAGCAAGAGGATTTCCACGTAAACATTTTGTGTCCTTTATTTTAAGTTTTACTTTCCGCACTACTCTTGTTGTGTCAAAGGATCTGGTTCATTGACTTGTGGTGGACACATATAAGTTATCAATTATGATGTGTTCTCTCACTCCAAAATATTTGTGCTCTTAACTGTCCTACAAAGTGCATGTATACATATATGTGTGTGTGTGTCGTGAGGGACGTGCACAATGCATGATGAAAATGAAAGAGTGAATGTGCGTACATTTAAGGTTATGGATTTCTGATAGTAAAGATAAGAACATAAGTCCTTACTAAAGCTATGATTCTTGTCCCTCAATGTAACATATGGACCCGTTTGGCCCCAAAATAACTTGCGGAAAATTTGGGAAAAACTTGGGAAGTGGTGTTTGGTCATATAACTTGGCAAATATATTTGCTAAGTATCCCAAGTTCTTAAATACTAGAAAAGGTGCAGCTTGATGAGTCTTTGGCATTTGAGAAGGAGCCTATGGCTATTCTAGATAGGTAAGCTAGGAGGTTGCGGTCTAAGGAGATCGCGTCAGTGAAGGTTCAGTGGAGGCACCATCCAGTCGAGGAGGCTACTTGGGAGGCCAAGCTTGACATGCAAACCCTATATCCTCGAGGTCATTTATATGTGTTTGCATGCTGTTATTGTTTCGCTACTTTCCATAGCTTCCTTATAGCATCTTTGTGGTCTTGGATTGGGTAGTATGCTTCCCAAGGTGGTGGGGTGAGTTTTGAGTTGGTTTTGCCCTTTTGGTGGCTTTTGAAGTGAAAGAGTTGACTTTCAACAATACCTGGAGATTTTGGTATTGAATGAGGATTCCATTAGTTCCATTTGCTCTGGAAGGGTCATTTTGGTCTAGTGGGATGGTTGGTTCTAGTTACGAGGCTGTCATTTTGGACTAGTGGGATGGTTGGTTCTGGTTACGAGGCTGTCATTTTGAGTATGTACCGTTAGGCTTTTTGGTAAACATGCTCGGATAGAAATTTCATCAGCGCAGTTAGCTCTGGACTGCCTAGTTTGTTCCAGAACGACTTTTGGTTTGTTTCCCAAGGCATTCAGGAAGAGTTTGTGGCTTTTAGTATTTTGTTTGGCTTTTCTTTGTAAGTGTTGACTTTGGTCAACATTTTGACGAGACAACCTCGGTTGGTTGTTTTGTCGATTCCATAGTCCGGAATGTCTTTCTGATTGGGTAGCATAGTTTTTTTGCATCGACGGAGTTCTGAATGAATTCTGAGCCCCCATTGGGGGATTTTTCACTCTAAGTGAACTGTTGATGCAGTGTTGCTGGTGCAGCACTGCCCTCTTCTTCGCGTTCGTGGGCCCTTGGCCCGTTCACGGAGAAGAACTTCATGGCCTCCATGTTCCTGTGGGTTTCATCGTGTTCGCGGAGGGTTGCCTCCCTTGCCTTCGCATTCGTGAGCCTCCTGCCATGTTTGCGAAGGGTTAACTCCCCAGACCTTTGCATTCCCAGGCCTCTCGCCGCATTCACGAAGGCAAATTAACTCGAACATCAATCTTTTAAAAGACCCATTTTTCATCATGTATTTCTCATTTATTGACTTGGTAATTGGCTATTTTGAGAGCATTTCTTGGTGGAACTGAGAGATTATTATTGGGTTGCATTGGGAAATTGCATGGGCATGTTCCAGGGTTGCTGAATCTTGGACTAACCTTTTTATTTCCCGTAAATACTTTCTTTTTCTCCATTGTTGACCTCTTTGAGCTAAATATTGGAGCGGCTGGTTCTAGCTCATCATTGCTCAAACTGTGCCCATTTTTGGGGCACAACTTCTTGAGTAGATTGGGACCTCGTGACAGAGTCAATTTTGTGATTGCGTGCGCGAGTCCCATAGTTGTGTCTTTGGGTTTATTTTTTTGATTTTGAATTTCTTTATTAATGGGTATTGTTTTGCTTGTTTTTGCGTTCACATCGCATTATTGATAGTTTGGTATCATTCGGAGGCCCTTGGAAGGAAAAAGTGTCTGAGTAGTCGTTCGTGTGCAATTTTGACCATGAGATAGGTTATGGTTTCTCCCTTTAGACTTGGCTTAGATTGATTGGGTATGCATTTGAGTAGTTTGATAGTTAGAATGGTTTTAGGGCAAGTTCATACGTGTTCTTGATCCTTATTAATATTTTGGCCATTTTGGGTTATTTAATTTAGTATTTTAGTCAATAACCCTTAGTTTAGGTTGATTCTTGGCTTAATTATCGTTTATATCCTTAGAATGCTCTTAGGTGGTGTAGAACTTAAATTTTATATGTGTTGGTTGCTTTGATGTTTTGTATGCCCCTTTGAGTTGTGTTTTGAGTTTACAGCTTTACTTATTGAACTGTTGGGCTTGATTCGTGGACTTGGACTAGCTGGAGTTCCAGGTTATTATGGCTATGTTATGATGGTTGTTTATCCAATTGTGTGTGTGGTATGGATTGATTTATGAGAATTCCTGGATTGTGATAGTGTGAAATCATGTTCATGGCATAATTACATTTGATTTTGAAAAGAAAATACATTTATGAGATACTCTCTGGTTGTACTACGCTATCTACTGATTTTAGCTTGAAGGAGGCGGGATTATTGAGTTTCACTAATTTTACTGGTCGACACTTGGTTTGAGAGAAAATGTACCATTTTCGCCTCATAAGGCACATATTGTTAAGATCCAGTGGCCCATAGACTGAATTTCAGATTTTACTTTTATTCCATTTGTTGATAAGTTGATACGGGTTGCGTAGTTGTCTTAGGAGTCCACGAGTTAGATGGCGAGACAATTCTGGAACTTTTACTTTAGTCATGCATTGGAAAAATGTGCATTGCATCTCATTGTGTGATTAACTGTCTGTGTTTTTTTTACTTTGTCGTAGAACTGTTGTAGCTTCCCTTGTCGGTAGTGTTTGTTTACTCTTAGCCTTTTCAAACTCTTGTTAGAACTATCGTGCTGTTTATTTACATATATGATCTTTTTGATCTCGGTCAGTCCATGATTCCTACTGAGCACCGCGTGTTTTGGTACTCATACTACACTTCTGCATCTTTTTTTTGATGCAACTCCCAATACGAGCCACTCCCCTAGTGAGCATTAGATTTCCCTTGAATGTCACAAATTTGGATCGTGGTGAGCTCCTTTGTGTTCAAAGACTTGTTGCTTTCCCTCTTATGTACTGACTTGAATTTTGTATTTTTATTAGTAAGTTCTCTTGTATATATAGTCTTTTTGTACTTAATAGCTCCAGTATCAGTGACACCTGGTCTGGGAATTTGGTTTTGAGTTAGTTTGTCTTTTTAGTCACTTTCGGGCCTCTTTTGTATATTTTTGTATCTTACTTACAAATATATGATATGGCCCATATTCTATATTCTATTCATGTTTCTGCTTATTCTTAGTTATTATTACTTAAAGTTTATCTTCCGCGACATTTGGTTTGGGTTTTGACTTCCCTACTTGGGGGTTATTATGGGTGCCATCATGACCCATTTCGGGTCGTGACATGTTGTGGTCCCATAAATTTTGCTTTCCAATTTTTTCCTCTTTCATCATTTCTAATTATTAGTACTAATATCCTCTTCCACATTTCAACCTTTCATATTTATTTTTTAAGAAAAAGTGCTAAAATCCTATCTTAAAATCAATATTGTCACGTCACATTTTTCGCAAAACGGGTTTGTGCAACTACTTGACCACTCTTTTAGGTTTTCTTTTAAAAGAAGAATCGCCACCTAATGAATTAAAGGCGCGTTAGGGCACCATTCTAACCTAACTAATTTCACCTAACGGTCAACGAAATCAAGATTCGGGTAAGGGTTCAAATTACCTCAAAAAAAGGTATTAGGCACCTTTCGAGGTCCACAAATATGGGTCCCGGTCGTATCTCATATATTTTATGTGGGGTTTATAACAAATAGAAAATAAGGTCCAACTATTAATCAATTTTAATTAAACTAAACTAAGCGATGAAACAAATAAATATTATAAACAAATAAGGCATTTAATACGAATGCCTAACATAAAACAATTAAAGAGATTAGTGAGAAGACAGAAAATACACAATTAATATAAACGAAAACAACCATTTTTATTATTTAAACTACCCCAAGCAAATACACACAACAACATATAAAGAAAAGAAGAAGAAAAAACGTAAATCAAATTTTCCCTTTCTGGATCAGCGCTCGGCTTATTCGGTGTTTTAAAACAAATCAAGGTTTGTCATTCTTCTGCTCAAGTCAACTTACATCATTTTCAATAAGGGCCTAAATACACCTACCCTCGCTTTTCTAAGGTTCATTTATTATTAAGGGCCTAGAGCGATCTAAAGAAATTATAAAACTAGCGTCCTAAAAGGTGCCTAACGTCCCAACTTAGAGTCTAAGAGACATTGGACTAAGTAAATGGTAGGTTTTAGACTTAATTAAAATATAGGTTACCTAGTTAGAATCTAAGCGTCAATCAAAACATATTGGACGACATTTAGCATGTAAAATCTCAAGTTGGCCTCTAAATTAAGTTATTTAGCATGCTTGTAAACACATATAAAGGGAAAGGTCTAAGCTGAAAGTGTGTGCGAAAAAATGAACATACGATGGGGAGTATAATAGCATGCTATTTTATATTTCAGAAGGCAGAAACTATTATCAAAGTCCAAAAATTATCAGGAACTAATCAGAAAATAAGATTTATTATAATCCCTTTAACTCTGTTTAGAATGTTGAAATAAATAAATTACTATAGACAGGATTTCTACTTGATTAAAACATTCTGAAATTATTAATACATTAACTTATAAAATCTAATTAATTAAACTAATTAACATGCTGAAATTATTCAACCTAAACATAATATCTAGATTTAAATATGCTGAATTTATTATACAATTATTAAATAAGCACCCACAGACAATAATTGATTAATTAGCATGCTGAACATTTATTATTGATCCTATAGACATGGTTTCTAAATAAAAAATAAGCTAAAGTAATTAGTTTGAGCATATATGCATGATTTTCTACTCCCAAGTAATATATTTAAACTAATTAGTCCCTATAGACATGGTATCTAATAACAAATCAATTCTGATGAACATAATTCCAGATTTTATCAAAGGCTTGTTATATAAGATCAAACAGATTAATTTTAACACATACTGAATAGTGATTTGGTTCTAATAAATAAGGACATAAACAAATAAAGTTAATTTGGGCAGATTACTACCAACATGCAACAGATGTATTATGCCGATTAATTAGAATATTTAATAGACCATTGGTCAGTATTAAAAAAATGTGGACAGCATTAATACATGTTTACAACAGACAATTGAACAAGGCCAGATTTTTAATTTTTAATTTTAATTAGATCTAAGGCGAGAACTTGATAAATACGAATAAACATCAATCACACTCGTATAGGCATGCTTTCTAACACAAATAAGTTTATGATAAAATAACAAGTAGCATATAAATCCTTTCCCCTCTTTAGATGGTCCCCCGAATTATTTATATATAGAGAGAGTTAGAATACAAATCATTACAACCTAAATAAAAGAATAATAGACAACGATTTACAATATTTAAATAGAAAAAATATCTTAAACAAGAATATCTCTCGGCTCGAACACCTATCCTAGGCAACTCTTCTCAATCCTGAACTTTAAGTTCAACACCTGCTAAAAGGAACAATGTAGGGCATATATATGATATTTAAAGACAAGCATAATAATAAGCAATTACATATATATCGGCAGATCAGTGAGAACTGACACAGATGCTTCCTTTTGTTTATAGCAAATTATATTAAACTAAATAATATGCTAATGCAAGACAGAAATTAACTTAAGCAGACACACTAACCAGTTAAGAAGAATATATATAATCAGCAAACGAAGACAAGCTTAATTCAATGTCTAACTCGAAAATAGCAAACCAAGCCGAGAAGAACTTTAAGAGAATAGTTTGCAATAGATCTTATTTCTTTTGAGAGTAGAGAGTACTTTTTATGCTGATTGAAGTGTTCAAGAATGAAGAGGGTCTCTGTTTATATAGTGGATGAAAAGGCAAGGCAGGAAAATAATTCTTGAGCAAATTTTAGGATATTTTCCTTATCAAAGAGAATAAAATCAGTCAAGCCTTTTTTCACGAAATTAATAAAAAATTTACCAATATAAACGAGAAATTTTTCTTAAAATAATTAAGGCAAGAGAGATTAATTTAACACAACTCATAAATTAATACTATAATAATGAAGCAAAAGAAATAAATACAAGAAAGGAGACGATTACAACCCAAAGTAATATTCATATATAATAACAATTTATCATAATCAGGCAATCCGAAAATGGCAAGGGTTGTATATGGCACAAAGGATCGATTTTGGCATTAATTAAGTAAACGATAGGCAGGCAAAAGAATCAGTCAATATTTATTAAAGTTCACCTTAGCAATCAGAATTCGAATTTTAAAGAAAAGGAAGAGAATATTAGAAAATACCATATAATGGGGCCAAAAATATCCAATCTATAGAGACATGACTAAGGAAACTAAATAAATCATTGAGGTAAAATAATTTGACTTTCTGTAATTGAGTACAAATCGATCAATTTATTATATATACGAAACTTAATATAAGGAGGGTAATCAATCAACATATCAATACTACTATAATTAGACCTGCCAGCTACTAATTCAAAATTCCAAGGAAGAAACAGGAATCAATAAATTTGATAAAGCAGGCCAAGATCTCAAAATTCACACACTAGTGTTAGTTATGAATCGAACTTATAACAAGAAAGGGAACAATTGTGTCAAATTATTAGAAATTCAAGTAGTCTATGAAAAGTCCTACTAGTCGTAGCACGTATGAAGGGCATTTTAAGACCATGTTATTATATAAGTGAAATACCATGAATTACTTGTCGAAAGAATTGACTAAAACAAGACGGCAAACTCAAACATTGTGCAGAGATTGTCAATCTGAAGGTAAGAAATTAACTCAAACCAAGTTGATAAATCATACTGACATTAATTTCATATTCGGAATTGGTTCTAAGAAAAAAAATACGAGTTGAATAGACATGCATAGCATTTGTGTTGAGAAGACTATATCGGTGACGGATCTATAGAGATCTGTCTTAAGCACCATAAAAACTTGAAGGTTCTGTTTCTGGGAGAGTTTGCTCTGCAGAGCTTGCTGATCGGAGTCCATTGGCTGGAGCCCTTGCTCATTTCGCCGGAGCTCGCTGGTTGGAGCAGCAAGGGCGGCTACTTGTCTACGCCGTACTCACAAGAAAAAGGAGAGAAGGAGTGGCGCTTGGCGGCTAGCTGTTGGCTGCTGTGTTGTTGCCTTCGCCAACCATGGGAGAGAGATGAGCGGCGGTGATTTTCGCCGGTGGTGTAGTGGAGAGGAGAACGGAGGGTGAGGCGCTGGTTTGAGGAGAGAAATAATGAAAATGTTTGGGTTTTGGATGTTTTAGATTTAAAATAGGTAACAAGAGGATTGGATCTCAGCTGTTGAGATCAAATGATATGGAAGGCTGAGATTAAAACGGGATGAGATGGACAGTTGAGATTAAAAGACTGGGTTTTGAGAGTAGAATCAGATGGGTTACGATTAAAATGAATTGTAGACAAAGTGGTTATAATTGAAAGAAACAAAGTGGTTCCAATTGGAATGAATTGTATAGGACAAGGAGCTATGAATTAAATAAATTGGATGGATTAGACTATTATTTAAATGATTTAAGAGAATAAGTGAATTGCTATTTAATTAATAATGTACTACACATAATAAATAATTTTTATATAAAATAAGCACACTTAAATATTTTAAACCTTAAACAGGTAAGTTAAATAATTATTTCAAAATTTGACAATCGATAAATATAATAATAAAAATAATAATTTGATAAGGAAAATATTTATAATAAATTTTATAAATTATGAAATTTATTATAAATATTTAAAAATATACAATTATTTACATAAAAATTACTAATAATTTTGAACCCATAAAATAAGGAAAAAAGGTTTTGCAATATATATTTAATCAAATAGCAATTCGAAAAATGTTATAGGTCAGTCAAAATTGAGTGTCAACAAATGTGCTATTAAGATGATTTAAAAATCATAAAACTTTAGGACCTTTATTTTTTATGATAATTTAAATATCCCAATAAATAATATTATAAAATATATAGTAAAAATTATTAAATTAGTAATCAAGTTAAATATAATATTCTAAACGTTTGTATTCTAAGAAAATATCAAAATAATGGAGAAGTATTTATTCTTTAAAAACATTTTTCTTATCTCTTTATACTCCATTTGTTCAATTTGTTTGATCTATTTTGACTTGACACAAAGAATACTTTTGAATCTTGTGGTCTTAAACATGTTTTGTGGATGTTGACATCCTTTAAGAAGGAGCAACGTCGCGGTGACTCAAAAAATAATAACTAGTTCAAATTTAAAAGAATTTAAAAGAAATAAAGGTAAAGGGTTTAAAAGGGAAAAGGAGTCGCCACCTAATTTTAGAAAAACTAGAAAACCAATTAATTAACAAAAAAAAAAGTCTACGAAACCAATAGATTCTAGGTAAGGGTTCAGTTATTCCGAATGAATGGTACTAGGCATCCTTCGAAATCCACAATTGTGGGTCCCGACTGAATTCATTTTTTCAAATTGAGAAGGAGATAACAACAATTTACAATTATAATAAACATGAAATATAAACAAATAATGAAGTAAAGCAATAATATAAAAAGTGGCATAAGTTTGCCTAACGTCAATATATACAAAACAATGAATAAAGATATAATTCGAACTTCATTCGAATAGCTTCAATGGGAAGCAACTCCGGGTACCTGAAAGACACTTAGTAAAAGTGTTAGTAATAAATAAATATAAATAAAAATAAATAAATCAAATAAAAACTTAAAAATAAAAACCCGTCTTATTGATATGGAAGGCCTTGGAAATCGACGGTAATTTCTTCATCGGCCAATTTTAACATATAAAGAATATAAACTCAAACTAAATTTCCGTCTATTAACATTGGGGAGGCCTCTAAAACCGACGGAAAGATTTTTCCATTGGCCAATTTTAACATATAGAGAGAACAATTTAATAAAACACAAAATATCTAAAATTAATCCCGAACAAAATGAGTAAACATCGCAAATATAAAAAAAAATAATAATAATAATAATAATAATAATAAAACAATACATAACAATAATAATACTAATGACAACAAGAAACGATCAAAACTAAAATAACATAATAATAATAATATAATAATAATAATAGCAACTGCAGCAAACAATCAACTTTAGCTTATAACCAAATTAAATCGCATTTAACCAAACAAATCAAATATCTAAAGGAACTTAAAACAAAGAGTTGGAAGCAATAAGCATCAACAAATAATAATAAATGAATAAAAATGTAAAAATCTAAAATCATTATGTAACAGCAAACATATTAGGCATGTTGAACAAGATAAATAAAATGAAGTAAGTACGTTATCACCAGAGAACTGCCAGCACTTCTAAAAAATGAAGAAAACAAAAATGTAGTTCACCAAAAAATATTAATGGACATCGGAAAAGAAGCAGTTTACTGAAAAAGAAGCAAATTGGTGGTTGATTCCTGCTATTGTCGGCAATGGTGGTTGGTTTCGATTCAACCTCTGATTTAGATCTGAACACCTACAAAATTAAACTAAAATAGTAAAAGGAGAGAGGGGAATTGAACAGACTGTGTGGTTCTCCGGTGGACTGGAGCGGGAAAGGGTTGGCCAGAATTCTGGTGGTGTTTTGGAGTTGAATCTGGCGGCTTGAGGTTGGTTTTGTTCGCTGGAGAAGGTGGGGTTTTTGGTGGGTCTGGTTGTTCATTGCTGGAAGAGAGGAGAAATGGAAGGGGTGAGCAACGATGATGGCTGTTTTGGTGGTTGTTTCCGGTTGGTTTTGGAGCAGTAGGGTCGTTTTGCAGTTGTTAAATGGTCGGTTTAGGTTGATTTTTGGAGGTTTTGGGTTGGTTTCGAGAAACAGGGGTCTCGTTTCTTGTTTTTCGGTGGGTTTAGGTTGGTTTTCCGATGGGGTTTTTGCTTGTTGAGTTGGGTCTGAAGGTTGTTTAGGAAAAATGGAGAGGGTGGTGAAATGGTCTGGTTCTACCGGAAAAAATGAAGGAAAAGCAAGGGGGTTTTGGTGGTGGACTCGCCGGATTTTGGCGGAACTCCGGTGAGCTTGTCACCGGAAAATTATGAACACTAAAAGAATTTATTAAACACTTAAAATCAGAAAATTACCCCTAAAATTTTATCCACCACTCCCTAACTTAATAATCAAGCAATTTCTTAAATAGAAAATTGAAAACCACCAATAGTACAATACCATTATCTTAAAATCGTGGACCAAAACCACCGATTAATAAAATATCTGTGTATGAAATCTTATCCATATTTGGATGTATTTTTAGATTGTGCAAAAATATCAAAAATGAATATTAACAAATGTAACGAATGAAACCAATGATATGTTAAAAATGTAATTTAACAAAAATAATGATTTAATCAAACTGAACAAATATTTAAACATATTCAAACCGGTTGTGACCAAAAAATAATGTTCACAAGATTAACCGATAAAAATCCTAATATTTTGAGAAACAAGGATAATTATCAACATATTGCATTAAAGTTGCAGAACATATATTTTGAAATATTTAACAAATAAAACATTTAAAAATATTAACGTTGGAAAATATCAGACCAAAATTTGGTGTCAACAACTTTCCCCTTTGTTTGATTAGGATCGATGAAAGAGATCCAGGTCAAACAAAGTTGACGAACCCAAATTTGGTTTGATAAACTTTGAACAAAACAATATGAGACGTTAGTAGAGATTTGGAAGAATACTCCACATCTGCCAACGGGGCTGAAAATAATAAAAAGGCAAAGATTGATCAAACACTCACATACCTTCGATGTTACTTTCAAAATTGCACAATGAAGGTAGTGTACCTCTTTGAAAGGAGGACGGTATGAATAACATGTCACTTTGAACGAGGTGACGACTTAACTTGTCTTTTGAGAGGCAGACGACCCAATCTTGGACTTAATGTGCCATTTGAAGGGAGATGACAACCCATCGTGTCTATTGAAAGGCAGACGACCCAATTTGAATATAACATGTCACTTGAAGGGAGGTGATGACCCAACGTGTCTATTGAAAGGCAGACGACCCGATTGGAACTTAACATGCCACTTGAAGGGAGGTGACAAACCAACTTGATAATAACATGTCACCTTGAACGAGGTGACAACCCAACGTGTCTATTGAAAGGCAGACGATCCAATTTGAACTTAACATGTCACTTGAAAGGAGGTGACAACCCAACATGCCTGTTTGAAGGCCGGACGACCCAATTCGAATATAACTTATCACTTGAAGGGATGTGACAACCCAATATGAATATAACATGTCACTTTGTAAGAGGTGACAATCCAATGTGTCTTTTGAAAGGCAGACGACCCAATTTGAATATAACGTGTCACTTGAAGGGAGGTGACAACCCAATTTTGAACTTAGTATGTCACTTGAAGGGATGTGACAATCCAACATGTCTTTTTGAAAGGCGGACGATCTTAACATGTCATTTGGAGGGAGATGACAACCCAATCTTGAACTTAATATGTCACTTGAAGGGATGTGACAACCCAACGTGTCTCTTTGAAAGGCGGACGACCCAATTTGAACTTAACATGTCATTTGGAGGGAGATGACAACACAATCTTGAACTTAATACGTCACTTGAAGGGATGTGACGAACCCAACATATCTCTTTGAAAGGAGGACAACCCAATTTTAACTTAACATGTCATTTGGAGGGAGATGACAACCCAATCTTGAACTTAATATGTCACTTGAAGGGATGTGACAACCTAACGTGTCTCTTTGAAAGGTGGACAACCCAATTTGAACTTAACATGTTATTTGGAGGGAGATGACAACCCAATCTTGAACTTAATATGTCACTTGAAGGGATGTGACAACCCAACGTGTCTCTTTGAAAGGCGGAAAACCCAATTTGAACTTAACATGTCATTTGGAGGGAGCTGACAACCCAATCTTGAACTTAATATGAATGGTGTACCACAAAATTTGCAATAACAATGTTAGTAACAAATGTAACATAAAAGCAACATAAGCTATGCAAATATGGCCTCATATGAACAATGATCAAAGTAATGAACTAATGCAACATTTCGAACATAATAATATCATGAGTATAATACCAATTTGAATGGAATAACAAAATAAAGATTGTCATTTTGAACGGCATGACAAACCAAATTTTTAAAAAGTATCTAAGATAACAAAACAACTTTAAAATGTGTCATTTTGAAGGGTATGACTACCCAAAAATACAATTTCAACAATGAAACAGTCTACAAAGTTAATTTGGACAACTATTAAAAAGTGGATTTTAGCCCATTTTTATTTTTTGAACAATGAAACCTGTTTCAACTTGGTTAGTGCCTACAATTTGTATTGTAAAAAAAAATTCTCAAAATTCTCTCTCTTTCAACTGTGATTGACTTCGAGGTAATTCCTATGGATTCAAGTGATACCTCAAATGCCCTCAAGTAATAACAAGATTTGTTCATCTTCCTTCAAACAAAGGCTTTGAACTAGACCTAACATCATGTTTCAAGTGCTCTCACCACAAAGAAAATTCCAATTTGCACACATTTAAAGTGTTTTGATTTGAGGACATTTAGCAAAATTCACTCATACTCAGAAAAATATTCAACATATGCAATTGTGATACCGTAGGCTTGGCCTTCATGTAAATCTCCACTAATGTGAGAGCATTTGAAATGAAATCATGTAGGACTAGTTATTAGCTTGTAATGTAGGCTTAGGGACGGGTAGGATAGTTATTTGGAATAAAAGTGACTTAATCCTTTCTTGAGCATTGCACTGAATTTGTGCTTTTAACATTTGTTACGCTTTTAGCGTTTGATTCTCTTTGTTGTCCCTTTTCTTTGCACTTTTTGACTTCTTTTGAAGCTTTCCTTGTCTGAGCTTTTCCCTTTCTCATCATCTTTTGAACTTTCTCCTATTTGTTTGGAATGTTCTTTTCTTTTGTTGAAATTTTGCTTGCTTGAACTTGTGGGGAATTTTCAACTCTTTCTTCTTTCTTTTGAAGTCATTTTTGTATTCTTGACTTTCAGGGACTTTCATAATTTTGTCTTTGACAAATTTGAACTTTGAATTTTATTTTGTGACTTGCACATCTTCAATGCACTCAAGAAAGTAAGGCCAAAAGAGGGATAGAGCGTTTAAGCACTCAGAAAGGATATAGGCTAAAGTATGGTTGTCCAAAGAAAAGGCTTAAGGCTCAAAGTGGGACATACTAAGGATTAATGTCATTTGGTAGGCTTTGAAAGGCTCAAACGGGTCAACGAAGGCCTATAATCATTTTTCAAATCAAACGTCACTCAAAATTTCGCCTCAACAAACATTTAGGCCAAGTTTTAGATCAACACAACAATGCAACACAATAAAATTTAATTCAACACTCACCACACATTGCCCAAGAAACAATGAATCTGGTTTTGTTCTAATCTTGAATGAATGCAAGAGAATATTTTCAAACGTAACAAAAGTATGAATGAGAGGTACCAAAAGAATCTATAGTTTAACATGAAGTCAATCCTCTCCATCGTACCAATTATTTTTCATATACACACTTTAACTGTGTTGGTACCAACCAATTCAAAAAATGATTTAAACAATATAAACATTTTTAAAAGAATAAAAAATAAAGAATTTTTTGAATAAATAATACCGAACCGTAGAAGGGCTGCCTACGTATCTCATTGAGAGAATCAGGTTTGCAAAGTTCTTTCAGATATGGCATAAAACACATGTTTTGAACAGCAAAGGAATTTTTTTTTTTTTTGAAAAAATAATAATAGAAATGAAAATCAATGAGTCACATTGAAGGGCGGACAACCCAATTTAACAAATATTTTTTTTTTGAGAGAAAAAATAATTGAAATAAGAAATGAATAAGTCACATTGAAGGGCGGACGACCCAAACTATAAAAATGTCAATGAAACGTTAAACAAATAAAATCAAGGATATACAATGAAAAATAATATCATGTACATAAATTCATAATACTGTATAAACCAAAACGGGGCGAAGCCTTATAAATCTGGAGTCTGAGTACAACCTTGGTGAAATTTTTGAGGGTTTTCCTTAAAAATTTTGCCCCTGTTTCAACTTTGGCAATCTCCGGTATTTAATCTTGTAGCAACTGTCTCATTCGTGAAATTTTTGGAGACCTCCTCAAAATATTTGCCCCAGTTTCCATTTTAAAATAGTGGAAAGCTTACGGGGAACATGACCGAGCCGTTGAAGCGCCTACGTATCCCATTGAAGCAGGAATCAGGTCAAACGTAGTTCCAACTGACTGTGACTTGAATGAAAATTAGACTGAGATTATGAATGTTCTAAAACTAGGTGACCAAGAGTGGGCTTTTTGAAAGACTGGGGCCCAAGCGGACAACTCAGGTTGGAATTATGACAGCCATTGGGCGCATGACGAACCAATAAATTGTCATAGATTCCGAAAAGGGTTACATATACAAAAGACTGATTGCGGGATCGCAAAACCGTTCTCTAATATAAAAGATTGAAACCATTTGGCAGAAACCTCTCATGAATGCAATGCCAATATACATATAATTGAGCAAATAATGAATAACTAATGAGTACAATATGCAAATATTCAACAAAATATACAAGATATGATGAATAACGCAATAAAAGAATAGTCTCCTAAATTTGAAAAAATGAACCCATAATGGTTAGAACCTCTATATCCCCGGCGGAGTCACCATTCTGTTGACATCCTTTAAGAAGGAACAACGCCGTAGTGACTCAAAAAATAATAACTAGTTCAAATTTAAAAAAATTTAAAAGAAATAAAGGGAAAGGGAGTCACCACCTAATTTTAGGAAAACTAGGAAACCAATTAATTAATTAACAAAAAAAATAGTCTACGAAACCAATAGATTCTAGGTAAGGGTTCAGTTATTCCGAATGGAAGGTATTAGGCATCCTTCGAAATCCACAATTGTGGGTCCCGACTGAATTTATTTTTTTAAATTGAGGAGGAGATAACAACAATGTACAATTATAATAAACATAAAATATAAACAAATAATGAAGTAAAACAATAATATAAAAAACGGCCTAAGTTTGCCTAACGTCAATATTTACAAAACAAAAAATAAAGAACATAATTCGAACTTCATTCGAATAGCTTCAATGGGAAGCAACTCCGGGTACCTGAAAGACACTTAGTAAAAGTGTTAGTAGCAAATAAATAAAAATAAAAATAAATAAATCAAATAATAACTTAAAAATAAAAACCCGTCTTATTGATATGGAAGGCCTTGGAAATCGACGGTAATTTCTTCATCGGCCAATTTTAACATATAAAGAATATAAACTCAAACTAAATTTCCGTCTATTAACATTGGGGAGGCCTCTAAAACCGACGGAAAGATTTTTCCATTGGCCAATTTTAACATATAGAGAGAACAATTTAATAAAACACAAAATATCTAAAATTAATCCCGAACAAAACGAGTAAACATAACAAATATCAATAATAATAATAATAATAATAATAATAATAATAAAACAATACATAACAATAATAATACTAATGACAACAAGAAACGATCAAAACTAAAATAACATAATAATAATAATATAATAATAATAATAGCAACTGCAACAAACAATCAACTTTAGCTTATAACCAAATTAAATCTCATTTAACCAAACAAATCAAATATCTAAAGGAACTTAAACAAAGAGTTGGAAGCAATAAGCATCAACAGTTAATAATAAATGAATAAAACTGTAAAAATCTAAAATCATTATGTAACAGCAAACATATTAGGCCTGTTGAACAAGATAAATAAAATGAAGTAAGTAAGCTATCACCAGAGAACTGCCAGCAATTCTAAAAAATGAAGTAAACAAAAATGTAGTTCACCAGAACATATTAATAGACATCGGAAAAGAAGCAAATTGGTGGCTGATTCCTGCTATTGTCGGCAATGGTGGTTGGTTTCGATTCAACCTCTGATTTAGATCTGAACACCTGCAAAATTAAACTAAAATCGTAAAAGGAGAGAGGGGAAGGGAACAGACTGTGTGGTTCTCCGGTGGACTGGAGCGGGAAAGGGTTGGCCGAAATTCTGGTGGTGTTTTGGAGTTGAATCTGGCGGCTTGAGGTTGGTTTTGTTCGCTGGAGAAGGTGGGGTTTTTGGTGGGTCTGGTTGTTCATTGCTGGAGGAGAGGAGAAATGGAAGGGGTGAGCAACGATGATGGCTGTTTTGGTGGTTGTTTCCGGTTGGTTTTGGAGCAGTAGGGTCGTTTTGCTATTGTTAAATGGTCGGTTTAGGTTGATTTTTGGAGGTTTTGGGTTGGTTTCGAGAAACAGGGGTCTCGTTTCTTGTTTTTCGGTGGGTTTAGGTTGGTTTTCCGATGGGGTTTTTGCTTGTTGAGTTGGGTCTGAAGGTTGTTTAGGAAAAATGGAGAGGGTGGTGAACTGGTCTGGTTCTACCAGAAAAAATGAAGGAAAAGCAAGGGGGATTTGGTGGTGGACTCGCCGGATTCTGGCGGAACTTCGGTGAGCTTGTCACTGGAAAATTATGAACACTAAAAGAATTTATTAAACACTAAAAATCTGAAAATTACCCCTAAAAGTTTATCCACCACCCCCTAACTTAATAACCAAGCAATTTCTTAAATAGAAAATTGAAAACCACCAATAGTACAATACCATTATCTTAAAACCGTGGGCCAAAACCACCAGTTAATAAAATATCTGTGTATGAAATCTTATCCATATTTGGATGTATTTTTAGATTGTGCAAAAATATCATAATGAATATTAACAAATGTAACGAATGTAACCAATGATATGTAAAAAATATAATTTAATAAAAATAATGATTTAATCAAACTGAACAAATATTTAAAGATATTCAAATCGGTTGTGACCAAAAAATAATCTAAACAAGATTAACCGATAAAAATCCTAATATTTTGAGAAATAAGGATAATTATCAACAAATTGCATTAAAGTTGCAAAACATATATTTTGAACTATTTAACAAATAAAATATTTAAAATTATTAACGTTGGAAAATATCAGACCAAAATTTGGTGTCAACAGTGGAAGGTTAAAATAAAAGAATTTCTATAAAGAAAAGAAAAGAAAAGTGTCATTCTTTTTTAATCAGACTAAAAAAGAAAATAAGTCAATCCAATTGAAACTAAGGAAGTTATACGAAGGGAGTAATAGCTTTTTCTAAAACTATAATATCTATAGTCATTGTTATATCAATATGGTCATTATAAATTACTTCTCTACACCTTCTTAATTATTTAAATATTTATATATTTATTAAAAATTAATTAAATATTTATTAAAAATTAATAAATATATGTTATTGTTAAAAAATTAGTAAACATAAATATTTAAGATGGTACACGAAGTAATTTATAATGAGAAAAAAAAACTATTATAAGAGATAAAAAATGATTCCAAAGAAAAACTATTTTTTCCTTTATTTTGATATTTTCTGCACACACAAATTTTTAAACAACATATTTTACTTGATTAATAATTTCATAATTTCTGCTCTATTTTTTATATTTTGAATAAGTAAATTTTGTTGCCGAATGATCGTTTTTAGCAAATAATGGTAATTGGATTTATTATATTCGTTTGTTAATTTAAGGTTAAAGTTTTTTAAAATTTAAAATTTTTATATCACTTAAATACTGAACATGCTAATTTTTAAATACTGCTTTATAAATGTTTTTAATTTTGAAACTATGAGTTAAATACTGAACACCTTAATTTTAAATATTGATAAGTTAATCGGTAACTTAAAAACTAATAACGTTAATTTCAAATACTAATTTAAAATTGACTGTTTTTAATTTTACAATTACCATTTTTAATTTAATATAATTACATTTAATTAGTTAATTTTAATAGATTGTAAATTTTATTTTTTGTGGTGCTAACAAATGACAATTTTGCTTCTCATATTATATAGGTATTCATTTGTTAATTTAGGGTTAAAGTTTTTTAGAAATTTAAAATTTTTATATCACTTAAATACCGACACATGTTAAGTTTAAATACTGCTTTAAAACTATTTTTAATTTTGAAACTATAACTTAAAATATTGAACATTTTAATTTCAAATATTGATAATTTAATCTATAACTTAAAAACTGATAATGTTAATTTGAAGTACTAATTTAAACTGACGTTTTTTAAAATTTTAAAATTACTATTTTTATTTATATAATTACATTTAATTAATTAATTTTAATAGATTATAACTACTGTTTTTTGTGGTGCTAATATATGACAATTTTGTTTCTCTTATTATATATATATATATATATTATATAGATGATCATCATATCATTGTTCCACAATCACATCTCAGCAGATGGAAACCATAGTGTGTAATTAGTACTACATTTCAATTTCACGATAGAAATAAAAGGAGAACTTGAATTAGAGAAGAATGTCAATTTAACAACATTTGAAGATTCAATTTTCTTAGAGACATCAATTAGGCGCCGTTTAAGAATAATTCTATATAGAGTGTATTAGTAGTGCTTGCATTAATAATGTTTGCATTATTTTGGTTGGTGTATTAAAATAGCATGTGTTGCATATTTATTTTAAAAGAAATTTATTTAGAAAGATATCCTCCACAAATATAGTGGAAAAGATGTATAAAAGATTTTGAGGGGAAATTGAATCTTTAATCATGCTAATGCATACTTTAAATCCCCTTGCATTACTAATATCATGGATTTATATGTATTAGTAATACACTCCTCAATACACAATTGAGTGTATAACTAATGCAAGCATTAACATTAGTTATACATAGATTGAAAAAGTGTACCAAATAAGACACTACTAATACACAAAATTAATGCATGGATATTTTTCTAGTACACTCTGTCAAACAACCCCTTAGAGATTAACCTTTATTTGACATTATGTCTTCGACTATTAAATGAAATATAATTTTCTTTATCAAAAAATTAAAAAAAGGAAAAATATAAGAAATGAGTAACAAAAAAACTCTTTGGTAAAAGAACTCGAAATAGAGGAAAAGAAGAACAAAGCTCTTCTTGATAACTGCAAATATGATAGAAATTTTTCTAGATCTGAACTGAATGAGAAATTTGCTGGGAAAAAAAGAGAATAAATGATCGATGAAGATGATCGTTTTTGCCAATAAACTTTGTTGATTGCCAAAAATTATAAGAGATGTGATGGGGTAAGACTAGAATGAATGGTTTACCTCACAAACTTGGGATGAAAGTTTCAAATAGCCAAAAAAAATCTATCGGAACTGGCTACTAATTAAATAGGTACCAAAATAGTCTCTACAAGATCTATTAGAGCATTAACCAGAAATGGCAAGTTAAATCTCTACAAAAATAGGAGAGGCTCTGTAACATGATTCAGACCAACCTGCGTGGTTGTAATGACCTTCCAAGTTATTTATGTATTTATGCCTTCCTATTCGTCATTCAGATCATTCCTATAGAGACCCTAAGTCATTTATGACTTGCTAGGACTTATAGTTTGGTCACTTGGCCGTTCGTTTGGTTTTTATGCGATCTTCTGTGTTTTAGAGCTATTGAACCTTGAACGGTCGATTTTGATAAAAAGTTCATGAAGATAGCCTTTGAATGCTATTCTAACAGTTCAATCATCTCCGAAAGAGGTGTTTTAGCTTTTAATCTTAGGCCTAAGTTTGACCTTGGTCAACATTCTTGGTAAGTGTACCCCAAATGAAAATTTCATAAGCGCGGTTGGGTACAGAATGTTGAGTTGGGTCTAGAACTACTCTTTGTGTGGATCCCGAGGGTTTTGGGCTAATTTCGAGCTCCCTTGTGGATTTTGACTTTAAATAGAGTTTGTGTGTGGGACCAACTTTTTTGTCAAGAAAACCTTAGTTAAAAGTTTTGACTACTCCGTTGAGTCTGAAATGTGAAATTTAATTGGGTTGTACAACTCGTTTGCGTGCATGAGGTTCCGAACCAATTCTGAGAACTCGAGCGGAGTTTGGGAGGACTTAGATGAAATTTCTGGTGCCCCCACTTTTGTGGCCCTGGGGCCTCTTAAGAGACCTTCACTTTTGCGGCCAGGGCTCCACTATAGCGGGCTAGGATAGCCAGGCAGCAACCACTTTAGCGGCCTTAACTCGCTTAAGCAATCACCGCTTTAGCGAGATTGGCCAGCTCGGGCCCTGCCGCTTAAGTGGCCCTGGCATCACTTTAGTGAGGCCCATCTTTTCCTGGCCATCCACTTTAGTGGTGTTAGTAGCCGCTTAAGCAGCACTTGCATCAGTCTTAAAAAGACTTAGATGCGACCAGCTTCATTCCTTAGCTTGAAATTGCGACTTCTCCTTCATTTTAGCTCCATTTCTGGTGATTTAATGTTGGTTGTGATCAGGGAGCTTGGAGATATGCATTAGAGTGTTTGGTAAGCGTCAAGTAGGTATCATTCGAGGTAAAATTCCATGTTTAGGGGCTGTTTGATGAGTTTGTGATTTTGACTAGTTTGAGGCCTTTTAATTTAACAAATAGTATCCTCAATGCCTATTTATGTCATCATCAGATGATATTTTGATGATTTGCAGCTATTAAGGTTAAAGGACAAGGCTAGGATAAATCTATGAAAAAAGGCCAAAAATATTGAAAAGAGGGTAAACTCTCAGTTGAGGATCGCCTAGCACAATGGGCAGATCGCCCAATAAGTCTGGACCTCGACTAAATTGACAGTGTTCGCTTTTGAAAATATTCAAGGAAGGTCGGAGAAGCAAAGTGCAAAGGTGATTCGCTGAAACAATTGGGTGAGCCAAAATTTCCATCACCGAGAAAGACTTCAGAGTTAAAATGAAGGCTGAATGGGCGAATAAGGTGGTAATTGGCAATTTGCCGAATGGGAAATGCTGACTCAATCAAGTTCCCCGACTGAGGTTCAAACACCTGAAGCCAAGAAAATGCGAGCTGAAGAACATAACAGCGATCCGCTGAATCATGTAGGCATGCTCGACTAATGTCACCGATTAGGTCGCGCATGGAATTTTAGATTAATTTTTGAGAAAACTATAAATAGCCCAAAGGAGAGAGAAAAAATATCTTTTATCCATTGTAGCTTTTTGGGAGTGGAGAAATAGACTTTTGAACCTTTTTCATATTCTCTTAGTTTTGGGATTTTGAAAATATCTTGTAATTGACAATTGAGGGTTCAATTCAAAGTGGGTGTTGAAGACTATTGCTGATTATCAATATTTTAATGGCTAAAAACATAATTAGTATAATTTCTTTCCCTTTTATGATGCTTGGCTGAAAGCCCAATTCTAGGGGTGTGATTATAGAGTTAGGTGTTAATTTAATTTAGTGGGTCTAGTGTCTTGCTCTATTGTTTTGCTATTTATTAATGAATTTGAGCTATTTAGTATGGGGTTAATTTAAGGGTTAAGGTTGCAAACTTAATCCTATCTTAGATCTTCAATTAATGCTCGAAAGAGATTAATTGAAGTAAGTAAATTGTTTAATACTTGCAAATTGGGTTTGTATTGTTGTAGTTTGCTCGAAAAAAAATTGTAGTTTCAATTCTAATTGCTAAATCTTCTTGAAAGAGAGATTTTTGTAAGGTATTGGGTTGACTTATATTTTAAATGGATGAGACCGAAAGGAAATTCTATGATATGATGCATTCAGATCGAGAGAAGATTTTTGTCGTTGATGATTACCCAGCGTATCCATGATTATTTAGCATTATTGAGCAAGTACTTGTACCCCTATTTGATGTTGATACCAAATCCCACACCCCTAGATCGTCTTTTATTTATTTAAATCCCTATTTTTAGTTGAATTGTGATAATTGATTTTAAAACCCTATTATTAAATTTGGTAGAATATAATTTTCATTTGGTGTTGTTGTTGTGCCCCATTTGCGGTTGGAAATATGAGTGTAGATGGAAGTGACGATGCTAGTCACTATGGACAAAATGGTAATGTTGGAGATATGGACGACATGAATATTAATGTCGTCGATAGTACAAGAGCAATGTGGTTACCTCTTGCCACAGGGAGAGCTATGTTTCATGTAACCGGAACGATGCTACAATTGCTCCACATGAGAGAAATATTTAAAGGTCTTGCTCTTGAAGACCACCATGAACATCTCCGAAACTTTGTGGATGTTTGCGGAACTTTCAGTTTTAAGAATATTACACAAGAGTCCATATGCTTGAGGTTGTTCCCTTTCTCCTTAACGGGAGAAACAACTAAGTGGTTGGCCGAATTACCACAAGATTCCCTAACTTCGTGGGAGGAACTAACTGCGGTGTTACTTGAAAGATTTTCCCCTCCTTCTAACATGGTAAAACTTAGAGATAGCATCAAAAACTTCTAGAGATGAATGGTGAACCTCTCCATGAAATCTGGTTATGTTTCCAAAAGTTAGTGTTGTTGTCACGACCCAAAAATGGATGTGATGGCACTCGTCTTATTCCACCAAGACAAGTCAATCTCAAACCCAACCATTTCGATAAAGTGCAAAAATAAAATAAAATTATAAGTTTAATAGCAAAAACTAATGCAGATAATAAGTCAATTAAACTAAATTCCCAAAACATGGTTGTCACGTGCACAAGCCTCTAATGTATTACAATAGATATGAAAGATAAACACAAGTCTCAAATGATATTGTCTCTAAAGCAGAAAAAAAATCATAAATGGGAGTAAGAAGGTCTGCTAAGATGACAAACAGCTACCTCACAAATCTCCACAGGAAGCCTCGAAAAAGAAGAGAATAGAAAGTATCACGAAGATTCGGGCTCGTAATCTACAAAAATATAGAAGTAAGGGGTGAGTACCAAACCACACGGTACTCAACAATTGAACTTCTAAACACAAGCTAAGGGTATAGAATGCAGGTACTCCTTACACTCCAACCAAACCTCCACAACTACAACCTCCATAAAAACTAGTCCAACCTAATAGTTCACAATTTACATAGAACATAGTTCAACCACATCACTTCAACAATTACCGATCAACAACACACAAGATTAAGTTCACCAATCACAAGTTCCACGGAAAAGTACTCGTAAGTTCACAAATGATAAAGATGCACAATGCAATGAAATGTAATGTCTAGCATAATGATGCATGTCTGACCTAACGATACACACCCGCTGTCTCTCAGTCCGGGACCCACGGGGGACATATCTATCCATGCATCCATCGTGGCATGTGATACGACCCTAGATAATATAATTTGTCACGGCATGCGGCACATCCCTTGATAATAGAATCTGTCACGACGTACGACACGTCCATCGAATCATATTATCCATCACGGCGTGCGACAAGGCCCTTAAAATGGTACATCCTCTTTAATTTCTTATTCTTCCTCAATTCACATAACACTTATCACAACCATGTCTCAAAACCAATGCAATTAACATGCACACACAAATAATGAGGAGACAACCATTTCCATAACAATGCACACTTCACAACAACACAATCGTAAAACAACATCAACAATGAATTAATAAGCCTTTCAAACCATTCTCAACACATCACACACCAATAATTAATCACGTTGCCTTTTACTACCCCTTTTTCGTCATTATAATTATTCAATATGGACAAGTCAACCCATCACCAAGTCCCATTACTCCCCAACACATACCACAAGGAAATACACGATTCTATACACTTAACAAGGGTTGAAAAATCTACTTGCCTCAAATAATTGAACAATCACTTCAGTACTTGAGCCTTCCGCTTTTGTTGAGCTTCCAAATCAATGCAATCTATTCAAGTAAGTAATCACAATAATATTTCAAAACTAACAACACCCATATTACTATAGGTTTAACCTATATCCAAAAAAACTCGCCCAAACCCATAATAATTTTCCTACATCTCAGCCAAGTGTTAAGTTTTAATTCCTCAAAATAACCTAACTCTAATAAAATTCATATAATACATTACACCTAGTATTTAATTACCCATTTCAATATAGTAAAACTTGAATTACAGTGTGATAATTATAAGAAAACTCTGGAAAAATATTGAAACTCAATTATGAAAATAGCGACAACTATAGAAGTCATATCCTTACATCCCATATTCCTAGAAATAATTTCTAAGCAATCATTGTCCAATCACTAGCTCCAATTCATTAGAACTAAGGAAAGTCACCAAGACCTAATCATAAGCACATAATTGTTATTCCTATTACTGTAGCAAATACCTACATATATATAACAATATACACCTAGCACCTCTACTCCTTAGCCCTTGATTATCAATATTATATACATTGATGACTAAATTTTCAACAGAAACTCCAAGAAATTTTATCATGGAAGCATAACATACGAAACGTTTTGACAACCACCACAATTCCGTTCTTCTTCCTTAATACTAGTATACCAATGAATACCCATTATTCCTAATTCATTACATTTAAACATGTAATGACCCTCCAGGTCATTTGTGTGTTAAGGCCTTCTTTTCGTTGTTTAGAGCGTTCCTGTAGTGACCCCAAGTGATTTATGATTTGCTGGCATTGACTGTTCGGTCACCTGGTCGTTTGTTTGGGTTTTATGCCTGTATTCCTATTTTGGAGCTTTTGAAACTTGAAAAGTTAATTTCAGTCATAACCTCAAGTAAACGATCTCAGAACGGAATTCTAACGGTACCATCAGCTCCGGAGTGGCCAAATTAGGCTAGAAGCATAGTTGGCCCGAGTCCCGAGGCTTCGGTGTGACTCTAGGGCCATTTGGCGCTTTAGCCTTTGAAATTTGGCTTAAGGTTGACTTTGGTCAACATTCTTGGTAAACGTGCTCAGATGAGAATTCTGTCAGTGCGGTTAGTTTCGGAATGGCGAGTTTGGTCTAGAATTACCCTTCGTGCTCTTTCTGGGGCTTCTGATCGAATACCGAGGCCCTTGGTAGAATTTGGCAAAAATGGCGTTTGGGGTGTGGGATCCACTTTTTGTCGAAATGACCTTGCATGGAAATTTTGACTGCGCCACTGAGTCCGAAACGCCGTATTTGACAGGGTAGCATATCTCGTTTGCGTGTACGGGGTTCCGAACGAATTCCAAGAACCTCATCGAAGTTTTGGAAAAGCCAAGTTCAGCTGGTGTAGCAGCTGAGTTGCAGACCTCATTTCTTCTCCGCGTTCGCGGTCATGGCTCTGCGTTTGTAGAGGTCTGTGTTGCTCTTCTCCGCGTTCGCGGAGGTCTGGGGTTTCTAGGAGTTTCCTCTTCGCATTCGCGGAGGTGTAGGTTCCTCTTTTCCGTATTTTCGGGCCCTTCACCGTGCTCACTGAGGTTTGTTTTCTCTCCCTCCACCTTCACGGGCCTCTAGCCGCGTTCGTGGAGTTCAGCGTGACTGGCACTTAATTATAAAAGGGGCAGTCGGGCTTATTTGTTGTTGGAAGTTTAAAAAGTGTTTTCTTCCTCATTTTTCGTCAGTTTTCAGTGATTCAAAGTCCCAGGTGTTTGGAAATGCATAGGCTTTATGGGTGTTAGTTTAGATAGCATTGGGTGAGCCTAGATTTTAGTGAATTTAAGGCGTAAGTGGCTGCCATACGTTTCTTATGTAAAGTTTTGCATGTTTTGTTTCTTTGAGTTGTCGGCTGTTCCGAACCCCGAATTGTGTTCTATTTTAGAACATAAGTTTCGGGAAGGGTTTAGGACCTTTTCATGGAGTCAATTCTGGGATTCCCAGAGCGGGTCCCACATCTTCCAATTTTGACTCCTAAATTGATCCGTCTCTGATTTTGATGTTTTTTGTGTCTAAACGACCGTACTGATGCTGTGATTCTATTTTTGATAGCATGGCAGCAATCTGAGGCCGTTCGGGAGGGAAAAGTTCCGGTGAAGTGATTTAGAGTGCGCGCGGTCGGCCTTCTGGTAGGTTACGACTTTCCTTCTTTTTAGATTGAGGTGGATTGTGTGAATGCTTGCTGATTTGTGTGGATCTGGGGTGGGGTACTAGTATTTCTTCTCTTCTTCTCAGAAAACATGTTTTAGGGTTGATTTTTGGGCTATTTGGGGGGGGGGGCGTACCATGCTATCGGAGGGGTTGTTTGGGTGTTGATACATGTGGTTTATTTGGTTGGTTGTTTATTTATGTTGGAGCATGTTTTCAGACTTAGACCAGGTTAGGCTAGTATTGCCTTAGACCCATGCACCTATTTTTGACTTTGGTAAGTATCCGACGTCGATTCGGATGGACTAGGTCCCTGTAGACCGGAATAGTAGACTTGGGTCTGATATCATGAGCCTAGCTTGGCTTTGTATTGTTGTGATCTTCTGGTTTCTCTCCCCATTTATGTGGTGCCAATGTGTCATAGGAGGCGTGGTGTTTTCCTGGGATTTCGGGTGTTTTGAGATCAGTTTTGTGGTGATGTGGTTGGTGGTGGACGACAATCCATATTGGGTTTGGTATTTGAGATCCTCTACGGAGTCTACATGTCCTGCGCACTCGTCTGGCTAGGGCAGGGCCCCCGGAGTGTTAGCTGGTGCACTCGTCTTGCTAGGGCAGGGCCCCCACAGTGTTAGCTGGCTGGGCAATTGGATATGAGTTACTTGAGGTCCTCTCCGGAGTTGACATACCCCGCGCACTCGTCTGGCTAGGGTAGGGCCCCCGAAGTGTTATATGATTGGGCAATTGGATATTAAGGCCTTGGAGGAGTCGTTATGTCCCCTGGGCACTTTGCTGGCTAGGGCAGGGCCCCCAAGAGTATTTACCAAGATGGGCAGCCCGATTTGGAAGTCAGACTTTTGACTAGGTTGGAGTTGGCTTATTATTTCGGTTGAGTTGGTTGGTGGTTTCGGTTCGCAGTTGGGTTTTCGTCTGGTCTCGTAGATTTAGCTTTTTCGTGTACTTGTCGGGCTTATGGGGGTTCGTTTGGGTTTTGTGTGTCTGTGCTTGATTGTACCTTCTGGTTCTTATGGGGGGGCCCAGTTAGGTTTAGTTTAGGTTTTCTTAGATATGCTGTCGGTTAGTTTGTGCTTATTTCCTATGACCTCTGTTATTGTAGATTCTATCATTTTAGTCTATTTTTACCCTTTTTGCTCAGTCGGCCTATGATGCCTTCTAGGTACCTATTATATTGGTACTCATGCTACACTCTGCATCTATTTTCGTGATGCAGGTCTGAGCACTAGTTATCAGCGTTGAGTTCGAGCCTGCTGTAGTCTATTTCGGAGGTGAGGGTGAGCACATGGCGTCCTGAGATTACCTGCCTCCTTCTGTACTGATATTTTGGCTTGTCTTTTGCTTTTGAGACAATCTTGATTCGGTGGTCCACTTTTGGGACTTGTACTCATTTTGTAGTAGCTCTGTACATGTGACTTCCAGGTTTTGGGAGGTATCATTTATTTGTATATAGTTGGGTTTGCTTTCACCTTTCCTTTATGTGTTCCTTTATTTATGCTTTCGCTTAGTTGATGCTAGTTTCCACCCTCAGTCCCATTACTGTTAAGTTTCGAGACAGGGTTTGGCTTGCCTACTGGCGGGTTGGTAAGCGCCATCATGACTCAAGGAATCGAGTCGTGACAAAACAAAAGGTTAAATTTGTAAGATTTATACCTGAAGCAGTGAATCTAATGTTGTCAATGCAGAGGCTGAGTTCTGTCGCTCGGTAGTTTCTAGTCGTAATTGGTTTGTGTTATAATTAAAAGAATAATAATCCTCTTTTAACTTAAAATCTGTTTCTTTTTATATATGAGCCAAGTGGTGTAGGGTATTAAATAATTTACGGACTTAGCCCATTAGTCATAAACTAAATTAATTATCTAAAAATTACCCGTGAATTAATTAACTATAGATAAATGAATAGTTCAAAATTCCCAAACCAACTTTGTCGACTAATCATACATGACTCGAGGCAACTATCGGGAGGTCTAAAATGGTATTTTTCATGAAATTTTCTAAAAATGGCCTTCTGGGTCATCACATTATCCACCACTAAAAACAATGTTCTTCCTCGAACATAAGGTAAAAGAGAGTACCTGAAGCTTCAAAAAGTTGAGGATATCTGGCACGCACGTCGGATTCTGCCTCCCAAGTCGCCTCTCTAACCGAACGGTGCTTCCACTTCACCTTCACTGAAGCAATCTCCTTGGTTCTAAGCTTTCGAACCTGCCTATCCAATATAGCTATAGGCTCCTCCTCGAATGTCTCTGGACCTAGCTCCACTGAATAGAGTGAAAGCACATGAGACTCATCTGGTATATACTTTCGAAGCATGGATACATGAAAGACTGGATGTACAGCTGAAAAACTAAGTGGCAAGGACAACTTATAGGCCATCTCTCCCACTCGGCTCAAAATCTCAAAAGGGCCAATGAATCTAGGGCTAAGCTTGACCTTCTTTCCGAACCGCATCACACCCTTCATGGGTGACACTTTGAGCCAAACATGATCGCCCTCCATAAACTCTAAGGATCAAACTCTTCAGTCTGCATAACTCTTCTATCGACTCTCGGCTGTCAATAGTCTATATTGAATCATACAGACCTGCTCCATAGCATCTCTAAGCAAGTCTGTATCCAAAGAGTCCATCTCCACCGAATCAAACCAACCAATCGGAGATCTACACCGTCTGCCATACAATTCCTTAAATGGAGCCATCTGAATACTGGAGTGATAAGTGTTATTGTAGGCGAACTCTTCTAAGGGAAAATGTCAATCCCATCTAGCAACAAAATCGATCACACAAGCTCGAAGCATGTCCTCCAACACCTGAATCATCCGCTCGGACTGACCATCTGCCTGAGGGTGAAAAGTTGTACTCATATCTAACTGAGTCCCCAAACCATGCAGTAATGCCTTCCAAAAATGGGAAGTGAACAATGAACCTTGATTAGATATAATAGAAATCGGGACTCCATGTATTTGCACAATCTGACTGATATAAAGCTCAGTTAACTTCTCTGCCGTATACTTCACCCAAACTGGAATGAAGTGGGTAAACTTGGTCTGTTTGTCAACAACAACCCAAATGGAGTCATAACCACCCACTGTGGTAGGTAAACCACAACAAAGTACATAGTGATCCGCTCCCACTTCCAAGTAGGAATAGGCATCCTCTAAGATATACCCTCGGGCTTCTGGTTCTCACACTGGACCTTTTGGCAAGTCAAATACTTAGAAACAAAGTCTGCAATATCCCTCTTCATTCCACACCACCAATAATTCTGACTCAGATCATGATACATCTTCGCCGCTCTCGGATGGATGGAATATCGAGAACGGTGGGCTTCCTCAAGAATCAATCTAATCAACTTGCCCGTCTTGGGCACACATATCTAGCCTCCAATCCTCAAGACACCATTAGAATCAAGGACAGCCTCCATGGCTTCCTTTCTCAACACTTTTTCTCTAATGAGACATAACTTCTCATCATCAAACTGGTGTTCACGGATTTACTCGACTAAAGAAGACCGACCCTCAATAAAAGCAATCATACCACCACTCTCCTCTAAAATCTGCAACTGGACAAAACTGTTAGCTAACCTCTGAACATCTCGAGCCAATGGTCTCTCCTCAACACTATGTGCGACAAGACTCTCCATAATAAGAGTCTTCCTACTCAAAGCACCGGCCATCACATTGGCCTTCCACGGATGATATAGAATGGTCACGTCATAGTCCTTCAGCAACTCAAGCCATCTACGCTACCTCAAATTCAGATCCCTCTGATTGAAGATGTACTGAAGACTTCGATGATCAGTGAAGATCTCACAATGCACCTCATACAAATAGTGACGCCATAACATAAGTACAAAGACCACGACTGCCAATTCCAAATCATGAGTAGGGTAGTTCTTCTTATAGGGCTTCAATTGCTTAGAAGCATAAGCATTCACCTTCCACTTCTGCATCAATACACCACCCAACCCGACTCCTGAAGCATTATAATACACAGTAAAGTCCACACCTTCCTCAGGTAGATTCAATACAGGAGACGAAGTTAAGAAAGTCTTGAGCTTTTGAAAGCTCTCTTCACACTCATCGAACCACTGAAAACCCACACCCTGTCGATCAATCTGGTCAATGGAGCTGCAATAGTAGAGAAACTCTGAACAAATCATTGGTAATAGCCTGCCAATCCCATAAAACTCTGAATCTCAGTAGGAGAAGTAGGTCGCGCCCAGCCTCTAACTACCTCAATCTTGGCCGGATCTACTCTAATACCCTCCTTGGACACCACGTGCCCCAAGAATGCCACAGAATTAAGCCAAAACTCACACTTTGAGAACTTGTCATACAACTTCTCTTCCCTTAACCTCTGAAGTACAATCCTCAAGTGTCGAACATGGTCCTCCTTAGTCCTGGAGTAAACCAAAATATCATCGATGAAAACAATAAAAAAACAATCAAGGAATGGTTGAAACACCCCGTTCATCAACTCCATGAATGTTGCAGGGGCATTAGTCAACCCAAAAGATATCACTAGGAATTCATAATGCCCATATTAAGTTCGAAAAGCTGTCTTAGGGATATGTGATGCCCTAATCTTCAACTGATGATACCCAGATCACAAATCAATCTTAGAGAACAACGATGCTCCATGTAGCTGATCAAATAAGTCATCAATACGCAGAAGAGGATACTTATTCTTCACTGTTACCTTGTTCAACTATCTATTATCAATACACATCCTCATAGCCCCATTCTTCTTCTTCACAAACAACACAAGGGCACCCCAAGGTGACACACTGGGGCGAATAAACCCCTTACTCAACAAATCCTGCAAATGATCTTTCAACCTTTTCAACTCTGTTGGAGCCATATGGTAAGGAGGAATAGAAATGGGCTTAATGCTCGACTCCAAATCAATAGCAAAATCAATATCCCTATCGGGAGGAACACCTGGAAGATCAGAAGGGGTTACATCGAGAAACTCCTAAACCACGAGAACGGAATCCATGGGAGGTGGTTCAATACTAGTGTCCCAATTGAAGGCTAAGTAAGACAAACACCCTTCCTCCACCAATCTCTGAGCACAGATGTAGGAGATGACCTTGATAGGATAAGATCCACTAGCACCCTTCCATTCAACCCTCTGAACACCAGGCATCGCTAAGGTCACATTCTTAGCATTACAATCAAGAATAGCATGATAAGGAGAAAGCCAATTCATACCCAAGATAACATTAAAGTTACCATTCACAGAATGATTAAGTCTACCCAAGTGTCATACCCCGCCAAAGAAACAATATAGGATCAATACACTTGATCCACCACTAAGGGCTCACCCACGAGTGTAGAAAAAGAAATAGGTACAAGCATGCTATCGCACAACATATCAAATTCAGCAGCAAAATAGGTAGACACATAAGAGAATGTAGACCCCGAATAAAACAATACAGACGCAGATCGATGGCATACTAAGATGATACCTGTAATAACAACATCAGAAGTCTCCACCTAGGGTATCCCCGGGAAAGCATAACACTGGCCCCCTCTGCCACCTCCAGCCTAGGTGGTACCTCTACCCCCACTCTGCTGAGCTGCATAACCACTACCGAAGCTCTACCGCCTCTACCTGACTGAACTCTGCCTCGGCCTCTACCCTGTGGTACTGGTGGTCTAGTCTAAAATGAAGAATTAGGTTGGGGTCCTCCACAACCCCTCTGGAAAGTATACTGGCGCATCAGGTGATATGGATCTCCACAACTAAAGCAAAACCTCTAACGTGGGAACTGTTGTGCAGATCCTGAAAATCCACTATAATTGCCTCACCCTTTAGGTTGCTACTATGAACCGTATGAGCCCTGATCCATGATATAAGAACCCCGAGGTATCTGAACACCCTCAAATATCAGCATAGATGCATGAACGGGTCCCCGATGCTAAAAAGAACCACTCCCTCTGTGTGATCCCCTACTTCTAGATGAGGCACCATGAAATTGACCTGATGTAAGGCCCCCCTTAGGGTCCCCAATCTCCTCTCTCTCCATCAATTCCGCCTCTTTGGTGACACTCAAAATGAACTGGAAGGAAGCCCCTTCTTGAGATTCCCTAAACACGGCCGATCTGATAAAGAAGGTCAGCCCCCGCACAAATCTACGAATCCTCTCCGTCTCATCTGGAATAATGGCCAAAGCATGCCTAGACAGCTGGCAAAAATGGGCCTCATACTCTGCAACAGATAAGTTGTCTTGTCTCAAATTCGCGAACCTTAAGAGACTCTCCTCTCTCACACTCCAAGGGACGAAACGGTCACGAAAGGCACTAGAAAATGTCTCCAATGTCACAGGAGGAGATCCAACTGGCAAGGACCTAGAATAAACTCTCCAGCACTCTTTCGCTGGCCCACAAAGCTAGAGTGTAGCATAATGAACCCCATATGACTCAGCTAACCCAACCACCTCTAGAAACTCTCGGCATGTTGTTAGAAACTAATGAGCATCCTCGCTCTTCCCACCCTAAAACTGAGGTTCCATCTTCCAAAATTTCTCATACGTGTGCTACTCATCCTCTGTGAGAACAACCAACGGTGCACCCTGACCCCCAACTCCTGGTGCAAGATCATTTATAACCACGAGATCCACTGGTGGCTGCCCCACCGAATCCTGAATAACTGGAGCTTGCTGCTGCTTTTGTGTTTGAGCACCTGCTCTAGTCTGAGAGTCTTGTGGTGTACTGGTTGCACCACCACCCTAAGAAAAGCTTTCAAGCACATCCAAAACCCTCAGTAAGGTATCCTGAAGCAAAGGTGTGGATGTCAGCTCTGGAGGAACCTGGTCCTCTCTGTCATCAATCTGAGGCGCTGGAGAGACCTCTCTAGAATGTCCCCTCGTTGGTGCTGCTCCACGGGCACGATCTTTAGCTAATACCGCTCCACGGGTATGACCTCTAGCTTGGGCCCTACCCCTACCCCTAATAGGGGCCTTAACAACTGTCTCGGGGACTGCCTCCCCTCTACCACTAGTAACAGTAGCTCTAGTCCTCATCATCTGTCAAAAGAGCACACGTTAACTTAGTACTAAAGAAGGTAACCATGCACGATGAGAAAGAATGAACAAAAAAGAAGTTTTCTAACAGTCTTCATAGCCTCTCGAAGATAAGTACAGATGTCTCCGTACCAATCCTCGAGACTCTACTTAGACTCGGCCTGTATATATGTGAGACCTATGAACCTAGGGCCCTGATACCATTTGTCACGACCCAAAAATGGATGTGATGGCACTCGTCTTATCCCGCCAAGAAAAGTCAATCTCAAACCCAACCAATTCGATAAAATGCGGAAATAAAATTAAATTAGAAGTTTAATAGCAAATACTAATGCGGATAATAAGTCAATTTAACTAAATTCCCAAAACCTGGTTTTCACGGGCACAAGCCTCTAAACTATTACAATAGATATGAAAGAAAAACACGTCTCAAATGATATTGTATCTAAAGCAGAACAACATCATAAATGGGAGTAAAAAGGTCCGTTGAGATGACAAACAACTACCTCACAAATGTCCATATGAAGTCTCAGAAAATAAGAAAATAGAAAGTATCACTAAGATCCAGACTGGTAACCTACAAAAATGTAGAAGCAAGGGCTGAGTACCAAACCACACGGTACTCAGCAAGTAAACTTCTAAACAAAAGCTAAGGAGATAGAATACGAGTACTCCTTACACCCCAACTGAACCTCCACAACTACAACCTGCATAAAAACCAATCCAACCTAATAGTTTACAATTTACATAGCACATAGTTCAACCACATCACTTAAAAAATTACCGATCAGCAACACAAAAAAATAAGTTCACCAATCACAAGTTCCATAGAAAAGTACTCGTAAGTTCACAAATAATAAAGATGCACAATGCAATGAAATGTAATGTGAAGTATAGTGATGCATGTCTGACCTAACGATACACACCTATTGTCTCTCAGTCCGGGACCCATTGGGGACATATCTATCCATGCATCTGTCGCAGAATGTGACACAACCCTAGATAATACTATCTATTACAGCGTGTAACAAGTTCCTCGATAATAGAATCCGTCGCGGCATGTGACATGTCCCTCAAATCATAATATCCATCGCGACGTGCGACACGTCCCTCGAAATGGTACATTCTCTTTAATTTCTTATTCTTCCTCAATTCACATAACACTTGTCACAACAATGTCTCAGAACCAATGCAATTAACATATTCACACAAATAATGAGGAGATGACCATTTCCATAACAATGCACACTTCACAACAACAAAATCGTGATACAACATCAACAATGAATTAATAAGCCTTTCAAACCATTCTCAACACATCACACACCAATAATTAATCACGTTACCTTTTATTACCCCTTTTTAATTTATATAATTTTTCAATATGGACAAGTTAACTCATCACCAAGTCATATTACAACCCAACACATACCATAAGGAAATACATGATTCTATACACTTAACAAGAGTTGAGAAATCCACTTGCCTCAAATAATTGAACAATCACTTCGGTACTTGAGCCTTCTCCTTATTTTGAGCTTCCAAATCAATGCAATCTATTCAAGTAAGTAATCACAACAACAGTTCGAAACTAACAACACCCATATTCCTATAGGTTTAACCTATATCAAAATTTTTTTGCCCAAACCCATAGTAATTTTCCTACATCTCAAGCCAAGTGTTAATTCTTAATTCCTCCAAATAACCTAACTCTAATAAAATCCATATAATACGTTACACCTAATATTTAATTACCTATTTCAATATAGTAAAACTTGAAATACAGTGTGATAATTAGAAGAAAAATCTAGATAAATATTGAAACTCAATTATGAAAATAACGACAACTGCAGAATTCATATCCCTACATCTTATATTCCTAAAAATAATTTCTAAGCAATCATTGTCCAATCACTGGCTTCAATTTATTAGAACTAAGGAAACTCATCAACCTAATCATTAGCACATAATTGTTATTCCTATTACTGTTGCAAATACCTACATATATATAACAATATACACCTAGCACCTCTACTCCTTAGCCCTTGATTATCAATATTATATACATTGATGACTAAATTTTCAACAGAAACTCCAAGAAATTTTATCACGGCAGCATAACATACGATAAGTTTCGACAACCACCACAATTCCGTTCTTCTTCCTTAATACTAGTATACCAATGAATACCCATTATTCCTAATTCAATATATTTAAACGAAAGGTTAAGATTTGTAAGATTTATACCTTAAGCAGTGAATCTAATGTTGTCAATGCAGAGGTTGAGTTCTGTCGTTCGATAGTTTCCAGTCGTAATTAGTTTGTGTTATAATTAAAAGAATAATAATCCTCTTTTAACTTAAAAATCAGTTTCTTTTTATATATGGGCCAAGTGGTGTAGGGTATTAAATAATTTACGGACTTAGCCCATTAGTCATAAACTAAATTAATTATCTAAAAATTACCCGTCAATTAATTAATAATAGTTAAATGAATAGTTCAAAATTTTCAAACCAACTTCACCGACTAATCATACCTGACTCGGGACAACTATCGGTAGGGGTAAAAATGGTAATTTTTATGAAATTTTCTAAAAATGACCTTCCGGGTCATCACAGTTGTAATGCACGGCACATGGTGTTCCTGACAACTTGTTGCTGCAATTTTCTATCATATCTTTGATACAGTGAACAAAGAGTTGGCTGACCAACTCATCTAAGGACGGTTAATGAGACAACCATTTGATGTGGCGAAAATGTTGTTGGATGACATGATAAAAATAAACCCAGCATTGCATATTAGGGAGGATCAAGTATCTTCTCTCCATCTGGGTATAACCAAGGAACATATGGAAAAGAACCAAGAGCGTGATGAGAACATAGCCAAGATGATGACTCAACTTGACTTGTTCTCCAAACATGTCATGGAGGGTGGATTAAAATAGGTGAACACAGTTGGTATGAGCACTGGGTAGTGCCCGGTGATTCACATTTTGAAACATTGTATAATGGTATAATGAAGAAGTACAATACATGGGGAACCAAATGGGGGGTTCTCATCTAAACTATCCTAGACCGGGTGGGAATCAAGGTTGGACTAAGGAAAGAGATAATGGCGAGATCCAAGGAGGTAATTGGAGAAATCGTGAAGCTGACAAAGATAGATATATACGACCTCATGATTGGCCCAAGCCCAAAGCGCAAGCTAGACCGGAATGGACTCAAACTAATGATATGTTGACTAGGATCTTTAATAAGGTTGAAGGTTCTGACAAAGTGTTGAAAGTCTTGAAAACTGATTTTTCCACTTTGACTCAAATGGTTACTTCCCATTGCGTGTCAATTAAGCAGCTCAAAACTCAGATGTGTCAGATCTATGCTCATTTAAATCCAAGGCAAAGAGGAAATTATCCTAGTAATACCATCCCCAACCCCAAGAATGATGTTTGATGAGTAATAACTAAGTCATGCCACGATGTTAAATATTGTGCTTCTTGGGAGGCAACCCAAGTTTACTTCATTGCTTTTGATAACGTGTGTTGTGAGTGTAGGTTGAAATGAAGTCAAAAGTGGAAAAGGATAACATGGGTGATGCAAATATCCAGTCGGTGCTCCACCAAGTTGGTTTGGCGGCCTGCTCTATGCTCGCCTTCTTAGCCAAGAAATTTTGAAAATTGGTACTATCAACTTCGGCGTACATACCTGGTCGGCAATCCGCCAAATTAATGTAGTCCGCCAAGTTGAACTTCAAGTTGGGTGTTTGTACATTCATTATCGGTGAGCTTTAGCTCATTCGGTAATTCACCAAACTCATTTGGCAACGTTAGTCGCAGACTGGCGTATGCGCCTAACAGTAAAAGGCCAAGGGTATTTTCTCTTTTAAATAGTCATCCTTTGATCATTTTGAATCTTTTCACTTCTACACTCCATACACTTAATCTAAATACTATTTTGAGTCCTCTTTGCTTCGATTTGCTTTCATGGAGTGTGTGCTTGCGTGTGATTCTCGACACAACCCTTTCTCCCTCTTTGTTCATAGATCCTTACATGTTGAGGTTGGTTTTTTGAAGCTTACACTTCTTGTTTTTGCTTAAAATTGATGCCTATTGTTATGTTAACTATTGTTATTGCGAATTTGATGTGTAAATCATGTGGGTATGCATTATTTTAGTTGATTGAATATTGCCAATGAGTTAAAATGGTTGATTTTATGCCCAAAGTTGCTAAAAATTGATTCTGTGGATTGTTAGAAATTGATTGATGAATGTTGTGGGTTTTGTTTGAATTTTCATAGGATGAAGTCTGATTAGCCTAGTGTGGTCCAACAGGCTTGTATTTGCCCAATGATAGATAGGGTGATGTCTTTTTAAAGAGTAAATCGTGGATTTAGCAATACTTTGTTGATTTTGGGGGATTTGTAAGTACTCAGGGGTAAAACTGGTATATGGGTATCTTGTTAATATGTTTAGGTGTTGGGTAATGTTGAATTTTTGTGCTTAATTTTCAAAATTTGGTGTTGGGCTGAGATTACCTATTCGGTGAATTTGTCTTAGCCTGCCAAGGTGATTAGGCGAATCACCGAGTAAGTTCTAAATTGCCTTGTGGTTGTGAATTTGTGACCTGGGTACTGTCACTTTTGGTGGGCTTGTCTTAACTCACCAAACCATCTCGGTGAATCGCCGATTTTGAGATGACATTGTCCTTAATGAATGACCTTGAACTTTTTGACACTATAATTTTCCATGAGCTTATCTTAGCTCGCCGAACAAGCTTGGCTAATCGCTGAGTTGGAGTTGACATCGCCCTTCATGGCTGAGTGAAATTATTTTTGATCTTATCATCTTCGGCAAACTCTTCTGAGCTTGCCAAACATGTTAAGTGAATTGCCTACCCATTCAGCGAGCCTCACGAAACCTGTTTCAACTATGCTTCTTTGTGCAATTATTTTCAACTAACCTTCGCTCAATGTTTGTTTTGAAATTTGTGCTTTACAAGAAATGGCCAAAACCAAAGTCCCTGTCTACTCAAGGGTTGTTTCATCAGACTTTGGCTCTACTCCCTCATCTCCATTAAAAAGGAAAAAAAGGGTGGTCATAAATGAACCCACAGAGCAACAACAAGTCACTCCGTGCACATCTACGCATGTGAGTGAGAAACAAAAGAAGGCTGTAGAGACTGACACTAAGAAGAAGAGGGCACTGGTTGATGAAAGCACCTATCCACTCTCTGACTTTGAAGAAAGAAGCAATGCAGCGGAGATTACAGTGGCACCTACGGTGGTACAAAAGGCTAAACCAAGGAAGAGGAGCGCAATCTGCTCCAAGTCTCCACAAGACCCTAGTACCAATGTTCCTTCTAGAGTGCTTCCGGTTATAGCTCCAAGGGCCCTCAACAGGATAAAAGTAGTTAGGGAGCGTACTATTCTAGAAGAGCATCAATTATCGATGGATGGGGTCATGAGTGACTACCCCACCATATGGGATACGGTAAAATTTCACAAGTTCAAGAAATTCACAAGAGCTTGACCTCCATATGTCCTGGTGTGGGTTAGAGAGTTCTATAATGCCTACGTTAAGGCATTGCTCAGGAATATTGGTGTAGTTTGGAAACCTTTAGAAGAGGTCAAAGTTTGGGGAATATGGCACAATGTGGCCGGGCTGCATTAAATGATGATTTGGGTATCACTGGTAAAAGAGCAGATTTGTACAAGCTTAGGATGAAACAAAAGCTTGTCGACTTGAAAAGGTGGCTAGCACCCTTAATTTGAGACATTACTCCCCGTGGTTGGCGGACAGGGTGAAGATTAAGAAGAAGGATATCAACATAGCGGCTCATTTTTGGTTAGGGTTCATCAGCATCACTTACTAATAGTTTTGTGTGTAATTTGAGCATTATCACTGCTTTTCCCTAGTTTGGTATTCTTTAAATAGCTTAATGTTTCATGTGTCTGTTCTCCTTGTTTCGAGCCACAAATTATGTTCCATTGTGAAACACATGTGTTAGGGGACTGAATTGGACCTTTTGACAAAGTCATTTTTGGAATTTCCAAGGTAGGTCCCACAATTCCCATTTTGACTCCAATTTGGGTTGATTTCTATTTTATGTGATTTTATTTTCTAAATGACCATTTTAACATTGTGATTCTATTCTTGATATCATTGTAGTGTTCGGAGGTTGTTTAAGAAAGAAAAGCTCTGGAGACATGATTTAGAGCGCGCATGGTTAGCTTAAAGGTAGGCTATCGCTTCTCGTTTCTTAGATTGAGCTGGACTACATGAAATCATGTTTAATTGAGTTAATTGGGGTGGTTATCTAGGTGATCATGCTACTTTACTTAGATATCATGTTTAAGGCTTATATCGAGATTTTTGGGACCAGAAGCATGTTGTTTGTGTATGCGATCATCCTCAATTTGTGGTGTGCCGCCATTGTTGTCATTATTATTATACTTGAGCATGTTTGGCCTTAGTCTAGGCTTAGATAAGTGTTGCCTTAGAATTGTGATATTTGGAGCCATTTGGCCTCATCTCTATTCTGATGTTGTTTCGGACG
This sequence comes from Solanum appendiculatum, assembly GCA_018342035.1. Taxonomy (NCBI): domain Eukaryota; kingdom Viridiplantae; phylum Streptophyta; class Magnoliopsida; order Solanales; family Solanaceae; genus Solanum; species Solanum appendiculatum. The sequence goes on from JAGDQO010000459.1 coordinate 129,767, forward strand.
TTTAGCTCCCTCTAGACTAGAGTACCAGACTTGGGTCTAATAGGATGATGCTTAGATTAGGTGTTGACTTAGCTTTGACAACCTTCTATCCACTCTCCCTCTTTTTATGTCCCCGTGAGATGCATTTGAGATTTTGGGCTTTGCTTATCGACTTGGGACTGGAGTTGGTTCTAGCTTGGAGTATTATTCAAATTATCTCAGAGTGGAAGCCATTCCATGGTGATTCTGTGATAATGAGATTATATGAGATCCTTTGGGAGCCCTTATGGTCGCAGATTCAAGGTTTGGTCATGTTGCCCTTATTCTCTACAGAGTTGATATTTACGGGCTTTAGCTTATTGCCCTTTTGTATACCATCCGCGGTTCGAGGTCCGTGATCTGCACTCCTTAGCTTTGGGTAGCTCTTATTGGTTACTTGGGAAGTTATTCACATATTGAGGTCCAGACTATGCTTCTCCGGCTCTAGACTCATCGAGATTCATTCTTAGTAGATTTAGCCATTTTGTGTACCTGTCAAGCATATGGGGTCCATTTGGGTTTTTACTTAAACTTGCACACAAGTGTACCTTCTGGGCTGTGGAGTCTAGTTAGGTTTAGTTTAGTTGTACTAAGTAATTTCTATTTTAGTACACTTGTGTTTTGACTCCTGTTTTGGGTCTGTCTTCATTTTATGTGATTTTAGTGTCTAACGATCGTTTTAATGTTGTGATTATATTCTTGATAGCATGGCAATGTTCGTAGGTTATTCATGAAGGAAAAGTTCCAGAGATATACTTTGGAGCGTGCACGATCAGGTTTAAGGTAGGCTATGACTTCCCTTTCCTTAGATTGAGCTGGACTATGTGAAGTCATGTTGAATTGAGTGAATTAGGGGTGAGTACCTAGTTGATCATGCTACTTTACTTAGAAATCATGTTTTAGGCTTATATAAGGATTTTTGGGACTAGAAGCATGTTGTTTGTGTATGTGATCATCCTTACCTTGTGGTCCACTGTTGTCGTTATTATTTGACATGAGAATGTTTGGCCTTAGTCTAGGCTTAGATTAGTGTTGCCTTAGAATTGCGATATTTGGAGCCATTTGGCCTTATCTCTACTACGACATTGTTTCAAATGATTTAGTTCCTTGTAGACTAGAGTAGCAGACTTGGGTCTGATAGGATGAACCTTAGATTAGGCGTTAACTCAGCTTTGATGACCTTTTATCCACACTCCCTCTTTCTATCTCCCCGTGAGACGCGTTTGACATTTCAGGCTTCGCTTGGTGACTTGAGAATGGAGTTGGTTCAAGCTTGGAGTATTGTTCTGATTATCTGACAGTGGACCTCGTTCCACAATGATTATGTGATGATGAGATGATATAAGATCCTTCGGCAGCCATTATAGTCGTAGATTCAATGGTTGGGCTCTGCACTCTTAAGTTACTAAGGAGGCTATCCCCGTTTCGAGGTCTGGGCTATGCTTCACCGGCTCTACACTCACTAGGATTCATTCTTAGTAGATAAAGTCATTCTATTGTAATGACCCTCCAGGTCATTTGTGTGTTAATGCCTTCTTTCTGTTGTTTAGAGCATTCCTGTAGCAACCCCAAGTCATTTATGACTTACTGGCACTGACTGTTCGGTCGCCTGGTCGTTCGTTTGGCTTTTATGCCCGTTTTCTTGTTTTGGAGCTTTTGAACCTTGAAAAGTTGATTTCGGTCATAACCTCACGTAATTGACCTCAGAATATGATTTTGACGGTTCCATTCGCTCCGGAGTAGCCAAATTAGGCTAGTACCATGATTGGCCCGAGTTTCGAGGCTTTCGGTGTGACTTTAGGGCCATTTGGAACTTTAACCTTTGAAATTTGGCTTAAGTTTGACTTTGGGCAACATTCTTGGTAAACAAACTCGGATGAGAATTCTGTTAGCGCAGTTTGTTCCAGAATGCCGAATTTGGTCTAGGATGACCTTTCGTATGCTTCTCGGGGCTTCCGATCTAATTCCGAGGCCCTTGGTTGAAGTTGGCTAAATTGGCGATCGGGAAGTGGGATCTACTTTTAGTCGAAATGACCTCATATGGAAATTTTGACTGCGCCATTGAGTCTGGAACGTCGAATTTGATTGGGTAGCATATCTCGTTTATGTGCATCGGGTTACAAACGAATCCCGAGCACCCTGTCAGAGTTTTTGGGAAAGCCAAGTTTCAGCTGGTGCATAGCTGATGTTGAAGACCTATTCCTTCTCTGCATTCGCGGTTCCTGCTCCGCGTTCACGGTTCATACTCCGTGTTCGCGGAGGTTTGTTTTTCTCCTCTCCACGTTTGCGGAGGTCTGGGAGTTCTTTCTCTCCGCGTTTGCGGATACGCCTCCGCGTTCGCAGGCCCCTGGCTGCATTTACGGAGGTATGTTTGTTTTCCCTCCGCGTTCGCGGGCCTCTGGCCGCGTTTGCGGAGGCCATCGACTGGTAATTATAAATGGAAGGGGCAGTCGGGTTCTTTTCATTTCAAAGTTTTGATAGTTGATATCTTTTTCGTTTTAAGTCAGTTTTTGGTGATTTGAAGTCCCAAGTGTTCGGATTTGCATAGGCGTTTAGGGTCTCAGGTAGCGTTGGGTGAGCTCCATTTTTCGTGAATTTGAGGCGTTGTGGTTGCCTTGGGTTTATTTTTGTAAAGTTTTGCATGTTTTGGTTTCTTGATTTGTCGGCTGTTTCGAGCCCTGAATTGTGTTTTGTTTAGGAACATAGGTTCGGGGGAGGGTTTAGGACCTTTTCACGAAGTCAAATGCGGGATTTCTGAAGCAGGTCCCACATTTTCCGATTTTGACTCCTAAATTTGTCTGTCTCCGATTTTGATATTCTTGGTGTCTAAATGACCGTACTGACGATTTAATTCTATTTTTGGTGGCGTGGCAGTAGTCTGAGGCCGTTTAGAAGGGAAAAACTCCGGTGGAGTGATTTGGAGCACCCGCGGTCGGCCTTTTGGTAGGTTACGGCTCCCCTTATTGTTAGATTGAGCTGGATTGTGTGAATGCGTGCTGATTTGTGTGAATCTAGTGGGGGTTCTAGTATTTCTTCTCTTCTTCTAAGAAACCATGCTTTAGGGTTGATTTTCGAGCTGTTTTGGTGTAGTACCATGTTATCAGAGGGATTTTTTATGTGTTGTTGCATGTGATCTATCTGGTTAGTTGTTTATTACTGTTTGAGCAAGTTTATGGCCTTAGTCTAGGTTAGGTTAGCTTTGCCTTAGACCCATGCACGTGTATGGCTTTGGTATGTATCTGAGGTCGATTCGGATGGACTAGGTCCTTGTAGACAGGAATAGTAGACTTAAGTTTGGTAGTATGAGCCTAGCTTTGGCTTTGTTTATCGTGATCTTCTAGCTTCTCTCCCCTTTTCTGTGGTGCCAATGTGTCGTTGGAGGCGCGATGTTTTCTCGAGATTTTGGGTGTTTCGAGATTGTTCTGTGGTAATGTGGTTGTTGGTGGATGGCGATCCATATTGGTTTGGTATTTGAGATCCGCAACGGAATTGTTATGCCTTGTGCATTCGTCTGGCTGGGACAGGACCCCAGAGTGTTAGCTGGCTCACTCGTCTCGCTGGGACACGGCCTCTAGAGTGTTAGCCGGTCGGGCAGTTGGGTATGAGTTATTGGGGTCCTTTTCAGAGTGGACAAGCCCTGCGCACTCGTCTAGCTGGGACGGAGCCCCCGAAGTGTTAGCTGGCTCACCCGTCTGGCTGGGACAGGGTCCTTGAGGTGTTAGCTGGTCAGGCGGTTGGATATTAGGGCCTTGGGAGGAGTTTTTATGCCCCCTTGAGTTGTTATCTTGCTGGGCAGCCCAATTTGGAAGACAAATTCCTAATGAGGTTGGTATTGGCCACTTGTTTCGGTTAAGTTGGTTGGTGGTTTCGGTTTGCAGTTGGGTTTTCCTTCGGTCTCGTAGATTTAGCTTTTTCGTGTACCTGTCGGACTTATGGGGGTCCGTTCGTGTTTTATTTAAACTTGTGCACGAGTGTACCTTCTGGGATTATAGGGGTTCAGTTAGGTTTAGTTTAGTTGTACTTAGATTTACTTTCTGTTCACTCATGTGCTTCTTTCCTTATTCACTTGACCTCTGTGATTGTAGATTCTATCCTTTCACTCTGTTTTTACCTTTCTTGCTCAGCCGGCCTATGATGCCTACTGGGTACCTGTTGTATTAGTACTCATGCTACACTCTGCATATGTATACGTGATGGAGGTCCGAGCACCATTTATCAGCGTTGAACTCGAGCCTGCTGCACTCTATTTCGGAGGCGAGGGTGAGCACATTGCGTCTTGAGATTTACCTCCCTCCTTCTGTATTTATATTTTTGCTTGTCTTTTGCTTTTGAGACAGTGTTGTTTCGGTGGGCCACTTTTGAGACTTGTACTCATTTTGTAGTAGCTCTGTACATGTGACTTTTAGGTTTTGGAAGGTATCATTTGTGTATATAGTTGGTTTCGCTTCCGCCTTCCCTTATGTGTTCCTTTATTTCTGCTTCTGCTTAGTTGAGGTTAGTTTCCACCCTCAGTCCCATTACTGTCAAGTTCTAGGACAGGGTTTGGCTTGCCTACTGGCCGGTTGGTAGGCGCCAGCATGACTCGAGGAATCGGGTCGTGACATCTATGTACCTATCGGGCTTATGGGGTCCATTAGGGTTTTTACTTAAACTTGTGCATGAGTGTACCTTCTGGGCTTATGGGATCTAGTTAGGTTTAGTTTAGCCATACTTAGTTCTTTTCTATCTCGGTACGCTCATGTGCATTTCTTTAAAATTCCTCTTTGACCTTTATTGTGTCTAGATTCTATCATTTCATATTGCTTTTAGTTTTCCTGCTCAGTCGACCTATGTTTACTACTGCGTGCATGTTGTTTCGGTACTAATGCTACACTCTGCATCTATTTTTTGATGTAGGTCCGAGCACCAGCTTCCAACATTGATTACTCGAGCCTATTGCAACTTGGATTAGAGGCGAGAGTGAAAACTTGGCATCCTTGACTTACCTGTCTCTCTATATATATTTTGTTAGCTAGTCTTTTGCTTTTTGAGACAAGCTTGTATTTTGGGTCAACTTTCGGGACTTGTACTCTTTTTTAGACATATCTATACTTGTGACTTCCAGGTTTTGGGAGGGATCATTGTATATATGATTTTGGTTTGCTTTCTTCTGTTATTCTATTTCTGTTATTAAATTACTACTTCTATAATGTTTCGACCCTTATATTCATTACTTGCTATTCTAGATTACGGGTTGGCTTATTTACTGGTGGGTTATATTAGGTGTCATCATGAATCGAGGAATCAGGTCGTGTCAGTGGCACCCACACTAACTCTTCGGTGGGAGAACCATTCACAAAACCAACCTAACCCATCAAGACTAGTTATATATGCCAAATCATGAAAGAAAGAAACTAATCAACTGTTATAATAAATAAAGATCGAGTTCCCATAAACTCAACAATTTAACAAAAATCATTATGGAATTAAACCCCTCCTAGAATCTGAAAGTCGTAGTACCAAAGCTCTAAATAGTAAAGAATGGGGATGCAACCCGTAAACTAGAAAACATCAACCTAACAATCAAAATGATTGTGTCTTAAAAGATGGACAAAGAAATAGAGGAGAATCCATGGCAGTCCGGAAGAGTAGCTCACCATTGGATTCAAATGACAATCGTCCCTTAACTGAGGTATCGTATCAGCCGCTTGAATATGCCCTGTACTAAAAATAAAAGAGCAAGTGTGTTATTAGTACACTAGTGTACTGGTAGCATCACATGGATAGCTCCAAAATATGAATGTAAACAAGTAAACACGAAATAGTAAAATAGGCGAACACTTATACCAACAATCACAACATAAAATAGATTTCAATTATAGTACCTTGAACCAACCAATGCGTGAAACATTTCCCACATGATCACAAAATGCACATATTTGGTCCTCTCATGGAACCCACACATACACTATTAGTGTACCGACATGGTAACCGAGCCAATCATAAATAATTAATATAAGGCGTTGTATCTGAGCCAACCATTAGTATCCCGTACACGGCGTGGTACCCAAGCCAACCATTAATCATAAATAGCATACATAATCACAATCACAATGAACAATCACACTTGAAACCACAAGTAATTAAAAGGTTCATTGCATGAGGTTATTAACATAGATCATTTCACATTACCCTTCTAGTTTCTTCACATGTATTGCACAAATATTACTAGAAAGCAGTAGACATGCATACGTTACATACTTGGAAGTCATACACCATCACATACAACGAATCAAGCCTTGAAAACTATAAAGAACTCGTGATTTTCCCTTTTTCAAAGCCTTGGATTGTTCTTGATTTAAAACAAACATAAACACAACAATACAAAACTTATAGCCTTAAAATACCCAGATTATACTCAAATCCTAACTCAGGACAATTTATGATCTTTCTACCCAAACTAGGGCTTTTCCCACCATTAAGCCAATCAAAATCCTTCCCCAAAAGCAATACCCAAGATTCTAAGGCTTGAAGAATAAATTTATAAGATAGGGGAGTAATGAACATACCTTCACCAAAGCATTTGGTAGAGAAACGAGTGGAAACATCCCTAAATCATCCCTCTCAATTTCAAGAATGAAGTTGCAGAAAAATAAGAGCTTTTGGGACTTTTCTCCATAAAATCCGACTTACCCCGCTATAGCGGCCCAACCCGCTATAGCGGCCCAACCCGCTATAGTGGCTTCCCCCATTATAGCGCCTGCACAACCATTATTGTGGCTTCAAAGACGTCATGCTATAGTGGTGTGCCAATAACCATATTGGCTTGCACAAAATCAGAGACTCGTAAACCTCCACAAAATCCCCCATTTTGCAACATAGCTTTGATCCTTGATGTTCCATACTAACCCACTCATGCCAAGTTCAATTCTTTAAGTTTTACTCACCCTAACTAAATTCTGAAAGGCCGTATGGACTCCTTAATGCCTTAGCTACTAGAAAATTCAAAATACAACCAAAGATTAGATAGAATTCTCAATCCATTCTCGGATTTCCCTAGACCTCACCTAGCTCAAATTTCATAGGAGATTGGCCTAACCTAGAATATTTAAGTCTCTACTCAAAAGGTTTCCTGACCCAATATTTTCACTATTGGTATACCCATAGCGAATGGAGCTGGCCATTACAATAAATACTAATTTACCCATTGGTTGCCTCTAAGTGATCACACAAGAAGACTAGGCTAAATCACAGAAGTGTGATACTTGGATCCTCAAGCAGGTGAGGGTACGTGTCCCATATGTCCTTCTCAGTTTCCTAAGTGGCGTCCTATCAAGATCTGAGTTTACACCCTGAAGGTGGCTGACACTTATAACAATTTATGGCCTGAATGAACCCTTGGTCTAGCATGAAACATACAACTCAAACTAAAAGGAAATAGGGAAGCTAATACATGGGATGAACTCATATAGCATAAACAAATAATAAAAGGTATTGTGGCTGAAATATACATTTATTTGAAAACTAAATACAACTGAATGACTGATTGTCTATGAAGCCTCGAGTAATACTGATGAGCAGTTGAGACAAATCTCCAACCTATTCCAAACAACTTGTAAGAAATAATAAAAGCTACGAACTCTGAATAAATTTTCCCTAGAAGAATGAAGTTTTACCATCTACTGATTAGAATTGTTGTACCCCACTAGCCCCGAGTTTGACAATGGGCATCATAATCTACATCAAAAAAGGATGCAGCGCAGAGAAACATATGCGTCAATACATAAATGTATTGAGTAAGTAAGGACACCAATATAATCATTTAAAATTGCATAAACAAGGACAGTGAAATAAGACTTATAAGATCATATGCATAGTAAAAGAGCTTAAGGGAAAACAATTGGAGTCCATGAATAAGTATTATTAAAATCTCTTTTCAAAAGCACATATATATAAAATTGAGTCTTTTTCACTAGACTTGTATAATATTATACATAAAATAACATATTTAAAATGAACAATACAGACTTAAAACATATCATAAAAATGCATATATGAGAGTTTCTTATAACCAACATACACCAAGTGAGCTCATGATGTCCAACAACTAAACCAGCTGGTAGGGCTACCCTATACCTTACCATAGTATAGAACCATATCGTATCAATGTGGATCCACTAATCGGAGCCTCTCAAGGGCAGAAGGTCAACTGACAAAGAGGTGAAACATAATCCTATGGTGGCACATAGTTATGGGACTTGAGTTTTCTCAACCCGTTTCCTCTCGATGCTAAATAGTCCTCCCAAAATAACATATATTCATATAATTCTCATAGTTATGAAAATCATCTATCATATTTAAAACATTGTGAGACTAAGTTCAAAAGTCATATTTAACATGACAGAAAATCATATTGTGAGTCTTTTCTCAAATCTGTAAAACTATACTATAGGTGAGACTAAGCTCACAACTATCTGAAACATATTGATGTTTTGAGTTTTCATGATAAAGAAAATTCTCTTTGAGAATCATATCTATTTGTAATGAAGATTTTTAAACTTTTGTACCGAATCTTTGAAGTGATTAAACTTGCTTCAATACATAATCTTTAAATTAGGTATCATGAAAATGTACTTTCTTTTCCACTTTCTTTAATAATGCACTTGAAACTAAAAATAAGAATACTTTCTTAAAATACTTACTAAAAATCATGAGCATACTTCTTTCATGAAAGTAATGTATATAAAATACTATGATAAGGTTTTTCAAATAAATTTGGTTAGAAAGGGGTCCATGTGGTGTAATAGTCATGAATCATGAATTAAACATCAATAATGATATGAAATACCATAAATTATGAAAATAAAATCAAGAATCAATGATAGGAGATAGAGTTAATTCCAAACCATAGACTTTGGGCTAATAACCCTAGTTTTGACCTTATCAACTAAAATTATAGATGAAGGGCGTGAGGAAGAACTAAGTTCCTCATTACGATACCCTTACATACATTACACTCTCCACAAATATTCATGAAAAACCCTAACTTAAAGAAGAACAATCAAGGGTTAAGATTTCTATCAATGATTCATGAACAAATGAAGGAGTTTGAGTTGGAATGCTTGAAATCCATGGAGAAAGACTTACTGTAACAACCCGATCCATTGTTACTCAAAGGCATCTCATGCGAAATCCTAAAATTCTTGAAATTTGATGTAAAATTTAAAAATTTAAGCACACAATAAATTTGGCCTATTTTGAATTGGTTGTGCTGACATCTACCCAACATAGCGGGAAGCCTCCTACTCTGGTGGTACCACTATAACACCTACACGATCGCTATAGCGTGCTAATAAAAATCAACAACCTAATTAATGCGACTTCTTTTATTTTTCTCTCATTTTTTGAAATAAGAAAATAGATGAGGCTGCTCTAAAAACCCTCCAAAGGCACCCGAGATGACGGAGAAATGGAGGGGAGAGATTACAACGTGATGTAGGTGAAAACCCAAGGAATTTTTGTGCTTGTACATCTTGGTTTGCTCACACAGAGTCAGAAGCTCAGGAGCAAGGTTCATCAGTTGATGCTTCGTGCCTAAGTAGGCTAGGTTTTCTTTAATTGAGTAGTTAGACCCACTTTTACTACATTATATCTTGTAGTTATTCGGAGATTGCATTTATAGGCCTTTGGGCACAAAGTCTGGCAGTTGAATATGTGGCTAGTTGTTGTTAGGCTATGGATGATAATTTTGGGCTAGGTGTGGTTGTTTCATAAGGTTTCTAGGTGTTGTCCTAAGAAGGGAAATTGTTGGTGAATTTGGGGACAATCAGGAATTGTCTAAGAGGTTAATTTCTGATAGGTGATGGTTGTATTCTTTTCGAATTATGTATGTATGCATGCCTACTTTTTTATAGTATCACTTGTGTAATGCATGTTGGGAAAACTAAGGGTTGATATGAAATAACATCATGTTGATAATCTCATGCAATGAACCTGTTTACTTTACTTGTGGTTTCAAGTGTTATTGTTCATTTTGATTATGCATGTTGTATGTGATTCCTTGTTGGCTTGGGTATTATGTCACTACACGATTACTAAAAGTTTTCTTGAATACCATGCTTGGTATAAACACTAACACTGGTTGGCTTGGGTACCGCGTCGGTGCACTAAAAGTTTTGTGTAGGTTCCTTGAGTGAACCAGGTTTACCTTTTATTGTGTGATGTATTCTTGTTATATCCTTGAGTGGTATGGGGTACTTCGAAGGTGAGTTGGACTTAGATGAGGGTTGTATGTGATCATGTGGGACATGTTTAACGTGAATGTTAATATAAGGTAAGGACTGGGATTCCGGGCTATGTGATACTTGTGATTATGAGTGTATGTTATATGTTTGTTAAGTGATGGTTACTAGGTCATGCTGATGACCGGGGTGTGGTCCATAGTTAAATGCTGGGACTGGTCATGGTTTTCAGTGTTAGAACATATCTGATAAGGGGGATTTGACTCAAAGTAGTTTGGTCTCATATTTGGTATATTAGCATGGGTTAAGGGTCAGGTTTTGACATGTGAACTTGAGAGAGAGTAATAGGATTGTTAATAGGTAGGCTTGGGAAGCCAGAGGGTGGTATAATAAGTGGGCTTGGGAAGTCTTAGAATGGTAAAATGGTTGAATGTTTAATAATAGAGTTGGCAGCAGAAGGAGGTAGGAAGTTGGGACTAAGGTGTATTAGTGTATTAGCATTATCCCCAGGATGGTAAGAGCAAGTGGATAGAGACTTGAGATGGTGAGATCTTCATATTGCATGTCTTCTTTTGATTATCTACATTATATTATATGGTAGGTTCTGGTTGATCGATGATGCTTACCCGTATGTGTGTTTGTACTGATACTACTGTTGTCATGCCACTTGGCATAGTCTAGTTGAAGGGTCAGTGATGTTTCATAGATTTAGACGATGATGATCTCCAACGACTTCCATTTTCCTTTTTCTATGGTGGGAGTTGTGTCTTATTTCACGTATAAATTGTATTCTTTTAGCAGGTCTTGTACCACTTTAAACTAGTTCCTTGGGAAGGGTTTTTGCTCATTCGTACAAGATATATCTTAAAGTTTGATGTTTTCATGTAGTTTTAAAGTATAAAAGGAAATTTGTAGCATTTTGATTAATTTCCGCATGTTTCAACCGGTTTGGGGGTCTCATGAGGGTTCCCCTATCTAGGTATTAGAGTAGGTGCCCGCATGGCCTGTTGGGTTGGGTCATGACAACTTGGTATTAGAGCCCAGGTTACTGGCCTCCCATTACAAGATCAAATGACGAATAGAGTCATTAAGATTGGTGTGTTGATGTCCACATTTAATATTTATGAGGCTGTGAAGAATTAAAGGAATTTGTCTCACTTCTTCACTTATTTCATGTGGTTATCGCTTGTGGTATGGATTGAGTCCAATCGGTATCTCTAGATTCAAATTGGTATCTCAATGGAGTAATCGGGATACCATTTTTGCGACTTAAGGTACACAAGCAATGAAAGTTGGAACAGGAAGGTTCCAATTCTTATTTGGCCTTAAGGGTTATGTGAATATATGGATGGTTGGTTAGTGGTCATCTATGATGTGAATAAAATTTCATGAATTGGTGATGAATCTTAATGGTTGTTATTATGTACATTGCATTGTTGTAATAACTGTATATGTGTGAAGTATACTTGCCTGAATGATTAGAATTGTTATGTGATTTACTGAGCATGTTTTGTGTAGTCTAGTCCTGGAATTTTATGGCAATGATACAAAGTCTATGTTATAATGCCTGGAAATGATCGCGGGATGATTTCAAAACTGGCACTGGCTTATCATCAGTAAAGATAGTAAGGGAAAAAGGATAAGTTGTGACTGTGGGGAAACTTCGATTCCGAGACAACTGGTGATTGTTTGGAACCATGGAAAAAGGGTTAATCTTGTATGATAGAGGTATGTGATAATATGAATTTTGTTCCCATTTTATTTGATATCATTTTGTGATAATGTGGTATAAGGGCCTAAATTTGTATTGCTGGGTAAGATCCTAGAGTTTGAATGAGTTTATGGTTTGCATAACTGTGACACTTGTGTCTGGGAATGGTCTTGGGGTTGCATTGTTATTTTGTAAGGTGTTTAAATAGTTGGTACAGATATAGGAGTGGGTAAAACATTCCTACATTTCAATATTCTGGAAAAAACTCATTGTGGCCACCAAAGCGGAGCTAGGCCGATACCGTGCTCCCGCTATGGCGGAAGGTTCTCACCATAGCGGTTCTCAGGTGCCATAAAGGGCTGCCGCAATAGCGATTGTCAGCCGCAATAGCGGGGAGAATTAGAGACTCAACTCTATATTTCCCCTATTTTGCCTTCCATTCCCAAGCCAAATTCTATCACCTATTCAGCTCATATCAATGAAGAAAAAACAACAGAAATGCATTCCAACATCTTAGCATAAATATTAGGATTATAGCATCCCAAAAACAAGCATCTATGCTATCAACACAAGGAAAGCGATAAAGGGTGTCTTACGCCCAAACGGGGCAAACCAAAAACAGTATCAATATCCAAAGTGGGAAAGGCGAATTCTTACTGTGTGCCCAAATCACCATCATTGGATGAGGTCTCCTGCCTATGGCTCACGCATGAACGGAAACTCCTTCAAGTCCTCCTTCACCAACTTGGGTAACTCTTGCTCTAGGGCAATGCAGTTGAACATGACCTTCATGGTCTTCTACATGCATGCCAGTCGATGGTCCGAGAGCGCCCTCTCCTCCTCTCAACATTAAGATCCTTCCAGAGCATGACTATGTTCTGGGAAGGAGTGGGTGTGGCTTAGGGTCTAGCAGAAGTATTCTCCACAAACCTCTTGAATGCAACCAGATCCACCTCTTGGAGGCTGCTAGATTCGAGGGCTGGGATTGGGTGGCGCAGTGTCCTTATCAACGTCCTCATTTTCCTCTGAACCTACTGCAGTACGAGTGCTTCCCACTTCGCATATCTTCCTCTTCTTAGGAACTCAAGGGGTGTCCTTCTTCACACGTAGAGGGTAAAATACATCGGCATTCTCTACCTCATAGTCTGTGTCACCTAAGAGCACCCATAATTTCCTACAAAGCACAGACACTGGGCTTGGAAGGAAGGGGGGCTTTTCGTTGTCGCGATAGAAATCCTTCCACCCTGACATGGTCTACCCCCCTCCCCCCTCCCACATTCACTGGGATCCTTGCTATGGCACAGGCTACCACCATGGCTCAGGGATAAGTCATGTCAAAAAGATTTCCCGATAGAAAACTCTTCCAACCAACTAGTGCTAGCCATCTCCTAGCATCGAGCGAATAGTACTGATTGGTAAGACCCTCTATAGTGAGAGAATTGACCTCTCCCTAGTATTTCTCCTCCACTAGTGTGTTCCATAATCAATTCATAGTCATCTCCCTCATCTTGGCTTGTAGGCCTCATGAAGAACCTCCAACACCGCAATACTTGTTGCATAGATCAGGCATCCATGGGATGTCCACTCCTCGGATGCAAATGGTAGTGTTAGGGGAATATCATAGAACTGTAGGCAGATAGGCATAGATTTCCAACACCCACCTGCATTGCGAGAAAGGAGGAGCCATCATCAAAGGACCCCATTCGAACTCTTAAATTTGGTTATAGAAGGCAGAAGTCTGTTTAACCGCTCCCCTTATCCTGAAAGCTGACTCAAAGCAAAAGCCCATTTCCTAGTACCATTCATGACTCGCAGCATCGAGAAATCTCTTATAGGGTAGGGTGGTCCCTGAATTCTTTCTATTGTTAACCTGCAAATTAGAAAATCTGGGCTAGGAAACCACCAAAATCATCCTACAAGTTCTTACAATTAGAAAAATCTGTGTTTGGGTAGCCAGGGAGGCTGCATTACTTTTATCCTTTCGCTATAGTGGCCAAGGTGGCACTATAGCGGGAGGGGGGCACTATGGCATCTGTGCTGATTGCCACAGTGGGTTGTTGCCTACTATAGAGGCACCTGCTATAGCAAGATGAAGGTCGCTATAACAACTTTCATCTTTTAGGACTCCGAGGACACGTTAATGGTGCCCCTTTGCCCAAAAATTTAACGCAGATTAGTGTTTCTAAAGTGCCTCACTACCTAAATATGTAAAAATCAAGGCATTTCAACTCATAAGTCATACCTGAGCTAAGTTTACACCAAGAACAATCCTTCAACTTCTCCCACCATTTCATACCCATTTTTGGCCCAATTGTCAGTGATTCTTATGCCCAAAATATTGTAGTAGCGTTGTAAACATAAGGGGAAGCCCAATGCTTCGGGGATGTTGACAATCAAATCATTTATTTCAAATTTAAAATATCATCGCAAAGCCTATTCTACCTTACTGATTCTTAGCATGCATTTGTTGTTACATTACTAAGGAAGTAAAAAGAGTATAGAGCATGGTGTTACCTTAGTTTCACGATTCTTAATGGAGTGATCGAAGAATTGAGAGAGTTTTGGGAGTGTAATGGAGAGTTTTAGTTCACGATCCACATCATGCCACTATAGCAACGCTATGGCCCTATAGAGGGTCCAGTGCAAAGTACGGTGCAAATTTTATATTGTGGCTTCGTGCATTCAAATTTACTATTCCAATATTCTTGGGTACGTAGGCGTGGTAGCACTTTATCACGTGCATTGGTACGAGGACATCCTGGACTTTTCAAATCATGCGATAACACTCAATAACCGATGTTGTCTTCTTTCCACTGGGTAGTTATCCAGGGACGAACAATGGGGAAATTGTTATCTATTATAATGACCCAATCCATCGTTACTCGAGGGAATCTTGTCCAAAATCCTAAAATTTTAGAAATTTGGTGCAAAATTTAAAAGTTTGAGCACGCCATGAATTTGGCCTATTTTAAATTAGTTGGGCAGACGCCAGCCCGTTATAATAGGAAGCCTCCCGCTATGGCAGAACCACTATAGTGCCTACATGGTCGCTATAACGGGCTGACAGAAATCAGCAACCTAATTAATGCGACTTCTTTTATTTTCCTCCAACTTTTAAAAAGGATAAAATAGATGAGGTTTGATCCAAAAACCTCCAAAGGAACCCGTGGTGAGGGAGAAATAGAGGGGAGAGATTACAGTGTGAGGGAGGCAAAAATCGAAGGAATTTCGGTGCTCGTTCATCCCGGTTTTCTCTCACAAAGTTGAAAGCTCATGAGCAAGGTTCATTAGTTGATGTTTGGCAGCCAGGTAGGATAGGTTTTCTTTAATTGAGTAGTCAGACCTATTTTTACTGCATTATATCTTGTGTATATTTAGAGATTGGATGTATTGGCCTTCGGGCATAGAGTTTAGCAATTGAATATGTAGCTAGTTGTGTTTAGGCTATTGATGATTATTTAGGGCTAGATATGGTTATTTGACAAGGTTGCTAGTTGTTGTCCTGAGAATGGAAATTAGGGGTGAATTTGGGGAGAATAGGGAAATGTCTAGGAGGTTACTTTTTGGTAGGTGATGGTTGTGTGCTTTGTGAATTATGCATGTATACGTGCCTAGTGCTTTATAGAATCATTTGTTTAATGCATATTGGGGAAAACTAAGAGATGATATGGGAAAAGATCATGCTGATAATCTCATGCAATGAACCTCTTTACTTTACTTGTTATTTCAAGTGTTATTGTTCATCGTGATTGTTATTGTGCATGTTGTCTGTGATTGATTGTTGCCTCGGTACTACGCTGGTAGATGAATACTAATGGTTTGGTGGGATACCATGCCTGGATAAATACTAACAATAGTTGGCTCGGGTACTGCACCGGTACACTAACAGTTTGTGTGTGGGTTCCATGAGTGAACCAGGTCTACCTTTTATTGTGGTATATATGCATGCTGGATCCTTGAGTGGTCTGAGTTACTTAGAATTTGAGTTGGACTCTGGTGAGAGTTGTTTGTGATCATATGGGACATGTGAATGTTAATTTAGGGTAAGGAGTGGGAGTCCGGGCTACGTGGTACTTGTGATTATAAATGTATAATATATGTTTGCTAAGTAATGGTTACTAGGATAGGTGATGACTGAGGTGTGGTGCATAGTTAAATGCTAGGACTAGTCATGATTGTTTAGTGATAGAACATATCTGATAAGGGGGATTTGAGTAAAAGTAGTTTGTTCTCGTATGTGGTATATTAGCATGGGTCAAAGGTCAGAGTGCTAGCATGAGAACTTGAGGAAGAGTAGTAGATTGGTTAACATAGTTAGTGGTGGTCTTTTATTCGAGAATCTCTATGTGATAGAAGGGTTAGGTTATGATTTGTTATATAGGTAGGCATGGGCAACCTTATGGTGGTATAACAGGTGGCCTTGGGAAGCCTTATGAGGGTCAAATGTTTAATGCTAGAGTTGGTAGCGGATGAAGGTAGGAAGTTGGGACCAAGGTGTATTAGTGTATGGGCATTATGCCAAGGATGGTACGAGCAGGTGGATTGAGACTTAGGGTGGTGAAATCTTCATATTGCATGTCATCTTCTAAGTATGTATATTATATTATGTGGTAGGTTAAGGTCGATTGATGATGCCTACCAATACGTGTGTTTGTACTAATACTACTCTTGCTATGCCACTTGGCATAGTCTGGTTGCAGTGTTAGCGATGTTTCATAGGTGAAGAAATTGATGATCTCCTACAGCTTCCATTTTGCTTTTCCTATGGTGAGAGTTGTGTCTTATTTCACATATAAATTGTACTCTTTTAGTAGCTCTGGTACCTATTTAGACTATTTCCTTGGGGAGGGTTTTCAGTCATTTATAAAAGATTTTTACTAAAGTTTAGATGTTTTCATGAAGTTTTAAAGTATAAAAGGAAATTCGCAGCATTTCGATTATTTTCCGCATGTTTTAACCAATTTGGGGGTTGAGGGTTCTCCTATCTAGGTGATTTTTTTCTATGGGCCTGAAAAAAAGGGTTTTCCCAGGCAATTTTCCTTTTTTGCGCTTATACGCTTTTCTCCGTCTTTGATGTCAAGTAAGAGTAGGTGCCCGTACGACCCGATGGGTTAGGTCATGAAACTAATCTTGATAAAGGAGGAGGAGAGGAGGAGAGAAAACCACTTCTATGGTTTGAAATAATGGTGAAAAGTGAGAAAAATCAAACTAAAACCAACTTAAATTATTTCTCATTGTCCAACCTGTGTTTTTACTGGTGAAACCCCTATCCAACATTGTGAAACGCTTGTTAAATACAGAACATTTGACAAAATTAAAATGATTATAACTATTGACTTGGAGCTTGGTTTGACGCAATCTTAGTGGCTTTGGAAAGGAGACTCAAAGACGTAAAATTGGATAGGTAATGGGACACATAACCCTTCATATTCTAAGATATATAATGATTTATAGTTGACCCAAATAGGTTAGAAAGCTTTCAATTGAACTTTATGCTAGAAGATTCTTATGACCTTAATTAATATCCAAAACATTTCTCACACTTAGGAATCGATCTCAACACCTATTTACAATCAGGATTCACCCGACACATGCCTATATGCATACACAAAACGGTTTGGATCTTAACTTAGAAATTTTTGGGGTGTTAATATATCTCCCACTTGAGATCATTCTCCCTCGAATGAAGGTTAGAGTTAGAATGAAGGATAAATGAAACTACTCTTGCTATATTTTTGATATCTGAAACTTGACTCCCAATATAAATGGAATTGGTTCATACTAAGACTTTGGTATTAAACTAGAACACTCATAGCATGAATGTTCATATAAGATTACATGGTGATAGATTATTATATGAAGTTTCCAAGAATTGTTATAGGAAGAAAGCTACTACCTCAAACATTCTCATCAATTTTTTTCATAATATTTTGGAAAAAGAATCATTGGCATGACTCATGTGAGACCTCTGCGCATGAAGCAATATCAGGGTCTTAGAATCTTAATCAGCTGACATGGATTTATAAAGCAAGAATGATGTAGACCTAAACAATAGTCATACTTTATCTGAAATCATTCAACATGAAACATGAGTACCATGGGCATGAAACAAAAATAGGACTACTATGCCATAAGTGATACGATTGACTACTTTTAAAGTTAGCAACATTTCCCAACCATGCTCCTCTTTCTGAATATTACTCATCATAACTGCAACTTACATCTCCCATAAGAGTACATATGACTACTCCTACCAAGATCTAAGTCTAATTTCATGCCCTTACTGTGTTCAAGCCTAACTCAGAGTCATAAGGTGCTTCACATAAGATGATCATACTAATATAAACCACAAAAATCAAACTCCATACCTCTGTAAGGACTTCCATTCTAAGAATGTTACTTCTTCTTAACACCTCACTAACCAAACCTTGAGTTATAACCAAGAATCTCTTAGTGCTTCATGTATTCATACAAATGTTATCAACTCATATTCAAGCCTATCACGGGCACCACTTCATAGCTTTCTAGGTAACAAAATTTTTAATGAATTTCCCACCTTCCTTTCATCTCTACCAGCTAAAATATCATGAATTACTACAAGGGACACAACACAACAAATATTCTCATCTAGATATTACATCTAACCAAAAGTTACTTCAATATTCCTCCACACTTAAAACCTTACATGAAATAAATGAATTATGATACCAACACTCAACTATTATCAAAATCACTATCAAAACTGAGAAAGAATCAAAGAGTTTAGGGCGGAAAGATCATAAGCATGAATTATTTGAGAAATAATTTGAGAACAAGCATGGCGTTGTGTTATTTCACTAGCTTTTGAGGGTATATCATGAGTACATAGAACTGAGTATACTGAGAAACATAAGTGCTTATATGAATAGATCCATATCATAAGGCTGATTCGTAACTTCATGGAGAAATATTGAGGTTGTTGAGTTGAAATCTTTGCCTCTTATTCTAGGAATTGAGTGTAGGTGTGAATTTATCAAAATTACAGAAGCATAGGTCATGGGCATAATGGTGATATTCAAGACATAGGTTGGGTGTTATAATGATTCAAATCTGTAGAATACGCAGGAGTAGGAATAAATTGCTATCCCATCATAAAACTATTTGAATATATTACACTATCATCTCGACCTTAGGTCTGAAGTCGACATTCTAAATCCTTGGACCTATTTCATATTCCCTAAACTATGTTACACTCACTTACCCTAATGATTGAGGCAAGGCTAATACCTGACTACTAAAATATCCCTAATGGGCCATATCTACAGATACTAAAATTCTCTCTAGGACTTCTTTCTTGAGATACTTCTCTTAATTTCCTCATACCTCTATAGTAACCTTCTATAACCTCTACTTTTATTGACGTATATAATCGCTTCCTCTAACAATTAATAACCTGAACTCTTCTCATTAGCCTACTAAAACAACTCTTCTAAGTTCTTATCTACCTACTGAAGGAATCTTAAAATATTGAGAGCCTCATCATTATCTACGTATACTCCCTTTGGTCCAACTCTTAAGGGTACTATATAATATAATACTTACATCAACCTATTCTACATTTGTAGCTCAAGGATTCTAACTAGTCATACATAGCATATCCTAAACATAAAGAGATAAATGATTATATACTATCTTAGGTGCACATATTTCTTCTTAAGGCTTAAAGCTCTCTTCTAACTAAAGATTTTGACACAACTTACTACCTCGTATAAGAATCACATATACTTTCTAGTTGCATCACCACACTCATTGCAAGCCTATCAATCTAAACTACTCCACATGTTAACTTCTATCCTCCACCTAGACTTGATCTATACTAATACAATGTCATACTCTAAGTCACCTTAACCAATAACTTTCTCTATGCTACTATCATGAAATCTATGCACACTCATTATGCCTTAGCCAACACTTAACAACCTATCACCTCATTACTTACTTAATGGAGACATGCCTACAACTACATACTTTACTCAATTACTATCTCCATTGTTTTAGGTTACTACACTTCTAAAATCATACTTCTAACTATGGAAATTCTACTACTTATGGCTCATAACATCGCAAATCATGCTATCTTTTAGGCGACAACACTACCTAAGCATTCTTAAAACATACTTCCCCTAAAAGGTATCATATGTAGGAAGGTTATAGAAGGGGTCTAAGAGCATATCAAACTTTGGCTCAAATGCATGACTCATACGAATAAGAGTGTATTTTTTCAAATCAAAAAGGTTAAACGCACACATGGGCTCCTCTCAAACCCTCGTGTAGTCTCTTACTATTATATTGGCTCTATCTGAGGGAATCATATCAATAGGAATATGAAATATACTATTTCTACCACCTCGAACATGAGGCCTATGCATAGGAATTGGAGAAGGACAAAAATTTGCATAAGCTTCTTAGGGGACAAATCTATTGTACGATCTAGAATATGAAAAAAAGGAACTTTTCTTAAATGTTTGTAATTCCTCAGTTGTAGAAGTTGGGCCGTCACAACTATCAATAAGATCCTACTAACACAGCTTCATAGACTCTCTAAGATACTTGAACTCTATGCTATGATACCCTATTTATTACGATCTGAGTTTACACCCTAGATGTGGCCAGCACTCAAAATAATTTTGGGCTTGAGCAAACCCTTGATCTTGAATGAAACATACAAATTAAACTTAAAGGATATGTGGAAGCTAATACATAGGATAAACAACTATAGCATAAACAACTACTAAAAGGTATTGTGACTGAAATATACATTCATTTGAAAACTAAATACAAATGATTGACTGACTATCTTGGAAATCTTGAGCATACTTCTTTCATGAAAACAATGTATATGAAATACTATGATAAGATTTTTCAAATAAATTTTGCTAGAAAGGGGTCCATGTTGTGTAATAATCATGGACTAGGAAACAAATATCAATAATGATATGAATACCATAATTTATGATAATAAAATCAAGAATCAATGATAGGAGATAGAGTTAATTCAAAACAAAAGACTTTGAGGTAAAAAAAACCCTAGTTTTGATCTTATTAACCAAAATTGTAGATGAAGGGCGTGAGGAAGAACTGATTTCCTCACTATGATAGCATGACATACCTTAACACTGCACAAATCTTGATGAAAAATCCTAACTTGAAGAAGAACAACCAAGAGACCCTTTATAATTCTTGAACTAGTTTCTTGAAAACCCTATGGTCAAAGGTTAAGATTTCTATCAGTGACATGAATAGATGAAGGACTTTGAGTTGGAAAGCTTGAAATCCATGGAGAAAGACTTACCATGATTAAGGAGGAGGAGAGAAAACCACTTCTAAGGTTTGAAAGAATGGCCAAAAGTGAGAAAAATCAGACTAAACTAACTTAAATCATTTCTCATCATCTAGCCGGTGTTTTAACCAGTGAAACACCATCGAACATTGTGAAGTGCTAGTAAAATGCGTGTCAAAAATAGAACATCAGATAAAACTAAAATGATCATAACTTTTGACTCGGAACTCAGTTTGACCCAATCTTTGGTGCCACTAAAAAGAAGACTCAATAAAATTTAATTTGACAAGTAATGGAACACGTATCTCTTAATATTCTAAGAGATAAATTATTTGAAGTTGATCCTAGTAAAATTTTGCACCAAAGCTCAATCGATAAGAAAGCTTTAAACTAAACTTTGTTCTAGAGGATTCTTATGACCTTAATTAATGTCCAAACACTTCTCACACTTAGAAATTGATCTCAACACCTATGTACAATTAGGATTCACCATACACATTCCTACAAGCATACACCGAATGGTTTGGTTCTTAGTTTATAACGTTTTGGGGTCTTACACCTCATCTACCAGGTGATGCCTCCCCTGAACCATTACTGATTTGATTTCCTTTGACCTCAACTTCCAGACATCCCAATAAAGAACTGCGATTGTCTCCTTTTCATATTACGAATCCTTGTCTAGCACTACTCAGTCTCACTTGATGGTATCATCCCTGTCCTTATGGTACTTCTTCAACATAGACACATGGAACACTTGATGAACTCCAGAAAAGTTAAGTGGGAGTGCTAACCTATACGTCACCGATCCCACACTATTAAGAACTTCCAATTGACCAATGTAATGAGGGCTAAGCTTACCCTTTTTACAAAATCTCATGACTTCTTTTATAGGTGATACCTTCAATAAAACCTGACCACCAACTTGAAATGTCATGTCCCTTACTTTACTGTCCACATAATCTTTTTGTCTACTCTAGACTTCCATGAGCTTAGTTTGAATACCTCTCACCCTTTCTTGGGCTTACCTCACTAAATCTATGCCCAAAAGTTTCACATCCCTTGTATCAAACCACCCTAAGGGTGATTTGCATCCCCTTCCTTAAAGTGCCTCAAATGGTGTCATATAAATATTGGAGTGATAATTGTTATTGTAAGAGAACTCACATAAGGGTAAGAACTAATCCCAATGGCCCATAAAGTAAATTACACATGCTCTCAACATGTCTTCCAACACCTATATTGTCCTCTCTAACTGACCATTAGTATGTGAATCAAAGGCTGTGTTGAAAGTTAGTTGAGTGCATAACACTTCATGAAACTTACCCTAAAACTCAGAGGTAAAGTGAGTGTCACGATCTGAAACGATAGAAAGGGGCACCCAGTGCAACCTTACTATCTCCTTGACGTAAATCTTAGCCAACTGTTAAGATTTGTAACCCACTCTAACCAAAATAATATGGGCTGATTTAGTCAACTTTTCAATAATGACCTAAATTGATTCATACCTTGTCAAAGTCTTAGGAAGTCCCACCATGAAATCCTTGGCTATCCTTTCTCTCTTCCACTCAGGAATGGTCATTCTCTGAAGTAAACCTGTAGGTCTTCGATGCTTATATTTTACCTGCTGCCAATTTTGATACTTGGTTATGTACTCAACTATGTCCTTCTTCATTATAGGCCACCAATAAAGCCACCTCAAATCTTGATACATCTGGGTGTACTCGATACATCTTCGTTACACCCAGATGAATCGAGTACCACAAACCATGAGACTCTACCAGCACATTCTGTGTCAAATCACAAGCCCAAGGAACATAAATTCTCCCTTTAAAAATGAGCATACCACCGCATCAAGAGTGACATCTTGACTTTCCCCGGACACCACCTTATTCTTGATCTTATTGAAGTCCTCATCCTCAAACTGCTTTGCCTTGATTTCCTCTATAAAGGTTGTCATAACCTTAATACTGGCTAACACCCTACCCTTCTGTGGGATACCTAACTACATGAATTTTGATTTCAAAGCCTGAATCTCTATGTCCAAGAGTCTCTTGGACACCCCAATCAAGCCAAACTGCACATGCTAACTGTTTTCCGCTCAGGGCATCTGCTACCACATTGTCTTTACCTCGTTGGTATTGAATAGTCACCTCATAATCTTTTAACAACTCCATCCACGTCCTCTACCTCAGATTTAAATCCTTCTGAGTGAACACATGTTGTAAGTTGTGATGATCTGTGAATACTTCACATTTAACCCTATAAAAGTAATGTCGCTAGATCTTGAGAGCAAACACTACCGCCGCGAACTCTAAATCATGATTTGGGAATTTCCTCTTATGAAACTTCAACTATATCCAAGAATAAGCTATGATGTTCATGACCAACATCAACACAACACCTAAGCCTAAATGTGAAGCATCACAATAAACAATAAAGTCCTTACCATCCACCGACAATGTTAGGATATGCATTATAGTCAAGAGTGTCTTGAGCTTTTGGAATCTCTCTTCACAGTTATCTGACCACTAGAATGGTACCTCTGTCTGGGTCAATCTCGTAAAATATGTAGCATAGAAGTGAAGATTTTCACAAACCTATGGTATAAGCTAGCAAGACCCATACAACTCCTAACCTTTATAACTAAACTAAGCCGGACTCAATTCTTGGCAACCTCAATCTTCTACAGATCTACCATCACCCCTTTTTCCAAAATCACATTCCTTAAGAAGGAAATCGAAGAGTTAAAATTTAGAATACCATTTCTATTTCCCCAGGACACCCAGAATAGTTATAAGGTGATCTCCATGCTCCTCCTTTTCATTGTTACAATCAAGATACAATCTATAAACACGATCACAAAGGAATCCAAGAATGGTTTAAGCACCCCATTCATCAAGCTCATAAAAGTGGCAGGTGCATTAGTCAACCCAAACAACGTTACCAAGAACTCATAGTTTTCATATCGAGTCTTGAGGCCATTTTAGGAATATCCTTAGGCCTAATTTTTAATCGATGGTACCCCGACCTCAAGTCAATTTTAGAAAATACTGAAGCACTCTATAACTGATCAAACAGATCATCAAAACGGGGTAAAGGGTACTTATTTTTGATGATAACCTTATTCATCTGTTGATAATCTATGCACATCCTCATACTAGCATCTTTTTTCTTTACAAACAACATCGGACCACCCCAAGAAGAAGAACTAGGACGAATGAACCCCTTATCAAGAAGTTCCTTGTAATGATCCCCTAGGTCATTTCTATGTAAATGCCTCATTTTCATCATTTAGGGCATTTCTATAGTGACACCAACTCATTTATGACTGGCAAGGATTGATAATTTGATCACCTAGTTGTTCATTTTGGTTTTATGCAAGTTTTTGTGTTTTGGAGCTTTCAAAATTTGAATGGGTGATTTTGATCAAAAGTTTAGGAAGATGGCCTAAGAATGCAATTATGATAGTTCTATTAGCTCTGGAAGAGTCATTTTAGGATAGTGGACTGGTTGAATCAAATTCGAGGTTTTTTGGTGCGAGTTTGTACCATTAGTCATTTAAATTTTTAAGCTTTGGCCTAAGTTTGACCTCAATCAACATCCTTGATAAACATGCTCGAATAAAAATTCTATTAGTGCGGTTAACTCTAAAATATCAAGTTTAGCCTAGAACGACCCTTCGTGCGGATCTCGAGGCTTTCGAGCTAACTCCAAGCCCCTTTGCAAAATATGACTTAAAATGGAGATTGGATGTGGCATCCACTTTTTGTTGAGACGACATCAGTTGGAAGCTTTGAGTTCTTTGTTGAGCCTAGAAATCAAATTTGGTGGGGTAGCATATCTCATTTGCATGTATGGGGTTCCAAACGAATTTTGGGTTGCCCCGTCGACGTTTTGGAACCTACCAAAACCAGCTAATATGCATAATCTAGTGCAGGAATGATGAGCGGTGAATTTCCACTCATTGGAGGCTCTTTTCTTAAGTATTTTGGCCTTCTTTGATTTAGAATCGGTGCTTTTAATGTGGTTTTCTTCATATTTGCAGAAAAATGAAATGGAGAACTTATTTAGATGACATTTGAAGAAACCAAGTGAACTTGAGGTAAAAAGAGGTCAAGAGCTAAAAGTTTAAATTTTTGGTAGGGAAAGTACCCTTTTTGAATGAGCCTGAAGGACCACGAACGCGGAGTTCTAGTCAACGGAGGACCACGAACGCGCCGTAGAGTCTGAGAATGAGGAACTCTGGTTAACAAAGGTCCGTGAATGCGCCAGGAGGTATGCAGATGCGCCAAGCTAGTCAACTCAACTCCACGAACACGAAGTGTCACATTTCAGAGCATCTGGAAGATTGGGAATTTCACCAAATTGATCCTAAAACCTTTTTTACACTCATCAACAGTCATTGTTCAAGGAAAGAAACAATCCATATCAGATTTAGGATAGTTCTTCATCTCTTAGCTTAGCTTGAAGACTAATTTGAAAATCTTAATTTTGAGCTGAGACATTGAAGGCAAGTGGCCTCACATTTCTATTGTGGATTTGGAGATTGTGTTCGATCTTAGTAAATTTGTTTTACCCTTCTTCATTTCCTTGTTCTTAATTCCTAGAAATGTGAGTGTAATTGTGTGTATGAAATTGGGGCTTTTTTGCTAGAAATAGACAAAGCTATTTGGGTGTTTAATTTATTGCTCTATAGCTTTTGTAATTTCTTGCTTCCATGTTTGAATTCATGAAATATATTTAATATCGTTTTCATGTTTAAGTTTATGATTTGAGAGTGCACACTCGAATCTAGCTTCCGATCTTCATGGGTTTCTTGAAAAAGAATCTGTAAAGTGGAGAATTAGGTTTATAATCATGTTTGACTTTGATTCCTAAATTTGAGACCAAGAGGAGATAATTTAGGCTTACTTGGTAGAATTATAAACTTGCTAGAAATAGAGGTTTAGATTAAGGTCTTGGATTGTTTTGTACTGACGCGATTGAGATCGAAAGGAGATATCTTGATATAACCCTTTGAGATCGAAAGGAGATTAGGGTTGAGTTATGATGATCTAGCCTATCTACAATTGAATGAGCATGGATTGAATTGCAATGGATCATTGAGTGTTGGTTAAATCCTGAATTTCCCAATTCCCATACATCCCTTGCTTGATATCGTCTTGGCTCCTTTCTTTGTTTAGTTAGAAAAATTGCCTTTTAGTTGATAGTTTTATATATTACATATTTAGATTAAAACTAGTATCTTGTTAACCTTTATCTTTTCAATTTACCGACAAATTGTTCCACGTGGGATTTGACCCCGACTCTTAGTTGGGTATTTTTATTGACAATGATCACTTACTCTTCGAACTTATTTTGAGGGTAGTTTGAGAGTTATCAAGGAACGTTTTTTCCTTCACGATAACATGCCATCTTTTTCACATTTGCAAAGAGGAGTTTCGCTGGACTCCACATTTGGATGGCTTGGCCACGTTTGTGAAGGTCAGGCTTGCTGACCATTGTATTGCGGGCCAGCTATAGCGATCGTGGCACCCATATTCCTTGACTTATGCAATCACGGGCCCCTAGTTGTGTTCATGAAGGTATATCTCCTAAGCCTCTGTGTTTGCAGGGCCCTCAGGCCCGATTCATGAAAATTTTTTTGGGTCTGTTCTTTTAAATAAAGACAAATCCGATAAGCTATAATTGATATATTTAAAATATCATTTTCTCCCTTTTTATAGCTCCAATTCTGGTATTTCGAAGCTCGGTGTGTCCGTAATTGTCAGGGCTACGTGGGTGTGTGATTGGGAAGTTTTAGGGATCCTTCTTTTGAGGTAACTTCCTATGTTTTAGGACTGCCTTTGCCATTTTATTTTCTTTAAATTGTGAATTTATGCATGAGTTTCTTTTGGGCTGTTCCGAGCCCCAAATTGTGTTTTGTTTTGGAACACATGTTTGGGGAGGCAATTAGGACCTTTTGACAGAGTCGATTCCAGAATCTCCCGGGTCCCAGATTTATCATTTTGACTCCAAAATTGGCCTTTCTCAAGTTTATGTAAATTTAGTGTCTAAACAACCGTATTAAATTTGTGATTCTATATTTGATAGCATGGCAGCATTCACAGGCTGTTTAAAAGGGAAAACCTCCAGAAATATGATTTAGAGGGCGCATGGTCAACCTAAAGGTAGGCTATAACTTCTCATTCCATAGATTGAAATTAATTATGTGGAAGCATGTTGATATGTGTGAATTTTGGGTGGGTACCTAGTTGATCATCCTAGCTTACATAGAATTCATGTATTAGGCTTATATCGGGCTTTTTAGGATTAGAAGAATGTTAGTCACTATTTCTGAGCATCCTTAACTTGTGGTGTGCCTTCTTTACTATTGTTATTATTGGTTTTGAGCATGAATGGCTTTAGTCTAGGCTTAGAATAGTTTTGCCATAGACATGCGATATTTGGAGTCGTTTTGCTTATGTCCATTCTGATATTGTTTTAAATGGTTAAGCTCATTATAGATTGGTATAGCAAAATTGGATCTCATTGAATAGGTCTTAGATTATGTGTTGACTCAGCTTTGACGAACTTCTATCCATTCTCCCTCTTTCTATGGCCCTGTAAGTTACGGTTGGGATTTCAGGCTTCGCTTGGCGACTAAGGACTAGAGTTAGTTTGAGCTTGGAGTATTGTGATGATTATCTGAGAGTAGACGTCATTCCATGGTGGTTCTGTGATGATGAGTTGATATGAGATCATTTTCCAATCATTATAGTCGCAGATTTATTGTCTAGCAATGTGGCAATTTATCCTCTACAAAGTTGATACACATCGGCTACAACTTTTTGCCCTTTAGAGATTATTCGTGGTTCGAGGCTTCGGCTCTGCACTTTTTTTCTATGGGCAACTCTTATGGTTACTTGGGAGGTTACCTGCGGTTGGAGGTCTAAGCTATGCTTTCTTTGACTCTAGACTCACTATGACTTACTCTTAGTAGATATAGCTATTATGTGTACTTGTCGGGCATATAGGGGTTTGTTTGGGTTTTTACTTAAACTTGTGCACCAATGTACCTTTTGGGATTATGAAGGTCCAGTTAGGTTTAGTTAGCTGTATTTAGTTTTTTTTGTTCTTAGTACACTTGTGTGCATCTCTTTTAAAATCCACTTTGACCTCTGTTGTGTCTAGATTCTTGTATTTCATATTGCTTTTACTTCTCTTGTTGAGTCGGCCTATGATTCCTACTGAGTACCTGTTATTTTGGTACTTATGCTACACTCTGCATCTGTTTCATGATGCAGGTTTGAGCACCATCTATGAGTATTGATATTTGAGCCTATTGCAGCATCAGTTTAAAGGTGAGGTGAGCACTTGGCCTCCTAGACTTACCTGGTTTATATCTGTATTTTGGTAGCTAGACTTTTGCTTTTTGAGACAAGCTTTATATTTTGGGTCTACTTTTGGGACTTGTACTCTTTTGTTTTAGAAAGCTCTATACTTGTGACTTCCACAATCTGAGAGGGATCTTATGTATATATTATTATGGTTTGCTTCCGCCTATTGTCCTATTTTGACTACTTAATTATTGCTTCCACATTGTTTTTACCCTTCGATCCATTACTTTTTGATCTGGGTTATGGGTTTGCTAACTACTAGTGGGTTATAGTAGGTGCCATCAGGACTCAAGAAATCAAGTTGTGACAAGTTGGTATCAGAGCCCCAGGTTCACCGGTCTCACTTATACATAGTTAATACCTAGTAGAATCCTATAGATTGGTAAGAAGACATCTGTATCCTATCTTTGGGACGCTACCGAGTGTCATTAGGAATGTTCTCTCTTGTTGTACCATTTTTGTGCAGTGTGTGTCATATTGGTTTCATGGAATCACACTTATTTCATTCCTTCACAAGATGGCTCATACGCACTGCGCGGCGGCCAGGGGTAGAGGTTAGCCTCCTCATCAGGCCAGAGCTGCAGCACCAGCCCCTAGTAGAGAGAGGGATCCAGAGCCTGTAGTGGACCCTCTGACAATTCATGTTCCTATTTAGCTGGTGGGGCCAGGGCAAGCCTAACCACTACTGGGACCAACTATGACTTTCGATCTGAAGGGAGACATTACTGAGCTCTTGACAGCACTTGAGGTTATGCAGTAGGCCTAGTTGAACTAGCACTAACCCCCCACGACCAGCCTCTAGTAGAGGAACCTCAGGTTCAGGTACCAACTGGGGTGCCCATCCCATGATTGCAGTCAGAGCTATGCCGCTAAAAGAGTAGAAAATGCTCGGAGTGTTTCTGAAACTTTCACCTTTGGTGTTTTCTAGGGCTATTGGAGAGGACATCTATGAGTTTCTCACTACTTGTCATGAGCGGCTATATACTTTGGGCTTGGTTGAGTCGAAAGGATCCGACTTCACTGCTTAATTGCTTGAAGGGCCACCCAGACACGGGTGGCATTTCGATCTTGGGACTAGGCCAGATGCGTCTCCTCCAGTGTCTTGGTCAGAGTTTTTTGAGGCTTTCTTGGCCAAGTTCATCCCACATAGCGTTAGAGATTGACTTCAAGATCAGATTTTGAAGTTAGAGTAGGGCTCCATAACTGTGTCTGGGTGTGAGGTAAGGTTTCACGAGCATTCTCACCATGCCACTATTATCCTACCTACTGAAGAGGAGAGGGTTTAGTGCTTTGTCTAAGGTTTGAGGCTTCAGTTGCATATTTAGACCCAGGCTATGGTCTCCACGGCCTATTCATTTCTAGACGTAGTTGACCATGCCCACACTACTTAGCATCTCCATCACAAGGCCCATGGGGGCAGCGAAAAGAGAGCTAGGCATGAGGGAAGCTACAATAGGTCCCATTCTAGGCCTAAGGACTCCTATAATAAGCCCCGATAGCGGTTTTAGTAGGGTTAGTCCATCCAGCCTTTTTATGCCTCATTATAATCTTTAGATATTGACCAATATAGTAGAAGTGATACCAGATCGAGTCAGAGTTGAGATGGGTCTTAATTAGGTGCTTTAGGCTTTGGTGGCCGTTACTTTGCAGGCTGATTATCACAGGGTTGTTATGGCTGTGGGGAGTTTGATCATTGGCCTATATATTGCCCTTTGCATAGGCAGATTGCACCATCTCTACAAGCAGCTCTACCAGCTCCATAAGAAGCACCTCTTGTTAGAGGTAGAGGCCAGGGTCAAGATCGTCGTGGTGGTCATTAGGGTGCACGGGGTGGTCCCCGAGTAGGAAGGTCAAAGGGTAGGTTATATGGCCATTGTAGGGGTGGATAGACCCACTTATATGTAGCTTCAGCAAGGGTGGAGGCTGAGGCATCGACTGCAGCAATCACAGGTACGATTCTTTTAAGCCATCAGATTACCTCGAGTTTATTTGATCCGGGCTCTACCTTTTCATATGTATTTGTATATTATGCTTCCCATTTGAGTATGAATAGGATTCTTTAGTAGTGCCATTACATGTGTCGACCCCGTGGGTGAGTCTTTAGTACTGGATCAGGTATTGCGATCTTGTTTAGGGACTATCCAGGGGCGTGACACACTGGCTAACCTTATATTACTTAATATGCTGGACTTTGATGTGATTCTTGACATGGAATGGTTATCCCCCTACCGCACGGTCA
The DNA here is from genome assembly GCA_018342035.1 of Solanum appendiculatum. Classification (NCBI taxonomy): domain Eukaryota; kingdom Viridiplantae; phylum Streptophyta; class Magnoliopsida; order Solanales; family Solanaceae; genus Solanum; species Solanum appendiculatum. The sequence continues at coordinate 160,653 of JAGDQO010000459.1, forward strand.
TAGATTTCTTCTCTAAGATCGCTACCTTAGCCATGCCTGGTATTCTCCTGGTGGTGCGACAGAGCTCTTGTAGTCACACATCGATTGGAGTTATCTGATTTATTTGATCTTAGAGGTTAGTGGCTAGCATTTGTGTATCTTACTTGGCCTATGTGGGGGATGCAAGTATGGAGGTTCCTTCAGTTGAGCCAATTCCTATTTTCTATGAGTTTCTGGATGTATTTCCTACCGACCTACCTAGCCTACCCCAGAGCCTGATATTGATTCCCCTATTGATCTTGAGGTAGGTACTCATCCTTTTTCTATTCTACCTTATTAGATGGCCCCTGCAAAACTCAAGGAGCTCAATGTTCAGCTTCATGATCTCTTGGTTAAGGGATTCATTTGGCCTAGTGTATTGCCTTGTGGTGTCCCAGTTTTGTTTGTGAAGAAGAAGGATGGCACTATGCAGATGTGTATTGACTACAAGCAGTTGAATAAGGTGTCGGTGAAGAACCATTACCCTATGCCTCATATTGATGATCTATTTGACCAGCTTCAGGATGTCGCAGTATTTTCTAAGATTGATTTGAGATCCGGTTACCATCAATTGAGGATTAGGGCAGTGGACATCCCTAAGACCATATTTAGGACTCGTTATTGCCACTTTGAGTTCCTTGTGATGTCTTTTGGATTGACTAATGTCGTAACAACCTTTATGGACTTATTGACACAGGTGTATAGTCCTTATTTTAATTTATTCATCATAGTGTTCATTGATGAAATTTTGATATACTCATGGAGCACAAGAGAGCATGAGTAGCATTTAAGGATTGTGCTCCTGACTTTGAGAGAACAGCGACTTTATGCCGAGTTCTCAAAGTGCAAGTATTGTCTTGAGTCTTTAGCATTCTTGGGGTACATAGTGACCAAGGATGAAATCATGGTAGATCGACCAAAGATACAGGTTGTTCGTGATTGGTTTAGGCCCACTTCAGTTACTGAGATTTGTAGCTTCGTCAGATTAGTGGATTACTACAAATGGTTTGTGGAGGGATTCTCTACCATTGTAGGACCTTTGACCCAGTTGACTCAACTTGATGTTCCCTTTGAGTGATTTGAGGACTGTGAGTTTAGCTTTTGAAAGCTCAAGGAGTTGCTTACTACCGCTCCTATATTGACTCTTCCAATTGAGGGTGAGGGCTTCATGGTCTATTGTGATGCATCCGACATTAGTTTAGGTTGTTTATTGTTGCAACAAGGATGGATTATAGATTATGCATTAAGGCATCTTAAGTTGCATGAGCGAAACTACCCCACTCGTGACATGGAGTTGGTGGCGGTAGTTTTTTCGCTTAAGATTTGGAGGCACTACATGTATGGAGTTCATTGTGAGATCTACACTGATCACATGAGTCTTCAGTACATTATGAGCCAGAGGGACCTTAATTCAACGTAGCTCTATTGGATTGAGCTCCTATAGGACTATGACATCTCTATTTTCTATCATTCGAGCAAGGCGAATGTAGTAGCAAAAGCTTTGAGTCAAAAGGCGGTGAGTATGGGTAGTCTAGTCTTCCATCTAATGTTTAGCGACCTTTGGCTTTGGAAATTCAGTCCTTAGCCAATAGGATTATTCAGTTGGATATTTCAGATTCTAGGCGTGTGTTGGCCTATGTGGGATTCAGTCTTCTTTGCTTGAGCGGATTCGTAGTCACCAGTTTGAGGATGAGACATTGGTGTCTCTTAAAGATCGATAGTTAGAGGGTTAAGCTGATCATGCTACCTTATATTCATATGGGGTTTTGAGATTTTTTTGTTGTATCTGTGTTACGAGAGTAAGGGACTCGATTCAGTTTATCCTTCGGAAGGCTTGTGATTCTAGATATTCTATTTATCTGGGTACCATGAAGATGTATCATGATTTGTGGCAGCACTATCGGTGAAGTAGTGAGGAGAGATATTTTAGTTGGTGACCAGATATTTCTCTGGGTATCACCCATAAAGGGCCTGATGTAATTTGGGAGGTGGGGCAAGCTTAGCCCTAGGTATATTGGGCCTTTTTGAGATTCACCGAATAGCTTGTGATGTTGCTTATGAGTTAGCCCTACCTTTAGAATTTTCATCTATCCACCTTGTTTTCGATGTTTCCATGTTGCATTGGTATATTCATGATGAGTCTCACGTGCTCTAGTATGATACCATTGAGTTGGATGATTTTTTAACATTTATGGAGGAGATTGATGCTATTCTAGCCAGAGATATGTTGTGATTACGTTCGATAGCCATTCCTATGGTGAAGATCCATTGGAGGCACCATCCAGTTGAGGAGGCTACCAGGGAGATCAAGCATAAGATGTGAGAGCAGATTCTCGACTTGTTTGAGCCTTCAGGTACTTCTTGACTCTTACTTTCACGAACAAAAGTCCTTTTTAGTAGTGGATATTGTAATGCCCTCTAGGCCATTTTTGTGTTAATGTCTTCTGTTCCTTGTTTAGAGCGTTCCTATAGCGATACCAAGTCATTTATGACTTGTTATGACTGATAGTTCGGTCACCTAGTCGTTTGTTTGGTTTTCATGCGAGTTTTTATATTTTGGAGCTTTTAAAACTTGAATGGGTGATTTCAATCAAAAGTTCAGGAAGACGGCCTCATAATGCATTTTTGACGGTTCTATCAGCTCTAGAAGGGTTATTTTAGGCTAAGGGCATAGTTGACCTAGATCCCGAGGCTTTTGGTGCGAGTTTGTGCCATTAGGCATTTTATCTTTTAAGCTTTGGCCTAAGTTTGACCTCAGTCAACATTCATGGTAAGTGCGCTCAGATGAGGATCTCATAATTGCGGTTAGTTTCAGGATCTAAAGATTGGTATAGAATAACCGTTCGTGTGGATCCTACGACTTCCGGGCTATTTCTGAGCCCTCTTGTGGATTTTGGTTTAAAATAGAATTTGGGGTGGGACCCACTTTTTAACAAGATGAACTCGGTTGGAAGTTTTGACTACTTTGTTGAGTAAAAAATATCAAATATGGTGGGGTAGTATATCTCAGTTGTGTGCAGGGGTTCCGAACATATTTCGGGCACCATGTCGAAGTTTTGGGACTTGCCAAAACCAACTAATATGCATCAGCAGGTGCATGCAAGTTTTTGCCTTAGCGATCACGGGCGATCTTGGCGGCATTCTAGAGAGGAGCTTGGCTGGCCTCCACATTCGTGTGTCCTGGCCACATTTGCAAAGGTCAGGCTTGCTGACCTTTTATGTTCGAGGGTCAGCTGTCGTGATTGCGGCACTCGGATTCCTTGGCCATAGTGTTTATAGACCCCTGGCCATGTTCACAAAGGGATAGATCCCAAATTTCCGCATTCACAGGCCCCTCAGGCCACGTTCGCGAATAATGTTTTGGGTCTGTTCCTTTAAATTAAGACAGACCCAATTTGCTATAATTGATATATTTCAAATTGCAATTTTTCCCTTGTTATAGCTCCAATTTGGGTATTTCAAAGTTCGATGTGTCCGTAACTGTCAAGGCTATGTGGGTGTGTGATCGGGATGTGTCGGGGATCCTTCCTTTGAGGTAAATTCTTCTATTTCAGGACTACCTTTGCCTCTTTTGTGTTCTTTAAATTGTGAATTTATGCATGTGCTGCATTTGCACTATTCCAAGCCCCAAATTTTGTTCCGGTTTGGAAGACAAGTTTGGGAAGGCAATTAGGACCTTTTGTCGGAGTTGATTCTGGAATTTTTGGTGCGGTTCCAACATTTTCCATTTTGACTCCATAATTGGTTCATCTCTGTTTTAATTTAATTTAGTGTCTAAATGACCGTATTAACATTGTGATTCTGTATATGATAGTGTGGCAGCTTTCGGAGGCCATTTGAAAGGGAAAAGATCTAGAAACGTGATTTGGAGCGCGCACAGTAAACCTAAAGGTAGGCTACAGCTTCCCATTCTATACATTGAGCTTGATTATGTGAAAGCATGTTGATTTGTGTGAATTTGGGGTAAGAAGTTAGTGGATCATGCTAGCTTACCTAGAATTCATGTATTCGGCTTATATCGGGCTTTTGGGATTATAAGCATGTTAGTTACTATTTGTGAGCATCCTTACCTTGTGGTGTGCCTTCTTTGTTTTACTCTAGGCTTAGACCAGAGTTTCCATAGAATTGTGATATTTGGAGACGTTTGACCTTATTTCCATTCCGACGTCATTTCGAATGGTTTAGCTCCTTGTAGACTAGTATAGCAGAGTATGTGATAGAATGAGCCTTATATTAGGCATTTACTCAGCTTTAACGACCTTCTATCCATTCTCCCTCTTTCAATGGCCTCGTGAGGTACGATTGGGATTTTGGGCTTCACTTAGAGAATAGGGACTGGAGTTCATTTAAGCTTGGAGTATTATGGTGATTATCTAAGAGTGCACATAGTTCCACGGTGGTTCTGTGATGATGAGATCCTTCGGCAGCCATTATAGTCGTAAATTAAGGTCTAGTCATGCTGCTCTTTATCCTTTATAGATTTGATACACATCGGCTACAACTTATTGCCCTTTCAAGGTTATCTGTTGTTCGAGATCCAGGCTCTGCACTCTTTGTCTATTGGTGACTCTTATTGGTTACTTTGGAGGCTATTTACGATTTGAGGTCCGTGCTACACTTTCTCTAGCTCTAGACTCACCTTGACTTGTTCTAAGTGGATATAGCTATTATGTGTACAGTCGGCCTTACATTCAGGTTTTTACTTAAACTTGTGCACGAGTGTACCTTCTAGGCTTATGGGGTCCAGTTAGGTTTAGTTAGTTATATTTACTTATTTTCTATTCTTTGTACACTCATGCGCATCTCTTTTAAATTTCTCTTTGACCTCAGATGTGTCTAGATTCTTGCATTTCATATTGCTTTTACTTCTCTTGCTCAGTCAGCCTCTGATGCCTACTCAGTACCTGTTGTTCAGTACTCATGCTACACTCTACATTTATTTTGTGATGCAGGTCCGAGCACCAGCTACCAGCTTTGATATTTGAGCCTGTTGCACCATTAGTTTAGAGGCGAGGGTAAGCACTTGGTGTCCTGGACTTAACTGTCTCTATCTGTATTTTGATAGCTAGCCTTTTGCTTTTTGAGATAAGCTCTATATTTTGTGTCTACTTTTAAGACTTATACTCTTTTGTTGGGAGGAATCTTTTTTATATATTATTTTGGTTTGCTTCGACCTCTTGTCCTATTTCCATTGTTAAGTTGTTGCTTCCGCTTTGTTTCTACTCTTATATCCATTACTTGTTGTTCTGGGTTATGGGTTGCCTTACCTATTGGTGGATTATAGTAGGTGTCATCATGATACAAGAAATCGGGTTGTGACAATCCTGAAGCTAAGTCTTGAGTTCCCTCAACTATGTCAGATCCATGCGATAGGGAGGAATAGAAATTAGGTGAGTGCATGGCCCGACTCCAAATCAATACAAAAATCAATATCCCTATCCGTAGGCATGCTAGGAAAATCTGTAGGAAATACCTCTAGAATTTTTGAAACCACTAGGATTGACTCCATGGAAGGTGATTCTACACTGACATCCCAAAGATGAGCCAAATAGGCCAAACAACCCTACTCTACTAGTCTACTAGCCTGGAAGAAGGATATACCTTCACTGCTTAGGTTTATACACTCCTTCCCACTCTAATCTTTCCATATCCAAGGGTCTCTAAAGTCATTATCTTAGCATTACAGTTTAGCACAAAAAATGAGGAGACAACCAAGTCATACCCTAGATCACATCAAAGTCTATCACACCCGATATGACCAAATCTACCCAACTCCAGAACCCACAAACATGATAAGGCACGAACAGTATACATGGGTAGCCGCTGCAGACTCTCCAATCGGGGTAGAAACATAAATAGGGCTATGAAGGATATCATAATTCAAGTCAAATCCCAATGAAAATCTAATAGACACATAAGATTAGGTGAAACGCAGATCAAAAAACACAAAAGCCATCCGTTCATAGACAAAAATAGTACCTATTATCACTGCTTCAAATGTCTCAGCCTATGGTTTGCTTGGAAAAACATAACACGGAGCTCTGTCATCATTACAGGAAGCCCCTCTACTTGGTTGTGCTCTGCTCTTCTCCCTACATTACCATTTCCTCAGCCTTCACGGCCTCCTTGATTACCTCCTCACCCACACTGTGGACGTCCCCTACCATTATTAGCTCCACCTGCTGGAAATATTGCTCTAGTCTACTGTGGTACCTGACCAACTATCCACCGGTGAGGGCATTCCCTCTTGAAGTACCCATGCTCACCACAATTAAAGCACTTAGGGTCAAGTGAGGGTTTGGTGGTTGATGCATAAGAAGTTCCTTGACCACCCTGAGTAAAAAACTATTGTGGAACCATTGAATGACCACTAAGATTGGGAAACGGACCAGCATGAGATGAACGGACTGGAATAAAATGATACCGGATTGGATTGGTTTGACCGGGTTGTTGACCAGTACTAGGACGAATCAGACTGAAATAAATGGGATGAAAACTTGGTCCCATCCCATCCCATTATTAATCAAAATAGAATTGAGCCGGACTGAAATCAATCGGAATAGACCAGAACGGGATAAATGGGACGGTTAATAAAGCTATTTTAAAATTATATTTTAATTTTTTTTGAGTTAAAGAATACAAATTTTATATTTTTAATTATGAAATATGAATGAATTTTTTTCTTACTTTATAAAAATGTTAAGTTTTGAAATATTTAAAGTTTATATTTTATAAGTTTATAAGTAAAGTACTTTATTAAAGTATTTGTTTTCTAAGTTTTTCAATTTATAAGTTTGTTAAAGTTATTTTTTTCCTAAGTTTTCAATTTATGTTGTAAGTTTTTAAGATCTGTAATTTATAAGTTATAATTTATAACTTTAAATTTAAGTAACTTAAGTTTGTTAAATTTTTTCTTTTCCAAATTTTTAGATTTTTAAGTTTTAAGTTTTAAGTTTTTATGTTTGTAATATTTGATGTTTATAAATTATAAGTTTGTAATTTAAGAACTGAAATAATTTTAAAAAAAAAAGAGAAATGCATTGAATAAAAATATAAAACAAGGATAAAAATCAATCCAATTTCTTCAAAATCAAATTTGTTTTATAATTTACAAGTATTAGTAGAGTGCCTAAGTTATGCAACCACCTTCCAGAAAGGGTTCTATTTAAACTAAGCCTAGAATGTATAATTAATAGTTGTATAGTCCTATAAAGTTTTGTTCAAACTTAGCTAAAGATTGACCATTCTCAACCTCCGGACTAGGTAAAGCTTGTTCACAGTCTTGAAGTTCCACGCCATTGTCACTATCTCATCCAATGAATGAATCTAAGAAAACTTTATATTGATTATTTAACTTTGGAAGTCCTTGATTTCTTTGCTCGACGTTGATCGAATCTCTAAACAACATCACTATCTCCAAATTGACTTCTACTAACGAATATCTATGGTCTCCAATTTGAAATTGTAATACCCCAAGCTTCCAAAGAATTTAATTGCAGAATTTAACTGAAGTAAGTGACCTACGAAGGACACCTACGGGCCGTAGATGGAATGACAGGCTGTAGGTGGGGACCGTCGATGGGACTGTAAATCTTCAGGATTTCTAAGTTTCTGAACTTTGACCTACGGAGTAGCAGGACGGGTCGTAGATCGATTGACGGTTCGTAGCTAATACTCGTAGGTGTTCCCCAGACTTAGTTTTAATTTTAACTCAGAAGGCTGACCTACGACTTCAATGTATGGTCCGTCAATGGACCTACGAGCCGTACATTGAAGTCGTCGTTGCAGGTCCCCTAAATATAGTTTCTGAATCTTTTGATGGAAGGACAGTACGGTCCGTCATCTGACCTAAGGACCGTAGGTCCCCTCCGTCGATTGGCCCCGACAGTTTTTAATTAACGGCTCTTTGGTCTTTTCCCTAATTGTTTACATATTAAGCTAAGTCCGTTATACCCTTAATCTAAGACCTATAAATACTTTCTAAGCCTAATTCCTCTCATTCTAATTCATTCCTAAACTCTCATGTCTCAAATATTTCTCTCTCTAAAAGAACTCTCTCAACTCTCAAGGAAGAAGAAGAAGTTAGGATCCTCCATTGAAGACCATCAATCTTCTCCAATTCTCTTGTGGATTTCATTGAGGTATGATAGTGTTCACCATTAAGAGTTCTTTCCTCCAATGGTTCCTCCCTCTTCTTCATGATTTTCAAAGGTTTACTCTAACCCAATTGAATTAGGGTTTAGATCAATCATTGTGGGTTCTTCAATTATGACTTCAATTGTCGATTTTATGAATTGTAGTGCACGATCTAGCGTGATAAAGTAACTTAGTGCATGAATTAGCAAGAATTACATGATTTGATGTAAAGATTGCATGAACCCCCATGATCCCAAGCTAATTCTCCCCAAATTGATAATCTATGCTTGATTGTTGGGTTGAGCCATGAATTGATGAAGTTTATGAATTCTCTATGAAACTAAGCATGAATTATGAATGAATTGAGGATAATGCTATGAATTTAGCTTGATCAAGTCAAAAGCATGATTTTCCTCTATTAAGTGAGTTCCTTCAAGTATGGGTAAATTGTCTTAATTATGGCTTTCTAAGCATGAGCTTGCATTTATTTGCATGATATGAGTTGAACTTGCATGAACCCATATGAACTCTATGAACTATGAATTATGAGCATGATAATCTAAGTGAAGAAGAAGCTAATAAACTTATGCATGTCTCATATGAAATTAATAATGAATTAAGGGTGCTTTGAGAGTGAAGTGCCAAAGTTATGATATGATGATGCTCTGGTTGAGTTGTGAAAGGTTTTCTCACATAATACTCCCAATATGACTTAAAAGAACAAGAGGCCATTACCCATGTTCTTAAGGAGCTATTCTAATGATGTAAGCTTGGGCAAGGTCCATGGAAGATGAACGTCTATAAACATGATTTTAGCTTGGATTGGTAACCCTAGTTGTACCTCTCTATGTATAATGATATGAATATGTTAATGACTAATCCGTGGGAATTATGCTTAGCACCGAGTGGATATTGAGATGGAAGCCCTTCCGTTAGTAGAGGCCGGGTCTTCTATTGAAAGGTCTCCCATTAGTAGTGGCCGGGTGTTCTACATGGAGCTCTCCCATTAGTTGAGGCCGAGTCTCCTAAAGCAATCTCTATCCCATAAACTATGTTGCCACCATAGGATATTGTCTTTAAGTAGACATTAGCTAGTGGATCCACATAAGCTAAGAAGTTCACGGTCTTACCTTGGCAAGTAGGACACCTCTTTTAGGTGTGGGGTAGACACCGGATTCAACGTTGATAGTTCACATGGTCTTACATGTCGGTTAAGGCTTTTCCCCATAAGTTAATGAACAAGTGTTCTCATGACAAAGAAAAGAAAGATGATTTAGCTTGCTTTGGCCTTGATATATGCTTTATGTTTCATGTTTCTCATGTTTATAATGTTTTTAGCTTGGCCATTGCATGTCATGATTATGTCTCTCTCTCTAGCATGATTTATGTGTTTATGTGCATTACTATCATACTTAGTACTTAATTGTGCTAATGTATACTCTTTCCCACATTAACTTCTTTGGTGTAGGACGTGCCGATTCACATTCTACTCGTGGCTAGAGCTTTATAGTAGTAGATTGATAGAAGACTTGGTGAGCCCTCATCCATCCGAGGACATAGCCTAGTTGTTCTTATTTTCATGTACTTTCATTTGAGTTTCAGATTTGTATTAGGTTACGTCCCAGACCTTTTTCTCTATATTAGATTGGCTTTGAGACATTAGATGTAGACTTCCGCTGTTTCCTTTAAAAGCTTTGATATGAAATTCTCTTTTGAACTTTTATTCTCTATTTTATTGTATGTAATGTATGCTAAGTGGCTTGTGTGAGGCCTCTCGGGGTCTTGTACGCCATGTCACATCTAGGGGGTACCTTGGGTTGTGACAAACTTGGTATTCAGAGCACAAGATTTTAGAAAGATCTTAGGATGTCTCATAAGCCACGTCAAGTAGAGTCTTGTTCATGAGTGTGAAGCGCGCCAAATTTATGAATGAGAGGATATAAGACGTTTAAGAAACTCCACTTCTTTCATTATTCCTAAGTCATACTATAGAGTTTAACTCTATAAGTCTCTCTCCTAATCCCTATCCTTTGCGTTTCAGGATATGGTGACCCGAAGAGCTTATGCTAGAAGAAACATGGGAGAGAATGTGGAAGAAGAAGCTCTACCTCAAGCTCCTCAAGCTCCGGCCGACCCTTTGGTGAAACAAGTTACTAATGCAGAGTTTAGGGCTGCTTTCCAAGTGTTGGCTCAAGTCGTGATGGCTCTAGCCAATAGAGAGGTGGTGGCTCCCGTGAACCCAAATGTGGGTACGGCGGCATCAAGAGTGAGGGACTTTACGAGAATGAATCTTCTAGAATTTCATGGCTCTAAGATTGAGGAAGATCCTCAAGAGTTCATCGATGAGGTGTACAAGGTGTTGATGATCATAGGAGTAACGTCGGAGGAAAAGGTGGAGTTGGTCGCTTATCAACTCAAGGGTGTTGCCCAAATTTGGTTTAATCAATGGAAGAGTGAGAGGCCGGTTAATGAGGGTCCTCTCGATTGGGAGAAATTCAAGGTTGCTTTCCTTGACAGGTTCTTTCCCCTAGAGATGAGGGAGGCAAGGGTACTTGAGTTCATCAACCTTCGTCAAGGAAGTATGAGTGTGAAAGAGTATGCTTTGAAGTTCACGCAATTGTCTCAATATTCTCCTTCCATAGTTGCCGATCCTAGGGCAAGAATGAGTAAGTTTGTTTCGGGGGTGTCCAAAATGTTGGTTAAAGAATGCAGCACCGCTATGCTGGGAATGGAGATGGTAACTTTTCGCATGCAAGGTCCGATGGACATGGTCATCCTAGATTTTGGCAAAGGTTCTCCAGCCAAGGCTCATCCAATGCTCCTTCGAAGTTCAACAATGATAGGGTGTCTAACCCCAAGTCTTAAGGAGGAAATAATGGTGGTTCTTTATTGGCTCCTTGTGCCAAGTGTGGGAAAAAGCATGAGGGTAGATGTTTAGCCGGTACGGATGGTTCTTATAGTTGTGGAAAGAGTTGTCACAATATGAGGGATTGTCCATCTCTCACGGCCAAGGGAAGGGAGAATAAGTAAGCTCCACCTAGAGGATTGGGTTCGAATGATTAGAAGCAAAACCGGTTGTTTGCACTTCAGGCTCGTCATGAGCAAGAGAGCTCTTCCAATGTGGTTACCGGTATGTTAAGTGTTTTCCATTTTGATGTGTATGCCTTTCTTGATCCCGGTGCTACCTTATCTTTTGTGACGCCCTATGTGGCCATGCGGTTTGATGTTGTTCCGGATATATCACTAGATCCTTTTCATGTTTCTACTCCTATTGGAGAATCTATCTTAGCTAAGAGGGTCTATAGAAATTGCCCCGTTTCCCTATCCCATAGAGTTACTCTTGTGGATCTTGTAGAGCTAGATATGCTAGATTTTGATGTTATCCTTGGGATGGATTGGTTGCATGCTTGTTATGCCTCTATTGATTGTAGGACCCAAATGGTCAAGTTTCAGTTTCCAATTGAGCCTATCCTAGAGTGGAAGGGGGGAAATTACATATTTAGAGGTCAATTTGTTTCTTATCTAAAAGCTAGAAAGATGATCTCAAAGGGTTCATTTACCATCTTGTTAGGGTGGGGGATATAGATTCTGAGACCCCTACTCTTTAGTCGGTCCCCATTGTTAATGAGTTTCCAGAAGTGTTTCCCGATGACTTGCTCGGTATTCCTCCCAAAAGGGAAATAGACTTCGGTATTGACCTTCTTCCGAATATGCAACCTATTTCTATTCCTCCTTATAGAATGGCTCCGACGGAACTTAAGGAATTGAAAGAGCAATTAAAAGACTTGTTGGATAAGGGTTTCATCCGGCCAAGTATATCTCCATGGGGTGCTCCGGTCTTGTTTGTAAGGAAGAAGGATGGTTCACTCTGTATGTGCATTGATTATCGCCAATTGAACAAGGTTACCATTAAGAATAAGTATCCTCTACCAAGGATAGATGACTTGTTTGATCAACTTCAAGGGGCTAGTTATTTCTCTAAGATCGACCTTCGTTCGGGCTATCACCAGTTGAGGGTGAAGGAAGATGATATTCCAAAAATGGCCTTCCGGACTAGGTATGGTCACTACGAGTTCTTGGTTATGTCATTTGGGTTAACAAATGCTCCGACCGCATTTATGGACTTGATGAACAGGGTGCTTAAGCAATACCTCGACATGTTTGTGATTGTGTTTATAGATGATATCTTGATCTACTCAAGGAATGAGGATGAGCACGCCAATCATTTGAGGATTGTATTGCAAGTCCTCATGTACCAACAACTCTTTGAGAAGTCTAGTAAATGTGAGTTTTGGTTACGATCCATGGCTTTTCTTGGTCACATTATCTCCGATAAAGGTATTGAGGTAGATCTTAAGAAGACGGATGTGGTTAAGAATTGGCCTAGACCTCTATCACCTTCGGATATTCGTAGTTTCTTGGGTTTAGCCGATTATTATAGGAGGTTTGTTGAAGGTTTTTCCTCGATTGCTTCTCCATTGACAGCTTTGACTCAAAAGGAGGTTAAATTAATGTGGTCCGAGGCATGTGAGAAGAGTTTCCAAGAATTGAAAGATAGACTTACTTCGGCTCCGATATTGACTCTACCGGAAGGATCTGATGGGTTTGTGGTTTATTGTGATGCCTCGAGAATTGGGTTAGGATGTGTTCTTATGCAAAATGGGAAAGTTATTGCCTACGCTTCAAGACAACTCAAAGTGCATGAAAAGCACTATCCTACTCATGACCTAGAATTAGCGGCGGTTGTGTTTGCTTTGAAAATATGGCGGCATCATTTGTATGGGGTACATGTGGATGTCTTTACTGACAGTAAGAGTTTACAATATATGTTTAAACAGAAAGATCTTAATCTTCGCCAAAGAAGGTGGCTTGAATTGTTGAACGATTATGATATGAGTGTTCTGTATCACCCCGGTAAAGCTAATGTGGTGGTGGATGCTCTTAGTCGACTATCTATGGGTAGTGTGGCTCATGTTGAGGATGGAAAGAAAGAGTTGGTTTGTGATGTGCATAGTCTAGCCCAATTGGGTGTTCGGTTGATTGATTCCGCTAAGGGCGGTGTTACGGTTCACAATGGTTCTGAATCCTCTTTTGTGCATGATGTGAAAGCTAAGCAAGATCTTGATCCTAACTTGGTTGAACTAAAAGAAGTGGTACTCAAGAAGTCCATAGAGGTTTTCTCCCAAGGGGGAGATGGTGTGCTTTGATATCAAAGTCGTTTATGTGTTCCCGATGTTGATGACTTGAGAGGACAGATTTTGTTGGAGGCCCATAGTTCTCGATATTCCATCAACCCAGGAGCTACCAAAATGTACCATGATTTGTCGAAGATTTATTGGTGGAACGGAATGAAGAAGGATATTGCGGAATTTGTGGCTAAGTATCCAAATTGTCAACAAGTGAAAGTTGAGCATCAAAAGCTGAGAGGTTTGACCCAAGATATTGATATTCCTACTTGGAAGTGGGAAGATGTGAATATGGATTTTATTGTTGGTTTACCTCGCACTAGGCGACAATATGATTCGATTTGGGTTGTTGTTGTTAGAATGACAAAGTCAGCCCATTTCATTCCCGTCAAAACTTCTTATTCGGCGGAGGATTATGCGAAGTTGTATTTGAAGGAGATGGTTAGGCTGCATGGAGTGCTTTTATCCATTATCTCCGTTCATGGTGCACAATTCACTTCTCAATTTTTGAAGTCGTTCCAAAAAGGTCTTGCTACTCGTCTTAAGCTTAGTATGGCCTTTCATCCCCAAACCGATGGGCGAGCGAAACGTACTATTCAGACCTTGAAAGATATGTTGAGAGCTTGTGTAATTGATTTCAAGGGTACTTGGGATGATCATTTGCCTTTGATTGAGTTTGCTTATAATAATAGCTACCATTCTAGCATTGGTATGGCTCCATTTGAGGCTCTCTATGGTAGGAGGTGTAGGTCTCCTATAGGTTGGTTTGAAGTTGGTGAAATTGCTTTGATAGGCCCAGAGTTGGTGCATGAGGCTATGGAGAAAGTTCGGCTTATTAGAGAAAGGTTGAAAATGGCTCAAAGTTGACAAAAGTCCTATGCCGATGTTAGAAGAAGAGATCTAGAATTTGATGTTGATGATTGGGTTTACTTGAAAATTTTGTCCATGAAGGGTGTGATGAGATTTGGGAAGAAAGGGAAGCTTAGTCCCCGCTATGTAGGCCCATATCAGATTTTAAGGCGTGTTGGTAAGGTTGCTTATGAGCTTGAATTGCCTAATGATTTGGCATTGGTGCATCCGATTTTCCATGTCTCATTGTTGAAGAAATGTGTTGGTGATTCGACATCTATAGTGCCATTAGAGAATCTTGGCATAAAGGATAGTCTTTCCTATAAAGAAATTTCGGTTGAGATATTAGACCGGCAAGTCCGGAAGTTGAGGAATAAAGAAGTCGCTTTCGTAAAAGTTCTATGGAGGAATCAATTAGTTGAGGGTGCTACTTGGGAGGCCGAGGCCGATATGATGTCCCGATATCCTCATCTCTTTCCTTCCAATCCTCTTCTAGGTTGAGGTATCTAGTTCCTCATGGTTCATTCTTTTGGTCTCATGTGTCATAGTTGATTTCCATAATTCCTTCATTATGCATGTTCATGAAGAGTCTAGTATGATTATGTGCATTGAGTATGAGTTGTATAAAGTCTTCATGAAATTATGTGTTCAACATGCTTTAGCTTGGAGTTGATGTTTCCTCCTCGGACATGTGCATTTATGTGATTATATGATAGGTTGGGTTGTTAGTCCGTGTCTATTACCCTTCTCGTGATGTCTTGATTCTCATTCGAGGACAAGTGTTCCCAAGGGGGAGATATTGTAATACCCCAACCTTCCAAAGAATTTAATTACAGAATTTAACTGAAGTAAGTGACCTACGGAGGACACCTACGGGCCGTAGATGGAATGACGGGCCGTAGGTGGGGACCGTCGATGGGACTGTAAATCTTCAGGATTTCTAAGTTTCTGAACTTTGACCTACGGAGTAGCAGGACGGGTCGTAGATCGATTGACGGCTGACCTACGACTTCAATGTACGGTCCGTCAATGGACCTACGAGCCGTACATTGAAGTCGTCGTTGCAGGTCCCCTAAATATAGTTTCTGAATCTTTTGATGGAAGGACAGTACGGTCCGTCATCTGATCTAAGGACCGTAGGTCCCCTCCGTCGATTGGCCCCGATAGTTTTTAATTAACGGCTCTTTGGTCTTTTCCCTAATTGTTTACCTATTAAGCTAGGTCGGTTATACCCTTAATCTAAGACCTATAAATACTTTCTAAGCCTAATTCCTCTCATTCTAATTCATTCCTAAACTTTCATGTCTCAAATATTTCTCTCTAAAAGAACTCTCTCAACTCTCAAGGAAGAAGAAGAAGTTAGGATCCTCCATTGAAGACCATCAATCTTCTCCAATTTTCTTATGGATTTCATTGAGGTATGATAGTGTTAACCATTAGGAGTTCTTTCCTCCAATGGTTCCTCCCTGTTCTTCATGATTTTCAAAGGTTTACTCTAACCCAATTGAATTAGGGTTTTGATCAATCATTGTGGGTTCTTCAATTATGATTTCAATTGTCGATTTTATGAATTGTAGTGCACGATCTAGCGTGATAAAGTAACTTAGTGCATGAATTAGCATGAATTACATGATTTGATGTAAAGATTACATGAACCCCCATGATCCCAAGCTAATTCTCCCCAAATTGATAATCTATGCTTGATTGTTGGGTTGAACCATGAATTGATGAAGTTTATGAATTCTCTATGAAACTAAGCATGAATTATGAATGTATTGAGGATAATTCTAAGAATTTAGCATGATCAAGTCAAAAGCATGATTTTCCTCTATTAAGTGAGTTCCTTCAAGTATGGGTAAATTGTCTTAATTATGGCTTTCTAAGCATGAGATTGCATTGATTTGCATGATATGAGTTTAACTTGCATGAACCCATATGAACTCTATGAACTATGAATTATGAGCATGATAATCTAATTGAAGAAGAAGCTAATGAACTTATGCATGTCTCATATGAAGTTAATAATGAATTAAGGGTGCTTTGAGAGTGAAGTGCCAAAGTTATGATATGATGATGCTATGGTTGAGTTGTGAAAGGTTTTCTCACATAATACTCCCAATATGACTTAAAAGAACAAAAGGCCATTACCCATGTTCTTAAGGAGCTATTCTAATGATGTAAGCTTGGGCAAGGTCCATGGAAGATGAACGTCTATAAACATGATTTTAGCTTGGATTGGTAACCCTAGTTGTACCTCTCCATGTATAATGATATGAATATGTTAATGACTACTCCGTGGGAATTATGCTTAGCACCGAGTGGATATTGAGATGGAAGCCCTTCCGTAAGTAGAGGCCGGGTCTTCTAATGAAAGCTCTCCCGTTAGTAAAGGCCGGGTTTTCTAGATGGAGCTCTCCCGTTAGTTGAGGCCGAGTCTCCTAAAGCAATTTCTATCCCATAAACTATGTTGTCACCTTAGGATGTTGTCTTTAAGTAGACATTAGCTAGTGGATCCACATAAGCTAAGAAGTTCACGGTCTTACCTTGGCAAGTAGGACACCTCTTTTCGGTATGGGGTAGACACCAGATTCCATGTTGATAGCTCACATGGTCTTACATGTCGGTTAAGGCTTTTACCCATAAGTTAATGAAAAAGTGTTCTCATGACAAAGAAAAGAAAGATGATTTAGCTTGCTTTGGTCTTGATATATGCTTTATGTTTCATGTTTCTCATGTTTTTAGCTTGGCCATTGCATGTCATGATTATGTCTCTCTCTCTTGCATGATTTATGTGTTTATGTGTATTGCTATCATACTTAGTACTTAATTGTGCTAACGCATAATCTTGCCTACATTAACTTCTTTTGTGTAGGACGTGGCGATTCACCTTCCACTGTGACTAGAGCTTTATTGTAGCAGATTGATAGAAGAATTGGTGAGTCCTCATCCATCCGAGGACATAGCCTAGTTGTTCTTATTTTCATGTACTTTCATTTGAGTTTCAGATTTGTATTAGGTTACGTCCCAGACCTTGTTCTCTATATTAGATTGGTTTTGAGACATGAGATGTAGACTTCCGATGTTTCCTTTAAAAGCTTTGATATGAAATTCTCTTTTGAACTTTTATTCTCTATTTTATTGTATGTAATGTATGCTAAGTGGCTTGTGTGAGGCCTCTCGGGGTCTTGTACGCCATGTCACATCTAGGGGGTACCTTGGGTCATGACAGAAATCTTGTTGTGTTGTAAGCTACCTCTGAAGCTACTGATGATCCTTGAATTGCTAGCACGTCCTTCACTATCCTACTAAGTTTTGGAAATTTAGTTCCACGAGACCTCCACCGGTTCAATAGTTGTGGTATGCATTCCTCATTCGTAATATTATTTTAACCATGTTCAAGATATTTAACAAATTCTCATTTATTAGAGGAATCAAGATCAAGTTTATGTTTCATTCTACCATGGGCACCTACTCGAGGCATAAAAGTTTGAGAATTTTCAACGTTGTATAAGGAGTAATATTTATCATACATTTCCTTAGCAAGTAATTTAATGCTTGTTTGACATAATGCCAAATGTGGTTCTTCAAATGGTTGGATATCTAAAATTAGATAAATGCATTCAACTAAAGCTTTTGCACCATGTTCTTTATATTCAGGGTTGAAAGAATTGTAGTTAAATAATTTGGGGTGTAGGTGTAATGACTCTCTAGGTCATTTCTAAATTAATGCCTTCTGTTCATTATTTAGAGCATTCTTATAGCAACACCAAGTCATTTATGACTCTCTAGGACTGATAGTTTGATCAGCTAGTCGTTCATTTGGTTTTTATGTGAATTTTTGTGCTTTGGAGCTTCTGAATTATGAACGGTCATTTTCTATCAGAATTTTAGAAAGATGACCTCATAATTCAATTTCGATGATTCCATCAGCTCAAAAAGGGTCATTTAAGGCTAATAGCATGGTTGGCACGGTTCCCAATACTTTTAGTGTGAGTTTTTGTGATTAGGCATTTTAACTTTCAAGTTATGGCCTAAGTTTAACCTTTGTCCACATTCTTGGTAAATGTGCCCAGAGGAGAATTCCGTCAGCACGGTTAGCTTCAAAATATCAAGTTTAGTCTAGAATGACCCTTTGAATAGATCCCAAGGCTCCCAGGATAATTTTGAGCTCCCTTGTGGAATTTGGCTTAAAATAGAGTTTGGGTATGGGACTCACTTTTTATCGAGATGACCTCATATAGAGGTTTTAAGTGCTCCATTGAGTCTAGAATATCAAATTTGGTAGGGTAGCATATCTCATTTGCGTGCACGGGGTTCTGAACGAATTCTGAACACCCTATCGGAGATTTTGATGTTGCCGAAAACAAGTCGATATGCATCAGCTGGTGCAGGCCAAAATAGCCTTCAAGTTTTTGAGCCTTGGGCCGCGTTCACAGAGCCCAGGCAGCCTTGTGGCTGCATTTGTGAGGGCCATCCGCATC
Source organism: Solanum appendiculatum (assembly GCA_018342035.1). NCBI lineage: Eukaryota > Viridiplantae > Streptophyta > Magnoliopsida > Solanales > Solanaceae > Solanum > Solanum appendiculatum. Next base: position 179,323 of record JAGDQO010000459.1, read on the forward strand.
TACAAGGTCTGCATTCACGGGGTTTTCTGTTGCATTCACATGGTTCCCTGCCGCAATCACGGGGCCCCAGTTTCCTCTTGGCCGAGATCACGGGGCCCTTGCCACATTCATGAGGTCTGCATTTGCGGGGCTCCACTACGTTCGCGAAGGGCAAATCCACATGGTCTTTTATTCAAAGACAAGACACGAACCAACTTTGCATCCAAAGTTTAATTGTGATTATTCTCAAATTTTAATTCTGAATTGAGTGATTTAAATTCTGATAGATTCATAGAGTTCGTGGCCACGTGGGTGACTGATCGTAAATCATTCGTGAGCCTCCATTTGAGGTAAAATCCATGTTTGTAGGCTGCTCTAGCTTCTTGGTTGCTCTTTAATTGTGAATTATTGTGTGTTGGTTGTTATCATTGTTTCGAGGCCCGAATTATGTTCCAATTTGAACACAAGTTTGGGGTACTGTTCTAGACCTTTTGGTGGAGTTGATTCCAGAAATTCCAGCACGGGTCCTATGAATCCCATTTGACTCCAAAATTGATCTGTCTCAATTTTATGTGTTTTTGATGTTGACATGAACGTATTAAGGTTATGATCCCATTATTAATAGCGTGGAAGTGTTCTGAGACCGTTTGGAATGAAAAACCTTCAAAATTGTGGTTAGGGAGCATGCGCGGTCGACCTAAAGGTATGCTACGATATTCCTTCTCCTAGATTGACCTTGAATGTGTGAATACATGTTGACTAGAGTGAATTGGGGGCGGGTACCTAGTTGTTCATATTTCATTTCCTAGAAACCATGTTTTAGGCTTGATCGACATTATTTTGGGTGTAGTACCATGCTAGTCGGGGATTATGTGTTTATTTCTATCTTTTGAGTTAACTTGTATGTTGTTGTTATGGTATAATTCAGCATGTTTGACCTTAGTCTAGGATTAGAACTAGTGATTTACTTAAACTTGCGATGCTTGAGTCCTGTAGGCCTTATTTCTTCTTCGATGTCATTTTTGACGGATTAGCTCCTTGTAGACTGGAGTAGCAGACTTAAGTCTGATAGAATGAGCCTTAGTTTAGGCGTTGATTCAGCTTTATCAAGCTTGTATTCACTCTCCCTATTTCTACGGCCACATTGTTATACTGGAGGTTTTTATGCTTCGCTGGATAATTTGGGATTGGAGTGGTGCAGGCTAGGATCCTTTTGTTGTTTTCTTGAGAGTGGACATCTTTCCGTGGTGGTATTGATGATAGTTGTTATGTGCTACTTCGAGGCTCTTGTTGAGGCCCTCGGGTTTACTTTTGCTAGTTGGGTGGGTACCCTTGGGAGTTTAGTGTCTGGCTGCGCGGATGGTCTTATTGGTGCCCCTGGGTTACTTTTACTAGCTGGGTTGGTACACCTGGGAGTTTATTCTCTGGCTGGGCGACCCCTGAGTTTACTCTTGCTTACTAAGCTAGTACACTTGAGAGCTACTATCTAGCAACGCGGGCCCTTTATTGGGGGCATACGATTCGAGGTTATTACTTAGGGTTTGAGGCTCGGTTTTCACTTCTTGGATCTAGATTAACCGTACTTTGGTCTTACAGTTTAGCTATTCTATGTACCTGTCAGGCTTGTGGGGGTCCATTTGGGTTTTACTTAAACTTGCGCACGAGTGTACCTTCTAGGCTTATGGGGTCCAGTTAGGTTTAGTTTAGTTGTACTTAGTTTTTACTTCTGGTATGCTCGTGTGCTTTCCTTTCAATCCCACTTGGACCTCTATATGTGTCTAGATTCTATATTTTTGTATTGTCTTCCCCTTTCTTGCTCAGTTGGCCTATGATGCCTACTGAGTATCTTTGTTTTGGTACTCATGCTACACTCTGCATCTATTTCATGATGCAAGTCCAGTACCAGCTACCAGCAGTGATCGTTTGAGCTTATATTATTTTGGATCGGAGGCAAAGGTGAGCATATGGCGTTCTAGAATTGCCTGTCTCCTTCTGTACTTGCATATCTAGTATTTTATGTTTTAGACAAGCACTATTTTAGGTTCACTTTTGGGACTTGTATTCTTTTGTTAGAAAAAGTATGTACTTGTGACTTCTAGGTTCTAGGAGGACTCTTTTATATATAGTTTTGGTTGCTCCGCTTTTATCTTGTTATATTGCTTATATTGTCGCTTCCATCTATTTTTACCCATAAACTCATTACTTTTTATTCTGGGTTATGGGTTGTCTTACCTACTGGTGGATTATAGTAGGTGCCTTCATGACTCGAGGAATCGGGTCATGACAAGTTAGTAACAAAACCCCAGGATCACCGGTCTCATATGTATAGAGTTAATACCTAGTAGAGTCCTACGAATAGGTGCGGAGATGTCTATATCCTATCTTTGGGAGGCTACAAGGTGTCATTAGGAACTCTCCCTATTTTGTATCACTTTCGTGCATCATGTGTGTTGTTGGTTTCATGAAATGTCACTTATTTTACTCTTTTTATAGGATTGCTCATATGCGTCACGTGGAGGCTCGAGGTAGGGGTTGACCTCCCCTGCCAGTCAAGGCTACAACACTGAGAGAGGGATCTGGATCAAGCAGCAAACCCCCCACCAGCCCAGGTTCCTATACAGCCGGTAGGGCGGGGCGGGGCCAGTCTCCACCCGAACTAGCTATGGCTCCTGACCTTTCGACAGCTATTCCGTAATTGTTGACCAATCTTGGTGGTATGCAGCAGGCCGCAACTGTAGCTGCAATTCCACCAACACTAGCCCCACAGGGTCAACCTGCAGCAGAGGCACCTCAGGTCTGTGATCGTGGATGGAGCTATGCCGCTAGAGGAGCAAAAAATGCTCAAAGTATTTCTCAGACTTTCACCTGTGAGGTTTTTTTGGGTTGTGGGTGAGGATGCCCACGAGTTTCATTCTACTTGCTGAGAGCAACGTTATACTCTTGTGTCTATTGGAGTCGAGAGGATCCGACTTCACTGCTTATCAGCTAGATGGGCCAGTCAGACAGTGGTGGCATACTTTTATAGATACCAGGAAAGCTGGTTGTCCTCCGATCACTTGGACTAAAAATTTTAAGTCCTTCTTGGCAAGGTTCATCCCCCACGGCGTCAGAGATCGCCTTCGAGATAAGTTCTCCAGGTTGGAGCAGGGATCTATGACCGTGTCTAAATATAAGGTGATCACAAGAGCTCTACTGCCAAGCTACTATGATCCTGCCCACTGAGGAGGAGAGAGTTCAATGCTTTGTCTGTGGGTTGAGACTCTAGCTGCAGATCAAAACCCAGGCTATGGTCTCCGTGGGTCATTCCTTTCTTGATGTGGTTGACCATGCCTACACTATTGAGCAGCTCCATTGAGAGGCCCATGGGGGAAGTGACAAGAGAGCTAGGTTTGATGGAAGCTACAATGGGCCTCATTCTAGGCCAAAGGACTCCAATGGTAGACCCCGACAGCGGTTTCAACAGGGTCAATCCAGTTGGCCTATTCAGGGCTTATTACATGCTTTATAGGGTCACCGATATAGTCAAAGTGAGGTCGGGTTGAGTCAGAGTCGAGATGGGTCTCAGCCAGGTGCTTCAAGCCATGGTGGCCATTCTTTTGTGAGTCGATCGTCTCTAGATTGTTTTGATTGTAAGGAGTTTGATCATTGGGCCAGAGATTGCCCTTTGCATAGATGGATTTCTCCATCTCCACAAACAGCTCTACTAGCTCCACCAGCAGCACCTCTAGTTAGAGGCCGAGGTCAGGGTTAGGACCATCGTGGGGGTCATCAGGGTATTCAGAGTGCTTCTCGGGGAGACAGATCAGGTGGTAGGTCTAATGGCTAGGGTAGAGGTAGACAGGCCCATTTCTATGAAGCTCTAGTGAGGGCAGGGGCCGAGGCCTCGGATGATGAGATCATAGGTACAATTTTCTTATGCAAGAAACCCGCCTCGACTTTATTTGATCCAGGCTCTACCTTTTCTTGTGTATCTGTTTAATATGCTTCCCTTATGGGTATGAGCTATTAATCTTTGGTAGCGCTATTACATGTCAACCCCCGTGGGTGAGTCTTTAGTAGTTGATTAGGTGTTCCGATCATGATTGTCGACTATCCAGAGGTGGGACACCCGGGCTGACCTTATATTGCTTGATATGATTGATTTCGATGTGATTTGGGGCATAGACTGGTTATCCCCCTACCGCGCAATCTTAGATTACTTCTATAAGATTGTTTCCTTAGCCATGCCTGGTTTTCACTCGGTAGTATGGCAGGGCTCCCATAGTAGCACACTAGTTAGAGTTATCTCTTTTATTTGAGCTCGGAGGCTAGTGGCTAGTGGCTAGTGGCTAGCAGGTGTTCATCTTACATGGCCTATGTGTGAGATGTAAGTAGGGAGGTCCCTTCAGTTAAGTCAGTTCCTATCATTCGTGATTTTGTGGATGTGCTTCCTACCCACCTACCTGGCTTACCCAAGTGTGACATTGATTTCCTTATTGAGCTTGAGCCAATTACTCATCCTATTTCTATTCCACCATATCTTATGGCTCCTACAGAGCTCAAGGAGCTCAGTGTTCAACTTTAGGATCTCTTGGGTAAGGGGTTGATCAGGCCTAGTATATCTCCTTGGGATACTCCCATTCTTTTTGTGAAAATGAAAGACGGTATGATGCGCATATGTATTGATTATAAGCAGCTGAATAAGGTAACGGTGAAGATACATTAACCCATGCCTCACATTGATAATATATTCGAACAACTTTAGTGTGTTGTAGTGTTTTCTAAGATTGATCTAAGGTTTGGTTACCATCAGCTAAGGATTAGGGCAACAGACATCCTTAAGACGGCATTTAGGACTTGATATGGCTACTATGAGTTCCTTGTGATGTCTTTTAGGTTGACTAATGCCCCTGCCTCCTTTATTGACTTGAAGACGTGGGTTTTCAGGCCTTATCTTGATTCATTCATCATAGTGTTCATTGATACTATTCTAGTATACTCACGGAGCAGGAAAGATCATGAGCAGTATTTGAGATTGTGCTCCAGACTTTGAGAGATCAGCGACTTTATGCTGAGTTCTCAAAGTGCAAGTTTTGGCTTGAGTCTCTCGCATTCTTGGGGTACATCGTGTTCATGGATGGCGTCATGGTGGATCTGGTGAAGATTAAGGTTATTCTTGATTGGGCCAGGCCCACTTCAGTTACTGAGATTCGTAGCTTTGTCGAACTAGCGGGCTATTACAGACGATTTGTGGAGGGCTTCTCCACTATTGCAGCACCTTTAGTCAGATTGACTCATCTTGATGTTCCATTTGAGTAGTGTGGGGGAGTGTAAGTTGAGCTTTTAGAAGCTTAAGGAGTTGCTCACTACCGCTCATGTATTGACTCGTATAGTTGAGGGTGAAGGTGTCACAGTGTATTGTGATGCATCTAGCATTGGTTTGGGTTTTGTATTGATGCAGCGGGGCTAGGATATAGCTTATGAGTGTAGACAACTTATATTGCATGACCGCAACTACCCCACTCGTGACTTGGAGTTGGCGGCAGTATTCTTTGCACTTAAGGTCTAGAGACACTACATGTATGGAGTTTTTTGTGAGATCTAAACTAATCACAAGAGCCTTCAGTACATTATGGGCTAGAGGGACCTTAATTCGAGGTAGCATTATTGGATTGAGCTTCCCAAGGACTATGACCTCTCTATTCTCTATCATTGGAGCAATGCGAACCTAGTAGCGAACGCCTTGAGCTGTAAGGCGGTGAGTATGGATAGTCTAGCCTTCTTATCTACTATGAAGTGACCTTTGGCTTTGGATATTCAGTCCTTAGCCAATCGGATGATTCGGCTAGATATTTTAGATTCTCGGTGTCTCTTAGATTATGTTTGGCATTGCTGCTAAAACTGCTTATTTCTAGAACAACTTTTTTAAAATGGCTTTTTTTAAAAATGCTTTTGGAAAAAAACAATTTGTGTTTGGCTAATTCATTAGAAAAGTTCTTTTAATAAGCAAATTGTGTATGGCTATTCTTTTTTAAAAAGTGTTTTTGAGAGTCAAATTACGAAAAAGAGTAAGTATCAATGTACTTTTTATATTAAGAGTATTTTATAGAGAGAAACTATTTTAAATATATATTACAAAAAATTTAATTATAATTTTATTTTAATTAAATTAGAGTGTACATATTTAAATTTTCAATCAATATCATAAATAAATAAATAAAATATTAATATAATATTAACATGATGATTTAAATCTAATTAAAAATATCAAGCAAAACAAATTTAAAAACCATTCCACAAATTAAACCACTATATACAAAAAAATTACCACAAAAATAAATAAAGTCCTTCATATTTTTAATCCTACAAAAATATTGTTATTAATTCTGTAAAATAACACGTAAAATAATAATATATAAAAATAAAATAAAAATTTATTATATAAAATTAAAAATAAAACTCTAGAATGAAACTTAACCAAACTTATGAGATATGTTAATTAATTAATAAGGGATATATTGACAAATATGTATATATGGAAAGGGTATTTTAGTCTTCAAAAAAATAATTTTCTGGTTCTGCTTTTTTTAGAGGCAAAAATTGTTAACTTTTTCCCAACAGCAGAAAAACTACTTCTGCTTCCATTTAAAAGCAGTTTTAAGGATTTGCCAAAAAATTAATTTTTCAAAAAAGAGTTTTTTCTCAAAAAAAAAGCACTTTTGGCCTCCCAACAGCAATATCAAATAGGCTCTTAGCCTATGTGGGATTTCTGTCTTCCTTGCTTGATCGGATCTGTGGTCATTAGTTTGAGGATTAGACTTTGGTGGCACTTTGAGATAGGGTGTCAGTGGGTGATACCGGTCAGGCTACCTTAGATTCATATGAGGTTTTGAGGTTTGCTTTCCGTATTTGTGTTTTGAGAGTTGGGGATTCGATCCTATTGATACTTCATGAGGCCCATGATTCTAGATATTCTATCCATCCGGGCACCGCGAAGATGTATCATGATTTAAGGCAGCACTACTAGTGGAGCGGCATGAGGAGAGATATTGTAGACTCTGTGTCTTGTTGCCTGTGTTTCCAGCAGGTGAAGGCCGAGCATTTGAGACATGGTGGTGAGTTTAAGAGATTACCCATTTCGGAGTGAAAGTTTGATTGCATCACTATGAACTTTTTTGCGGGTTTGCCTTGGAATTCTAGAGGTGTTGACAGCATTTGGGTCATCATTGATCAATTGACCAAGTCAGTACACTTCCTCCCTGTTCAGTCTTCATTTAGCCCCGAGAGGTTGGCTCATTTCTATATTTGGGAGGTTGTTCGTCTTTATGGTGTGCTTATTTCTATTATATCATATCAGGGTTCTCAGTTCACTTCTACATTTTAGAGGACCTTTTGGAGGATTTGGGCACTTGTGTTGACCTTAGCACAACTTTCCATCTGCAGACCAACGGTCAGAGCATACTATTCAGGTATTTAAGGATATGTTGTGGGCCTATGTTTTGGAGTTCGAAGGTTAGTGGGACTAGTTCTTGCCTATGTTGGAGTTATCATACAACAACTGCTACCACTCTAGTATTCATATAGCCCCGCTTGAGGCCTTATATGGTAGGTGTTATCTCTCTCTGGCTTGTTGGTTTGAGTCTATGGAGCCTAGGCTGCAGAGTACAGATCCGATTCAGGAAGCCTTTGACCAGGTGAGGTTGATTCATGATAGGCTCAGGACGCAAACTAGGCATCGGAGTTATGTTGATCGTAGGCATCGGCCTTTGAAGTTTTTATTTGGTGATCAGGTTTTCCTTAGTGTGTTGCCCCTGAAGGGCGTGATGAGATTTGGGAGGCGTAGCAACCTTAGCCTGAAGTATATTGGGCATTTTGAGATCCTCTAGACAAGTGGTGAGTTTGCTTATGAGTTGGCTCTACCTCCAGCATTGGCTCATTTCTATATTTGGGAGGTTGTTCGTCTTTATGGTGTGCTTATTTCTATTATATCATATCAGGGTTCTCAGTTCACTTCTACATTTTAGAGGACCTTTTGGAGGATTTGGGCACTTGTGTTGACCTTAGCCCAACTTTCCATCTGCAGACCAACGGTCAGAGCGTACTATTCAGGTATTTAAGGATATGTTGTGGGCCTATGTTTTGGAGTTCGAAGGTTAGTGGGACTAGTTCTTGCCTATGTTGGAGTTATCATATAACAACTGCTACCACTCTAGTATTCATATAGCCCCGCTTGAGGCCTTATATGGTAGGTGTTATCTCTATCTGGCTTGTTGGTTTGAGTCTATGGAGCCTAGGCTGCGTAGTACAGATCCGATTCAGGAAGCCTTTGACCAGGTGAGGGTGATTTATGATAGGCTCAGGACGCAAACTAGGCATCGGAGTTATGTTGATCATAGGCATCGGCCTTTGAAGTTTTTATTTGGTGATCAGGTTTTCCTTAGTGTGTTGCCCCTGAAGGGAATGATGAGATTTGGGAGGCGGAGCAAGCTTAGCCTGAAGTATATTGGGCCTTTTGAGATCCTCTAGATAAGTGGTGAGTTTGCTTATGAGTTTGCTCTACCTCCATCATTTTCAGCCATTCGCTTGATTTTCCATGTTTTTATGTTGTAGAGGTATGTTACAGATGAAGTGTCATGTGCTGCAGTATTATGCAGTAGAGATGGATGACCATTTGACTTTTGTGGAGAATCCAATTGCTATTCTAGCTAGAGATGTGCAGCAATAGCATTCGAGAGTCATTCATGTGGTTAAGGTCCATTGGAGGCATCATCCAGTTAAGAAGGCTACCTGGGAGACCGAGAATGAGATGCAAGAGTAGTTTCCCGGCTTGTTTGAGCCTTAATGTACTTCTTGACTCTTATTTTCATAGACAAAAGTCCCTTTTAGTAGTAGATGTTTCAATGACCCTATTGCAACCCTATATTTTGATGATTCTCACAAAGGCTGGGACCTGGTCCAAGATAGAATTGCTTCAGTCCAAGTCTATAATGGTGAACAGCTGTAAAGGCTGTCTTGTCAGCTAGTTGGTGAAAGACACCGTACTCTTCCAATGAGAATGGACGAGTTGTTTGTTCAACGGAAAATACACATCCCTTGTGGTCTTGATATATTGAACATACAACAACAAAAATATTCATTCACTCAAAAAGCAAAATTTGTCTCTTGAAGAATTCAAGCTTTCAACGAAACTGCAAAAGGGACCCGATAGAGTTGTCAAGTATGTCTTAGAGTTGTGTTGAGTATTAGCTTGTACTGTGCTTATGTTGTAAGATTTGTTTCTAATCTATAAAAAAAACATCAAAGCTTGTGTGAACAAATTGCAGGAACACAGTTAGAGTTAAGTATGTGTCTTACACGTGAAGTTTATATTAATTAGAGTTAGTTAATATAGTGGGCAATAGAGGCATTGCTTTGGCTCATCTAATTAATAGAGTTATTACTTTGTAAGAGATTAGGAGGTTAATCTCTTGTTGTGTAGTTGAAATCTGTATTCACTTGTCGCTTGATATTAGTGAAAATAGTTGAAAATCCTATGTGACAGGTCGTGGTTATATTCCCTTGAGCAAGGAGGTTTCCACGTAAAATATCTTGTTCTTATTGCTAAGTCCTTTACTATTTTTAGCTAACTGTCAACCTGGTACCGCCTCTCATCGCAAAGCACTGTATTTCAACAATTGGTATCAGAGCCAGAACTTTCTATCAGACTAACATCAAGAAAGGATCCATTGAAAATGGCAGCCCCACCAAGTCATGATGAAGGCCAGTAGACCACACGTCCCCCTCGCTTTAACGGTCAGTATTATGGATGGTGGAAGACTAGGATGCATGACTATATCATGGCTAAAGACAGTGAACTGTGGGACATTATTCTTGATGGACCTCATGTTCCCACTAAGGAAGTAAAAGAAGGAGATCTGACTCGAGTGGTTCCTAAAACCAGAAGAGAATACAATGAAGTTGATAGGGTGAAGATAGAAAAGAACTACAAAGCTAAGATGTTACTGGTTTGTGGGATTGGAGCGGACGAATATAAAAGAATCTCTACATGTGAATCAGCAAAGGAGATATGGGAGTGTCTGCAGACCGCTCATGAAGGAACTGTCTAAGTGAAGGAATCAAAAGTGGACCTGCTTACCACTCAATATGAAAACTTCAACATGAAGGAAGGAGAGACCATCCATGAGATGCACACTAGATTCACATCCACCACCAACTAACTTCAACGCCTTGGTGAACCCATCAACCCAAGCAAGCAAGTTCGGAAGATTCTCTGAGTCCTCCCAAAATCATGGGAGAGCAAAGTAAATGCTATCACTAAAGCCAGGGACCTGAAGACCCTCACCATGGACGAGCTGATTGGAAATCTCCAAACATATAAGCGGAACAAGCAATAAGATGGTTCAAAGAAAGAAGCAAAGAAGGACAAGTCCTGGCTCTAAAAGCTTCTCCACGTGACATTTCTAAAGACGATGAGGAGATGGCCTATCTCACTAAAAGATTTCAAAAAATAATCAAAAAACATGGAGGGTTTATGAGAAGAGGAAACACCAGTTGATCTGCTACTGCAAATGATCTATGTCAAAAGTGTGGAAATCTAGGACATTTCATGAGAGATTGTCCTTCACACAAGCTGGAGTACAAAGGCTGTGCCAGAATGGGAGAAGATAGAGAGAAGCGTAGGGACCAGGTCCCTGACAATGCAAAGAGAAAAGCAACTGCTGCTCAAATGGTAAAGAAAGTACTTGCTGTGTGGGGAAACTCCTCCAGTAACTTTGAGGAATTAGATCATCCTGATGATATCTCAATGATGGTGGTCAAAGACGATGAAGACATCTTCAACTCCCTTTTCTCTCTTATGGCAAAGTTAGATGATGAAGACAACAAGGATGAGAAGGGAGGAAGCAGTCAATGCTAGTTTCTGGACAGTGGATGCTCTAAGCATATGACTGGTGAAATGAATAACTTCCTCTCTCTTGAAGCACACAAAGGTGGTGGTGTGTCGTTTGGCAACGGTAAGAAAGGGTACATTCTTAGAATCAGAAAAATTGGAAAGTCTGTGAAGAATTCCATAGATGGTGTCTACTATGTAAATGGGTTGAAGTATAACTTGCTCAGTGTTTCCCAGATCTGAGACAAGGGAAATGAAGTCAGATTTCTTTCATATAAGTGTGTTGTAACTAACCTCGTCTCTCAAGAGGTTATACTGACTACCAAGAGGCTCAAGAACATGTACGTGGCTGACTTGGACTCAATAAAAGGAGACAATCTTACTTGTCTCAGTGCTCAAAGTGAAAATACTGATCTCTGGCACAGAAGGCTTGGCCATGTGAGTGCCTCTCTTCTGAACAAACTTGTTTTAGGGGACCTGGTCCTTGATTTGCCAAAAATCAAATTTACTGATGACAAGATCTGTGACGCTTGTGTGAAAGGAAAACAAACTAGATCCTCCTTCAAACAGAAGAAAGGTGTAAGCACAACCAAGCTGGAACTCCTTCACATGGATCTGTGTGCTCCTGTGAAGATTCAGAGCAGAGGTGGAAAGAATTATATTTCGGTGATAGTTTATGATTTTTCTAGGTTCACCTGGATCATGTTCCTACGAACCAAAACTGAGACAGCTGAGGTGTTGATCATTTTTGCAAAATGAATTCAGACAAAGCTAGGCTGGAAGATTGTTGGAATCAGGTCGGACCATGGCACGAAATTTGAAAATGCTCAAGCTGAGGGTTTTTGCACAAAACATGGAATCAGTCACTACTTCTCTTCTCCAAGAACTCCACAGCAAAATGGAGTAATTGAAAGGAAGAACAGAACACTGGTGGATATTGCCAGAACCATGCTAATCGATTCAAATCTGGCGAAGAACTTCTGGGCAGAAGCAGTTAACACTGCATGCTATGTAACAAATATGTGTCTCATAAGATCTGTGCTTAAAAGGACACCTTATGAACTGCTAAATGGAAGAAAGCCTAAGCTAAGTTATCTCAAGGCTTTTGGGTGAAAATGCTTTGTCCTCAATAACGACAAAGATTATCTTGGGAAGTTTGACCCTAAAAACGATGAAGGGATCTTTGTGGGATATTCCTCAACAAGTAAAGCATACAGAGTGTACAGCAAGAGGACTCTCTGTGTGGAAGAGAGTGTCCATGTTATTTTTGATGAAGCTGGTGAACTGAGCAATATGGAAGACAGGGATGAGGCTGAACTCGAAGAGCTAATGCATACTCAGAGAGATAGTCTCGCGCAAGAAACTGCTCAACTTGATCCTTCAAACGATAAGAATGATTCCAATTCAGAAGAAGGACCAGGTCCGCCCAATCCTTCAGAGTTTGTCAACATAGATGAAGATGCTGAAGATCACTCTAAAAAAATAGGAGATAATTGTCGAACCTGGGAACGAAACTGCAAGGAAATCCAGATGGAAACATCAATCATCTCATCCCATAAGCAATCCTGTCTCTCCACTGAATTCTGGAATTCATACCAGGTCAAAGACTAGAAATTTTGTTGCATTCTCAGCATTTATATCCAACATTGAACCCAAGAATGTGAAGGAAGCTCTAAAAGACCGTGATAGGGTAAACTCAATGCAAGAGGAACTTCATTAGTTCGAGAGAAGTCGAGTCTGGCATCTGGTTCCCAGACCAGAAAACAGAGCCATAATAGGGACCATGTGGGTCTACAGAACCAAGCTCAACGAACATGGGGTTATCACAAGAAACAAGTCTAGATTGGTGGTACAAGACTACGACTAGGAAGAAGGAATTGATTATGATGAAACCTTTGCTCCAATCGCCAGAATGGAAGCCATCAGGAGACTAATTGTGTTTGCCTCATACATGGCGTTTAAATGGATGTCAAGAGTGTTTTTCTCAATGGTTATCTAAAGGAAGAGGTTTATGTCAAACAGCCTCCTGGTTTTGAAGATGTCGATTTGCCAAATCACATGCTAAAATTAGATAAGGCCTTATATGGTCTAAAATAGGCTCCAAGAGCATGGTAGAGAGACTGTCAAAGTTTCTTCTTGAAAATGGTTTCAAAAGAGGAAAAGTTGATAACACCTTGTTCCTGAAATCTAGAGGAAAAGATCTTCTCATTGTTCAAGTGTATGTTGATGATATAATTTTTGGGGCCACATTTGAGTCATTATGTAAGGATGTTGCTGCCTTGATGGGAAATGAGTTTGAAATGAGTATGATGGGTGAACTTACTTTCTTCTTGGGTCTACAAATAAAGCAATCCTCTCAGGGTACCTCTATTTGTCAGGAGAAATATATCAAGGATCTTCTCAAGAAGTTCAACATTTTAGAAGCTAAAACAATCGACACCCCAATGGGTACAAGCTCCAAACTTGATAATGATGAAGTTGGCACATGAGTAAATGACACCATGTACCCCATCATTGGATCACTCCTCTATTTAACAACAAGCATACCTGACATCGTGTTCAGCGTGGGAATGTGTGCAAGATTTCAAGCATCTCCTAAGGAATCTCATCTAAAGACAGCAAAGCGTATCCTAAGATACCTGAAAGGAACTCAGGACCTGGTCCTATTCTATCCTTTAGGAGACTCTTTTGATTTGATTGGCTATGCTGATGCTGACTATGTAGGATATCTGGTTGATAGGAAAAGCACCTTAGGAATTGCTCACTTTTTAGGGTCATCACTGATTTCATGGGGTACTAAAAAACAAAATTTTGTTGCCTTGTCAATAGCTGAAGCTGAGTATGTGGCAGTTGCATCCTGTTGTGCTCAACTTCTATGGATCAAGCAACAACTTGAAGATTTTGGTATCCTCTCAAACACTATCCCACTCATGTGTGATAACACAAGTGCAATGAACATGGCCAAAAATCCTGTTCAACATAAAAGAACCAAGCACATTGATGTGAGACATCATTTCTTTAGAGACAATGTGGAGAAATGAAATGTCATCATGAAATTCTGCAAGACTGAGGAGTAAATCGCTAACATCTTTACCAAGGCCTTAAGGAAGGAACACTTCATCAAGAATCGATTGAGCCTAGGGATGCTCAAACTCAGCTAATCTCTCAACAAATATACAAGTGTCCCTCGCATTTACTAAGATCAGGGAATAGGTATCTAGGATTGTATGTTTTGAAAACTGTATAGGAATTCACTAAGGTACCTTATTACAGGTACACACTCATGGCATTCTGGCTAAAGGGAAGAACTAGTCATACAAATCAGGAAACTCCAAGAGAAGGACACGGTCCGTACTCAAGGTTAGTATCACCTTACTATGTGAAGTTACTACAACAACGGTCAAATGCCACGTGTCACCATCTCCTCTCTCTCTCATAGAGGGAATGTTCCTTCATTTCAAATCCAAAGGTCACCTCTGTTCAGGGACCCGATTGCAATTTAAAAAGGGTCTCTCCAACTCCTTCTTCTAATAGTACCTCTTTTTCTTCTCTGAGCCCTAAATTAAAAAAAAATCTTTAACTCTCTCTCTCTCTCAAAAAAGAATATAAAAACTCATCATGTCTCACCCTTCAGCTCCCTCTAAAGTTCCTGGTCCTTCAGACGTCGAAACCTGATAACGCTCAACTACACCTATCACAATTCAAGATGTAGGTGGTCGTTAGCAATAAAAACCCAACGAGGAGTTGGGGTTGATCCCACGAGGAATGGCACAGAGTATAGAATTCAAATAAGAAGTACTAAAGTGATCTAGCCTTTTGTAGAGATAAACAATTAAATCGATGCGTAAAGTAAATCGCCAAGTTTCAATTATCAGCAAGAAAGATTTCTTAAATGATTGATTTAAGCGAAAACAAGCTAACGAGAGATTTAACCAATGAAGATTTTAGGACCTTAGGGATGTGTGAGTGTTCAAATACCAATTTTACTAAATGGGTCATTACGAATTGCATAACAAACTGCTGAAACATAATGGGTAGGTAAGATTACAACTGTGATAGCTATTTCGCAATCAACTATCATGCTTTCAATTGGGTTCTACCAAACCCCAACATGCAATACAATACAAAACACAATCTAACACCTTAATCAAACCCACTTTAACAAGCTGAGTAGTACAAGTGAGAACTCATACGACCATCAGTTAATAACTCCACTCAATTGCACCTTCAACAAGCATACAAAGAGATATAAACTAGAACTGAATTTACAACTTCAATTCATAAAATAAAAACATGAATTATCAACTGAACTCATTCTATTTCAACATTTAATTTAGCAATCCATAAGACCTAAAAGCTAATTAGGCATTTGAACACATAATCACACCCCTAAGGCAATGGGGTTTTAGCCAATCATAGTAATGATGAAGAGATAGTTACCAAAAACATTCGCCATTGATTTTCCAAGTCTCAAAGCAACAAATACAATCAACTAAAATTTACCCACAGTGCAATTCCCCCAGAATTCACAAGAATAGTTCACCAAATCAATTACGAGTGTAATGTAATTTCTAAGTTCTTGTTCTAGCTCTTCTCTCCCAGCTCTCCCTAAATTCAATTCAAAAATTTCTATTTATACTATCCCAAAATATCCACACGATTTGAACTTCAGGGTCATTTGGCGGCATAAGTTGGGCTCGCCCTTCCACTCGGCGATGCACCGAATTTCTTAATATCTCCCTTTAATTCTTGACTTTAGTTCTGATTTCATTCTAGAACATTAGGCGAGGTGCATCGGGCTCGTTGTCTTGATCAGCGACTCGCCGTTTGATCCCTCAGCTCTCCGACTTGACTTGCATTGACCCTTTGTTTGCTGGAACTTTAGACGAGGCTGTATTCACTCGGTGACTCACCGAGTTGCCTTTGGCGAGCCTCAACCTTCTTTTTCTTTCAACTTTTGCACTCTTTTGGCTTCCTTTTGCATTATATTGCCCTTTCCTCATTCCAGGTCCTTCATGCTGCATACAAATGATTTAACATTAGTTATAGGTGCATAATGGGCATTAAGGACACTAATTTGGCACAACCGAAGCTATAAATGAGTCAAATCTACCGACTCATCAACACCCCCAACTTAAACTTTTGCTTGTCCTCAAGTAAAACAAGAGATCAATGACTCAATAGGAATGTCTACAAGTAGTGCTGCTTGAGAACTCACATGAAAGTGCACATAAGGATTAATCTAAGATGCAAGGATCAAATGCACACCAAAAGCATCAGATTCTGACTAGCCATCATCAGTTAAAGTCTATGCTCACAAATGCTTACTTAAAACGCAAACTTATTCCCCCAAAGATATTTGAATGAACTTACATTAAGAATGATTCCACTTTCTTTCCCAAGTTCAATTTAAAATTGATATTTCGAAATCAATACAACACTCACACTCTCAAAAGAGAAAGAGTTTGCACAACTTTGTCCATAGGCTTGCCCAAGTTTTCCATCCAACCATCACAATGTTCATGTAAGATCACAAAGGACTTTAGAGGCTTGTAACGGGGCTGAGGTTCAAGGTATGGTCATATTTGGTTTATCGGCTTTACCTTCATGATGCATGTAAACCATTTCACTTCTCTTTTTCTCTCAATCACTTCAATTTCACAACTGATCACCTTGAAGAACATAAATCATTTCTATGAACACCCCCTCTTCCATTTTTCCATGCACAATGATACTACTTTATTAACATTTTTTTTTCGTTTCTTTTCTTTTCAACTTTTTCTCTTCCCTTTTTTTTTTAGAGGGGTTCCATTTTTATTTTTTTTCACAAACATTCTTTCAAACTATCAAGATTACAAACCTCTAGCTCAGTTTCCCTCTTCGTTCTCACCACACCCCCAACCTAGGCTTTTGGCTTGAGTTGGTTATTTAATTTACCAATACTTCATGAAGGTTATAAGTATGAGAGACATGGTATTTTTACACAAAAGGCCGAGGTTCTTGTGTTAATAGTTCAACCAAGAAGAAGGATAGGCTCAAACGGTGCCAAGCTGGATTCACACCCTCACAAGGTAGTCCACAAAGGTTTAGCAATTAGGTTCACCCTAAAAAAAAATTATGCCTAAGATCATCTCCCACACTCATCAATGCTTAGTCACACGGACTACCAGGGCAAGTTCTAGGCATCATCATACACACTTTTCAAGTAAAGCTCAGCACACATGGCATTCAAACACAATTGTGGGTCACAACTCTATGAGTCAAACTTGCGTGCACCGGTCATTACAAGACTCACCATCAACAATTTCGCTAGTCACAACAACAGGTTAAGGGTTTACACAAGACTATGCAACTCCAATTTACCTCGTTGGACGTACACCAACATATTATTAAATCAAAAGCACTATTCAACTCATTGATATTGAGCACAATCGACACTCAAAAGTACAAGAGAACTACAATCATACAATTAGCACAAAATCAACAATGATAAGCAAAGAGAGATATCGCTAGAATTTAAAACCATCTCATTCAGAAATCAATGGCAAAACAACTAAAATAAGATCCAAAAAGTAATATCCAAAATAACAATAAAAGGAAAAAACACTCCTTTTTTTTTTCACAAACATTCTTTCAAACGATCAAGATTACAAACCTCTAGCTCAGTTTCCCTCTTCATTCTTACCACACCCCCAATTTAGGCTTTTGGCCTAAGTTGGTTATTCAATTTACCAATACTTCATGAAGGTTATAGGTATGAGAGACATGGTGTTTTTACACAAAGGGCCGAGGTTCTTTTGTTAATGGTTCAACCAAGAAGAAGGATAGGCTCAAACGGTGCCAAGTTGGATTCACACCCTCACAAGGTGGTCCACAAAGGTTTAGCAATTAGGTTCACCCTCGAAAAATTTTATGCCTAAGATCATCTCCCACATTCATCAATGCTTCACACGGACTACCAGGGCAAGTTCTAGGCATCATCATACACATTTTTCAAGTAAAGCTCACCACACATGGCATTCAAACACAATGCAGTGTGTAACAATACGAAATAAAAAAATAACAAAATAAACAAGAAAATGAATATAAAAGAAGTGCAATAGGAAGGCCCCCCTGTCCCACTAAGTTGGGGGTGTATCCTCAGCCTGGGCATCAGTGCCCGGTGTGCTCTCCATGGTCTGGTGAGTCCCACTCGACCCGATCATCGATGTATCACAGAGAGATGCAGCAGTAGCGGCCCGAACTAAATCTCCCTCCAGGTCCTCGAGGTCGGCATACACCTCTCTATCCTGCATGGCAAAATCCTCCTCATCAGTCTCAGGTGCATCAAACACTATCATCGTCAACAATCGGAGCAATACTAGTGGTGGCAGGTGGAGGATCATCGGCTCTCATACTCTCAAGTACATCCACACTCCCCCAAAGAATGGTAATGTCGATGGACTTTAGCTCGTCCACATCCCTCCTCAAACAGGTAATATCTGTACGAATAGTTGTCAACTCTATAGAGATGCCCTCACGCTGCTCACAGGCCTCTATTCTAGCTATGAGGGCTGCTAAAAGATCCCCATGTGATGTGATAAGTCGGCACTGATCAGCCAACTCGGTGCGGATAGGATCAAGGGCGGCAGCTAGAGCCCTCTTAATCATCCGTGGGACAGCTGCCTCAACCTAAGAAGCTCTGACATCGGCTGAATGGGCGAGGTGCCCCATCTTATAAGCCTGGCCTGAGTCAAAGGCTGGGGGCCCAGGGCTGAAACAGGGACAGTGGAAGAAGATGGACCCGGTGCAGGAGTGGAAGTAGCAGGAGCATCCGGAACAGGAGTACTTGACGGCTCAACTGCAGGAGTGGGGGAACCCATCTCCATGGCCTCAACATCCACAGCTGGAGACGTATCCACTAGGGGTCTCCTCCTCCTCTCGGCCTTGTCCTTCTGATACTCAGCCTCTATCCTCCGGATGTCACAAGATGAGGTTGAAGTCACCTCAACATCCGTCTTCCTATCAAATGGCAGCCCAGCCCGTCTACACAGCTCGCCAATTAGTATCGGGAATATGAGAGAGGTAGGTTGTTTCTTGGCTCTCATCAACATCTCACTCTCGATGATCATGCCTAAATTGAGCATCTGCCTATCGATAATACATCCCAAGAGTGCTTCCTTCGGGTGCCGGAGGATGGACTTATTTTGGGAAGGCATGAGGGTACTACTCAAGAACCCAAACCAATATCGAGCCACAATGTTTAAGTCCCGCTTCTCGATGATAGCACCGGTATCTAACGAATGGGGGGAGGCATCACTAATTAACGTTGCCAACCACCCCTTCAGGGTCTCCAAACTCCTTTTCAACTTGTCTTCCAAAGAGTGCTTGTACATGTAGGTGCAACCCAGAACATCATTTATCTCTTTCTAGCTACACTTAACCTTCCTACCCCTCATGATGACAAAGTCCACAGGCTTTATAGACTGGGCCAACTTCTTGACCCGTGGGACCAGACCGAAGTTGGCAGCATAGAACTCCCTAACCCATGTAGGTACATACGGGCTCCGGGGCTGTGTAAAAACTTGAAATTTGTGCACTCGAATTGTATCCCAAACCACAGGGTATCTATCCACCACCCCATCGGTGGACAATCTCTTCTCCTCAAGTATCGTTCGAGCACCCGCAGCCTTCAATCTATTCATCAACCTCAGAAGCTGGGCCAGGGCCAGAATCGGAGCTGGAGCAGTAGGAGCAGGAGCTGAGGTAGTTGGAGGCTCAAGTGTAGAAGAGGAAGTGTTGACCCTAGCCAGGGGTCATTCAGACTCTTGGACCTCAACTCAGTGAGGGTCCATTTTAGAAGTTCACCAATAGGAGTCCTGGACTCCTCACCTTCAGAGCTTCCTGACTCTGTGGAGGTGAACTATATAGACTGCTCCTCACTCTATGAGGAGGACTCTTCCACCACCTATTTCTTGCCCTTCCCCTTTGATTGGATTGCGGGTTATTTCAGTTTATTTGGTCTAACAACTTCGGTGGCAATTTCTATGCCTTTGGTTCTCTTCTTATTAGGTTTGTGAGTGACAACCTTGCGGCAAGGCATATCTGTCAAACAAAAGTAAACAACATGAAGATCGATCAAAATGAGATAGAAGTCAAAAAATATGCAGAAAGATTCGCTGAACCAATCGGTGAGTCGCGTAATGCTATTAGCCGACAAAAGAGAGGCATTAACGAAAGTAACAGATTCAGCTCAGGCAAAAATGCATGCAAAAGGAGATAAAAGAGCTACTCGGTGAGTCACTGAATTCACTCGGCGAGCAAAATGGGGGCTCACCGAAAGTTATAGAACCTACCGGCCACAAAGTAGATGTTAAAGGGCAATGGGGAGAACAATGGGCGCATTGCTGAGAGAAACGACGAGCCCGACTTAGCTCACCAAACCAACTCGAAATATCAAACATCCCAAAATATAAACGATTTTCTATGAACAGTCCAACACGCAACAATTAAACCTCAAATGGCAACAATCACCCAATACCCATGCCCAATTTTACCTCGAGGTACTCAGACTACCCCAAATTCACATCAAAAACAACAAAATGATGATTTGCCCTTAAGAAAGACATCACCCAATCCATCATCGGGCATATTCAAGTCATTTGATTGAATTCGGGGTTACTCAGACTTCACTGAACAATTAAACAACAACCCACAAGCAAACACTCCAAAAACCCAAATTACCAATCCCGCAATCACAAAAATATAGCATGCATGACTCAAATTAGATCATCAACGCAATGAGAGGCAATCAAGGCAAGCAGGTACACACAAAATCAATTACCCAACGATTCACAATTTGGATTTTCAAGTAATGGAGTACAAAATTCAAAAACAAATTCGAGAACTAACCTCAAAGCGAAAAAATTCAATGCACACACTATGAAAACGGGGCTGGGGCATGCCTAAAACACTCCACGAGCAATCAACAACAAGAAAAAGCAATAAAAATGCAAGAGTGTGTGGGTGTACAAGGATAGGAGGCAAATTTTGAGAATGATGAAAATTTCAATTTGAAAGGATTAAAAACCGTTCAGTTTGCGCCCCACGGCGCGATGATATTAACGTTGCCTTTCCTCTCGATGACGCGCCGAGTGGTAGCTTCTCTCAGAAAAAGTTACAGGGAACCAAGCCATCGTTGAAGTCCAGAAGGTGAGGTAGATCGAGCTTGCCGATCCACTCGGTGATGCACCGAATGATGCGGAGTCTCGCCTAATATTCCAGTGTAACTTGCAACTTCAGCCTTCAATTTCTGATGAGTTTAGGCGATCCCAGGGCAGATGGGCGATGCGCCGAGTGGTGCAACCCCTCGCCTAAACACAAGTTTTGAAAATTCAAACTCCAACCTATACACCCAACACACGTTATTCAAAAAAACACTAAGATAGAGCTTGGGTTGCCTCCCAAGAAGCGCCTTATTTAACGTCGTGGCACGACGTGAACATGCATTCAAGCATCGTCCAAGTACACCACATCAATCGTTCGCACAACTGGAACGTCGCCAAAGTAGAGCTTTAGTCTTTGCCCATTAACTTTAAAGAACGTACCGTTCTCACTCTGAACTTCAATAGCTCCATTGGCAAACACCCGATTAACCTTGAAAGGGCCGGACCACTTGGACTTGAGCTTACCCGGGAATAGCCGCAAATGAGAGTTGTAGAGTAATACACAATCACCAACCCGAAACTCTCGATGAAGTATCTTGGCATCATGCCACTTTTTCATTTTTTCTTTATAAAGAGCAGCACTTTCCAAAGCTCGAAGGTGAAACTCATCCAAAGCATGAAGTTGGTCAACCCGACTCTTGAAAGCAACATCCCAATTCAAATTTACGGTTTTCAAAGCCCACAAGGCTTTATGTTCAAGTTCCACCGGGAGATGACATGATTTTCCGAACACCAATTGATATGGTGACATACCAATGGGTGTTTTAAAAGCAGTGTGATAGGCCCACAAAGCATCCTCCAATTTACATGACCAATCAGAACGACTCGCATTCACGGTTTTAGCCAAAATTTCTTTAATTTCCCAGTTGGATACTTAAACCTGACCGCTCGTTTGTGGATGGTAAGGGGTGGCAACCTTGTGTTTTACTCCATAATTGTTCAGTAGTGATGCAAACAATCGATTGCAAAAGTGAAAACCTCTATCACTAATAATTGCCCGAGGTGTACCAAACCTTGTAAAAATATATCACTTGAGAAATGTATTGACACTTCTCCCCTCGTTGTTGGGTAAAGCGACAGCTTCCCCCACTTTGACACATAATCAATGGCCACCAAAATATATTTGTTCCCAAAAGAACTCACGAAAGGACCTATAAAATCAATTCCCCACACATCAAACAATTCAACCTCAAGGATGGGAGTAAGGGGAAGCTCATGTCTTCGTGACACGCCTCCTTACTTTTGACATGAACTACACCTACGAACAAAAGAATTTGCGTCCAAATACAGTGTTGGCCAATAATACCAACTTTCCAGCACCTTTACTGCTGTTCGTACTCCACTGTGGTGGCCACCAACTGGAGATGCATGGCAGGCAACAAGAATAGCGTCAACTTCGACTTTCGGTACACATTTTTGGATTATGTGATCATCACACTCCCGGAACAGATAGGGCTCATCCAAAAAATACCTTTTTGCATCAAAAAGAAATCTCTTACACTGATAGAACGTTAGCCCCTCAAGAATAATACCACACACGACATAATTTGCGAAGTCGGCATACCAAGTATTGGAACCATGAGAGATCATCATGACCATCTCATCAGGAAAAGCATCATTAATATCCTTGTCATCGGACACCTCAACATTTGCTTCGAGTCGTGATAAATGATCTGCTACTTGGTCTTCACAACCTTTCCGATCCTTGATCTCAAAGTCAAATTCTTGTAACAGCAACGCCCACCGAATCAACCTCGGTTTAGCATCCTTCTTAGCCATTAAATAGTGGATAGCTGCATGATTAGTATGCACCACTGCTTTAGTTCCCAATAAGTAAGCTTGGAACTTCTCGAAACCATACACTACAGCCCACAATTCTTGTTCGGTAACAGTGTAATTCCTTTGGGCCACATTTAAGGTCTTGCTAGCGTAGTATATCGGGTGAAACAACTTGCCTCTATGTTGTCCCAAAACAGCACCTAAGGCAATACCACTAGCATCACACATTAATTCAAATCGACTACCTCAATCCGGGGCAACAATGATCGGAGCTGATACCAATTTCTCCTTGAGACACTCAAAAGCAATCATACAGGCTTCATCAAACAAAAACACGTTGTCACTCTCTAGATGTTACATAGTGGATGAGCTATCTTCGAGAAATCCTTGATAAATCGCCTGTAAAAGCCTGCGTGTAGTAGGAAACTTCGGACACCTTTAACTGAGACAGGGGGTGGTAGCTTGAAAATTACCTCAACCTTTGCCTGATCTACTTATATACCTTTCCTTGAAATTTGGTGTCCCAAAACAATCCCTTCTTTTACCATGAAATGACATTTCTCCCAATTAAGTACATTGTTAGTTTCGACAGACCTTTGTAAAACTTGTCCCAAGTGTTCAAGGCATTCTTCAAATGAGTCTCCCACTACGGATAAATCATCCATGAAAACCTCCATAGAGTCCTCAACCATATCAGCAAAAATTGATAGCATACACCTTTGGAACGTTGCCGGTGCATTACATAGCCCAAAAGGTATGCGTTTAAATGCAAAAGTTCCATAGGGACAGGTGAAAGTCGTCTTGTCTTGTTCCTCCGGGGCTATAGAGATTTAATTGTACCCGGAATACCCATCAAGGAAACAATACCATCCACGCACCGCCAACCTATCAAGTATCTGGTCCATGAAGGGCATGGGAAAATGATCTTTCTCGGTTGCCGAATTCAACTTCCTATAGTCCATGCACACCCGCCAACCGGTAACCAGTCGCATGGGTAGAAGTTCACCTTTTTCGTTCGGAAGCACAGTCATACCCCCCCTTCTTTGGGACACATTGAACTGGGTTTACCCACTTGATATCCTCAATGGGATAAACCACACCTGCATCTAACCATTTGATGATCTCCTTCTTGACCACTTCTTGCATTGGAGGATTCAACTTCCTTTGGTGCTCGACGCTGGGCTTACAATCCACTTCCAACTGAATTTTGTGAGTACAAATACCGGGAGGAATCCCCACAATATCAGCAATTGTCCACCCAATAGCTTTGATGAACTTTTTCAGCACACTCACAAGTGCATGTACTTGCCCTTCAAGTAAGTCAGTTGCAATGATCACCGGCAAGGTATTATCAGCCCCCAAAAACACATATCTAAGATGGGAAGGAAGGGCTTTTAATTCAAGCTTCGGGGGTGCTTCAATTGATGGCTTCGCGAGAGGACTTTCTCTATTTTTTAGATCAATCTCAAGCTTCAAAGGAGTTTTTGAGTAAGAACCTAAACCCGTTAAAGTAGCCACTACTTCGTCATAATCTTAGATGTCTATCCCATCATAGTTCAACATCACAGCAACTAATGATTCAGCAATACAAGTAATCTCGTTGATACTAGCCACCGCTTCATCGATCACATCAATGGTTGACACCACATAGATGTCATTGGGTTGTTTCATGGACTTACACATATTAAAGGTGACTTCTTCCCCAATAACTCTAAACTTCAAGTCTCCGCTTTCCACATCGACAAGGGCTCTCCCGGTAGCCACGAATGGCCTACCAAGAATAATAGGGATCTCGACATCTACCTCACAATCAAGAATAACAAAATCCACCGAGAAAATAAACTTGTCGACTCTTACAAGAATATCATAAAGAACACCGATGGGTCGCTTGATAGAACGATCCGCCATGAGAAGTCGCATTGTGGTAGACTTGGGCTCGCCTAGCCCAAGTTGTTTGAAAATAGCATATGGCATCAAGTTAATACTAGCCCTAAAAATCACACAATGCTTTAGCAAATTTGAACTCCCCAATAGTACAAGGTATTGTTAACGCTCCCGGATCATCCTTTTTAGCAACCACATTTAACATAATAGCACTATAACTATGGGATACTTCCACTGTTTCAAAGTCCATACTCCTCTTCTTCGTGACCAATTCCTTCATAAATTTAGCATACCCCGGCATTTCTAGTAGTGCATCCACCAAAGGGAGATTAATTGATAGAGACTTAAAAATAGAAAGGAACTTTTGGAATTTTGCATTGTCATCTCTTTTCTTCAACCTTTGTGTGGGAATGGAGAGTTAACCTTGGGCAACGATTTGGGAGAAACCGAATTAGACACATCCTCTACTTTTGATGTATTGGTTCTACCGACATCAACACCATTTGGAGGATCGACATCTTTTTTGGGCCTATCATCGTTCACATCATCCTGTTGTTCTCAACTATATCACACGAGGTGGAATTTTACTCCGTTCAGCCCTGTTGTTCTCAACTATATCGCTACCCAAAACATTTCCACTTCGAGTCAAAATTGCCATACATTGAGCATTTTCATTTTTTAGATTGGCTAGAGTATCACTAGGAAGGCCACCAATTGGTCTCTGATTCAGCTGAGTGGAAATTTGAACCATTTGAGACTCAAGATGCTTAATTGAAGCAGAGTGAGAAGTCACTGTTTGAGTTAGAGAAGAGAAATCATCCTTCATCTCCTTAAGTACTTTGTCCGACCCTTCCACCTTGTGCAAAATATGAGCAAGCATATCTTCAGTTCTATAATTCTCAGGATCAGTCTTTGGTTCAGTAACTTTAGGACGATCATGTGGAGGTACATTCGATCTCTCTCACCATCCCTCCAATTGGCACCTCGATCTACCACTCATGATTATCTCTCCAACCACTACCTTGATCTTTGTTCCAACCTTGATTCACACCCGGCTTTTGATAGCTCAGACGAGAACCCACCATTTGATTCGACACAAATTGGACTTCTTCATTGTACATGGTTTCAAATGCAGCATCATCTTGGCTCATAGCAACTGCGTTTACGGCTTTTGATCCCACACCCATGACATGCTTTGTTAACAAGTCCATCTGAGTCATCATCTTGGCCATATTCGCATCACGTTCATGGTCTTTCTCAATTTTCTCCTTGGTCACTCCGACTACAAGAGGTGTTACTTGATCTTCTCTTGTATGCCAAGCCCGGTTGATCTTTGTCATATCATCAAGCAAGGCTGGTGCAATAGGAAATGGTTGCCTCATGATTCCACCTTGAATCAAATGATCGGCAATAGACTTGTTTACCGAATCAAGGCTACGGTAGAAATATTGAAACAGTAGATTTTCAGGCAACCCATGAGTAGGACATTGTAGAAGAAGCTTTTGGAATCTGAGCCATGTCTCATGGATTGGTTCACCATCAAGTCTCTTGATGTTTTGAATACCATCTCTCAACTTCACCGTCCTTGAAGGAGGAAAGAATTGTTCAAGGAATGCTTCCGTTACCTCCGCCCAAGAAGTAATTGAATCTCTTGGTAATTTAGCCAACCACTTCTTGCCTCCCCATTTAGAGAGAAAGGAAACAACCAAAGTTGAATTGACTCTTGAGAGATGCTCTTGAAGGTGAAAGGGCTGCACACATCCAAAAGGTTCTGAAGATGTTCATGTGGATCCTCATGAGCAAGTCCTCCAAATGATGCTTTGATTTGCAACAGCTGAAGCATAGTTCCGGTCACATGAAAGATGGCATTACCCACAGTAAGAGGCAAGTGTATAGCTCCAGCACTTCCCACTTGAGCTACATTGAAGTCATTCAGATTACCAATGTCATCATTTTCATGACGTATCTCATCATTCTGACCAACAACACTATCAGCGTCACTCATGTTGTCGCCTGTTGAAAATAAACAACGAAAAGACTAATAAGTAAATTCAACTACAATCAAACTAATTCACACAAATACGTCGATATAAGAATTCTAAATGACATTCCCAGGCAGCGGCGCCATTTTTTATAACGCTTAACTACACCTATCACAATTCAAAATGTAGGCGGCCGTTAGAAATATAAACACAACGAGGAGTTGGGGTCGATCCCACGAGGAATGGCACAGAGTATAGAATTCAAATACGAAGTACTAAAGTGATCTAGCCTTTTGTAGAGATAAACAATTAAATCGACGCATAAAGTAAATCTCCAAGTTTCAATTATCCACAGGAAAGATTTCTTAAATGATAGATTTAAGCGAAAAATGAGCTAACGAGAGATTTAACCAATGAAGATTTTAGGACCTTAGGGATGTGTGAGTGTTCAAATACCAATTTCACTAAATGGGTCATTACGAATTGCATAACAAACTGCTGAAACATAATGGGTAGGTAAGATTACAACTGTGATAGCTATTTCGCAACCAACTATCATGCTTTCAATTAGGTTCTACCAAACCCCAACAGGCAATACAATACGAAACACAATCTAACACCTTAATCAAACCCACTTTAACAAGCTGAGTAGTACAAGTGAGAACTCATACGACCATCAGTTAATAACTCCACTCAATTGCACCTTCAACAAGCATACAAAGAGATATAAACTAGAACTGAATTTGCAACTTCAATTCATAAAATAAAAACATGAATTATCAACTAAACCCATTCTATTTCAACATTTAATTCAGCAATCCATAAGACCCATAAGCTAGTTAGGCATTTGAACACATAAGGCAATAATAGTAATGATGAAGAGATAGTTACCAAAAACATTATCCATTGATTTTCCAAGTCTCCAAGCAACAAATACAATCAACTAAAATTTACCCACAGTGCAATTCCCCTAGAATTCACAAGAATAGTTCACCAAATCAATTACCAGTGCAATGTACTTTCTAAGTTCTTGTTCTAGTTCTTCTCTCCTAGGTCTCCCTAAATTCAATTCAAAAATTTCAATTTATACTATCCCAAAATCTCCCCCCGATTTGAACTTCAGGGTCATTCGGCGGCGTTAGTTGGGCTCGCCCTTCCACTCGGCGATGCGTCAAGTTGCTTAATCTCGCCCTTTAATTCTTGACTTTAGTTCTAATTTCATTTGGAACATTAGGCGAGGTGCATTGGGCTTGTCGACTTGACTTGTATTGACCCTTTGTTTGCTAGAACTTTAGGCGAGGTTGTATTCACTCGGCGACTCGCCGATTTGCCTTTGGCGAGCCTCAGCCTTCTGTTTCTTTCAACTTTTGCATTCTTTTGGCTTCTTTTAGCATTATATTGCCCTTTCCTCATTCCAGGTCCTTCATGCTGCATATAAATGATTTAACATTAGTTATAGGTGCATAATGGGCATTAAGGACACTAATTTGGCACAATCTAAGCAATAAATGAGTCAAATCTACCAACTCATCAAAAACCTCTCCTCTTTTCAGTTCTCATCCTTTGTTCATGAGGATCTACCCCTATCTACTCCTGAGTGTGGTGTGGGTGAAACTTGGGAATCTGAGACTCTAACGACCGAAGTTCTGCCCTCGTCCACGGTCGTTCTCCCTCCAGCATCTGTTGATCCTCCTTGTTCACCTACTCTTGTACTTTCCTCACCAAAGGATGGGTCAACTCATTCTGAATCACAGTCTGTTGTTAAACCATTTGGTGATGTGCCATTTTTGGAACTAGATGTTACCTCACAACATGGTCCTGTTCCATCTGTCATGTCTAAACGCCTATTTGAAGGAGATCTACCTGAGGAAGAGGGATGGAATCGAACATTCTTGCAGCAGGAGAAGAATGGGTAGTCCAAAGTTTAAAAAATCTGAAAAAAGATGTCCATCCACCATTCTCAGAAGTAGCTTGTAAGTCTCCTGATCCGGTCCCTACTAGGTCTGAACCTGTGTTTGGAAAAACTCCTGATTTAGTGGCACCAATGGAAACCCTTTTGGAAGAACTAGAAGAAGATGAGGAGGCGCCTCTTTCTTGGAAGGGCACGAGAAGACTAGGAGCAAATGCTCCTGAGGAAACTGGGGCATATGTGGCAGTACTGGATATAGACATCAATCTGCCAGCAGCAGAAATGCCTAGTGAAGAACCACAAAAGGGAAAAGACAAGGGAAAAGGGAAAATGGTTGATTCTTCAACCCCTAAAGTAGTCAGAAATTATCCTACCAGAGGCTCACAACAAAAGTTATTAGGAGATGCCATGGCAGCAAACAAGTCTCAGACTCTTTGCAACAGACAGAAGAGAAAATTGGGTGTTTCAGAAGAAGTCAATGTCCAATCTGAAGATCCCATAGCTCTCTCAAAGGAATTAGACTCAAGTGCAACTGAGTCTGAGGACATTGTTAAGGTTGTTGCTAAGAGAAGGAAGGAAGCAGATGGGAAGGGAGAAAGACTCTAGGATCAAGCCTATCAAGAAAACCACTCACATGAAGGAAGCCAAGGTGCCCTCTACAAAATCAAAGGCTGTCCCTAAGTCCAAACCAGTCAAAGGACCAGGTCCATCTGACAGAAAGGATGGAGGAGGTAAGGAACTGACTAGAGAAGAAAGAATTAACGCACTCAAAACTCAGAAGGTGCTGAACAGAAGGGTCTTTGATCCTAAGATCTTCACTAAGCCAGGTATGTCTTACCTTATAGACAGTGTGACACTACAGGATTGGGAGCACCTGTTTGAGATGCATGTACCCCATTTGCATAAGCCTAAAGTTCAAGAATTTTACTATAACATGGAGTTGTTGGGTGATGGAGGTATCAGGACACAGGTTCACGATGTAGACATTGAGTTGAGTGAGGAGGTTTTGGGAATTTTTCTTGATGTTCCCTACAAGAGGGCCAGGTTGGTGGAGGGTGGAAAACCTTCCAAGGATTTTGTTTAAATGGCAACGAAACATGGAGATCCTAAGTGCTCTGGTGTTCCTAAGAAATATCTTAAGGGGGAATATCAGTTTTACTTTGAATTTGTCAACAAGGTATTACTGCCTCGTCCTGAGAAAAGAACAATGGCCTCATCTGCAAACCTGTTTCTCATGGAACTGCTTGACACGCTTGAATCCATAAACCTTCCACTAATCATGTTGGAGCATATGCATCGGATCATGATAGTCAAAATGGTAAACATGGGATTACATATGGTTATTTGCTGAACAGGGTGTTCCAACACTTCGATATTCCTCTTGGACGAGGTGTGGATGGGACTGTCAAGCAGACCTTCTCTATGTCTACACTTATCGAATGTGAATGTGTGGAGGGAAAGATCGAGGCCAAGTCTCACGTGTCTGAACTTTTTGGAAAAATGGGAGGAGTTGAAGTGGGAAATGGAAGAATTTACAAGCATGCTCGTAGAGAAAGAGCTGGAAATCGTTAGACTTAAGGCCCTGCTTCAGAAAGAAAAATCCTAAGGACTTGTTTCTAGCACTGATGTGCAATAAGAACTAGACGAATTATAAGGTCAAAATGCAAAGCTGCTAGAATCTAATGCCTCACTGAGCGAGGAAGTGAAATCCCTCACCAAGAAATTGATAAAGGCACACACTGATGTTGCTCATAACATGTCCATCCTTCTGCCATCTTTTCCTCCTCCCCCTCCTTCATCCTAAAGTGCCCTATCATTGTATCATCCTTGTTTGTTGTGGCTTTTTGTGCTTGTTTTGTGGTATTCTGAACAGACAGTGTGGTTGATGCTTATCCTATATTATATGGAATACCCTGTTTTTGGTTATGACTTTTTCTTCTATGGTATGCCTACTTGTTTATGTGTTGCATTGCTTTTAGCTCTAAATTCCTTGTGTGTTTGCTTAACATCTCTCATATGTTTACTGCTTTGTCTTTTTAATGATGTCAAAAGGAGGAATATTCTTGTATATTTTTGTGCATAAGACTTAGGTGACATGGGGAATGGTAACAGGGGGAATACGCAAGTGACAAGGGAAATACGTGCTTGTGGGTACTTGTGGCCTTCTGAATGAAAAATTACATTGCAGGGGGTGTTTGTTTGTCATCATCAAAAAGGGAAAAAATGTTGCAACCCTGTGTTTTGATGATTCTCACAAAGGCTGGGATCTGGTCCAAGATAGAACTGCTTCAGTCCAAGTCTATAATGGTGAACAGCGATAAAGGTTGTCTTGTCAGTTGGTTGGTGAAAGACAATGTACTCCTCCAATGAGAATGGATGAGGTTGTCTGTTCAATGGACAATACACATCCTTTTTGGTCTTGATATATTGAATAAACAAGAACAAAAATATTCATTCACTCAAAAAGGCAAAATTTGTCTCTTGAAGAACTCAAGCTTTCAACAAAACTGCAAAAGGGACCTGATAGAGTAATCAAGTGTGTCTTAGAGTTGTGTTGAGTATTAGCTTGTACTGTGCTTACATTGTAAGGTTTGTTTCTAATCTATAAAGAAACGCACCAAAGCTTGTGTGAACAAATCGCCGAAACACAGCTAGAGTAAAGTATGTGTCTTGCACGTGAAGTCTATATTAATTAGAGTTAGTTAATATAGTGGGCAATTGAGGCATTGCTTTGGCTCATCTAAGTAATAGAGCTATTACAATGTAAGAGATTAGGAGGTTAATCTCTTGTGGTGTAGTTGAAGTAAGGACTCACTTGTTGCTTGATATTAGTGAAAACAGTTGAAAATCCTGTGTGACAGGTCGTAGTTTTACTCCCTTGAGCAAGGAGGTTTCCATGTAAAATCTCTTGTTCTTATTGCTAATTCCTTTACTATTTTTAGCTAACTGTCGACCTGGTACCGCCTCTCATCACAAAGCACTGTATTTCAACAGACCCTCAAGGTTATTTTTGTGTTAATGCCTTCTATTCCTCATTTAGAGTGTTCCTATAGCGACCCTAAGTCATTTATGACCTATTGGGACTGACAGTTTGGTCACCAGGTCGTTCATTTGGTTTTTATGTGACTCTCTGTATTTTGGAGCTTCTGAACCTTGAACAGTCATTTTCGATCAAAAGTTCAAGAACATTACCTCAGAACCCAATTCTGACAATTTCATCATCTCCAAAAGGGTCATTTTAGGCGAGTTATATGATCGGCATGGCTTCCGAGGTTCGCGAGTTTGTGCAATTAAGCATTCTAATTTTCATGTTATGGCCTAAGTTTGACCGTGGTAAATTTTCTTAGTAAACATGCACTGATGAGAATTCTGTCAGCGTAGTTAGCTCTGGAATATTGAGTTTAGTCTAGCACAACCTTTTGTGTGGATTCTAAGGCTCCCATACTAATTCTAAGCCCCTTGTGGATTTTGGCTTTAAATGGATTTGGGTATGATACCCATTTTTTGTCAAGATGACCTCATATGGAAGTTTTGACTGCTCCATTGAGTCCAAAATATCAAATTTGGTAGTGTCATATATCTCGTTTGCATGCATAGGGTTCTGAAAAAAATTTGAGTACCCCATTAGAGATTTGGATGTATCCAAAAACTAGTTGTTATGCATCCGCTAGTGCAGGCCAAAATGGCCTTCGTGTTCGAGGGGCTTTGTTCAAGGAGCCCAAGCAGCCTAGTTGTAATACCCTAAGCTTCCAAAGAATTTAATTATAGAATTTAACTGAAGTAAGTGATCTACGGAGGCCACCTACGGGCCGTAGATGGAATGATGGGCCGTAGGTGGGGACCGTTGATGGGACTATAAATCTTTACAATTTCTAAGTTTCTGAACTTTGACCTACGGAGTAGCAGGACGGGTCGTAAATCGATTGACGGTTCGTAGCTAAGACTCTTAGGTGTCCCCAAGACTTGGTTTTAATTTAGACTCAGAAGGCTGACCTATGACTTCAATGTACGGTCCGTCAATGGACCTACGAGCTGTACATTGATGTCATCATTGCAGGTCCCCTAAATATAGTTTCTGAATCTTTTGACGGAAGGACAGTACGGTCCATCGTCTGACCTACGGACCGTAATCCCCTCCGTCGATTAGCCCCGACAGTTTTTAATTAAGGGCTTTTTGGTCTTTTCCCTAATTGTTTACCTATTAAGCTAAGTTGGTTATACCCTTAATCTAAGACCTATAAATACCTTCTAAGCCTATTTCCTTTCATTCTAATTCATTCCTAAACTCTCATCTCTCAAATATTTCTCTCTCTAAAAAGAGTTCTCTCAAGCTTCAAGGAAGAAGAAAGCTAGGATCCTCCATTAAAGGCAATCAATTTTCTTCAAATCTTAAGGGCTTTGTAGAGGTATGATAGTGTTCACCATTAGGAGTTCTTTCCTCCAATGGGTCCTCTCTCTTTTTCATGATTTTGAAAGGTTTACTCTAACCCAATTGAATTAGGGCTTTGATCAATCATTGTGAGTTCTTCAATTATGATTTCAATTATTGATTTTATTAATTGTAGTGCACGATCTAGCGTGCTAAAGTAACTTAGTGCATGAATTAGCATGAATTACATGATTTGATGTAAAGATTTCATGAATCCCCCATGATCCCAAGCTAATTCTCCCCAAGTTGATAATATATCTTTGATTGTTGGGTTGAGCCATGAATTGATGAAGTTTATGAATTCTCTATGAAACTAAGCATGAATTATGAATGAATTGAGGATAATCCTATTAATTTAGCATGATCAAGTCAAAAGCATGATTTTCCTCTATTAAGTGAGTTCCTTCAAGTATGGATAAATTGTCTTAATTATGGCTTTCTAAGCATGAGCTTGCATTGATTTGTATGATATGACTTGAACTTGCATGATCCCATATGAACTCTATGAACTATGAATTATGAGCATGATAATCTAAGTGAAGAAGAAGCTAATGAACTTATGCATGTCTCATATGAAGTTAATAATGAATTAAGGGTGCTTTGAGAGTGAAGTGCCAAAGTTATGATATGATGATGCTATGGTTGAGTTGTGAAAGGTTTTCTAACATAATACTCCCAATATGACTTAAAAGAACAAGAGGCCATTACCCATGTTCTTAAGGAGCTATTCTGATGACGTAAGCTTGGACAAGGTCCATGGGAGATGAAACGTCTATAAACATTATTTTAGCTTGGATTAGTAACCCTAGTTGTACCTCTCCATGTATAATGATATGAATATGTTAAAGACTAATCCATGGGAATTATGCTTAGCACCGTGGGGATATTGAGATGGAA
Organism: Solanum appendiculatum; assembly: GCA_018342035.1. Lineage (NCBI taxonomy): Eukaryota > Viridiplantae > Streptophyta > Magnoliopsida > Solanales > Solanaceae > Solanum > Solanum appendiculatum. The sequence continues at coordinate 213,254 of JAGDQO010000459.1, forward strand.
GCCCTCCCGTTAGTAGAGGCTGGGTCTTCTAATGAAAGCTCTCCCGTTAGTAGAGGCCGGGTTTTCTACATAGAGCTCTCCCATTAGTTGAGGCCGAGTCTCCTAAATCAATCTCTATCCTATAAACTATGTTGCCACCATAGGATGTTTTCCTTAAGTAGACATTAGCAAGTGGATCCACATAAGCTAAGAAGTTCATGGTCTTACCTTGGCAAGTAGGACACCTCGGTAGACACCGAATTCTATGTTGATAGCTCACATGGTCTTACATGTCGGTTAAGGTTATTCCCCACAAGTTAATGAACAAGTGTTCTCATGATGAAGTAAAGTAAAGAAAAGATGATTTATCTTGCTTTGGCCTTGATATATGCTTTATGTTTCATGTTTCTCATGTTTATCATGTTTTTAGCTTGGCCATTGCATGTCATGATTATGTCTCTCTCTAGCATGGTTTATGTGTTTATGTGCATTGCTATCATACTTAGTACTTAATTGTGTTAACGCATACTTTTGCCTACATTAACTTCTTTGGTGTAGGACGTGGCGATTCACCTTCCACTCGTGGCTAGAGCTTTATAGTAGCAGATTGATAGAAGACTTGGTGAATCCTTATCCATCCAAGGACATAACCTAGTTGTTCTTATTTTCATGTCATTTCTTTTCAGTTTTTGGATTGTATTGGGTTACGTCCCATACTTTACTTTCTAAGATAGATTGGCTTTGAGACATGAGATGTAGACTTTCGTTGTTTCTTTTAAAAGCTTTGATATGAAATTCTCTTTTGAACTTTTATTCTCTATTATATTGTATGTAATGTATGCTAAGTGGCTTGTATGATGCCTCTTGGGGTCTTGTACGCCATGTCACATCTAGGGGGTACCTTGGGTCGTGACAAACTTGGTATTCAGAGCACAAGGTTTTATAAAGATTTTAGGATGTCTCATAAGCCGCGTCAAATAGAGTCTTTTTCATGGGTGTGAAGCGCGCCACACTTATGAATGAGAGGCTATAAGACATTTAAGAAATTCCACTTCTTTCATTACTCTTAAGTCGTGCCATAGAGTTTAACTCTATAAGTCTCTCCTAATCCCTATTCTATGCGTTTTAGGATATGGCGAACCGAAGAGCTTACGCTAGAAGAAACATGGGAGAGAACGTGGATCAAAAAGCTCCTCCTCAAGCTCCTCAAGTTGCGGCCGACCCTTTGGCCGAACAAGTGACTAATGTGGAGTTTAGGGCTGCTTTCCAAGTGTTGGCTCAAGCCGTGACAGCCCAAGCCAATAGAGAGGTGGTGGCTCCCGTGAACCCAAATGTGTGTACTGCTACGTCAAAAGTGAGGGACTTTACTAGAATGAATCCTCTGGAATTTCATGGCTCCAAGGTTGAGGAAGATCCTCAAGAGTTCATCGATGAAATGTACAAGGTGTTGATGATCATGGGTGTAACGCCGGAGGAAAAGGCAGAGTTGGCCGCTTATCAACTCAAGGGTGTTGCCCAAATTTGGTTCAATCAATGGAAGAGTGAGAGGGCGGTTAATGAGGGTCCTCTTGATTGGGAGAAATTCAAGGTTGCTTTCCTTGATAGGTTCGTTCCCCTTGAGATGAGGGAGGCAGGGGTGCTTGAGTTTATCAACCTTCGACAAGGAAATATGAGTGTGAAAGAGTATGCTTTGAAGTTCACACAATTGTCCCGATATGCTCCTTCCATCATTGCCGATCCAAGGGTGAGAATGAGTAAGTTTGTTTCAGGAGTGTCCGAATTGCTAGTTAAGGAATGCCGCACCGCTATACTTGTTAATGATATGGATATTTCTCATCTTATGGTGTATGCTCAACAAATTGAGGAAGAAAAGCTTAAGCAAAGGTCTAGAGAGACCAAGAGGGCTAGGACTGGAGATGGTAACTTTTCGCATGCAAGGTCCGATGGACATAGTCATCCTAGATTTCGGTAAAGGTTCTCCAGCCAAGGCTCATCCAATGCTCCTCTGAAGTTCAACAATGATAGGGTGTCTAACCCCAAGTCTCAAGGAGGGAATAATGGTGGTTCTTTATTGGCTCCTTGTGCCAAGTGTGGGAAAAAGCATGAGGGCAGATTTTTAGCCAGTACGGATGGTTGTTATAGTTGTGGAAAGAGTGGTCACAAGATGAGAGATTAACCATCTCTCACGGCCAAGGGAAGGGAGAATAAGCGAGCTCCACCTAGAGGATCGGGTTCGAATGCTCAGAAGCAAAACCAGTTTTACGCACTTCAGACTCGTCATGAGCAATAGAGCTCTCCCGACGTGGTTACCGATATGTTAAGAGTTTTCCATTTTGATGTGTATGCCTAGCTTGATCCCGGTGCTACCTTATCTTTTGTGACGCCCTATGTGGCCATGCTGTTTGATGTTGTTCCGGATGTGTTGCTAGATCCTTTTAGTCTCTCTACTCCGATTGGAGAATCTATCATGGCTAAGAGAGTTTATAGAGATTGTCCCGTCTCTTTATCCCATAGAGTCACTCATGTTGATCTTATAGAGCTTGATATGCTAGATTTTGATGTTATTCTTGGGACGAATTGGTTGCATGCTTGTTATGCCTCTATTGATTGTAGGACCCGAATGGTCAAGTTTTAATTTCAAAATGAGCCTATCCTAGAGTGGAAGGGGGAAAACTCTATGTTTCGAGGTTAATTTGTCTCTTATCTAAAAGCTAGAAAGATGATCTCTAAGGGGTGCATTTACCATCTTGTTAGGGTGAGGGATATAGATTCCGAGACCCCTACTCTTGAGTTGGTCCCCATTGTTAATGAGTTTTCGAAAGTGTTTCCTGATGACTCGCCCGGTATTCCTCCCGAGCGGGAAATAGACTTCGGTATTGACCTTCTCCTGGATACCCAACCTATTTCTATTCCTCCTTACAGAATGGCTCCGGCGGAACTTAATGAATTCAAAGAGCAACTAAAATACTTGTTGGATAAGGATTTCATCCGGCCAAGTATTTCTCCATGGGGTGCTCCGGTCTTGTTTGTAAGGAAGAAGGATGGTTCACTCTGTCTGTGCATTGATTATCGCCAATTTAAAAAGGCTACCATTAAGAATAAGTATCCTCTACCAAGGATAGATGACTTGTTTGATCAACTTCAAGGGGCTAGTTATTTCTCTAAGATCGACCTTCGTTCGGGCTATCACCAATTAAGGGTGGAAGAAGATGATATTCCAAAAATGGCTTTTCGGACTAGGTATGGTCACTACGAGTTCTTGGTTATGTCGTTTGGGTTAACAAATGCTCCTACCGCATTTATGGACTTGATGAACAGGGTGTTTAAGCAATACCTTAACATGTTTGTGATTGTGTTTATTGACGACATTTTGATTTACTCAAAGAATGAGGGTGAACATGTTAATCATTTGAGTATTGTGTTGCAAGTCCTCAAGGACCAACAACTCTTTGCGAAGTTTAGTAAATGTGAGTTTTGGTTAAGGTCCATGGCTTTTCTTGTTTCACATTGTCTATGGTAAGGGTATTGAGTTAGATTCTAAGAAGACGGATGCGGTTAAGAATTGGCCTAGACCTCTATCACCTTCGGATATTCGTAGTTTCTTAGGTTTAGCCGGTTATTGTAGGAGGTTTGTTGAAGCGTTTTCCTCGATTGCTTCTACATTGACGGCTTTGACTCAAAAGAAGGTTAAATTCATGTGGTCCGAGGCATGTGAGAAGAGTTTTCAAGAATTGAAAGATAGACTTACTTCGGCTCCGATATTAACTCTACCGGAAGGATCTGATGGGTTTATGGTTTACTGTGATGCCTCGAGAATTGGGTTAGGATGTGTTCTTATGCTAAATAGGAAAGTTATTGCCTACGCTTCATGACAACTCAAAGTGCATGAAAAGAACTATTCTACTCATGAACTAGAATTAGCGGCGGTTGTGTTTGCTTTGAAAATATGGCGGCATTATTTGTATGGGGTACATGTGGATGTCTTTACCGACCATAAGAGTTTGCAATATGTGTTTAAACATAAAGATTTGAATCTCCGCCAAAGAAGGTGGCTTGAGTTGTTGAAAGATTATGATATGAGTGTTCTCTATCACCCCGGTAAAGCTAATGTGGTGGCGGATGCTCTTAGTCCACTATCTATGGGTAGTGTGGCTCATGTTGACGATGGTAAGAAAGAGTTGGTTCGTGATGTGCATAATCTAGCTCAATTGGGTGTTAGGTTGATTGATTCTGCTAAGGGTGGTGTTACGGTTCACAATGGTTCTGAATCCTGTTTTGTGCATAATGTTAAAGCTAAGCAAGATCTTGATCCTAACTTGGTTGAATCAAAGGAAGCGGCTCTAAAGAAGTTCGTTGAAGCTTTCTCCCAAGGGGGAGATAGTGTGCTTCGATATCAAAGTCATTTGTGTGTTCCCAATATAGAGGGCTTAAGATGAGCAAATTTTATCAGAAGCCCATAGTTCTCGATATTCCATCCACCCAGGAGCTACCAAAATGTACCGTGATTTGCGGGAAATTTATTGGTGGAACGGAATGAAGAAAGATATTGCGGAGTTTGTGGCTAAGTGCCCTAATTGTCAACAAGTGAAAGTTGAGCATCAGAAGCCGGGAGGTTTGACCCAAGACATTGATATTCCTACTTGGAAGTGGGAAGATGTGAATATGGATTTTATTGTTCGTTTACCTCACACTAGACGACAATATGATTCGATTTGGGTTGTTATTGATAGAATGACAAAGTCAACCCATTTAATTCCCGTCAAGACTTCTTATTCGGCGGAGGATTATGCTAAGTTGTATTTGAGGGAGATGGTTAGGCTGCATGGAGTGCCTTTATCCATTATCTCCGATCGTGGTGCACAATTCACTTCTCAATTTTGGAAGTCGTTCCAAAAAGGCCTTGGTACTCGTGTTAAGCTTAGTATGGCCTTTCATCCCCAAACTGATGGGCAAGCGGAACGTACTATTCAGACCTTGGAAGATATTTTGAGAGCTTGTGTAATTAATTTCAAGGGTACTTGGGATGATCATTTGCCTTTGATTGAGTTTGCTTATAATAATAGCTATCATTCTAGCATTGGTATGGCTCCATTTGAGGCTCTCTATGGTAGGAGGTGTAGGTCTCCTATAGGTTGGTTTGAAGTTGGTGAAGTTGCTTTGATAAGCACAGAGTTGGTGCATGAGGCTATAGAGAAAGTTCAGCTTATTAGAGAAAGGTTGAAAATGGCTCAAAGTCGACAAAAGTCCTATGCTGATGTTAGAAGAAGAGATTTAGAATTTAATGTTGATGATTGGGTTTACTTTAAAATTTTGCCCATGAAGGGTGTGATGAGATTTGGGAAGAAAGGGAAGCTTAGTCCCCGCTATGTAGGCCCATATCAGATTTTGAGACGTGTTGGAAAGGTTGCTTATGAGCTTGACTTGCCTAATGATTTGGCATCGGTGCATCCGGTTTTCCATGTCTTATTGTTGAAGAAATGTGTTGGTGATCCGACATCTATAGTGCCATTAGAGAATCTTGGCATAAAGGATAGTCTTTCCTATGACGAAGTTTAGATTGAGATTTTAGACCGGCAAGTCTGGAAGTTAAGGAATAAAGAAGTTGCTTCCGTGAAAGTTCTATGGAGGAATCAATTAGTTGAGGGTGCTACTCTGGAGGCCGAGGCCGATATGATCTCCCGATATCCTCATCTCTTTCCTTTCGATCCTACTCTAGCTTGAGGTATATAGTTCCTCATGGTTCATTATTTGGTCTCATGTGTCATAGTTGAATTCCATGATTCCTTGATTATACATGTTCATGAAGAGTCTAGTATGATTATGCGCATTGAGTATGAGTCTCATAAAGTCTTCATGAAATTATGTGTTGATCATGCTTTAGCTTGGAGTTGATGTTTCCTCCTCGAATATGTGCATTTATGTGACTTCATGCTAGGTTGGGTTGTTAGTCCATGTCTATTACCCTTCTCATGATGTCTTGATTCTCATTGGAGAACGAATGTTCCCAAGGGGGAGATATTGTAACACCCCAAGCTTCCAAAGAATTTAATTACAGAATTTAATTGAAGTAAGTAACCTACGGACCGTAGATGGAATGACGGGCCGTAGGTGGGGACCGTCGATGGGACTGTAACTCTTCAGGATTTCTAAGTTTCTGAAATTTGACCTACGGAGTAGCAGAACGGGTCGTAGATCGATTGACGGTCCGTAGCTAAGACTCGTAGGTGTCCCCAAGACTTGGTTTTAATTTTGACTCAGAAAGCTGACCTACGACTTCAATGTACGGTCCGTCAATGGACATACGAGCTGTTCATTGATGATGTCATTGCAGGTTCCCTAAATATAGTTTCTGAATCTTTTTACGGAAGGACAATACTCTCCGTCGTCTGACCTACAGACCGTAGATCCCCTCCGTCAATTGGCCCCGACAGTTTTTAATTAAGGGCTTTTTGGACTTTTCCCTAATTGTTTACCTATTAAGCTAAGTCAGTTATACCCTTAATCTAAGAACTATAAATACTTTCTAAGCCTAATTCCTTTCATTCTAATTCATTCCTAAACTCTTATCTCTCAAATATTTCTCTCACTATAAAGAATTTTCTCAAGCTTCAAGGAAGAAGAAAGCTAGGATCCTCCATTGAAGGCCATCAATATTCTTCAAATCTTAAGGGCTTTGTAGAGGTATGATAGTGTTCACCATTAGGAGTTCTTTCCTCCAATGGGTCCTCTCTCTTCTTCATGATTTTCAAAAGTTTTCTCTAACCCAATTGAATTAGGGTTTTGATCAATCATTGTGTTCTTCAATTATGATTTCAATTATTGTTTTTATGAATTGTAGTGCACGATCTAGCGTGATAAAGTAACTTAGTGCATGAATTCACATGAATTACATGATTTGATGTAAAGATTCAATGAATCCCCCATGATCCCAAGCTAATTCTCCCCAAATTGATAATCTATGCTTTGATTGTTGGGTTGAGCCATGAATTGATGAAATTTATGAATTCTCTATGAAACTAAGCATGAATTATGAATGAATTGAGGATAACCCTATGAATTTAGCATGATTTTCCTCTATTAAGCGAGTTCCTTCAAGTATTGGTAAATTGTCTTAATTATGGCTTTCTAAGCATGAGCTTGCATTGATTTGCATGATATGAGTTGAACTTGCATGAACCTATATGAACTCTATGAACTATGAATTATGAGCATGATAATCTAAGTTAAGAAGAAGCTAATGAACTTATGCATGTCTCATATGAAGTTAATAATGAATTAAGGGTGCTTTGAGAGTGAAGTTCCAAAGTTATGATATGGTGATGCTATGGTTGAGTTGTGAAAAGTTTTCTCACATAATAATCCCAATATGACTTAAAAGAACAAGAGGCAATTAACCATGTTCTTAAGGAGCTATTCTGATGACGTAAGCTTGGACAAGGTCCATGGAAGATGAAACGTCTATAAACATGATTTTAGATTGGATTGGTAACCCTAGTTGTACCTCTCCATGTATAATGATATGAATATGTTAAAGACTAATCCGTGGGAATTATGCTTAGCACCGAGTGGATATTGAGATGGAAGTCCTCCCGTTAGTAGAGGTCGGGTGTTCTAATGAAAGCTCTCCCATTAGTAGAGGCCGGGTTTTCTAGATGGAGCTCTCCCTTTAGTTGAGGCTGAGTCTCCTAAAGCAATCTCTATCCCATAAACTATGTTGCCACCATAGGATGTTGTCTTTGAGTAGACATCAGCTAGTGGATCCACATAAGCTAAGAAGTTCATGGTCTTACCTTGGCAAGTAGGACACCTCTTTTCGGTGTGGGGTAGACACCGGATTCTATATTGATAGCTCACATGGTCTTACATATCGGTTAAGGCTATTCCCCACAAGTTAATGAACAAGTGTTCTCATGATGAAGTAAAGTAAAGAAAAAATGATTTAGCTTGCTTTGGCCTTGATATATGCTTTATGTTTCATGTTTCTCATGTTTATCATGTTTTTAGCTTGGCCATTGCATGTCATGATTATGTCTCTCTCTAGCATGATTTATGTGTTTATGTGCATTGCTATCATACTTAGTACTTAATTGTGCTAACGCATACGATTGCCTACATTAACTTCTTTGGTGTAGGACGTGGCTATTTACTTTCCACTCATGGCTAGAGCTTTATAGTAGCAGATTGATAGAAGGCTTGGTGAGTCCTCATCCATCCGAGGACTTAGTCTAGTTGTTCTTATTTTCATGTCATTTCTTTTTAGTTTTTTTATTGTATTGGGTTACGTCCAAAACTTTACTTTCTATGATAGATTGGCTTTGAGACATGAGATGTAGACTTCCGTTGTTTCTTTTAAAAGCTTTGATATAATATTCTCTTTTGAACTTTTATTCTCTATTATCTTGTATGTAATATATGCTAAGTGGCTTATATGAGGCCTCTCGGGGTCTTGTACGCCATGTCACATCTAGGGGGTACCTTGGGTCGTGACACAGTGGCCTCATTCACGAGTGCCGGCCATGTTTGCGGGTCCCAGTTTCCTCTTGGCTGCAATCATGGGGCCTTTGCTGCATTTGCGAGGTCCGCATTCGTGGGGCCACACCACGTTCGCGAAGAGCAAATCTGTCTGGTCTTTTATTTAAAGACTAGACGCGAACCAGCTTTGCATTCAAAGTTTGAGTTGCGATTATTCCCTCATTTTAACTACGAATTGAGTGATCTGAAGTCTGTTTAATTCGTGGAGATTGTGGCTACGTGGGTGACTGATCAGAAGTCATTGTTGAGCCTCCATTTGAGGTAAAATTCATGTTGTGTAGGCTGCTCTAGCTTCTTTGTTGCTCTTCAATTGTGAATTGTTGCATGTTGGATGTTATCGTTGTGCCCAGCCCGAATTGTGTTCCATTTTGGAACACAAGTCCGAGGTATTGTTCTAGACCTTTTGATGGAATTGATTCCAGAAATTCTAGGGTGGGTCCCACGATTCCTGTTTGACTCCAAAATTGGTTCATCTTTGTTTAATGTATTTTTTGTGTTGAAACAATCATATTTATGTTGTGATTCTATTTTTGATAGTATGCCAGTGTTCTGAGGCCATTCAAAAGGGAAAGCTCTAAAATTGTGATTTGGGAGCACGTGTGATTGGCCTAAAGGTAGGCTACGGCTTTCTTTTTCCTAGATTGAGCTTGAATATGTGAATACATGTTAATTAGAGTGAATTGGAGGTGGGTACCTAGTTGTTCTTATTTCATTTCCTAGAAACCATGTTTTAGGCTTGATCGTCATTATTTCGGGTCTTGTACCATGCTAGTCAGGGATAATGTGTTTATTTCTATCTTGTGAGTTGACTTCTATGTTGTTGTTATGGTATAATTGAGCATGTTTGGCCTAAGTCTAGGATTAGAACTAGTGTTTGCCTTAGACTTGCGATGTTTGTGGCCTATAGGTCTTATTTCTTCTCCAACGTCATTTCAGACGAATTAGCTCCTAGTAGACTAGAGTAGCAAACTTGAGTCAAATAGAATGAGCCTTAGTTTAGGCATTGATTTAGCTTTGTTGAGCTTCGATTCACTCTCCCTATTTCTATGGCCCCGTTGCAATACCAGAGGTTTTTCTGCTTCACTGAGAGACTCAGGAGTAGAGTGGTGTAGGCTAGGAGCCTTTTGTTGATTTCTTGAGAGTGGACGTCTTTCCACGGTTGTATTGATGATAGTTGATATGTGGTACTTTGATGCTCTTGTTGAGGCCCCTAGTCTTACACTTGATGGTTGGGCTAGTGCCCCGTGGAGTTTACTGTCTGGCCAGGCGAATGGTCTTATTGGTGCCCCTGGAAGTTTACTGTCTGGCTGGGTGGCCCCCAAGTTTACTCTTGCTAGCTGGGTTGGTGCCCTTGGGAGTCTACTATCTAGCTGGGTGGGCCCTTTATTGGTGCTTATGGTTCAAGGTTGTTACTTGGGGTTCGAGGCCTGGCTTACACTTCTTAGATTTGGATTCACCGTACTTCGTTCTTGTAGTTTAGCTATTATGTGAGCCTATTGTGCTTATAGGTGTCCGTTCGGGTTTTACTTAAACTTGCGCATGAGTATACCTTCTAGGCTTATGGGGGTCCAGTTAGGTTTAGTTTATTGTACTTAGTTTTTACTTCTAGTATGCTCATATGCTTTCCTTTAAATTCTGCTTTGACCTCTATTTGCGTCTACATTCTATCTTTTCATATTGTCTTTACCTTTCTTGTTCAGTTGGCATATGATGCCTACTAAGTACCTTTGTTTTGGTACTCATGTGTGTGGGTTGAATTAGTGTATTTGAGGAAGTATTTAGTACCCATTTCATGATCGAACTGTTGAGAAATAGAGTGGGCACCATGTGTTTGATAAAATGCCCAATAAAACTCAAGGATGACTTTCGAAGCATTTTGCGCCGAAATGATTGAGTTTCTAGACAGTTGGGGCCTACTGCATACCCCCAACTATGGTCAATAACTCTGTGATGGCTACCTAAGGCTCGAGAACTATAGTTAGTCTTGGTGGTGGCTGGGCCGGCCCCGACCCCATCGACTGAGTAGGAGCATATGCTGCTGGAGGGTCCATTGTAGGCTCTAGATCCCATTCTCTATCTGGGGCTGGGGCTGGGGCTGCACCCTGGCCTATTGGGAAAGTCGATCCCTACCCTTAGTAACTGCGTGATGCATACGAGCCATCCCGTGAAGAAATGAAACAAGTGAGATTCCATGAAACCAATAATACACATGATGCACGAAAGTGATACAAAAGAGAGAAGATTCTTAATGACACCCTGTAGCCTCCAAAAGATAGGTTACGAATGTCTCCACATCGATCTGTAGGACTCTACTAGGTATAAGCTCTGTACAAGTTGGACTGGTGAACCTGGAGCTTTGATACCAACTTGTCAAGACTTGATTTCTCAATTCATGATGGCACCTACTATAACCCACAAGTAGGTAAGTCAACTCATAACCCAGAACAACAAGTAATGGATATAAGGATAGAAATAATGCGGAAGCACTAATTTAATAACAGAAACAGAATGAAATAGCAAAAACAAGCCAATAGATATTTATACAATAGATCTCTCCAAGAACCTGGAAGTCACAAGTATAGAGTTGTTTAAATAAAAGAGTACAAGTCCCAAAAGCAGACCTAAAATACAGAGCTTGTCTCAAAATGCAAAAGACTAGCTATCCAAGATATTGAAGGAAACAAGTAAGTCCAAGACGCCAAGTGTTCACACTCGCCACCGATCCAAGCTACAATAGGCTCAAGTAATCAATGGTGGTAGCTGGTACTCAGACATGCATCACAAAATAGATGCAGAGTGTAGCATGAGTACCCAAAACAAAAGGTACTCAGTAGGCATCATAGGCCGATTGAGTAGGAAAAGTAAAAGCATTATGAAATGATAGAGTCTAGACACAACCAAGGTCAAAGTGGAATTTAAAACAAAAGTACATGAGCATAACAAGACATAAAAGAACTAAGCATAACTAAACTAAACCTAACTGGAGGCCCATAAGCCCAGAGGGTACACTTGTGTGCAAGTTTAAGTAAAGGCCTGAGCGGATCCCCATAAGCCCGATAGGTACACAGAACAGCTAAAACTACTAAGAATAAGATACGGTGAGTGCAGATCAAAAGAAGGCGTAAACCATATCTAACACCGCGAATAACCTCTAAGTAACCAACAAGAGCCGCGCCAGCTAAAAATTATAGAGCTCGGACCTTGAACCGCGGATGAATTTCCAAAAGATTAAGTAGTAGGTGAAAGTGTGTTGATTCTTAAGAGGATAAGACCAGACCTTGAATCTTTGAATAATAAGGGCTGCTGAAGGATCTCATGTCAAATCATCATCATAGAACCATTGTGGAACGATGTCTACTCTCAGGTAATCAGAACAACACTCAAAGTTTGAACCAACTCTAGTCCCAAGTCACCAAGTGAAGCCCGAACTCTCAAATGTAACACTCGAGGCTGTAGTAAGACTGAGAATGGATAGAAGGTCGTCAAAGCTGAGTCAACACCTAATCTAAGGCACATTCCGATAGACTCCAGTCTACTACACCAGTCTACAAGAAGCTAAACCGTTCAAATCAATGTCGGAGTAGAAGTAAGGCCAAAAAGCTCCAAGTACCACAATTATATGGCAAGCACTAGCCTAAGCCTAGACTATGGCCAATCATGCTCATATGATCAACAAATAGGAACAAACAAGGCCAGCCATAAGATAAGGATGATCAAAATCACAGCTAACATGCTTCTAAACCCGAAAGTCCCAAAAATATGCCTAAAACATTATTTCTAAGTAAGGTAACATGATCAACTAGGTACCTACCCCCAATAAACTCAAATCAACATGAATTTACATAGTCCATCTTAATCTAAGGGGAAAAAAGACGTAGCCTACCTTTAGGCTGATCGTAAGCGCTCCAAATTTTGTTTCCGGAGCTTTTCCTTTATGTGCGACCTCTAAATTCTACCATGCTATTAAAAATAGAATCACAACGTTATTACGATCATTTAGACACTAAGTTCACTTAAAATAGAGATGACCTAATTTTGAAGTTATTAAATTACTTCTTCAACTTTGTTTCTGCCCTTATATCTATTACTTGCAGTTCTGGGTTATGGGTTAGCTTACCTACTAGTGGATTATAATAGGAGGTCATCATGATTATGGAAATCGGGTCGTGACAACTTGGTATTAGAGCCTAGATTCACCGGTCTCACTTGTACAGACCTGATACCTATTAGAGTCATATAGATTGATGCGGAGACATTCGTAACCTATCTTTGAGAGGCTACAAGGTGTCGTTAGGAATGTTATCTCTTTTGTATCGCTTTTGTGTAGTGTGTGCTTTATTGGTTTCATAGAATCTCACTTGTTTCATTCTTTCATAGGATGGCTCGTACGCACCGCACAGCAGCCAAAGTAGAGGTCAACCTCCCCACCAGGCCAAGGCTACAACACTAGCCCCAAATAGAGAGAGGATCCATAACTTAGAGCAGACCCTCCAATAGCAGATGCTCCTGATCAATCGATGGGGTCAGGACCACCCCAGCCACCACTCGGACCAACGATGACTCCTGAGCTTCAGGTAGCCATTACTCAGCTCTTGACAATACTTGGGGTTATGTACCAGGTCCAAGCTAAAGCTACAGTTGCACCAGCCCTGTAGGGTCAACCTGCTAGGGCTGGGTATTCGGTCGGTTCGGTTTCATTTTTTGGTTTGGTAAAAATGTTAACTGAAACCGAACTAAAATAAATTTGGTTCATTTGGTTTTCATAATTTCGGTTCAGTTTATTTAGGTTCAGTTTTTGGTTTTAACTCATCGATTTCCCAATCTGATTTTCCTTTCAATAGCACTAAAAGTGCTGATTTTCTGAGATCAAACACATTTTTTCAATTACACTTTGAGACTCCTTCATCATCTACCATACAAAAAACAAAAATCTAAAGCTTGTAAGCTTACCCACAAGACAAGTATAAACTCTACTTAAAGACTAAAGACCAAGATGATCGTGTATTGGAGGACATGGACAATCCATAGTAAACCCAGAGAGCTAGAGAAGTAGAAGAAAGTGTCAAAGAAAGTTGTCTTGTGGCCTGCGGCATCACCGATGGTGGAGTAAGACTTTTTGTGAGAGTACTGAGTGATGCGGCTTATGAATTAGAATGGTGGAGTTATACTGATGATAACGGCATGGATAGCATTGATCATATGAAAGCTTTAGAAGAGCTTGATGGACACCAAATAAAGACATATAATGTGTTAAAGGTCCATCAAAGTGAAGAGAAAGAAGGAAGTGGCCATGTGTGCAAATGGTCATCTCATCAATTCAAGAATTCACAAAAGAAGACAACCAAACAAGGCCCTTATCTCATTAAGGGTAAAATTGTCAAAGAAGTATCTTCTTTATTTTCTTAGTATAAATATTAGTCTTTTTCATTTTAGAAGACTTAGAGTATGTTGAATGTTGAAATTAAATGCTCTAAAATTGTAGTTGCTAATTTAGTGTTAGTTTAATTCCCTTAAGGAATTCGTGAGTAATTAGAGGTTAACTCTTAGAATTGATAGTTAACTTCTTCTAGCTTAATCGATCATCGAGTTAATTGAAAGAGGCAAATGAAAGAAATAAGAAAATATATGTGGAATTATCGAAATCTAATAGAATTTATGAGCAACAAAGGACTTTATTCCTTCACCTCTCAATTGAATCCAATCAAACAACAATAACCCAAATTCAAAAATGAGAAAATCAAATTGAATCCACAAAGAGGGTAACTCGATGATCGATTAAGCTAAAAGAAGTTAACTATCAATTCTAAGAATTAACCACTAATTACTCACTAATTCCTTAAGGAAATTAAACTAACACTAGATTAGCAGCTACAATTTGAGAACATTCAATTTCAACATTCAACATACTCTAAGTCTTCCAAAATGAAAAAGACTAATATTTATACTAAGAAAATAAAGAAGATACTTCTTTGACAATTTTACCCTTAATGAGATAAGAACCTTGTTTGGTTGTCTTCTTTTGTGAATTCTTGAATTCATGAGATGACCATTTGTACACATGGCCTCTTCCTTCTTTCTCTTCACTTTGATGGACCTTTAACACATTATATGTCTTTATTTGGTGTCCATCAAGCTCCTCTAAAGCTTTCATATGATCTATGATATCCATGTTGTTATCATCCTCCCCTTCTTCAAAATGATTCGTCCTTGAATCCAAACCTTGTAAAAATATAAGAAGGACAAGCAACCAAGAGGTCCTCATAGCAAGAGGGTTAGTATAACTGTTAGCAAAAAAAGCTATATACCAAGGAGACTCAATATCAAGGAACAACCAATTATCCTCCATTATCATGACTATTAAGACCACACATGAAGCACAAGGAAATTGGCTATTCCGCACATGAAAAGGTTACCACCCAAAAAATGGCACTACTATAAGCTCACATACTCCCAAACATTCACCGGGGTCAAAATGATAGAAGGTCCACATAATCCGGTCATACAAACAAGTATATACCTTAATGGAACCCCGACCCAAATGCAATGTACATTTAAGACAAATATGAGACTCTTCATATGCAAAGAGATAGTAGAGAAAGGTGTCATGCACATTGGGGTCATCTAAGGTGTTCCTATATGCAAGATCACAACTAGGTTCAAGGATCCTAGCACTCATTACATCATAAGATGGAACACACACAGAAAACAGGATGAATTTAGGATAAACCTCACCTTCTCTTGACAAATAACTCCTACCCTCATAAGATGTGCAATAATCAAGATCATACGCAAAGAGGCAGTAAAGAAAGGGAGTTAGAAAACTACCCTTCCCCAAACACAACGTAGGCCCCTCAAAGTGGATTATAAACCTTCAAAAAGGACTTTCCATCATAGGGAAAGGTGCCAATAATTTCCTCCAAATTGTGCTTGTCATCTTGACTAAGCATCACTAAACAAGTGCCACAATTCAACTCATTACCGGGGTCAAATGGAAAGGAAATCCATGAACATGGATCAAGCGCACTCCTTTTTGCCTGGTTGGCAGCCTTATCTTCCAATATCATTCTCCACTCAAAAGAACAAGCATCATCATAGGCAAACAAGTAGTAGAGAAAGGTGTCACATAAATGAACTTCAATCAAGGTGCTCCCAAGTTTAGCCTCCACTTTATATACTAAAGCATCATAACTCATGTGAAGAATTGGAACACACAAGGAAGAAGTAGCAATTAACACATAAGCATCACCTTTCTTCTTAACACTATCCTCTCCAATAAATGTACTATCATCTTCACAAAACAAAATTTCATCTTCGGAAAATGTGCCATCACACCATAGTGGATTCTCAAACAATTGATATCCTTCAAAAGTGGCTACACTTCCAACATTATAAGGTATTCTACTATGCACACTCTCAAGAGTTATGTCATCATCAAACAAGAGATTATTACACACAGTTGATCAACACCAATATCACTTGATAATAAACTATCATTCAAAGCACATGTATCAACACTAGGTGGACACAAATTAATTTTACTAGAAGAATCAATTCGGTAATCAATAGGATCAACTAGTGTATCCACATTCTCAACATGCACATCACCAAAACATGACAAAGAACTACATGGCAATGTAATATCACTCAAAGCACAAGTGCCAACACTAGGTGGACACAAATTGATCTTACAAGAAGAATATATTTAGTCATCAATAGGATCAACTAGTGTATGAACACTGTCAACAAATACATTATCACTATGTGGCAAAGAATCATTAAGCTCACATGAAATCAAGCTATCACTTATACTCAATTGGCTACTAGCCACACAATGAATTTCCAAGCTTAAGGAAGTGCAAGAATTATCATTGTTACCTTGTAGCTCAAAACATGAAGTTTCTTCACCTTGGTTTTGCAACTTCTTAAGTTCTTCATCATGAAGAGTAGTACCCTTCAATAGTCTTTCAAACTCATCGAGTGCCATCTCGGTGACTAATTGAAAGACCTTTTCAATATTTTCTTGTATTCAAGAAAACAACTCATTTGTGCTCATAGTACGAGGATCCCGATAGCAAAATGATAATGATCTTTCCACCATACCTATTGTAATACCCCAAGCTTTTAAAGGATTTTAAATGCAGAAGTCACCTGAAGACAGTGACCTACGGGCCGTAGATGGATTGACAGGCCGTAGGTGGGGACCGTCAATGGCATTGTGAACTTTCAGGATTTCCAAGTATCTGAACTTTGACCTACGGAATAGCAGGACGCTTCGTAGCTCAGTTGGCGGGTCGTAGATGGTTTCCGTAGATTCCTTCCAGACTTACACAAATTTTCAGCCCAAAATGAACTTTCTGAATCAATTGACGGAAGAGCAGGACGGTCCGTCAATTGATGTACGGACCGTAGATCATGTCCGTCGATTGGCCCTGACAGTTTTTTTAATTAAGGGCTTTTTGGTATTTTCTCTAATTGTTTACCTATTAAGCTAAGTCGGTTATACCCTTAATCTAAGACCTATAAATACTTTCTAAGCCTAATTTTACTCATTCCTAAACTCTCCTCTCAAATATTTCTCTCTCTTAAAGAAATCCTCTCTAGCTCAGGGAAGAAGAAGAAAGCTTGAATCCTCCATTGAAGACCTTCAATCTTTTCCAATTTCTTGTGGATTTCTTTGAGGTATAATAGTGTTCACCATTAGGAGTCCTTTCCTCCAATGGATCCTTCCTCTTCTTCATGATTTTCAAAAGTTTATTCTAACCCAATTGAATTAGGGTTTCGATCAATCATTGTGGGCTCTTCAATTATGATTTTAATTGTTGATTTTATGATTCCTAGTGCACTATCTAGCGTTATAAAGTAACTTAATGCACGAATTAGCGTGAATTACATGATTTGATGTAAAGATTTCATGAACCCCCATGATCCCAAGCTCATTCTCCCCAAATTTATAATTTATGCTTTGATTGTTGGGTTGAGCTATGATTTGATGAAGTTTATGAATTCTCTATGAAATCAAGCATGAGTTATGAATGAATTGAGGATAATCTTATGAATTTAGCATGATCAAGTCAAAAGCATGATTTTCCTCTATTATGTGAATTCCTTCAATTATGGGTAAATTGTCCTAATTATGGCTTTCTAAGCAAGAGCTTGCATTGAATTGCATGATACGAGTTGAACTTGCATGAACCCATATGAACTCTATGATCTATGAACTATGAGCGTGATGATCTAAGGAAGATAAAGCTAATGAACTTATGCATGCCTCATATGAAGTAAAAGATGAGTTAAGGGTGCTTTGAGAGTGAAGTGCCAAAGTTATGATATGATGATGCTATGGTTGAGTAGTGAAAGGTTTTCTCACGTAATTATCCCAACATGACTAATAGAAGAGCAAGAGGCGATTACTCATGTTCTTAAGGAGCTATTCTAATGAATGAAGGGACAAGAGGTGATTACCCATGTACCATAATGTAGACAAAGCGGCAATTACCCAAATCTACCAATAATGAGCTTATGACTAATGTAGACAAGAGGCGATTATCCATGTCTACCTAAGATTAAATGAACTATGATTAATTCGTTGGAAGTATGCTTAGTACCGAGTGAAGAAGTGGCGATTACCCATGTCCCATAACCTATGTGCAACTATAGGGTGATGGTCTATGATAAACACTAGCTAGTGGATCCACATAAGCTAAGAAGCTCATGGTCTTACCTTTGCAAGTAGGACACCTCTTTTCGGTGTGGGGTAAACACCGGATTCCATGTTGATAGCTCACATGGTCTTATATGTCAGTTAAGGATTTTCACCACAAGTTAATGAACAAGTGTTCTCATGATGAAGTAAAGAAAAGAAAGAAAGATGATTTAGCTTGCTTTGACTTGGATATATGCTTTATGTTTCATGTTTATCATGTTTTTAGCTTGGCCATTGCATGTTATGATTATGTCTGTATCTCTAGCACTATTTATGTGTTTATGTGCATTGCTATCATACTTAGTACTTAATTGTGCTAACGCATACTTTTGCCTACATTAACTTCTTTGGTGTAGGACGTGGCGAATCACCTTCATCTCGTGGCTAGAGCATGATTAGAGAGTCGATAGAAGACTTGGTGAGTCCTCATCCATACAAGAACATAGCCTAGCTCTTATTTCCTTCCTTTCATGTATTTCCTTTCAGATTTTGGATTGTATTGGGTTACGTCCCAACTTTACTTTCTAAGATAGATTGGATTTGAGACATGAAATGTAGACTTCCGATGTTTCTTTTAAAAAGCTTTGTTATGAAATTATCTTTCAAACTTTTATGCTCTATTATCTTGTATGTAATGTATGCTAAGGGCTTGTATGAGGCCTCTCGGGGTCTTGTACGCCATGTCACATCTAAGGGGTACCTTGGGTCGTGAAAAACTTGGTATTCAGAGCACAAGGTTTTAGAAAGATCCTAGGATGTCTCATATGCCGCGTCAGGTAGAGTCTTTTTCATGAGTGTGAAGCGCGCCACTGTTATGAATGAGATGCTATAAGACGTTTAAGAAATTTCACTTCTTCATTACTCTTAAGTCGTGCCATAGAGTTTAACTCTATTTATCTCTCTCCTCATCCTTATTCAACACGTTTCAGGATTTGGCGACCCGAAGAGCTTACGGTAGATGAAACATGGGAGAGAATGTGGAACAAGAGCTCCTCCTCAAGCTCCTCAAGTTCTGGCCGACCCTTTGGTGGAACAAGTTACTAATGTGGAGTTTAGGGCTGCTTTCCAAGTGTTGGCTCAAGCCGTGACTGCTCAAGCTAATAGGGAGGTGGTGGCTCCCATGAACCCAAATGTGGGTATGGCGGCATCAAGAGTGAGGGACTTTACGAGGATGAATCCTCCGGAATTCCATGGCTCTAAGGTTGAGGAAGATCCTCAAGAGTTCATCGATGAAGTGTACAAGGTGTTAATGATCATGGGTGTGATGCCGGAACAAAAGGTGGAGTTGGCCGCTTATCAACTCAAGGGTGTTGCCCAAATGTGGTTCAATCAATAGAAGAGTGAGAGGGCGGTTAATGAGGGTCCTCTTGATTGGGAGAAATTCAAGGTTGCTTTCCTTGATAGGTTCTTTCCCCTTGAAATGAGGGAGGCAAAGGTGCTTGAGTTCATCAATCTTCGACAAGAAAATATGAGTGTGAAAGATTATGCTTTGAAGTTCACACAATTGTCCCGATATGCTCCTTCCATCGTTGCCGATCCAAGGGCAAGAATGAGTAAGTTTGTGTCGGGAGTGTCCGATATGTTGGTGAAAGAGTGCCGCACCGCCATGCTTGTGCATGACATGGATATTTCTTGCCTCATGTTTTATGCCGAACAAATTGAAGAAGAAAAGCTCAAGGAAAGGTCTAGGGAACTAAGAGGGCTAGGACCGGTGATGGTAACTTCTCGCACTCAAGGCCCGATG
Source organism: Solanum appendiculatum (assembly GCA_018342035.1). NCBI lineage: Eukaryota > Viridiplantae > Streptophyta > Magnoliopsida > Solanales > Solanaceae > Solanum > Solanum appendiculatum. The sequence goes on from JAGDQO010000459.1 coordinate 233,212, forward strand.
GACATGGTCGTCCTAGATTTTGACAAAGGTTCTCTAACCAAGGTTCATCCAATGTTCCTCCTAAGTTCAACAAAGATAGGGTGTCTAACCCTAAGCCTCAAGGAGGAAATGGTGGTGGTTCTTCATTGTCTACTTGTCCTAAGTGTGGGAGAAAGCATGAGGGCAAATGTCTAGCCAGTTCTAATGCATGCTTTGACTGTGGTAAGACAGATCACAAGATAAGGGATTGTCCCTTAGCGGCTAAGAATGAAGAGGATAACCGTCGACACGTTCAATCCAAGAGTCCGTCAAGTTCTAGTGGGAATCAGAGGCAAAACCAATTTTATGCACTTCAGGCTCGTCATGAGCAAGAGAGCTCTCCCGACGTGGTTACCAGTATGTTAAGAGTTTTCCATTTTGATGTTTATGCTTGATCCCAGTGCTACCTTGTCTTTTGTGACGCCATATGTGGCTATGAGGTTTGATGTTGTTCCGGATGTGTTGCTAGATCCTTTTCGTCTCTCTACTCCGATTGGAGAATCTATCATGGCTAAGAGAGTTTATAGAGATTGTCCCGTCTCCTTATCCCATAGAGTCACTCATATTGATCTTGTAGAGCTTGATATGCTAGATTTTGATTTTATTCTTGGGACGGATTGGTTGCATGCTTGTTATGCCTCTATTGATTGTAGGACCCGAATGGTCAAGTTTTAATTTCAAAATGAGCCTATCCTAGAGTGGAAGGGGGAAAATTCTATGTTTCGAGGTCAATTTGTCCCTTATCTAAAAGCTAGAAAGATGATCTCTAAGGGGTGCATTTACCATCTTGTTAGGGTGAGGGATATAGATTCTAAGACCCCAACTCTTGAGTCGGTCCCCGTTGTTAATGAGTTTTCGGAAGTGTTTCTCAATGACTTGCTCGGTATTCCTGCCGAAAGGGAAATAGACTTTGGTATTGACCTTCTCTCAGATACACAACCTATTTCTATTCCTCCTTATAGAATGGCTCCGGCGGAACTTAAGGAACTAAAAGAGTAGTTGAAAGACTTGTTGGATAAGGGTTTCATTAGGCCTAGTATTTCTCCATGGGATGCTCCGGTCTTGTTTGTAAGAAACAAAGATGGTTCACTCCGTATGTGTATTGACTATCGCCAATTGAACAAGGTTACCATTAAGAATAAGTATCCTCTACCAAGGATAGATGACTTGTTTGATCAACTTCAAGGGGCTATTTATTTCTCTAAGATCGACCTTCGTTCGGGCTGTCACCAATTAAGGGTGAAAGAAGATGATATTCTGAAAACGGCTTTCCGGACTAGGTATGGTCACTACGAGTTCTTGGTGATGTCGTTTGGGTTGACAAATGCTCCGGCCGCATTTATAGATTTGATGAATAGAGTGTTTAAGTAATACCTTGACATGTTTCTGATTGTGTTTATTGACGATATTTTGATCTACTCAAAGAATGAGGGTGAACATGTCAATCATTTGAGGATTGTGTTACAAGTCCTCAAGGACCAACAACTATTTGCGAAGTTTAGTAAATGTGAGTTTTGGTTAAGGTCCGTAGCTTTTCTTGGTCACATTATTTCTGGTAAGGGCATCGAGGTAGATCCTAAGAAGACGGATGCGGTTAAGAATTGGCCTAGACCTCATCACCTTCGGATATCCGTAGTTTCTTGGGCTTAGCCGGTTATTATAGGAGGTTTGTTGAAGGGTTTTCATCTATTGGTTCTCCATTGATGGCTTTGACTCAAAAGAAGGTTAAGTTTGTATGGTTCGAGGCATGTGAGAAGAGTTTCCAATAATTGAAAGATCGACTAACTTCGGCTCCGATATTGACTCTACCGGAAGGATCCGATGGTTTAGAGATTTATTATGATGCCTCGAGAATTGGGCTAGGATGTGTTCTTATGCAAAATGGGAAAGTTGTTACTTATGCTTCAAGGCAACTTAAGGTGCACGAAAAGAACTATCCTACTCATAACTTGGAATTAGCGGAGGTTGTGTTTGTTTTGAAAATATGGCGACATTATTTGTATGGGGTACATGTGGATGTCTGCACCGACCATAAGAGTTTGCAATATGTGTTTAAACAGAAAGATTTGAATCTCCGCTAAAGAAGGTGGCTCGAGTTGTTAAAAGACTATGATATGAGTGTTCTCTATCACCCCGGTAAGGCTAACGTGGTGGCGGATGCTCATAGTCAATTATCTATGGGTAGTGTTGCTCATGTTGAAGATGATAAGAAAGAGTTTGTTCGCGATGTCCATAGACTGGCTCGATTGGGTGTTAGATTGATTGATTCTACTAAGGGTGGTGTTACAGTTCATAATGGTTTTGAATCCTCTTTTGTACATGATGTGAAAGCTAAACAAGATCTTGATCCTAACTTGGTTGAACTAAAGGAAGCGGTACTCAAGAAGTCCATAGAGGTTTTCTCCCAAGGGGGAGATGGTGTACTTCGATATCAAGGTCGGTTGTGTGTTCCCAATATACAGGGTTTAAGAGAGAAAATATTATCGAAAGCCTATAGTTCTCGATATTCTATCCACCCAGGAGCTACCAAAATGTACCATGATTTGTGGGAAATTTATTGGTGGAACGGAATGAAGAAAGATATTGCAGAGTTTGTGGCTAGGTACCTTAATTGTCAACAAGTGAAAGTTGAGCATCAAAGGCGGGGATGTTTGACCCAAGTTATTGATATTCCTACTTGGAAGTGGAAAGATGTGAATATGGATTTTATTGTGGGTCTGCCTCGCACGAGGCGACAATACGATTTGATTTGGGTTCTTGTTGATAGAATGACGAAGTCGGCCCATTTCATTTCCATCAAGACTTCTTATTCGGCGAAGGATTATGCTAAGTTGTATTTGAGGGAGATGGTTAGGCTGCATGGAGTGCCTTTATCCATCATCTCCGATCGTGATGCATGAGAGCATGTGTAATTGATTTCAAGGGTACTTGGGATGATCATTTGCCTTTGATAGAGTTTGCTTATAATAATAGCTTCCATTCTAGCATTGGTATGGCTCCATTTGAGGCTCTCTATGGTAGGAGGTGTAGATCTCCTATAGGTTGGTTTGAAGTTGGTGAAGTTGCTTTGATAGGCCCGGAGTTGGTGCATGAGGCTATGGAGAAAGTTTGACTTATTAGAGAAAGGTTGAAAACTGCCCAAAGTCGACAAAAGTCCTATGCCGATGTTAGAAGAAGAGAATTAGAATTTGATGTTGATGATTGGGTTTACTTGAAAATCTCATCCATGAAGGGTGTAATAAGATTTGGGAAGAAAGGGAAGATTAGTCCCCGTTATGTAGGCCCCTATCAGATTTTGAGGCGTGTTGGTAAGGTTGTTTATGAGCTTGACTTGCCTAATGATTTGGCATCAGTGCATCCGGTTTTCCATGTCTCATTGTTGAAGAAGTGTGTTGGTGATCCGACCTCTATAGTGCCATTAGAGAATCTGGGCATAAAGGATAGTCTTTCCTATGAAGAAGTTCCGGTTGAGATTATAGACCGGCAAGTCCAGAAGTTAAAAAATAAAGAAGTTGCTTCCGTGAAAGTTCTATGGAGTAACCAATTGGTTGAGGGTGCTACTTGGGAGGCCGAGGCCGATATGATGTCCCGATATCCTCATCTCTTTCCTTCCGATCCTACTCTAGCTTGAGGTATCTTGATCCTCATGGTTCATTCTTTTGGTCTCATATGTCATAGTTGATTTTCATGATTCCTTGATTATGCATGTTTATGAAAGAGTCTTATATGATTATGTGCATTGAGTATGAGTGTCATAAGGTCTTTATGATATGATGTGCTGATCATGCTTTAGCTTGGAGCTGATGTTTCCTCCTCGGATATGTGCATTTATATGTTTGCATGTTAGGTTGGGTTGTTAGTCCGAGTTTATCACCCTTCTCATGATGTCCAGGATCTCATTCCAGGACGAATGTCCCCAAGGTGGAGATATTGTAATACCCCAAGCATTCAAAGGATTTTAAATGCAGAACTCACCTGAAGACAGTGACCTACGGAGGCCACCTACGGGCCGTAGATGGATTGACGGGCCGTAGGTGGGGACCGTCAATGGCACTGTCAACTTTCAGGATTTCCAAGTTTCTGAACTTTGACCTACGGATAGTAGGACGGTTCGTAGCTCAGTTGACGGGCCGTAGACGGGTTCCGTAGATGCCTTCCAGACTTAGCCAAATTTTCAGTCCAAAATGAACTTTTTGAAACAATTGACTGAAGAGCAGGACGGTCTGTCAATGGATGTACGGACCATAGATCATGTCCGTTGATTAGCCCCGACAGTTTTTTTAATTAAGGGCTTTTTGGTATTTTCCCTAATTGTTTACCTATTAAGCTAAGTCTGTTATACCCTTAATCTAAGACCTATAAATACTTTCTAAGCCTAATTTTACTCATTCCTAAACTCTCCTCTCAAATATTTCTCTCTCTAATAGAAATCCTCTCTATCTCAAGGAAGAAGAAGAAAGCTTGAATCCTCCATTGAAAACCTTCAATCTTCTCCAATTTCTTGTGGATTTCTTTGAGGTATGATAGTGTTCACCATTAGGAGTCCTTTCCTCCAATAGGCCCTTCCTCTTCTTCATGATTTTCAAAGGTTTACTCTAACCCAATTGAATTAGGGTTTTGATCAATCATTGTGGGTTCTTCAATTATGATTTTAATTGTTGATTTTATGATTCATAGTGCACGATCTAGCTTGATAAAGTAACGTAGCGCATGAATAAGTGTGAATTACATGATTTGATGTAAAGATTGCATGATCCCAAGCTAATTCTCCCCAATTTGATAATATATGATTTGATTGTTGGGTTGAGCTATGATTTGATGAAGTTTATGAAATCAAGCATGAGTTATGAATGAATTGAGGATAATCTTATGAATTTAGCATGATTTTCCTCTATTATGTGAGTTCATTCAAGTATGGGTAAATTGTCCTAATTATGGCTTTCTAAGCATGAGCTTGCATTGAATTGCATGATACGAGTCGAACTTGCATGAACCCATATGAACTCTATGATCTATGAACTATGAGCGTGATGAACTAAGTAAAGATAAAGCTAATGAACTTATGCATGTCTCATATGAAGTAAAAGATGAGTTAAGGGTGCTTTGAGAGTGAAGTGCCAAAGTTATGATATGATGATGCTATGGTTGAGTAGTGAAAGGTTTTCTCACGTAATTATCCCAACATGACTAATAGAAGAGCAAGAGGCGATTACTCATGTTCTTAAGGAGCTATTCTAATGAATGAAGGGACAAGAGGTGATTACCCATGTACCATAATGTAGACAAAGCGGCGATTACCCAAATCTACCAATAATGAGCTTATGACTAATGTAGACAAGAGGCGATTATCCATGTCTACCTAAGATTAAATGAACTATGATTAATTCGTTGGAAGTATGCTTAGTACCGAGTGAAGAAGTGGCGATTACCCATGTTCCATAACCTATGTACCACCATAGGGTGATGGTCTATGATAGACACTAGCTAGTGGATCCACATAAGCTAAGAAGTTCATGGTCTTACATTTGCAAGTAGGACACCTCTTTTCGGTGTGGGGTAGACACCGGATTCCATGTTGATAGCTCACATGGTCTTATATGTCGATTAAGGCTTTTTCCCACAAGTTAATGAACAAGTGTTCTCATGATGAAGTAAAGAAAAGAAAGAAAGATGATTTAGCTTGCTTTGACTTGGATATATGCTTTATGTTTCATGTTTATCATGTTTTTAGCTTGGCCATTGCATGTTATGATTATGTCTGTATCTCTAGCACTATTTATGTGTTTATGTGCATTGCTATCATACTTAGTACTTAATTGTGCTAACGCATACTTTTGCCTACATTAACTTCTTTGGTGTAGGACGTGGCGATTCACCTTCCACTCGTGGCTAGAGCTTGATTAGAGAGTTGATAGAAGACTTGGTGAGTCCTCATCCATCCGAGGACATAGCCTAGCTCTTATTTCCTTCCTTTCATGTATTTCCTTTCAGTTTTTGGATTGTATTTGGCTACGTCCCAACTTTACTTTCTATGATAGATTTTCTTTGAGACATGAGATGTTGACTTCCATTGTTTCTTTTAAAAAGCTTTGATATGAAATTCTCTTTCAAACTTTTATGCTCTATTATCTTGTATGTAATGTATGCTAAGGGCTTGTATGAGGCCTCTCGGGGTCTTGTACGTCATGTCACATCTAGGGGGTACCTTGGGTCGTGACACCTATAAAACTCAACAAATAAGTTAGTAGCAAAATTGCTCACGTCACTCTTTATTTGAACTCTCAACTCACCTTCTATGGCATCGTCTCAAAATTGATAGTGAACTAACTAGCTTTGCCAACCAATTTAAGGTCACCTATCCTTTGTGGTGGAGTAGATTCTTTTGACTCTTGAAAGAAAGACGACCCAAAAAACTAATGGACTTGAATCAAGAAGGTTATCAACGAATTAAGATGAGAAAAGTAAAAGAAAGAAGCACAAAAAGATTCGGACTCAAAACAAAACTAAGTAACAAAATTAGAAAAATTACGTGTTGTTACTTAATTTGAAAGATCAAAGAAATGATTTGATGATTAAAAACTAGTTAACAAGTAATTAAAGATGTTAATTAATTGTTAAGTTGTTGAGAAATAGAAGAAAAATGAGTGTGGAAGAAGAAGAAGTGAATTTGGACATTTAGAAAAATTTTAATCCTCAAAGAAGTTCATCACTTGTAAGACTTTGATTGGATGATTTGATGATTAAAACTAGTTAACAAGTAATTAAAGATGTTAATTAATTATTAAATAGTTGAGGAATTGAAGGAAAAAAATCATGAAGTTTGGACACTTGCAAAATTTTTAGGTCCAAAAAGCTTCTCATACTTAGCTAAATTTTGGCCCTTAAAAGCCTGCACAAAATAGCCTCTGAAGTTGTTGTACATGTGCCATGTGGCACGTCTGGGATAGGCTGGAAGTCAGCTGATGCTATGGTGCTGAGGTGGTGCTGTGTTGGTGCTTAGGTGGCTACTGAGGTGGCAGTTGACTGCTGACATGGCAGTCAACGTGGAAAATATTATTTTTAAATTATTTTTTTTGAAATTCAATTTTTTTTTCAATTTCCACTAATGGATCCAAAAACACCTTGACCCACTTTTGACTTGAAAATATTGGATTAAAAGTAGTTTCTTCCTTCTTCTTCTTCAAGAACTCATGAGAACACCAAGAACATTGATGAATTTCAAAAATTCATAACTCACTCAATTTAGCTCCGATTTTTACGAAATTTCAAACACGAGCTCCTTTCAACACCACGAACAAATTCCAATAGTTTTTAACCCTTAATCTTAAGCCAAAATAAACTCATTTCCTCCATCTTCAAGTTATGAAGAACACCATGAATATGAAGAACACCAAAAACAAATCCTATTTCAAATCTTCACCAAATCACCCCAATTTTCAAGAGTAGCTTCCTTTCAAGCTAGAGAACAATACACAATACCTTTTGAGCTCGAATTCAACCTCAGCCAATAAGACCCATTTGAAATTTCTTCAAAGTTTCAAGCTCCTTTAATGGCGGATTCTTCTTTCCAACTCCAAATTACTTGAAATTTTGAATATAGACTCAAAAAACAATAGGGAACAAGAATCTAGTGTCAAAAACAAGAACAAAAATACGAATCAAAATATTTTTTTCCAAAAAATTGGGCAGATTTATAAGAACTTTTTTTTTATTTTGCAAACCAAGACTAGATTTGTAAAAACAAATCTAAACCTAGCTCTGATACCAAATGATAAGAAAGAAAGAGGCAATTGAAAGAAATAAGAAAACATATGTTGAATTATCGAAATCTAATAGAATTTATGAGTAACAAAGGACTTTATACCTTCACCTCTCAATTGAATCCATCAAACAACAATAACCCAAACTCAATCAAAAATGAGAAAACCAAATTGAATACATAAAGAGGGTAACTCGATGATTGATTAAGCTAGAAGAAGTTAACTATCAATTTTAAGAATTAACCACTAATTACTCACTAATTCCTTAAGGAAATTAAACTACCACTAAATTAGCAACTACAATTTGAGAGTATTCAACATACTCTAAGAGCATGTTTGCTATTGCTACTAAAATCTACTTATTTTTAGAAGCACTATTTTAGAATAGCTTTTCAAAAAAGTGCTTTAAAAAAAACAATTTATGTTTGGTTAATTTATTTGAAAAGTGTTTTTGATAAGCGTAATTGTGTTTGGTTAAGTTTTTAAAAAAAAGCACTTTTGAGAGATAAATTACGAAAAAGGACAAATATCAATGCACTTTTAATATTAAGATTATTTTAAATATCTATTATAAATTTTTTAATTAAAATTTTATTTTTATTAAATTAAAATGTACATATTCAAAATTTCAATCTATATTATGCATAGATGAATAAAAAAACAAATGTAGTGTTGATATATATTAACATGATGATTTAAATATAATTAAAAATATCAAGAAAATTAAATTTAAAAATTATTTCACAAACTAAATCATTACATACGAAAAACTCATCACAAAAATAAATAAATATAGGAGACATATTGGTAAATATCTATATGTGGTAGGGATATTTTGGTCTAACCAAATATAATTTTCTGCTTCTGCTTTTGTTCTTTTAAGAAGTAGAAATTTTTAGTTTCTTCCCAACAGCAGAAAAATTGCTTCTGCTTCTATCTAGAAGCAATTTTACTTATTAGTCAAACACCTCCTTTTTTCAAAATAAGTGATTTTAGCCTTCCAACAACAATGCCAAACAGATTCTAAGTCTTCCAAAATGAAAAAGACTAATATTTATACTAAGAAAAGAAAGAAGATACTTCTTTGACAATTTTACCCTTAATGAGATAAGGGCCTTGTTTGGTTGTCTTCTTTTGTGAATTCTTGAATTCATGAGATGACCATTTGCACACATAGCCACTTCCTTCTTACTCTTCACATTGATGGACCTTTAACACATTATATGTCTTTATTTGGTGTCCATCACGCTCCTCTAAAGATTTCATATGATCTATGTTATCCATGTTGTTATCATCTGGTTTGCTGTGTTTGAGTTCAGTTGTTTAGAGATTTCAAATCTAGGCCAATTTTCTATGGGTTGTGGGCTGTGGTAGCCTGGAAATTGAAATACAAATAATAGTGTATTGAAAACTTTTGTTTTTTTGGTTAACCAAAATATATTATTTGAAAAACCAAAAACCAAACCGGATAACTGAAATTTTAAAATTTAAAACTAAAACCGATCGATCAAACCAAAAAACCAAACTTGAAATTAAAAAAAACTAGTTCGATCGGTTTTTTCGATTGGAACAAAAATATGCCCATCCCTACAGCCTATAGAAGAGGCACCGCGGGTTCAAGTACCACTTAGGGGTGCCCAGCCCGTGATTGCGGCCAGAGCTATGCTGCTAGAGGAGCAGAAGATGCACGGAGTGTTTCTGAGATTTCACCTTTGAGGTTTTCAGGGGCTGTGGGAGAGGAGGCCCATGAGTTTCTTACTACTTGCCGCGAGTGAATATACAATTTGGGGTTGGTGGAGTTGAGAGGAGCCGACTTTACTTAGTATTAGCTAGATAGGCCACCTAGACAGTGGTGGCATGTTTATCTCAAGACTAGGCCAGCTAGGTCTCCTCTGGTATCCTGGTCTAAGTTTCTTGAGGCCTTCTTAGCTAGGTTCATTCCCGTAGCGTCAGAGATCATCTTTGAGATCCGTTCTCCATGTTGGAGTAGGGCTCCATGATAGTACCTGAGTATGAGGTAAGGTTTCACGAGCTCTCCCGCCATGCCACTATAATCCTACCTACTGAGGAGGAGAGAGAGTTCGTGCTTTGTCAGAGTCCCATTGAGACCAAGGCTGTAGTCTCTACAGTCCGTTCTTTTCTAGATGTAGTTGACCATGTCCGTGCCATTGAGTAGCTCCATCATGAGTCCCACGGGGGTAGCAAAAAGAGAGCTAGGCATGAGGGTGCTAGAATGGGTCCCTCTCTAGGCCCAGAAACTCCTATGATAGGTCCCAACAGCGGTTTCAGCACGTTTAGTCTAACTGGCCTATTCAGGCCTTATTACAGGCTTCAGAGAGTGACCAGTACAGTCAGAGTGATGTCAGCTCGAGTTAAAGTTGAGGTGGGTCCCAGTCAGGTGCTTCATTCCATGATTGTCATTACTTTGTGAGTCAATCGGCATAGGAATGTTATGACTATGGGCACTTTGATCATTGATCCAGAGATTGCCCTTTGCGCAGGTGGATTGTTCCAACTACACAGGTTGCTCTACCAGCTCCACTAGTAGCACCTCCTGTTAGAGGCAGAAGCCAGGGTCAGGACCTTCATTGTGGTCACCAGGGTATTCGGGGTGGTCCTTGAGGAGGCAGATCAGGTGGTAGGATAGATACCTAGGGTAGAGGTGGACAGACTCACTTGTATGCAGCTCCAGTGAGGGCGGAGGCTGAGGCATCGGATGATATGATCACAAGTACGATTCTCTTAGTCATTAGCCTGTCATGACTTTATTTAATCTGGGCTCTACCTTTTCATATGTATCTATATATAATGTTTCTCATTTAAGTATGAGTTCGGAGCCTTTGGCAGCTCCATTTCATGTGCCAACCCCCGTGGGCGAGTCTTTAGTAGTGGATCCAGTGTTTCGATCTTGCTTGGTGACTATCCAGGGGCATGACACCCGGGCTGACCTTGTCTTGCTTGATATTCTTCAATTTGTGTGATTATGTCCATGGACTGGTTATCCCCCTACCACGTGGTCTTAGATTTCTTCTTTGAGACTATTACTTTAGCCATGTCTGGTATTTCCTCGGTGGTGTGACAGGGCTCTTGTAGTAGCACACCAGTTGGAGTTATTATTCGGGCTTGAAAGCTAGTGGGTAGCGGTTGTTTATCTTACTAGGCCTATGTTCAGGATGTGATTAGAAAGGTTTTTTCATTGAGTCAGTTCTTACTATCCGTGAGTTTGTGGATGTGTTTCATACTGACCTACTTGCCCTACCCCAAGAGTGTGATATTGATTTTCCTATTGATCTTGAGTCAGGTACTCGTCCTATTTCTATTCTGAATTATCGGATGGCCCCCACAGAGCTCAAGAAGCTCAGTGTTCAGCTTCGAGATCTCTTGGGTAAGGGATTCATTTTGCCTAGTGTATCGCCTTAGGGTGCCCCATTCTGTTTGAAAAGAAGAAGATGATACGATGCAGATGTGTATTGATTACAGGCATCTGAATAAGGTTACGGTGAAGAACCATTACCCCATGCCTTGTATTGATGATCTATTTGGCCATCTTCAGGGTGATACAGTGTTTTCGAAGATCGATTTGAGATCAGGTTACCATCAGTTGAGGATTGGGGCAGCGGACATCCCTAAGACCATATTTAGGACTCAGTAAGGTGACTATGAGTTCCTTGTGATGTCTTTCGTGTTGACTAATTCCCCTGCCACCTTTATGAACTTGATGACGCAGGTGTTAATGCCTTATCTTGATTCACTTTTCATAGTGTTCATTGATGATATTATTGTATACTCGCAGAGCAGGAGAGATCATGAGCAGCATTCGTGATTGGGCTAGGCCCAATTCACTTACAAAAATTTGAAGCTTCGTCGAATTAGTGGGCTACTACATATGGTTTGTGGAGGGCTTCTCTACCATTGCAGCACCTTTGACCCAGTTGACTCACCTTGATGTTCCTTTTGAGTGGTTTGAGGAGTGTGAGTTGAGCTTCTAGAAGGTCAAGGAGTTGGTTACCACCGCTCCTGTATTGACTCTTCCAGTTAAGGGCGAGGGTTTCCCGATATCAGCACTTCAGCTGGTTTGCTCAAACTCTGAATTCTCCGACGGGGTGTCTGGGATTAGTTCAACATCCCGTGCGTGCAAACGAAATATGCTACCCCATCAAATTCGGCCTTCCAGACTCAACAGAACTATCAAAACTTCTATCCTATGTCGTTTCGATGAAAAGTGGGTCCCACACCCAAGTTCCATTTTAAGCTAAAAACCATAAGAAGGCTCAAAATGAGATCGAAAGCCTAGGGAACCGCACGAAAGGTCGTTCTAGACCAAACTCGACATACCGGAGCTAACCGCGTTGACAGAATTCTCATCCGATCACGTTTACCAAGAATTTTGACCAAATTCAACCCTTAGCTTAAGCTTCAAAGTTAAAACGCCTAACGGCACAAATTCACACCAGAATTTCTCGGGGCCCGAACCAATTATGCCCCTAGCCTAAAATGGCCCTTCTGGAGCTGATGAAACCGTCAGAATTTCATTCTGAGACTGTCTTCCTGAACTTTTCACTAAATTCAACCATTCAAGTTTCAAAGGCTTCAAAATATGAAAACATTCACAAAATCCAAACGAACGACCAGGCGACCAAACTGTCAGTCCCAACAAGTCATAAATGACTTATGGTCGCTAGAGGAAAGCTCTAAATGTTGAAAAGATCGGAAAAAAAAGAAAATGACCTGGAGGATCATTACAACCAATGGGTAAGTCAACCCGTACCCAGAACGACAAGTAATGAGCACAAGGGTAGAACTAAATAGAAGTAACACTAACAAAAGAAATGCTAGAAACACAAGAAAATCGAAAGTATATACAATAGAAACCCTCCCAAATCCTTGAAGTCACGAGTACATAGCTATCTATTAAGAACAAATACAAGTCCTAAAAGTGGACCACAACAAGCTGTCTCAAAGGTAAAAGACTAGCTAGCATAAGTACAGAAGGAGATAGGCTGATCCATTACACTAAGTGCTCACCCTCGTCTGCGGTATCCACAAACTGCAAAAGATGGCACGAACGATCACTGCTGGTAGCTAGTACTAGGACTTGGATCACGAAAAAGATGCAGAGTAGCATAAGTACCAAAACAAAGGTACTTTGTAGGCATTATAGGCCGACTGATCAAGAAAGGTAAACACAATCTGAAAAGAGAGAATCTAGACACAAACAAAGGTCGAAGTGGGAAAAGAAAGAAAGAAAGCACACGAGCATAATGAAAATAAATCTAAGTACAGTTAAACTAAACCTAACTGGACCCCCATAAGCCCTAAAGGTACACTCGTGCACAAGTTTAAATAAAATCCAAACGGGACCCCATTAGCCTGACAGATACACAGAATAGCTAAGTCTATAAGAAAGAAGAGTAGCTCAAAACCGAATCCAAGAACATAAGTCGGGCTCCCAGCCCAGTAACCACGAACCAAGAAATTGGTCAACTCACAACCCAACTAGCAAAAGTGACAATCAACACAGGCCACCCAGCCAGACAGTTCACTCCTAGGGGCATAAGTCGCCCAGCTAGCAAGAGTGACCCGAGGGCATGTCGACACCGTAGAGGATCTCAAATATCAAGGCTGCCCAGCCAGCCAGTCCACTCCAAAGGGCAAAAACCTCCCAGCTAGCAAGAATGACATGGTGGCGTGTCGACTCCGAAGAGGATCTCAAGTAGGCTCCAAGCCACCATGGATCGACGTCCACTCCCAAAGATATCACAAAAGGCTCCCAGCATGAAGGACTTTAATCCTGAGAAAGCACACAACCTCCGATAAGGCATTGGAGCCGCAAAAATAGGGAGAGAAGACAGAAAGGGATAACAAGTTGCGTAAAGGCCTAAACTAAGGCTTATATTATCATACCCAAGTCTGCTATTCCAGTCTACAAGGACCTAGTTCATCTGAGATGACGTTAGAAACATAATAAAGCCACAAGGCTCGTGAGTCTAAGGCATCACTAGTCTATCCTAGACTAAGGCCGAGCATGCTTCAAAAAACAAGTAATAACACAAGTAAATCACACAGTATGCAACAACACTCATACAACCCCTAACTAACATGGTACTACCCTCGAACGGTGATAATAAATCCTAAAACATGGTTCCTAAGAAGAAAACCAGGAATAACTAGGCACACACCCCCAATTCACACTAATCATCATGAATTCACACATTCATGCTCAATCTAAATAGAAAGGAAATCGTAACCTACCTGTAGGCCGACTGTGCAGGCTCCAAATCACAAGGTCAGAGCTTTTCATTTCCAAATAGCCTCCGAACGCTGCCATGTTATCAGAAATAGGATCACAATGTAAGTACGGTCGTTTAGACACTAAAAACACATAAAATTGAGATGGGCCAATTTTGGAGTCAAACGGGAATTGTGGGACTCGCATCAAAATTTCTGGAATTGACTCTGTCAAGAGGTCCTAAACTATGCCACGAACTTATGTTCCAAAATTATACACAATTCGAGGCTCGAAACAGTCAAAACAACAACAGTGCAATTTAACAAGAAAACTAAGCTAGGGAAGCCTATAACTCACAAATTCACTCTAAAAGTTGGCTCTTCAACAGCTCCTGATCACAAACCCAAGTAGCCACACTCCCAAAGATCACGTATGACTTTGAATCACTCAAATCAGAGCTCTGATGAGGGAGAAATTGCTAAATCAAACTTGAACAATGGCTGAAAAATCACGCCTAAGACTTTTATTAAAAGACTGCCTGACCTTTGCTTAAGAGGCCACTAATGTCGCTTAAGCGACAAGCCTCAAAAAGGTAGGCCTCGCTTTTGCGAGTTGTTGGCCGCATAAGCAATCCTCTCTTAAGCAAACCCAGTCCGCTAAAGCAAACACAGGGTTGTTGTAGCGACAGCCACCCGAGCGGCTGGCCTCGCTTAAGCGGAGCCCTGGTCGCAAAAGTGGTGTTTGCTTAAGCGAACCTAGAGGCACAAAAGCAACTGCACCAGATCACAGGCACCATAAAATTCCACCAAAGTCCCCCGATAACTGACCGAAAGCTCTGGATCAGTTCAGAACCCCATACACACATATTCCAACCACTCAAAGTTGATATTCTAGACTCAACAGAGCAGTCAAAATTCCCATATGAGTCATCTCAGAAAAAAAGTGGTTCTCACACCCGAACTTCATTTTAAGTCAAAATCCACAAGGGGGCTCGAAATCAGTCCAGAAGCCTCGAGATCCAAATGAAGGGTCGTTCTAGACCAAACTCAATATTCCAGAGCTAATCATGCTGACAGAATTCTCATAATTTACTCAGAATGTTGACTAAAGTCAAACTTAGGCCTTAACTTGAAAGTTAAAACGCCTAATCGCACACTCGCACTGAAAATCTCGAGAGTCTTGCTGATCATGCTACTAGTCTCAAATGATATTTCCGAAGCTGATGGAATTGCCAGAATTGGATTTTGAGGTCATTTTCTCGAACTTTTGGCCAAAACTGACAGTTCAAGATTCAAAAGCTCCAAAACACAAAACTCGCATAAAAACTAAACGAACGGCCATGTGACCGAACTGTCAGTCCCAGCAAGTCATAAATGACTTGGGATCGGTACAGGAAAGCTCTAAACGACGAACATGAGGCATAAACACATAAATGACCTAGAGGTCATTATATCAGATCTATAATAGAGTTTTAATACCATTCAGACTCAATTAAATAATAAGCGTTATTTTAGAAAATTTATGTTCTTCCCCGCTTCTCTTCTTGGCAAAGTTTCAAGTTTCTTGCTCTCCTTTTCCAACCAAATATCATTTTTTTTCTTTTGAATGAGTAAGTTTTCATAATCTGTTACAAGTATTTATCTAGCATTTTTAATATACACAATATTCTTGGGTGAATTGATATTTATGAAGAACTCTTCTTGTTACAAATATTCAGTAAAATCATCAAAACAAAAGAAAGAAAAAAATTTCTTGTATGCTTATTTTTGAAACTTTCACAAAAGCGTTTGTTTGCTATCAGACATTTTTTTTTTGGAGGGGGGGGGATTAATAATCTTATTGATGAAATAATTTTTTTGGAAAAAATTATCTTGATTTTGCATTATAATTTTTATTGAAATAGTGTTTAATTTCTAATTTTTTCAAAAAATAAATTATGCACATTCAAATATTGAAAACAAACAAATGTCACTTTCCCTTTTTATTGTTTTGACTTTCCTCTTTTTGATTTTGTTTTAGTTAGTCTTTTTTTTAGATGCTTTCTTTAAATGGGTTTAACACTTTTGGCTTGCCCATTCGTGTAAATACTTGGTTGATTTATAAATCTGACCCGTTGGATCTGTTTGGCCAAAAAAAAATAATTTTAATTATTTAGTGTTTAAACCTAGAAACAACATCTTAATATTCAAATGTGCATTCAGATTCAGACCTCTTAATCTTAATGAAAACAAATAAGGCCTAAAAGTCATATCTTAAAATACCTTAGAACTTTTAGACGGCTTAATCTGCTTCTAATACAATAGTAGGTAACATACAGGCACTAACATATTGTAATATATTGTAAGCTTGTGTGATAACTATGCGACTAAGATACTTTAGGCTATCCTACAGACTCACCATGTACTCTCCCTTCTCGGGAGGGAAGTCAAGCAGGTGGAGCCCGGAGGAGAGGTCCGGTTGCGGTAGGAGAATACATCCGTTGGAGTTAGGGGTGGCAAAATAAAACTCAACTCGTTCAACCCGCCCAACCTGTTTAAGATTTGGCGGGTTATTGACCAGCCCATTCATTAGCTCAATCCATTTGAGCCCAACCCATTTCAACCCATTAAAAATTGGGTTGATGTGTAACCCGAATTGACTCATGAAAAATCTTGTCAAAATATTTTTAAAAAGCTTTTTTTTTAATTTGGCATGTTGTATATGACCATAATAAAGAAAATAATCATTTTATTAGATACTAAAATAGTTTAAAAGAACAAATAAAACAATTAAGTTTAGTAAAAATTGGGTCGGGTTGGGTCTTGACCCGTAATGTAACCCATTACCTAACCCATTTTGACTCAACCCGTTTTGACCCAAGCAAATTTGGGTTGGGTTAGGTCTTGACTCGATTGTTGTCTTAACCCATTATGACCCGTCTAAGTTTGACCCAACCCGCCCAATTGCCACCCCTAGTTGGAGTGTTAGGTGAGCTGTTTAGATCTATGCCAGGAAATTTTGAGCACTTCTGTATGAATTTATATTTATATCAGAGATAATGGGATATCTCATCTCTAGTTATATTGTTTGCAGACTTCAAGTCCCAAGTATAGGTGCCCCTGGATTACTCTCATATATTACTATTACAATAACACTCTTAAGTCAAATGGCTTGGTTACACAAACTAAAAGTGGAACTTTAAATTGTTGAACCGCCCGTCATCATGTATGGTCTTCTGATAAGGGAAAATGTAAAACTACTAACTATGCCTAACAATATTATGGGCCACTTACCAATAGCAACACTTGTTATTGCTTGTGGCCATTTAGAAGGTTATGTTGACAAGTTTTAGTAAGAACTTGTTAACACCACTTATAATGGTGTTCTCTATTGGTGAATTATATATAGTCTAGTTTATAACTTTGTTGTATGAAATTAACCACCACCTTTATTTCAGTCCATGTAACACTTGAGCTTTCACTATTCACCTATAGTTGGCCTAACTTGGCAGTTGGACGACCAATTAAACATTAATGTAACCAAACATGCTGTATTGCAGATGACTCTACTCTAGACAGATAAATTCAAGGCAGATATGAAATTTATTTCGCATCACATCACTGTCTGTAGGCTGCAGCAGACAAATATATTTAAACAAGATAAAAGGGTAGTGAAAATCCAGACAGTCAGGTTGGAAAATTGTGCTGGAAAGCAGTAAAGGGGCAAGGCATTATAAAGACAATATAAGAAGGTAAGGTATAGTCATAAGTTCCTTCTCAAGAAGGCAGAAAATGATGGCAAAAACATTTACCAGTCGGGCACCCTTTACCAACAAAACCCAAAAAAGCAGGCATCAAATGTCACTACTTGACTGTAACAATCTTGATCACAGAAGCAGTTCCAACACGGTGAAGGACTACAACGGAATCTCCTTCCTTGCATAACCCTTTTATTTTGGCATGTTGAAGAGCAAAATACAGTGCTTCTTCTGTAGACTCTTCATGGGAAGCCCTAGCTGACCCTGCATGGAGAACTGGAACCAATCCCCTGAAGATAAGGCTGTGCCTTGCTGGAGACTCATCACTGCAAGTCCAATCAAAAGAATCAGTCTTGATCTCAGGGACAACCACAGACAATATAGGCATTCCAGGCCTGTACTTGGCCACCAACTTTGCCGTACTTCCTCCCCTGGTTAACACAAGGATAAGAGCAGCTTTTGCAGAGTTAGCGGTACGAACGGCAGAAGATGCAAGGCTCTCCAAGGGGCTCATGGGAACTGGTGCATTTGCCATAATTCTTTTAAACACATCTGGATAATCAATTGTGCTCTCTGCTTCAATACAAATTCTGGCCATGGTTCCCACTGCAAGATCAGGATAAGCTCCAGCAGCTGTTTCACCACTAAGCATGACACAGTCTGTGCCATCAAGAACAGCATTGGCAACATCTGTTGCTTCTGCGCGAGTTGGTCTTGGAGATTTGATCATGGACTCCAACATTTGTGTTGCTGTGACAACAGGTTTCCCTTGGATGTTGCACTTGTAAATCATTACCTTTTGAGCCAAAAAGATCTTTTCAATTGGAATTTCCATTCCCAGGTCACCTCTTGCTACCATAAATGCATCAGAGTTGGCAAGAATGTCATCAAAATTTGCTACACCTTCCTGGTTTTCAACCTAAGAGGGAAAAAATAAAATTAAAAGTATTTTGACAAGTTTGTGAGTCTAATTCAGTAATGTCAAGGTAAAAAAGAAAAGGAATTAAGTGATGCATCGGTCAATTCTAGGGGTGTGCATCGGTCGGTTAAGTTCGGTTCGGTTTTATGTATTATCGGGGTTCAGTTTATCGGTTTTCAATTTTTAAATATGCTAAATCAATAATCAAACCAATAAGATATTTTTTATCAGTTTTGGTCCTCTTAACGATTTGATTTTCGGTTTAACCAATAAGAAAATGCTTATAAAACAAATGTAAGACTTCTCCAACAATTTGACGCGACAAGACAATAATATAACTTCACAGAACGCTCATAAAATAGAAACTGTAATAACTAACATGAAAATGAAAAGAACTATACAAGTGCAATAAAAAGAGAAATTAAGAGGAATAGGGTTCTTACTTTAGATTTTGGCATTTTGTATAATGTTCAAAGTCACTGTGAAGTGTGAAATGAAGGATAAAGGGCGAAGGCAATAACCAATAAGGTACTGAGATTAATATTTAATATTTAATATTTAAGTGGGGGTAAAGTAGTAAATTACTATAGTCTTAATGGGTTATCGGTTTACCCCATGACCCAGTATTACGAAATCAAAACCAAACCGTAATCCGATAAAAAAAATTTATAAAATCGCTAAGAATCTGTTAACCCAATAACTCAATAGCAATAAACCAATAGCATTTTTTCAATTTGATTTAGTGGTCGGTTCGGTTTTTGCACACCCCTAGCCAATTCACAGTTTATATCACTATTTAAAATTACAGCTGACAAGGTAACGTTGCTGACAATTGAAATATTCTGGTAATGCTTAATCCAGATCAGACAGAAGAGAAAGGGCTAGATTACCACAAGTTTAGTTCAACCGATGATGTTAATCCTCAATTCTGGGGATAAGGAGTTAAGATTAAATCGCTCATTTATTGTATTTCCCCAAATTAGTGTGTTATGTAAGACACTCAAGTACCACAAGGCCATCTAGAAATACATAGTAATGATGCAATAAAGTGAATGGACAACTTCATGGAGAAAAGATCAGACTACATAGTTATCCAGTCAGAAGCAAACCTTAGACATTAGAAGGATGTTCTTTGCATGTTCACCTAGCAGCTTCCGAACCTCCACAAGATCTGAACCCTTACGAACAAAAGATAACGCAATCATGTCAATATGATTTGGAACTCCCCAATTTAAGATGTCATCCTTGTCTTTATCTGTTAATGTTGGCAGATCCACAATTACTCCAGGGAGATTGACATTCTTTCTTTCACCAAGAACAGCAGTGTTCTCACAGCGGCATCTTACCAAACCTTTTTCTTTGTCACAGGACAAAACGGTAAAGGTGATTGTGCCATCTGCACAGAGGATCACACTTTGTGGCTTTACATCCTCTGCTAACTTTTTGTAGCTCATGCATATCGTACTCTCATCACCTTTAATGCTGTAATCAGTTGAGACTGTGATCTCCTGACCCTGTTTAAGTTGAACAGGCTTACCATCTTTTAAAAACCCTGTTCGAATTTCAGGACCCTACAAGATGAAAATGAAGAGTCTGAACTTTCACATAAAAAGGTGAAGGCTAGACAGGGCTAGGCAATCATATAAGTATCATGGTTCTTAGCAAGTATAGAGTTCAGAGTCTAAATTGACATTTCACATTGCCGCTAAACATCAATAACAATTCTCAGTTACATAATATAGAACATGTTAATCTTGATTACAGCCGGAGCAAAAGATGAGCACAAAATTATGTACAAGAAACAATGAAAAAATGAGTTAGAGACCACCTCTCTTAATTAACAAAGAATAGAACTTCACTTAAAATTTCAGTAATATTACACTAATTATTAAGGAGATGCCATTCTCCAGGATAAGAATGACATAATGTTCTGGTCAACATTGAAGTGCCAAATGATATCTTTAATCAAGTTCAATGACTAAAGTTTGCATAGCGATTCAATATAGTCCAGTTGAGCCAAGATTAGAACGGAAAAAGAGAACCCAGAATAAGACAGAAAATTATTACTTCAGCACAAGGCAATAGGTACACAACAATCTCAAATAATACCATCTAACATCCAAATTTTCCTTTTTGATTGGTAATAATATCTAATTTCCAATTAATGTTTATTTCCATCAAGATTTAAAGCTCGCCACTACTACATTCTAATATCTATCATTTAAAGACTCATTTACTTGGCACGCTTAATAAACATTCTAAACCAGTATGATATTCTAAAAGTTTCTAACAGAGCTTTTATACTTCTCCTCTGTTACTACACAGCTATTTAGCTTTGCAACCTTGCTTGACACCCATGTATACTTCCATGAGGATCCATCCAAAACAACACAGCATATATCAGAATTTTAAAGTAATATTGTCGGCCCACATTGGGCAATGAATGAAGAACGCTACACATGCTCTCAAACCTACACGTGGAAACATTAAAAGTATTCTAAAATATGAAAAAGTGATGGAAGACCAAGAACAACTCAAACCGACAACTGTTAGGTCATATCAGGCTTATTTCATTACAACTTACTACTCAGTCATAGACTTTTAGCATATCCATCTATCACAAACATAAGTTCCCAAGGTGACTAACAACAATGGTAGTGGAATGCCTTCTGTAATGATGCATCAAAGTTTCTATCCGTTGCTTCTCGGATAGGGGAAGACTAATGTTCTCTATCAGATAAAACAGTGCCAAACCCCAGGAAAAAACTCATAATTGGCCATCCATGTTCAAAATGGATGGAACTCAAACTCCTCACCCAACATGCAATTGAACTTCAAATTGTAGATCAATAAAACCAATCAAAACAAAAAAAAAATTGTACATCAATTAATTGACTACACACCATAATTAATTTGCCCAAGAAAAAGACATTTCACCAACTGTGTAATACACAATTCTGGAAGGAATCCAACTTTCCAAAATCAACCTCGAGGGTCCAATTACTCCTATTAGTCTGCAGAGTAACATATTAATACACCAATTTTCAACAGTCTAGCCTCTCCATGTGTCTAATTAACAACTAGACCCCAATTCCAAATTCCAAACTAGTTAGAATCAACTATATGAATACTAAATATGAATCCCGCTTATTTTCGACCCATTCCATTCCAATAGAAAGAAAAAAAAAGGGACAAAACAGCACATGAAGTAGAAAAAAAAAATCAGACAACTAACAAGAGGATCTGCCAAGTAGCAAAGAATCAAACAAAAGATCAAACTATGGACGACCCATATACAAGCAGTTTTTTATTCCGATAACCGATCTGTGAGTAGACGTTATACCAATTGAAGAAGCGTTAGTCTGGCAATTTTAGAGTAATAAAAAGAAGTATACCCACCTTGGTATCAAGCATAACAGCACAGAGAATACCAGTATTCTCCATAGCCTGTCGGAGATTATCAATGGTCTCCTGATGATACTCATGAGATCCATGAGAAAAGTTGAATCTGGCAACATTCATGCCAGCCAGGAGAAGCTTCTCGACCATGTGAACTGATCGAGATGCAGGGCCTAAAGTGCATACTATCTTGGTCTTAGGCCTCTTGACGGTACAAACATTGTTGCTTTCAATCGCCATAGCCAAAAGGAGAGAAGGAAAAGAAAACAAAACAAAAACAGAAAGTGCAATAAGAATATTGTGGTGGTGAGAGAAGGAATAGGTCGAAGAATAAAAAAGAAACGTACGGCGTGCGGACTTGACGTGATATCTGTTGAACTTTTCTTCTATTTATTTTATTATATTATATTATGGTTTTAGTTTAGGTATTTGTGGGGACCACTATATTCTTGAGACACAAGCTATTTCTCCTTTCCCGCACTCTTTCCATTCGCTTCCACAACCATTTTCATTTCTTTTCTTTTTTTTATTTTATTTGTTTTTCCTTTTCTCTTCTTCTTTCCATTCATGCCTCGCTTTTCAATTCCATTTTGCCTTGAAAAACAAGTTGATTACTTTCAATAAAACTTCTTATTCCATTCCTTCCATGTCATACAAAGTTAAATATTGGGATATGTCTTTTGCTTAAAAAATATATTTAAGGTCAACAATTAAAAGTTAATTTCATCATTATTTTCTAAATTATTCTCCTAGAAAATATAAAAGGAGTTAAGAACCTTACTAAAAAGAAAAGATAAATCTGGAAAAATAATTGAAACGGAAAACTATATATTTTTGTAGATATTTTAGTTTTACTCAATTTAAATCCGAAAAAGAATTGAATAATATTTTTAATACAAATATTAAGTGCTAATATAAGTGTAACGATTCATTCTGTCATGATAGCATTAGTTAGGGTGTAAGTACCTAGATAGAGTTTTCTTACGATAAGACTTTGTAAAAATCTCATTTTAGGATAGTTTTTGACTAAAATCGGTTGTTCTGGGATTTAGAGATCGTTTGTAATTTATGGTGTAGTGTTTAATGATTTTGGATTTATATTATGAAAGTCGAGGGGCTTACTGGACCATAAAAACTTTCAGAATGAGAAACAGATTCATAGAACTGCAGTTATAGCGATTTCTACGATGAAATATTTTTATGTTGTCTTAAATTCCAGCGTATGTTGCAAAATGGGGAAAACAGAAACTTCCCTGAGCTACTTGCTGTAGCACAAATTACATCCTTAATTGGGATTAAAGCGATCGATGTCAAAATATAGTAACCCAACTAGGTTGGGGTCGAATTCCATAGAGAGCGTGGTGACTGATTTTTATAATTTGCTATTTAAATTTATATTAGAAACTACTATTGGAGATGGGGGTTTAAATGGAGAGTTATTAACTACTTTAAACTACTTAGATTTTAATCAAAGACGATCTAGGGCTACAATTCTTACATATCAAAACTCAAACAGATAGTTTACTACCAACTCATTCATGTGTGTTTATTGTGCGAAATTGACGAATCTTTATGCCTTCTGAAGTCTCTCGACCGAATTAAGAGAATATCACCCTAAGTTTTCGTCGGCACTTAAATTTTGAATTAATTTGTTCATTCTTCACATAACTCAGGTTAGCTATCTTACCTCTAACTCAATCTATTAGATGGAGGTTGGTAGGCCCAAATCCCTAATAATGATTATTTTTTTTCTAATCTTAACCTCTTTTATAAAATAAGTCGGAATACAAGTGAATTCTTCATGTTTGCAACCATTAAAAAAATAATCTTTATGAAAAAGTCTTAATACACAATGATTATCCCTTCTTGAGAAGATTTCTATGTAAATAATCTATTATCATCATCTCTACTCTAAGTTTCATAACCTTAGTTATGAGTTTAGCTACTCATAACTAGTTGCAAATAATAACATTTATAATTTAAACTACTAAAGAACATGAATATAAAAGGAAGTAAACAAAACATTTGATTAATGTAGTTCTTGCAAGAGAATCTTGTTCGTTCCACAATAATCTCCTAAAAATCGATGATTAAACCCTAAAAGCTAAGAATAATGAATCTTCTATGTTATGAGTAATCCCTAACCCTAAGAAGAATTTGTAACCTTTAAAAATAACGCATAACTCTAAAATGTCATCTTAATGACATATTTATAATAGTAGGTTTGGAATTCTAATCCCAGTTGAACTCTACTTTGACTTGGTCAATTTCAATCGGGAAAACCAGGGGGTCACAGTGCGGGCCTTATCACGTGGCCTAAGGCATCGCATCATGGGGTCTTTCCCAAACTCGTACATCATTTTTCATGTGTTGTAAGTTCATCGTAAGAAATTTTTTGTTTGTGAATCTCAATTTTGGGACAAGTGCGGTATGGAGTTCAACACGTGGCAAGCACCCACGCGCCGCGAATTCTATATCTTGTCATGACTCAAACCATCGTGACTGGCATCCACACCAATCTCCCGAGGGGTGAACCAACACTCAACATCTAATCACATGCAATAACTAAACATTCTAGCTAAAACATGAAAGTATAACATAATAAAGTCTAAATCTCAAAATAAATCACTAAAATAGCAAAAGTTCAAACTATTACAACTCCAAAATTTGAAAGTCGTCATACTAAAACATCTAACTAAAAGTCTAAGAGAGGAAACTGCTAAATGATAAATAATCTCAATGTCTCAAAAGAAAGACCTCAAGATAAGAGCATATGCGGCAATCCCAATAGAAATAGCTCACCCTCATATTTGAAAGCAACTCAACTAAATGCGGGGTCTAGTAGATGCATCTAGATCACAGTCTGCACTTAAAAGACAGTATAGGAGTAGTACAGGTAGTCATCATAAGCCAACTAAGATTAGTGACAAATAATCACAACTATAGAATAGATAGAAATGTAATTCCATGTAGTTAATACATAAGTCACACTTCATCAAATTCATCACAATAATTAGCACACAATATGAAATCAGACATAAATACAACTTATCATCACCCATTTAACATTTCACAATCCAACACCATAAAATTATCAATTTTATACAATTTTTTGTCCATGCTTAGTATTTTAAAGCAAAATTATTTATATGAGTTTAAACATATATCCCTCATCAACGTCTCTAGACCTTAACTAGCATATCAAAATCATGAAGCACTAATCATCAATCATCAATCATATATAAGTATAAGGCATCTATATACTTGTTCAAGATGCAAACAACGTATATAAATCATGAAATTTATATCCATTATGACCTTGTAGCTATAAAATCATTGTAGCTGCCAAAATCATCAATCATCTCTCAAATCATAAGTCCCACACTCATATACACACATGTCAAAGGATCTTAATCTTGCTCATCTATTCATGACTTGCATAGAATCCTAGATGTTTATGTATCGTACTGCATGGTACCTGATCTAACCACACACATAATCGCTTGTTCATAAGCTCACATCGGACTCAAGTCACTTATCATTCGAATAATGATTATATTCATACTATATCTTAATATTTCAATATGGAAACATTTACAATTGCCTCTCAAGGTAACACAACAAAAGTAACACAATCACAAGACCATCATTCATAACATCATCAAAGAATGTGACAATTACAAGTTCATATTTCATAATATTAGTAAATAATCAATTAAACGGTTTACATGCTTAATCATACAAGTAACACTTAATTCAATTAGAAACAACATCAATTATGTCTGAAGACCAATCAACATACAATACAACTCACATTACATATTATCAAATAAGTAAAATTTAACTTTAATTAAATCGTAACCTACCTCAACCGACGAATTGAAAGCGAACAAGCTAAATTGCTAGAGCCTTTCCTTTTATCAAAGCCTCAGAACACTCAAAGTATAAGACAAACAAAGCATAAGATCACTTTGATACCCTATTTTTTCAAATGAAGGTCTTAGATATTCAAACCCACACGATTCTACCTTTTTGAAGGTTTAACGAATTATTAATAGATTATTTTATCAAATTGGGGGTTACTGTTGCTCCCAAATGCACACGCAAGTGTACGTGGTCGTGCAAGTAATAAAGTGGTTCTTTTTAGAAACTGGATGTCGAACCCATAGGGACTTGTCAATTAACTATTTACTAAATTATACTAATTCTGATTATTTATTCAAGTGGAGGATGTCAAATATGAATATATATTCACTAAACTAAAAATAAAGATAAAATAATAAAAAGGCAATTAACTAAGAAAAGATAGATTTTTCATACAATCAATGAATGAATCTATATAGGATTATGATTTAACTAACAATCATGTTTAACATCAATTTCATCAACTTATTTGATTATCTAGTTGTTGATTCACGAGGTTGATAATATAGTCATGATCTCCCGACCTCTAATTGTCTACCACAATTGACAGTCTAACTACATCGTTGAGCGGGGATAGACTGGACCAACTATGGAGCATTACGTTGTCTTCCCGTATTTGCGCCAAGCAAGGCACCTAGGTATATCCCTATCCTAGACACAAATCAATTCAAGTGATATGCAAGAAAATATCATGCTCCTTATATTCCACGTTCTATCCCTCTTTCCTCTCCCGAGTTCAAAAGAAGACAATAAATTTATTCTAATGGTGGCCAAGCATCAAAATAGTAATCACAAGAATATAAGAACAACCAATATGATAAACAATTATGCCGAATCAAAATAACTAAACAATCATTTTGTAAGTAAATATAATCCAAGAACGAGAAGTTTAACTCCACATAGAGATAGAGCAATTACAACGAATCATTCAAAGAAAAGATGTAAAATAAATAAAAGAGAAGAAAAGATAAAAGCCTAGATCAAAAGTTATTTTCTACATTGTATCCCCTTCTCCTAATAATTATTCTTATGGACTATTTATAGATGTAGAAAACCCTAAATAAAATAATTGAGTCCATCAACTAGATAGTCATCCATCAAAATTCGCTTCTTTTCAATTCTCCCAACCTTTTGAATATATATAAATATTAATATAATATTCAATTTAATCTATTAAGCTATCTGCTTGATTTTCTTCTTCAACCTTCCATTTTTAAATCGTTTTAGCTCTAAACTTCTTCATCTCTATATCAATTTATTCCTACAAATAAAATATACTATTTAGCATAATCCATAAAATTAATGCTCAAAAAGGACAAATACAAATAATAAATGTGAGACAAATAATAATTAAAATATGTATTTTTGGCCTCACATCAACACCCCACAATTAAACGTTTGCTCGTCCTCGAGCAAGCATTAAAGCTCATCTCAAATAAATCAAACTAGGGATTCCATCACTTTGATTAATACAAACAATTAGGCCATATTCAAATTTCAAACCATCAAGTACACTTCTCAATCATTATGCAAGATATACAATTAAACAACGAACCTCTAACCTCCTAACCTCAAGGAAAGACTTTGAACTCATCAAATTTAAGCTTATTCACCTATTCTCGTCAAAAAAAAGTTAATAAAATCACCTATCTATCATGAAACAAGTGCCCTCACAAGAAAAAATAGTCCACACACTCAATCAAAAAAGATTGAATATAAATTAAGGATTTAGCATTAAAGAACAACTCACACTCACAAATAAAATTCACATGTATACACAGAGAACCATAGGTTTGTCCATTATGTACATCTCCACTAATTAAGCATGCTTGAATAGAATCAAGTAGGACTTTAACGGGTTGTAATGTAGGCTAGGGGACGGGTAGGAAAACTATATAATAGTGACTTACACTTCCCTAAGCACTTTGCACTTTAAGACTTTATCACCCATTATTTTCTTCTCTTTATTTTCAGCCCTCTCTTCAACAATTGTTTCACAAGTAATTCTCATCATCTCAAGACTGCTTCAATTATTTTTTTCAACAAGAGCATCATTTTTTTTCTATATATTTTTCTTCTCACTTTTTTTTTTCAAGTCACATTCTTTCAAAGAAGGCTTTTTCATCACTTTGTAGCTATCATTGATTACCTTTTTCACTCAACCATCCCATTTTTCTTCAGATTTAACAATTATAACAAGTCTATGCTACAGTGTTCAAGGAAGCAAGGTGCAAAAACTAGGGATTCAACAAAAGAGTCAAGGCAAAAATATGGCTACCAACAAAAGACTACAGGCTCAAAAGGGCTAACTAGTGATATAATATCTGAAAAAGCTAAAATTCATAAGACAAATCAAAGAAAGCATATTATTGTCTCCTAAACAAAGCAACACTTTTTATTTCGCTTCACTAACATGCAGGGCAAGTTCTAGACTATGATGCAAAACATGGAATAAGCAAATTCTCACCACACATGGCACAAGTATCAATCAAGATGGATCAATTCCACTTCTAAAAGAGACAATATCATAACAAACTACAAAATAAAATAAGCTATATACAAAGTCACAACCATGAACCTCGGTGTCAAAGAGTCAGCAATTTCATTAGAAATCAAGCATTCACAAGAAAGTACTACTCAAAATTAGGCCTAAATAGCAAGTATTAAACAAGTCAAAAGGGTCTTTTCTTCTCCAAAAAAAAATATTTACTCCCTGTTGGTTCAAAGAGACTATCCTCAGGAAAAGAACTGAAAACAAAAGACGAGGAACCCATCCTAAAAAAAAGACTCAATAAAAAGACTAATTCCGATTATTTATTCAAGGAGAGGATGTCAAAGATGAATATATATTCACTAAACTAAAAATAAATATAAAATAATAAAAAAGCAATTAACTAAGAAAAGAAAGATTTTTCACACAATCAATGAATGAATCGATCTAGGATTATGATTTAACTAACAATCATGTTTAGCATCAATTTCATCAACTTGTTTGATTATTTAGTTGTTGATTCACGGGGTTGATAATATAGTCATGATCTCCCGACCTCTAACCGTCTACCACAATTGACAGCCTAACTACATCGTTGAGCGGGGATAGACTGAACCAACTACGGAACATTACACTGTCTTCCCGTATTTGAGCCAAGCAAGGCACCTAGGTGTATCCCTATCCTAGACACAAGTCAATTCAAGTGATATGCAAGAAAATATCATGCTCCTTATATTCCACGTTCTATCCCTCTTTCCTCTCCCGAGTTCAAAAGAAGACAATAAATTTATTCTAATGGTGGCCAAGCATCAAAATAGTAATCACAAGAATATAGGAACAACCAATATGATAAACAATTATGCCGAATCAAAATAACTAAACAATCATTTTGTAAGTAAATATAATCCAAGAACGAGAAGTTTAACTCCACATAGACATAGAGCAATTACAACGAATCATTCAAAGAAAAGATGTAAAATAAATAAAAGAGAAGAAAAGATAAAATCATAGATCAAAAGTTATTTTCTACATTGTATCCCCTTCTCCTAATAATTATTCTTATGGACTATTTACAGATGTAGGAAACCCTAAATAAAATAATTGAGTCCAAAACATTGGGAATTCAAAACCAAACGGAACTAGATTCCGCGTGGGACTGCACTGCCGAACCGCCTCACACAATTGGAGGGTCCTTCATGTGTTGCCACGTGGCAACTAGATAGTCATCGATCAAAATTCGCTTCTTTTCAATTATGCCAACCTTTTGAATATATATAAATATTAATATAATATTTAATTTAATCCATTAAACTGCCTGCTTGATTTTCTTTTTCAATCTTCCATTTTTAATTTGTTTTAGCTCCAAACTTCTTCATCTCTACACCAATTTATTCCTACAAATAAAATATACTATTTAGCACAATCCATAAAATTTATGCTAAAAAAGGATAAATACAAATAATAAATGTGAGACAAATAATGATTAAAATATGTAATTTTAGCCTCACATCAGTTACCATGTTCAACCCAATTCCATTCATGGACTTTTAGCCTCATTGATCTTTCTTGAGCAGTTCATATGCTCAATAATCTAGTTTTATAGGGTTTCTAGGTTCTCCAATACTGAATTTTAAGGCTATGTTTCATGCAAAAATATCGAATTTATCATAAAAGAATGAAATTCCAACATAATTATTCTAAATTTACATTCTACCACAACAATAAATAATTTAGGATTCAACCCACTAAGTTTTACGAAGAACTCATTATTCATTTTTATGAAGAAAACAAATTACAGAAGGAAAGATGAATTGGAGTCACTTACCTTAGAAGAGAAAAGCCCTAAGTCTTGAAAAAGTCTTTCTTGGCGTGTTCTGATTGAATATTTTAAGTTATGATCAAGACTAGGCGAAAAATTGACTTAAAACATGAATAAAACTTTTTCTACCTTCGTTATAGTGAACAAACCCTAAGCTATAGAAAAGTCTCATATCTTCGCTGCATTTGCTATAAAGAAGGTCGCTATAGGGAAGGTGGTCTTTTCTATAGAAGAAGCCTTTTCTATAGAAAAGCCTGGCAAATTTTTGCACTTTATTCATTTTTCAATTCTTTGTCAATTCTCAACCCGCATGAACATATGAAAAGGTATTATGGTCTTAAGCACTATAATGATAGGGCATGTTATTGCATTCCTGTAGTCTCTTTGATTTTGTTTTAGTTTGGGATACTACGCTTTGCATTTCAATTCATTTTTTGGGTCTTTCCTTGCTGCTTTTGGCATGAAATCAACCTAATCATATCCATTGGCTCATTACAACAAATATACAATAAACACTTAAATATCTACAAGATTATACTCAGAACTTAGCTAAATCATGGATAAAATATGGTGATTAGATTAATAAATATACCTTTGATCATTACTATTTTAGGTCATAATGGCGAGACCCCCATCGCAGTAGCAGGACTGGTATAACAGTTATGTGACTGCTGCAGAAACCATTAGATAAGTTGAGGGATCACTATAGCGACCACTTGATCGCTATAGCAGGATCTCCGTCCTGGTCAAGTTGCTGCACTGTGGTCATTGACAGTGATTAAATGCTTATTCCCAATTTTTGACCCTATTTTCTTATGCTAATTTATTGAAAAAATTTAATTTACTTTTACTTCTATATTTTTATTTCATGATTGAGAGTTGCTCTTATTTGACTCATGCCTACTATTTTATTTTTAAATACAGTGTTATGAAATATTGTGTCTTCATATTCATGTAGAAGGGTTCTCTAGATCAAGTTAATACACCGGATGCCGATCTGCTCAGACCTAGGTTTAGGGTGTGACATTCTACGATACCATTTTTGAATCATGAGGACCTGGAACTTCCACAAACTAGCTAAGACGCTCTTTCTCGGGCGTTCTTAATAACCAAAATTAATCTTATTCCAATTGATTCACGCCTGACCTGTCCAATTGGCCACGTGTCATATTATGATTCACTCATTTGTTAAACGCGAGGTTTACTCCATACATAAACACTATTTATGAAGTTCAGTATATGCAAATTTGAAATGTTGATTCCAAATGAGCAGCCATTACTCAATAAAAAAATTATATGTATTCAGTATTTACATTAAAATAATTTATAGAGGACATGTGTTTTTACATAAACTCGTATTTACTAAATTATAATTAATTAACACAATATTATCACCTTATTAAATAGTTACTTAATCATGATAGGTTAGTACAATAGATATACACAATGGATGCAAATAAGTTTTTAGGCTATATTATTCATATTCTTGACCTAACACGTTACTAGAATTTAGGTTTATACTTTTAGCCAACATTTTCCCAACGATCATGAAGGGCAACGAAGGACAAGAATATAGTGTGGCTTCTTTACTTCTTTAATTTTGACTTGCATTTGTTCATCATAACCAAATCTTAGCATTGATATGATTCTAATTGTATGTTTTGCCTGACTCAATAGTGTATGTTAATGCAGATCCAATGAATAATAACACTGATGAACAGTAATCAATGGAACAATAGAAAAAGATAATTCAAGGAATAGAAAAAAAGAGAAAGAAAGAGTACTAGCTAAGCTAAACTAATTTACAAATAAGAGATATATGACAAACAAGATAATCTCACTTCATTTTCATCAGTACATTATATAGGACCACAGCCCTAACAAGAATACATCCTCTGTTGAGCTCTGTGTAGATGGAAATTGAGAAGTTGAGCCTTAAATTCTCTGGTGATCAGACTCGTATCCATTTCTTCTTTAATAGCTTCCTTTGGTAGATATGGTAGATGGATAGGTGGAACTTGACCATATAGTGCTTCATAAGGGTTAGTTTGTATAGATGACTGGTAGGTGGATTTATACCACCATTCTTTTCATGGCAAGTATAAAGCCCAATCATGTTGACTATCTGAGCAATAGTACCTTAAATAAGTATCCAATGTCTTATTAAGGACTTCAGTTTGACCATATATTTGTGGATGGTAAGTTGAAGATGTGTTGAATGCTACTCCTTGTAATGAAAACAATTCTTACCAAAACCTACTAAAAAAATATGGGATCCCTATCATTCACAATATTTTTTGGCATGCCATGGAGTTTGGACACCTGGTTCATGAATGTCTAGCCACAAAAACAACAGTAACAGTGTAAGGGTGGTTGAGCGTCATAAAATGACCATAATTGGTCAACTTGTCTACCACCACAAAGATGGTGGTTTTCCCCTTAGAGTTTGGAAGCCCATCAATGAATTCCATAGTTATGAAAGACCATGAGGTCTTAGGAATAACCAAAGGTTGTAAGAGGTTAGGAGTTGTTGAGGGATCATACTTACTTCTTTGACAAATTGATCACTTTCTAACATATTCATTTACACCTTCTGCGAGATTCTTCCAACAGAAAAGAGTAGCTAGCCTTCTATACGTATTCTTCATTCTTGAGTCCCCCCCCCAATTAGTGTTATCATGCCATAGTTGTGTGATGTCTTTCCTCAGTGTGCAACTGCTCCAATAACTAGTTTACCATACTTCCTTAGTTGTTTGTTGATGTAAGTGTATCACTTCACCGTTTCACCTTGTTTTTCCAGCTTCAGAATAAGAGATCTCAACTTCTGGTCCTTGTTCCAAAGTTCTATGATCCTATGAAGTAAAGTATTATTTGAATGTGCTATTGAAATCATTAGCAATTCAGTATTCACTTGTCTTGATAGAAAATCAGCAACCTTATTTTCTCTTCCCTGTTTATACTCTATTTCAAAATCAAAGTGCATCAATTTTGCTATCCATTTCATCTGAGTCTCAATATAATGTTTTTGCTTCAGTAAAACTTCAGTTCTTTTTGATCTTTTTTGATTAAAAAATATCTTCCCAACATATATTGTGACCACTTAGTCACAACCATGACTAAAGCGAGTAGCTCTTTATCATACACAAAATACCTTGATGCCCTGCTGAGAACCCCTCGCTCAAATAAGCCAATGGATGTCTGAAACGACCCCAAAAATGCCCGAAAATGTGCTTCGGAAACACCTATAATTGTAATTTCCATATATCTCAAAATCCGTGCATGATTTCGGAAATTCGACTTCATATTCTTATTTGTGGGGTCAAATTGAGTGGGAAATGGGTCTAACCCGAATTTTAGAGCAACCGTATCAAAATTCAAAAATCGCAAAAATTGCGATTTGGAGGGTCAACTTTAAAGGGCATATCTCTTAGCACACAAGGAACTGGAAGGGCTGCAACCTATAAAATTAAATCTCTTTGAGTTAGCTTTCCAACGCACTTGGTTTCATCTTAGTCCGAGTTAGGATGAGGGAGTTATGACCATTTTCGTAAAACCTGTCTGTGCAGATTTGCAATTTCCAGTGAGCTTTTTTTTTAGGCGGGATTGGAGACGTTTTTTTTATAAAAAGGGGATATGTCCCATACTTAGTCATTTTTCTTAACTCCAAAAACACTCTCTAAGCCCTCTCCAAAAATTCCCAAGATCTTCAACCAAATTCAAACATCTCAAGCTCTAATTTCGGATTCAAGACTCAATCTCAAGCTTCGATTCTCCATTCCAATCTTCATCAAGGATTCTCCAAAGTTGAGGTATGTGGGTTTGATTGTGGAAACCTTCCTTTTCCACAAGTCCAACCATTTATCCTCTATTTCTACTTCAAGTTTATGGGTCCTTATGATTATTTATAAACTCTTGAATTATGGAATTACTATTACACACCCTATTATGGTCCATTTTGCATATTATCATGAAATGGAATTATTATGTGATGTTTATCGTTTACATGCTTCCATGATCAAATTATGAAGGTTGATATATATATGTATGTTGTTGGTGGGCTGATTTATATGGATTTTGGAATTGGTTGGAATTAGTATTCTTGAAAAATACATGATTTCATTTATATGAACAATTGCCCACCTTGTGTTTGATAAAATGCCCATTATAGAATTCTTAGGAAAGGGAAGGTCCAAGGTACGTCCTATGAGACGGATGGTTATGTAATTACTGAAATGATGATGAAATGGACACATGTATATGATTTTCTCTATATAAGTGTTGTGAGTCGACCAAGCCTAGTACGGGGGGTAGTAGGCCCGTATAACCGTATCGAGGGGTTGGTACCTTGGTTGCCTAGTACGGGGGTAGTAGGCCCGTATAACCGTATCGAGGGGTTGGTACCTTGGTTGCCTAGTACGGGGGGTAGTAGGCCCGTATAACCGTATCGAGGGGTTGGTACCTTGGTTGCCTAGTACGGGGGGTAGTAGGCCCGTATAACCGTATCGAGGGGTTTGTACCTTGGTCCCTAGCTCGGGGGGTGGTAGGCCCGTGTAACCATATTGAGGGGTTTGTACCTCTTTCGCCTCTCCAAGGGGGTGATAGGCCTTGGAAATACTATATTGATGGTCACTCGCCATACATGTACTGCGTCCCACTAAATATGATTTTTATGTAAGCATCATTATACATATCATTTCATTAATATGCTATCTATTGGGTATGATTACGCATTTTTCCTATGATGTCCATCTAATGTAGCATTGCATTGCATCCCATATACTTAGTACATTCAAATGTACGAACGCATACTCTATGCCTACATGATGTCACCATGTAGGGACCGGAGCACCGCTTGACCATCCTCCTCCGCGTGGCTAGTACGATTTTCTATAGTGGTTATTGGTGAGTCCTCCATTTCGGGGACGTTGCTCATGATCTTTTGCTATGTATAAAACTTTTCCTGTCTAGTTATGTTTTGACTATGAGGGTGAGCCCGGTAGTTTGTCTTGGCCCCCGCTAAGTACTCATGTTTAGAGTGGTGTTGGACAAGTTGTGTATTATGCTTGAGCTTGACTCATCTATGGTATTTATGTATCATTATTTTTTTTCTTGCTCCCTTAGTCCCGATTTTCCCCTTGATTATGCTTATCGCTTATGGTCATTTAATTGCTTCCGCGACCAAGGATGTGTAATGATACGCTATGAGGCTTGTTTGGGGTTCCTTCGGGTTCCCCATTCGCCGGTCACATCTAGGCCCTAGGCTTGGGTCGTGACAATGTCCATCTGTCCTGCATCAATATTGACTCTATTCCATATCACATGCATCTGTTTCAACCACAAACATTAGTGTACTATTAGGCAAAGCTAGCATAGAAGCACTTACCAGTGCTAATTTCAACTTCTCAACAGCTGCAATAACCTTGTCACTCTAATGAAACCCCTCCTTCTTCAAAATATAAGTCAACGGCTTGTTATATGACCCCATAACCTTTGATGAACCTCCCAAAAATCCCTTAGTTCTTTTAGTGTTTTAGGTATTGACCAATTTTTGACAACTTCTATCTTCTTTGAATCAGTAGCTACACCCTCAACAGAGATGAAATATGACCCAAGTACTGCACGTTTGTTGCTCCAAAGGAGAATTTAGCCTTCCTCACAAACAACTTATGTTGCACCAACAGGTTGAAAGTGATCCTCAAGTGTTGCAAATGTTCTTCCAAGCTCCTGCTGTAAACCAAAAGTCATCAAAAATTATCAAAATGAACTTACTTAGATAATCTTTAGATATGAGAGGAGAGCTTGAAAATGATTTTAAATTGAATGTGTCTCAATCCAAACTTAAAAGGGCTAAGAGTATGGCTCTTGAGAAGTTGGAGGGTAGTTTTATAGATGACTACAACAAGCTTGAGGCCTATGCACAAGAGATTAAACAATCCAATCCCGGAAGTGATGTTTTGATAAATATCTCCAAGGATGCCCTAGCTGAAGGAAAAAGAAAATTTTTGAGGATGTACTTGTGTTTTGATGCTCTAAAAAAAGGATGGAAATCTGGTTTGAGGCCACTAATTGGAGTTGATGGTACATTCTTGAAAGGTAGATGTAATGGCATGTTGTTGGTTGCACTAGGACAAGATTCTATGAACAATTTCTATCCACTAGCATGGGCAATAGTTGACAAGGAAACAAGCAGGACATGGTGTTGGTTCATTGAGCTATTGAAGGGGTCTTTGGACCTTAAAGATGGTGCAGGAATAACATTCATTTCAGATATGCAAAAAGTATGACTCTCAATTTTTACTTTCTATTTTTTACTATCAGATACTCATATTTTAATTTCATGTTCTTATTTGTTTTGTTTCACTGTTACAGGGACTGTTAAATTCTGTTGAAAAAGTGTTGCCTGAAGCTCAGCATAGGTATTGTGTGAGACATATTGAGAGTAATTGGTGCAAAAAATGGAAGAGTGGTCAAATGAGGAAGCTTATGTGGTGGTGTGCTTGGAGTTCATATGATGAAGAGTTCAAGAACCAATTGAATAAGTTGGGGAAATTATCAAAAGATGGTGCAAGGGATTTGGTGAAATATCCACCAAAGGCATGGTGTAGAGCTTATTTTGATACTCAGTGTAAGAACATGATGGTTGATAACAACTTCACTGAGCCCTTCAATGCATGGATCCTTGAGGCTAGAGGAAAGCCAATAATCAAGATGTTAGAAGACATAAGAGTACAAGTGATGAGATTGTTAGGGGAAAATGAAAAAAAATTGAAGACTTGGGTTACCGATTTTAGTCCAGATTGCATGAAGTTGTACATTGACTTCAGGGCCATAGCACATGGTTGTAAGGTGGAATTCAATGGAGATTGGGGCTATGAAGTGTTTGATGGAGAAGATAGACACACTGTCAATCTAGAGCAAAAAAAATGCACTTGCAGAATTTGGGATTTATCAGGTATTCCCTGCCCTCATGCCATCAAAGCATTGACACACAAAAAAGTAGATCCCATAACTGAGATACATTGGTGGTATAGCAAGGAGGCTTACATGCTAACCTATAAAAACAAGATGCAGCCTGTAAGAGGTTAGAAGTTCTGGAAGGTTGATCCTTCAAGTGCAATGTTACCTCCAGATGTTGTGAAACAAGTTGGCAGACCTAAAATGAAGAGGAATAGAGAACCAGATGAAGCAAGAAAAAGAAAAGGTGAGTGGTCTCAGTCTAGAAAAGGCACTCAAATGACATGTAGTAATTGTGGTGAACCAAACCACAATGTAAGGGGTTGTTACAAGGTAAGCTACAAAATACTTATTGGCAATATTCCTTGTTTTTATTTTAAGTTAATTAACAATATGCTTAATGATAACAATTTTTTGTTAGGAAAAGTGTATTGAAAATAATGCACATTCAAGGAAAGGAAAAAGACTAATGTCTGACAGTGAATATGACACCAGGGCTGGCACACAAGAGTCTACTTTTCGACCACAAGCTGCAACACAAGAGTTTGAACCATATGGCCCTGATGTTGAAAATGAAGAAGACCCACCTCTAAGACCACTGGTGATTTGTGAATCAGAGTTAAGGGCTGAGAAGTTGAAGACAAGAACTGTTCCAACTGGTACAAGAAAAATTCAATTTGTTGGAGATCACATTGGTGCCTTAGTGCCAACTAATCTACCTTATTCTCCGATCAAAACAACATGGAAAGGCAAAAGAAGCTGTCTCTACTGGACATGTGCAGATGGAGGCAAAAAAGAAAAGAATCAAGATGATGTGGGTTAAGGGGAGAGGAGAGCCTGCACCAGATGATGATTCCTCGTAATTCATTTTCTATGTTAATTTTTGTGTTAATCCTCTCATGGTTAACCACAGTTGGTTGACAAACAATATGGCTGGTAGTAATTTTTTGGGGCTAGTTGATGAGGATTAAGTTAGGTGAAACTTTCATATGCCTTTGTAGAATGGCATTAATGACACCTTCTTTTGGTTGAGTTTATCTTATTTGTCTTTTTCAATTTATGTTGATGTGTTATTTTTGAATAAGATTGATATTTCAAACTATCTATACAATATGTGTCATGCCTCTTAAGTAATACATGTTAGAATACATCATATCACATAATTTTAGTAGGAAGGATTGGAGTAATAAGCATTTACGTTTTAGGTGTTAAGAGTCTTTTTCTGTTTCTCTTTTCGTGTACATAATGCGTTTTCATCATTTAGAGCCTAACATGTTTAAAGATTTTCTCATTGAAATCATGAGTGTTTATGAAACCAATGAAACTTTGAGTTGCCATCATCAGTCAGTAGAGATACTAAATTTCCATCAAGAAAAATGCCGCATGTATTCATCAGTAGCTTTAATTCGAAGAACACAACATAATAAACCGATAATGCAAAGGGGCCTTGCACTAGACGTTTTGCAGTGCAGGTGTCTTAAGTTCCAATTTTGTGCCTATTCTTTTGACTTTGATTTGGACAAAGTAGCACAAACGTTGTACTAGTAACTATGAGCACGCTCATGGTCGAAAACTAACAAATTTATCCAATTGAAATCGAATTATCAAATATGTTCGATACTACATTACAAATTGAAATTAACAGATTATATAAACAAAAATATCTACTAGAATTAAAAAGTCATCAGCCACATCACACATGTTTAACCTTTTCTAGGTTAAAGATTACAAAATACACATGACAAAGGTTAGAAATTCCTATGTCATCACCCAAAATGTGATGAATGCTGCAAAACAACACCACAACATAGCTATCACAATCCACATTTTACAAACTTTTTTCTTAGATTTTTGAATTCCATCATTATTATCCACCAAAGACTTATCGACAACAACCTCTTCATTATCGACAACAACCTCCTCACTCTTGGAAACACTAATTTCATCTAGACGTTCACGATTTTTTTCAATATCAGATGCCAAATACTTTTCAAGATCAGCCATCCTAGTCTCCAAAGCTTTCTCTTCACGATGAAGATAATCATTTTCCTTCTTTAAATTGTGGATGAGATTTGAAACTCTAGGATGGAGAGGATCATCAACCCATTTCCAATTATGAACTTGAAATCAACCATGGCCAAAAATTTGAAAATTAATGAAATTGTATGATAAATTTACATTAGGCTTAGAACACTTATAGAAACGTCTTCCAGCATTCGTTGGAGTGAAAGCTATGAAAATTCTTGTTGCAATACCACATTGACAGTTCATCGTCGACCTACTTGAAACACTCGAGCCCTGACTCATTTTTTTAAAACTTGAATGGTGAAAGATGACTAGAACATCCTAGTGCCGTGCGAGCTTCTTGAAATGAAATCGAGGGGGGGGGTAATGAGGGCTCTCAAGAACCCTAGCACCGCGAGCTTCTTTTGATGGAAATGGAGAAGTTTGCCAAAGGTTAGGGCTTTGAAAATGGGTCAAAAGGGATGGTTTTTGGGTCGGATATGTTTTGATAATGGGTTAAAAGAAGTGATTTACGGGGCGGAATTGGATCTATAAAAGAGGTGTATTAATTTGTTTTTTTTAAAAAATATAAATGCCATGTGGTAATTAAAAAGGGATGTGGCAATTCCATTTGTCATTTAAAGAAAGGGAAAATGAGCTGGTTATTTCTAGCAACACAACTAATGTCTGCAAGTGCATATCTATGCGAAAAGTTGAACGGCGAGGGCACGAATGAGCCAAACTTCAAATGGGGGGTATATATAGACATTTTCGAATAGTTTAAGGGCATATTTGACCCTTTTCCCTAATTTTATTCCACGTTGAGGGTAGCACTACTAGTCTTCATGAAATTCAAAGCATTTAATGAATCCATTATTTTTTAGTTAAATTATTTTTTTAATAATATTTTCTTAAGAGTATTAATTGTAGGGATAAAATGAAAAAAAATCAATTAATTTTATCTTAATTTAATAAATAGACAAGTAATATAATATATATATATATCATTCTAAATAAGTGGTGGTACCCTTGGATGACCAAAGGTACTCCAGTCATTTTACCCTTTTCTGCTGGCTTCTAATTGTCACCCACGTGTTCGGACGCGCACGTGAATAAATCACACACATTTCAGAGTGTAGCTTCCTCTGCTTTCTATTGTTTTGTGTTCCTTAGGAAGGAATTATCTTCCTTCGTCGTTGGAAGACGAAGTTGCTGTGTATAGTTTCACCGCATCTGCGAACACCAAGGTGCGTTTTGTTTTCTCCTTCTTAGATCTGCCAACTACTTCCCCGCTTTGAATAGCACGATGGACTGGTGTTTGTCTTGCTTTTCCTGTTTGTCTTGCTTTTCCTGTTTATCAATTTATGCGATTCTGTAAATTTTTGGTGTTTGTCTTGCTTATTATTATGTTGTTGTTGATTGATGTTGGCTTCGATCTTGTATGCATGTAAAAATTGACATATTGTTTTGTACAAATACTATGTATTCCTTGCTTGATTTCGACTTATCACATCCTTCTATTGTACTGTATTATATATATTATGCCTCTTTTTTACCGTTCTTTTAGCTGAGGGTTAATTTTTTAGGATAAGGATAAAATTGAATTTAGTGTTGTTGTTGTTAGTACATCCAACAAAAAGTTCAAAACTTTATGACTAAGAATCAGAAACCCCAGAAATTCCTACTGGTTCACTTGAAAAATATCAACAATTCAGAAGTAGTAGATGAGCTGCTTTGTTGGTGGATCAATTGGGGCTATGAGAAGAAGAAGAAAAAAGATAGATAAATTAGGTGAAGAGTGAGTACAATAAGGGGAAAGATAATGAAGGATCGATATCTACAAAATGTTTTATGTTCTCTTGGACAATATCTTAGTGACCAATATTCCCAATGAGCAAATTATTTTTTTAGTAAAACACATGTTGACAACAAATTGAAAGTGATAAAATGAAGAGATAGTAAACTTTAGAACAGCTAACAGAATCAACATATAGCTTTTCATTTCATATCTACCATAATTGAATAGAGAAACATCAAGATTTTAAGTTTAACAAAAGAGACAGTCTACTAATAAATAAATGTCTAAACAATATGATTTCCATTCAATAAGAAAGCAATGTATCTTTATAGAAATTCTGGAATGCTCACAAAGTAATTGTCCTATTTTAGAGAACAAATCTATGGTCATTCAAGAAATACATACTAACTGGTCTAAGTTTGTAACCAAGAGAAGATCAAAGAATGTATGAAGTTGAAATATAGGGAAGTATATATCATCAAATAAAGTGAGGAAGCGTGATATAATATTGATTTAATAGTGGACCTAAAT
Organism: Solanum appendiculatum; assembly: GCA_018342035.1. Lineage (NCBI taxonomy): Eukaryota > Viridiplantae > Streptophyta > Magnoliopsida > Solanales > Solanaceae > Solanum > Solanum appendiculatum. The sequence goes on from JAGDQO010000459.1 coordinate 274,794, forward strand.
TTATAATAGCTAAAAGCAGAAGGCAGAAAAGTAAATTAAATGAATGACCTTCAGTAAGTGTATGTATATTCATAATGTCTCTTAAAAGTAAGACAAAAGTTTCGATAAGTTTTTTCCTAGCCATTGAGACTTCGTCCCATACTATTAACTTTGTATCTCGAATTAAAGAAGCAAGTGAACTTTGTTTGCTAATGTTACATCCATGATTATCACTTATGTCAATAGGAAGTTTGAAACGTGAATGAGTAGTTCGTCCTCCAGGGAGAACGGAAGCTGCAACACCAGAAGTTGCAGTGGCTAAATCTATATATCCTTTAGATCGTACAGTAGCTAATAAGGCACGATATAGATAGGTTTTTCCAGTTCCTCCAGGTCCATCAATAAAGAAAGCTCCTGGCTTATTTAACAAGATTCGACTAAGGATAGCATTATAAGAATTTTGTTGTTCTTTATTTAATTTTGTATGAAGCAACAAATCTGCGGTAGTGACTATTATATTTCTTTCCAAATGGATGTCTTTAGGTTCCTGCATTACGTTCAAGGATGTGGAAGAGGAGAAATTTTTTGATATAAGGGTAGATTCATTTATATTATGACCTATTGAATGTAAAATATTATTGATGTCATCTAAAACTAAGTAACAAATGTTGTCTGTTTGTATATTTGATACAATATACTAATAGTGTTGCAAATAAACGTCTGAGGTTCTGTGGCATTTGATAATTAGCTGCTTCAGACATACATTCAATTAAGTTGTTGTCACAAGCAAGCAGTCCAATTTTTTCAACAGCGGCTCTAAATGTGTTATAACATGTTCCGTTAACAGTCCTTAGATCTTTGTATGATTTTGGGGCTTTTATGTTCATCATTAGTAGTCGAAGGTAGTATCTTTCTCCTTCTGTTGGATGGCAGGTAACAATACGGCCAATGACGTTGCCTTGTTTTCTTGGGGTCCACATTTTATCCTTTGTAAACCAAACGAAATATTGGGGAAAGTCTTTGTACAATAGGTGGAGTTCAATTGTTTTTTTGTTTGTCCTATTCATTGGGAAGAATTCTGTTAACATTGTTCTTCTAATTGCAGGATTATTCAAGACTGTATTTAGATCTGTAGTTGTTTTAAAATTGTTGTTCTTTGAGATGAAGTTGGAGATGGTAAACTGTGGGATTCATTTCATTAATAGGAAAGGCAAACAAATGCCACATAGCCTCTGGTGGTGAAATCCATCTAGCTAATCGATAGTCTTTTATTTCATCTATTTCTGTATTAGAGTCATTATCATGTATGTGAAAAACAATTTTATCATATCCTTTGCAAATATATTTGTAAATATACTTGACAACTTTAATGTCCGAGCAAATTTCAACATTTATTTGACAATTAAATTTAGCTAAGAGATATGGACTATAAGGAACAACCCATGAGTTATCAAGATATTGAGTTCTAATTTTGTAATATTTTCCTGTGTCTTGCCTTTTGTAGATTGGATATGAATTTTTACCTTTGGATGTTTCGTTCACATAATTTTTAGGGCACTTAAATTTACATTGTTCCATCTTTTTCATGCATGAACTTTTGGAATTTAAAATTCCACTAGGACCATGCATCATATGTTTAATAACCAAAGAATGTAAATAATGATTTGTTATGGGATCAGGTATTTCAGCGCAAACAACTTTATCATAAGCCTCAGGTGTTAATAATTTGTAGTTATCCGCAAGTATGATAAGAAAATGTACATGGGGGAGACCACGCTTTTGAAATTCTATAGTGTACATATAAGCAACAACTTTTCCAAAGATATTTTTTTAACAATATCTGACTTTAATTCTTCAACCTTTGCTCTAAATATTCGGCTTATTAAATCTGGTCTATTTTGAACTTCATCAGTTGGTAACAAGAAATCTTGAATTTCTGGCCATGAAGGATTACATGTCATTATCAAAAAGATATCAGGTTTTCCAAATTGTTGTACTAAGGCTATAGCGTCCATATATCGACGACGCATATCTCGTGGACCTCCAATAAAGCTAGCAGGAAGGATTATTTTTATGCCAATATTTGAAGCATCTCTTTCTCCTTTTCTTTGAAGATCCACGAGTCCTGCTAATACTTCGAATCTAAATAGATCTTGATTGAACCATAGAAAGTCAAGTTGTTGTGTTTCAAATTCGTCCATAGAATACTATTGGAACAATCTTTCAGAATGTAAAGTTCCATTCTCTTCGTCATCTCTAATTTGAAGTTTATAACAGTAATACTCACGGCATGAGATAGTGTTTTTTTTGGTCTTTATTTTAGTAAGAATTATTGTTTAACATTAAGAAGTCCATCAATTGAGGACCAATTAGATACTTGGGGAAGTTGTTTGTTATTAGAAGTAGAACGATTCCTTGAAAAAATGGGTTGTTGAGGTAATTTTTAAATGCCACAGTGCCACTCATTTTCTCCGTAGGGAAACAACAGAGGATATTGTAATGAATCGTAACAACCATAGTAATAATGTACTAATTGGCTACTATCACAATGAGTATAAATGTGAATATGGGGTGTAGAAATAACATTATTTGATTCGTCATCAACCAATGTAGCAGCAACTTCTGAGACACTGGGTAAATTATGTGTTCGTTGGTCCAATGTAGAATTACATTCAAGTGCAATGTAGAAGTTAGGTAAGTTTGGAATGTCCGTTAAGGATTTCAAAAATATGAAATATGTATTAATCTTTAGGATATCTACTAACTTTGCAATAACTGATCGTTCAAGATTTTTGGCGAACATCATTTTGTTAATTATATCAATCTCATTATCGTAGAAGTAAACCTGTAAATTTTTCACTTCATTATCATTGGAGAAGAGATTATTTATGAAATGATACATTTGTCCTTGAACTTTAAATGTATATATACCTTGATTTCTTTTCGCTAATTCTTATAACAACTCCACCAAAGGCCCAAATATCCAATCCACCCAGTCAGCTAGCCACTCCCGGGGGCACCGACCAAACCAGTAGAGTGTACGGGGGCATATCAACTCCGAAGAGGATCTCATAGTAACACAAATACCAATCCGTCCAGCTAGCTAGCCACTCCTGGGGGTACCAGCCTAGCCAGTAGAGTGAGTGGTGGCATAACAACTCAAATACCAATCCGCCCAGCCAGCTAGCCACTCTCAGGGGCATCAGCCTAGACAGTAGAGTGCACGGGGGCATATCAACTCCGAAGAGGATCTCAAGTCCAAGTCATCGTGGATCGACGTCCACTCCCAATCAATACTACCACCAACACCAAGCCAGAAACACTCCAAACCCCAGAAAACACACTCCCTCTGGTAACGCGTCGGAGCCACAGAAATGGGGAGAAGAAACAGAAAGGCTAACAAGCAGCACAACAGCCTAAGCTAAGGCTCATACTATCATACCCAAGTCTGCTAATCTGATCTACAAGGACCTAGTCCATTCGAAACGACGTCAAAGACATACCACAGTCACAGGTGCATGGGTCTAAGGCAACACTAGTCTATCCTAGACTAAGGCCACATCATGCTCCAAAAATCAACACTCAACCATATAAAACACAAGGCATGCAACAACACACAAGCAGCCTCCTATCAGCATGATACTACCCTCGAAACAACAAAAAATCACCCTAAATCATAGTTCATGAGAAGAAGAGAAGACATACTAGGTACCAATCATCATGAATTCACACCAAACATCATGAATTCACACATTCATGCTCAATCTAAATAGAAGGGAAGCCGTAACCTATCTAAGGCCGATCCCGCACGCTCCAAACTACTCTACAAGAGCTTTTCCCTTCCGTACGACCTCACAATGCTGCCACGCTATCAAAAATAGGATCACAGCCTCAACACGGTAGTTTAGACACTAAAATCGCATTAACCGGAGACGGACCCAAAATTGGGTTAAAAGGGGATTGTGGAACCCGCGCTGGAAATCCCAAAATTGACTCCGTGAAAAGGTAAATTTGAGCTTACTGAACTTGTATCTCAAAATGAAACACAATTTGGGGGTCGAAACAAGCCGGAATTACAACATGCAACAAACCCACCATTAATGAACACAAAAGAGAGCTGGAAGCAGCTTCAACGTGAAAATTACCTCAAACAGAGAGTACCCAACAGTCCCCGATCACTCCAATTCGTAGCCATGAACTTTCCGAACATGCTGGACTTTGAATCACCCAAAACGGAGCTAAAATGAGCAAATATCACCAAATCAATATAGCAAAATCTAGAACTCAAAGCAGTTTGGTCTATCGCGATTTTACCTCGATTGACATGCACTCGACAACTTCCGATCACTCTACAACGAAGCCACCATCAAAACGAAGCTTCCACACTTTGAATCGCCTCATTTGGCCAAGAAATGAGAGAGATATGGGGTTTTGAAGTTTGGGAGAATGGCTGATATTTCTGCTATACAAATACCAGAAATCTAGTCGCTAAAGGGCTGCACCAGATATCAACACTTTTGCTGTTTTTCAAAGTCTCCAAACGGACCCTCGAAATTCGTTCGGGACCTGATGAAAATAAACCAGATATGCTACCCCCTAAATTTGACATTTCGGACTCAATGACGCAGTCAAAATTTCCATACGAGGTCATCTCGATGAAAAGTGGGTCCCACACCCTTACGCCATTTTAAGCCAAAATCCACAATGGAGCTCGAAAGGAGCCCGGAAGCCTTGGGAATCACATGAAAGGTCGTTCTAGATCAAACTCAAGACATTCCGGAGCTAATTGCGCTGACAAAATTTCAATCTGAGCACATTTACCAAGAATGTTGACCAAAGTCAGACTTAGGCCAAAGCTTAAAGGCGAAAACGCCTAATGGCTCAAGCTCACACCGAGAGCCTCGAGACTCAAGCCGAACATGTTATTAGACTAAAATGACCATTTCAGAGCTGATAGAACCGTCAGAATTCCATTCTTAGGCCGTTTTCTTGGAGTTTTGATCGAAGTCAACCATTGAAACTCTGGAAGCTCCAAAACACAAAAACGGGCATAAAAACCCAAATGAATGACCAGGCTACCGAACAGTCAATGCCAGAAAGTCATAAATGACTTGGGGTCGCTACAGAAAAGCTCTAAATGCTGAAAAGATCAGAAAACAGAGAAAATGACCTAGAGGGTCATTATAACATCCACTACTAAAAAGACTTTCATCCGCGAAAATAGAAGGATAGTTACAATCTAAACGCACGAAAAGATGAGGATATAGGGCCCGCATGCTCCGCCAGACCCTTGATCTTGGGAATATTTATATGCTAAATTAAGACAAAGTACCCATCTTTAGTTTAGTTTCGAGTGTATGTTCTAATCTATTTGTTGCGGTTTGAGTGAATATTGCGATGATTGCACACTAATATACATGATTAGCCATTTTTCAGGGTTCCTAAGAGACATGTGCGCATAATGAGAGCAAAGGAAACAAGGACGATAAAGTACGCCAAAGGAGAAGCCGGGCGCAAGGCCCCAGCCTGCCTGGCGCATTGGGGGCGCAAGGCCCCATCCTTCCTGGCGCGATGGGGGAGCAAGGCCCCAGAACCAAAACTTCAGAGACTCATTTTGGGTGCACTGCAGGCGTAGTGCGCCAACCCCAAAACTTCAGAGACGCATTTCTGGCGCACTGGCCCAGCCTTGGGTCGATTTTCTGGACAAAATTGAGTTAATTTAGGATTTCTACTTGGGCCAGAATTAGGATTTTATTTCTAAAACTTTATAAATAGGACCCTAGGGTTATTTGGCTAAGGGTTAGCTAATTTTTGGTGTGCAAGAGTAAGGGATTACAATTCATCTTTGGTTTTCAATTCTCTACTTCTTCTTAGGTTTGAATTTTATGAAACTTATTATTTTTGAGTTTATAAGTATTATGAGTGGCTAAACGCCCTTATTCTGGGGCTGTAGCTACGGGTTATTGTTGAACATCGACTTGCTTTGAATTGATTATTGGTTATCATATACATTACTTTTACATTCTTGTTTTAGTATTTCATGCTAGGCCGCCATAGAAATAAATCTATTGTCTATTCTTGGACTTGAGAGATGAAGATGTAGATATACCAGAGAATGTAAAGAGCTTGATCTAACTTGTTTAGATTTGTGTTTAGGAGTGACGCTCGGACGAACACCAAGCTTGGTTACGACACAGGATGAAAAATAAATGCTCGTCGATTAGGACTGCCTATCCCCGCTCAACGATGTAGTTAGACAGCTAGTTGGAGTAGGCGATTAGAGGTCGAGAGATCATGATCATAACATTAACCCTGTAAATCAGTAATGTGATAACTAAAATTGATTGTTTGCATGAGATGCGATACATGAAACTCAAAGCATGCTGCAGCCCTGGAATTGTCCCTTAATTGATTTAAACACAAAAATTATAGTTGCCCTTATTAGTTAGTTTATTATTTAAATTGTTCTTACTAGTAGTAATCAAAACCATATCATTAATACGTTCTTTAAGTTGTAGAGTTAATTGAATTGATATTCATTGATCATAAGTCCCTTGGGTACGACAATTCGGTTCTAAAAGAGCCATTTATTACTTCTGCGACCACGTACACTTGCGTATGCATTTGGGAGCAACAAGTTTTTTGCGCCGCTGTCGGGGACTTAGAAATTAGTTTATATTTAATTCTTTTAAGTCTACTAGTGATTGTTCGAAGTTCTAATAACTTGATCTTAGCTGTTCTGTATTGCAGGCAATTAGGATCTGAAGTCTGGCTCGCAAAGGTGATCTTGTTGAACCAGACGATGAACCTGAATGAGCCCTTCGGCAACGAAGAAAGTTGACTAATCTCGAACGACAACGGGAATTAGGACTAGATCTCCCAGAAAATCGGGACGAGAATCCGGTTGACGAGCGTGGAGAACACGTGGAAAGGGAACACATGGAGATACCTGCAGTGATAGCTCCGAGGCCAGTTCGTGACATGGCAGTCCCACTCACCACCAGTATGACATCTAGCATACGAAAACCACCACCGGGTGGTAGATTTGAGTTAAAACAATCCATGGTGCATCTTCTCCATACGAATGGGCAATTCACTGGCCTGCCCCATGAAGATCCCCAAGTACACCTCAGAGGTTTTCTGGAGATAAGCAGCACTTATATTCCACATGGGGTATCAACTGATTATGTGCGATTGACCTTGTTCCCATTTTGACTTTTGGGAGAAGCGAGGCGATGGTTAGACTCTGAGCCACGCAACTCTATCACCACATGGGACCAGTTAGCAAAGAAGTTTCTCAATCGATTCTTCCCCTCAGGTAGAACTGCAAAGCTAAGAAGTGACATATTGAGTTTCAAGCAGAGAAGCGGAGAAAACATGTACCAAGCCTGGGATAGATTTAAACAAATGTTGATTGCTTGTCCACATCACTATCAGGCGAATGAGGTACTAGCTCATACCTTTATTGAAGGCCTTGAATATAATGCTAGGGTACTATTGAATACTGCAGCAGGTGGGCAAGCTCTTGAGAAGACCTATGATGAGTTAGTGGAGCTCTTGGACAAAATGTCTGAAGGCAATCCAGATTGGAATGGTGATACGCAAAGGAGCACAACACCAAAGGCTGCCGGTATGTTGGAAGTGGAACAGTTAACTGTATTAAATGCAAAATTGGATGCGTCAGCAAATAACTTCACCACTCAGTTCAAGAAGTTATCAGTCAGGCAGCAACAAGCACAGGTAAATGCGGTACACCAACCGCAAGGATGGTGTGAAGTTTGCGGAAGTGGAGATCATGTGGCTGATTATTGCGGTTCAAACCCAGACTCTGTGAACTATCTGGGGAATGCCCAAAGAGGTGGAGGTACGTAGAATTATGGGAACACGTATAACTCAAGTTGGAGGAACCACCCCAATTTCTCATGGGGTGGAAATCAAAATCATCACCGAAATCAGGCACAAGGGCAAAACCAATACCGAGCACAAGGTAAGGGACCGCAGTTTCAACAGCACAAGGTAATGAAGCAAGGAGGCATGACTAATGAGGAGTTGTTTCAAAAGCTAAGTACATAATTCAACACCAAAAATGAGGAACACTATAGAAAACTGGGAGAAGTGTTTAGAAGCACCAGTTAGCGCAGAAAAATCTGCAAAGGCAGTTCTAACAATTGCCTAATGCAGTCAATGTGCGTCCTCCTGGAGGACTTCTGGGTGACACGGATCCTAACCCAAGGCAACTAAATTTGGTGAGCACAAGGAATGGATTACAACTGGAGAAACTAGCTTCAAAGAAAAGAAGTTCTGAGGTGGTAAGAGAAGAAAAGAAATCCGAAGAAGTGGTTCAAGATGCGAATGTTGAGAGGATTGTCCCTCAAATAAAACCACCCCCTCCTTTTCCACAAAAGTTCAAAAAGAAGAATGAGGACGAATGCTTCGGTAAGTTTTTATCTCTCCTTAAACAAGTTCACATTAATCTACCATTGGTTGATATTTTGCAGGAAATTCCTAAGTACGCCAAGTATGTGAAGGAGATAGTGGTGAACAAGGGGAGATTGATTGAGTATGAAACAGTGGCACTCACTGAGGAGTGCAGTTCCAAAATTTAAAATAGACTACCCAAAAAATTGAAGGATCCGGGTAGCTTCAAGGTGCAAATCACCATTGGTCAAAGTGTTCATGCCCGAGGTTTGTGTGATTTGGGTGCTAGTATAAACCTCATGCCGGCATCTTTGTACAAGAAACTTGGGTTGGGTAGTCCAAAACCAACCACAATTATCCTCCAATTGGCTGATAGGTCTGTGGCAAGGCCTGAAGGACTAGTAGAAGATGTCTTGGTGCAAGTGGGGTCGCTGATCTTTCCTGTGGACTTTGTTGTCCTCAATTTTGAGCCCGACCCTGAAGTTCCATTTATTTTGGGACGACCATTCCTAGCTACGGGGTGATCATTGATTGATATAGCAGCTGGGCAATTGACTATGAGAGCTCATGATAAGGTGGAGGTGTTTAATGTCTATCGCGCCTTGAGGTTGCCTTCTGTCTATGAAGAGTTGTCTGCCAATACGGTAGTAGATCTTGTCATAGAATCACATTGCATAACTCCCAAAGATCCCTTGGAGAGAGTTTTGGTGGGGCATGACATAGAAGGAGATACAGACGCGCAAGAACTGGCTACTTGCCTTAATGTCGCGCTAGTTGGATCACAAAATGGTGTAGTGGAACCATTAGATCGAGTGTTGGGTCCTCCTCCCAAACCCTCAATAGAAGAAGCACCAAAGCTGGAATTAAAATCTCTTCCAGCGCACTTGAGGTATGCATATCTTGGCACTAATGAAACTTTATCGGTTATACTTTCTGCGGCATTGTCTGAAGCACAGGTTGAAGTGGCTTTGGAGATATTGAAGAAAAGGAAGAAAGCAATAGGCTGGCAAATGTTGAAAAGAATGAGTTGATACCAACAAGAACTGTCATTGGATGGAAAATCTGCATGGATTACCAGAAGTTGAACGATGCCACAAGGAAGGATCACTACCCTGTCCTTTTTATTGATCAAATGCTTGACCGTTTAGCAGGGCAAGAATATTATTGCTTCTTGGATGGGTATTTCGGATACAATCATATCTTTTTTCGCACCTGAGGATCAAGAGAAGACTACTTTCACATGTCCCTATGGCACGTATGCATTCAACCGCATGCCATTTGGGCTTTGCAATGCTCCTGCCACATTCCAGAGGTGCATGATGGCTATTTTCCATGATATGGTGGAGGACTTTGTAGAAGTATTCATGGATGACTTCTCCGTCTTTGGGAGGTCTTTTGAGGTATGTCTTCGAAACCTTGATAGAGTACTTGCTCATTGTGAAGACACTAACCTAGTGCTTAATTGGGAGAAGTGTCACTTCTTGGTTCGAGAAGGTATAGTGTTGGGACATAAAGTATCTAAGCAAGTACTTGAGGTAGATAAAGCCAAGGTGGAGGTTATTGAAAAATTGCCCCCTCCTATTTCTGTCAAAGGGGTGAGAAGCTTCTTAGGGCATGCTGGTTTTTACCAGAGATTCATCAAGGATTTTTCCAAGATTGCTAGACCCATGTGCAGTCTTTTGGAAAAGGGGGTGAAATTCGAGTTCGATGAAAGTTGTTTAAAGGCGTTTGAGGAGCTGAAGTGGAACTTAATTGAAGCTCCTATCTTGATTGCTCCTAATTGGGAGCTGCCATTTGAACTCATGTGTGATGCAAGCAATGTAGCATTGGGTGCAGTATTGGGACAGAGACAAGGAAAAGTGTTCCATTCAATCTATTATGCGAGCAAGAACCTTGATACTACTCAAGCTAATTACATAGTGACAGAGAAGGAGATGCTTGCTCTAGTGTTCTCCTTCGACAAGTTTAGATCATATTTGGTAGGTACCAAGGTTATTGTTTATACCGACCATGAAACTATTAGGTACCTATTCAACAAGAAGGATGCTAAGCCGAGATTAATTCGGTGGATATTGCTTCTCCAAGAGTTTGACCTTGAGATCAAAGACCAAAGGGGTACTGAAAATCAGATCGCTGATCATCTGTCAAGGTTAGAAGATTTTTCGCATGTGCATGAAGGGGAACAAATACACAAAGAGTTTTCGGATGAGCAGTTGATGGCTCTAGATATCTCCCAAGTGCCTTGGTATGCGGACATTGTGAATTTCTTAGTGAGTGGAGTGTTTCCACCTAGCGCAACAACCCAACAAAGAAAAAAGCTGATGCATGATGCTAAATTCTATATATGGGACGAGCCATTCTTGTTCAAACAAGGAGTGGACCAAGTGGTGAGGCGATGCATTCCGGAGAATGAGGTCAAGCAAATGTTCCAGAGTTGTCATGCAAGTCCTTATGGAGGGCACCATGGAGGAGAGCGCACGGCTCACAAGGTATTGCAATCCGGCTTCTTTTGGCCCTCTCTTTTTAAAGATTCCATAGCTTATGTAAGGGGTGTATAAGTGTCAAAGGTTGGGCACAATATCGAGAAGACATGAAACGCCCTTAAATAATAATCTTGAGGTGGAAATCTTTGATGTGTGGGGTATTGACTTCATGGGTCCCTTCCCACCATCGAGTGGAAACCAATATATTCTTGTGGCCGTTGATTATGTGTCTAAATGAGTTGAGGTTGTTGCTCGTCCCACAAATGACTCAAGAGTGGTGATTAAATTCATCAAGAAACATATTTTCACGCATTTTGGTACTCCAAGGGCAATCATAAGTGATGGAGGTAAGCATTTCATTAATCATCTAGTGAAGAATCTTCTTGCTAAGTATGGTATAAGGCATAAAGTAGCTACAGCTTATCACCCACAAACTAGTGGTCAAGTTGAAGTTTCGAATCGTGAGGTGAAGCACATACTACAGAAAACGGTGAATGCACAACGCAAAGATTGGTTTGAGAAGCTTGATGATGCATTATGGGCATATCGGACTGCATACAAAACACCTATAGGGACCTCTCCCTATCACAAGGTGTTCGGCAAAGCATGTCATCTTCCGGCAGAGCTAGAGCACCAAGCATATTGGGCTATAAAGAAGTTGAATCTTGATCCTGAGCTAGCCGGTAGGAAAAGAATTGGTCAATTGCATGAACTAGAGGAGTTTAGGCTCCATGCTTATGAGAATGCAAAGATCTACAAGGAGAAGACCAAGAAATGGCATGACAAGCACATAATCCCTCGCACTTTCACTCCAGGGCAAAAGGTATTACTCTTTAACTCTAGACTTAGGTTGTTCCCCGAAAAACTAAGATCTAAATGGAGTGGACCCTTTGAAGTGGTGAGGATGACTCAACATGGCGAGGTATAGCTTAAAGACAAAATTGATCCTTTGTTCTTGGTGAATGGGCAAAGGGTCAAGCATTATTTTGGAGAGGATACGGATCGAGATCGTGAATCTCTTGAGCTAAATGATGAATGATCCAAGCTGGGTCGAGCCTCGACGTTAAACCAGGTGCTACACGGGAGGCAACCCGTGAAAACTTGTAATAACTAGTTAATTCTTGCTTTAGTTTGATTTTTAAATTTTTAGTTAGTTTAATTTTTCTAGGTTTTAGTTGTATTTTTTTAGTTTGGTAGGACTTTAGTTGATTTTTAATTCAATTGTAATAGTTCAGATCTATAAACGAGAAAAATACAAAAAGATGAGTCGTGCCACGACCAAAACTAAGGCGCTGGGTGGGAGGCAACCCACCATTAGCATAGTTTGATTGATGCGCAGGTGTTATAAGGTATACCACTCACAAGGTTGATGATGGGAGCAAGAAAAAATGACCGAACGACGTTCAGCCCTGGCCGGGCGTAGGCCAAGCGCGTCGAGCCAAGGAGAAAACTTCAGAAGCGCACTGCGGGCACGACGCCCCACTATCGCGCCAGGCCATCAAAAGGCACCGATTCAGGCTAGTTCGGGCGTGAGGCGCCAAGATGTAAACTTCAGAGACCACTTTTTGGCGTACTGCAGGGGCAGTGCCCCTGTATCGCTCCAAGCGTCAATTTTTTTTTCCTTCTTGAATGGGACCCATCGGAAAAAGAAAAAGACAAGTTTAAAGCAAACCACCCCAAATTTCCTTTTATTCTTCCACCTACCCAAAATTCCTTCACTTTCCCTAATTCTTTCTCTCTCTACCCAACCCAAACCCCCAAATTCTCTCAACTTTTCAAAAAAATTTCTTTTCTTCTCCAACCACTTTCTTCTCCAAATCCCACATTCCACCATTAAAACTCCCAAAAACCTTCTTCTTACCTCTTTTCCTCCACACCCAACTACTAAAACTACTAAATTTCCCAAGAAAATCAAAACCCACTTCATCCCTCCCACCCTACTGCCTACCCGACCCCCTCCCCCTCCACTTTTCAAAAAAAAATTTCTTCATCTTCTTCACGCAAGTTCTTGCCCAAAACCTCCAATTCCTCCATTAATCCTTCCCAAAACCTTCTCCTATTCACTTATCCTTCACCCCCACCACCAATTATCACTAAAATCCAACAAAAAAAATCAAAACCCATTCACCCCACCCCCCCACTGCCCACCCCACCCAACCCCAATTTTGTTTTTCTCTCTCTATTTTCTTCTTCTTTGGCAAGGTTAATGGCTCCTAAAGGTAAGCATAGTGAGGGTGGTGCCCGAAGTAAACGTAATTGTAAAGGGTCCTCCGCCGAAAGTTCTAGTCGAGCTACTGTCGGCTTGCCACCATTAAAATTCGGCAAACTAGCGATGGAGCATTATGGTGAGGAGTGGTTTGATTGTCAACAAGAGACCAAGTATTTGGGTGATGAGCATGTCAATGAAAGGCGGCTAATAGCCGAATTTCCTTGAATTCACGCTAAAGTTCAAGCCTTGGGTCTTCAATACATCTTTGTTGATCAAGATGAGTGTAATTTGATCCTTGTGCGAGAATTTTATGCTAATGGGGATACTTACCATTTGAATCGTAATCGGGGTGTTATTCGGGGGAGTCGTGTGGGATTTTCTGTGGAAGCTTTGAATGACTTCTTAGGTACACCTAATTGTGATCACACTGAGTTCCAAGATATGATAGAACGGCCTCTGTATCGTGATATTCATCATACTTTGTGTGGGGTGAACTCTATTTCTAGGTGGGACAGGACTAAAGATTCGGGTTGGCATTCAACTCTTCACTATTCCCATTGAATCAAGAAGCAAGAATTTGGTTGAAAATTGTGTCTAGCACCCTATTACCGTGCAAGCACACTTCGGATGTCACTTGCGAGAGAGTTGTGCTTATTTATCGTCTTATGAAGGGGATGCCGGTGAATGTTGGCGCGATTTTGCGTCATAATATGCTGAAATTTAGGAGTAATAAGAGATGGCATTTTTGTTATGGGAACTTGCTCACTCGATACCTCCGGGCGTTGGAAATTGAGGAGGAGGTCCATGATGTGTGTCCACCCCGTGCCCCGCATTTGGTTTGTCGCTTAGTTGATGTTACTAAGACTAAGGCGCATGATGCGTCCCATGGGCAAGTGCTATCTCCGGCTGATAGGAAGGCGCGCGATGGGAGTTGGATGGGTAGAATGTATGGAATGGCCGAGCTTCAATTGCGGATTGGTGGTCGTCCGGTGACTGAGGACGAAATGGCGACATTAGCTGAGCGTTACCCTTTGACGGATAACGTAATGCATATGTGTCGGATGGGTCCGGCATTCCAAGAGCCTATCGATGATGATGATGCCACGGCGGATGAGGAGGATGACTCTGAGAACAATGAATCTGAGGATGCTGCTAATGCGGGAGATGATGACTCAGATGCTGGTGATGGTGATACAGCCTTAATGGCTTTGGATTTTGCCACCCATGTGGCAACTGTGGATTGAGAGCACGTGGCCTAGAGGCCATACAGGGAGTGGTCTTTCACTCTTACCTTGTTTGAAATTGTGCACTAGGGATAGTGCAATCTTTATGTGTGGGGTGGGGGATGAACTCCCTTGTACATATTTTATCGCTTTATCGAGTCTTTTTGTATTTTATAGGCGGGTTCCTCGGCTTTTGTTTTCGGTACTTTTCCTGAGGATAGTCCCATTGAACCGACTAGGACTAGTGTTTGCTTAGTTTTTTTCTTTTGAGTCTTAGAGTCGTCATAGGAGTGACAGTTCCCAATGATGGATGGATGACGACCGTCTTAAGGGAAAATTAGTCACTAGGAGTAGTAGAGTAAGAAGCCGACCCTTTGGTGCTTTGATACCATGTCTTAAAAGTTAGCCAGACGTCATGGGTAGTCACACTTGTATGCAACTTGAAATGAAGTATGAAGTAGTAACCTTGAAACAAACATAAGCTCTTTGTTTTGACTCTAAACGATTAAAGTTGAGCTTAATTGTGTGGAAACACCGCAATGTGAGTTGTACAAGCATGCTAAGTTGATTATGTCCTTATGTATGTTGTAATGCCATGTGTGGTAACTAATTGGTTAGTTCTTGCATTGATTGACATCTAGAACTTGCCCCGTGTGTGCTTAAGTAGTAACTTGTATGAATTATGGAACATGATTGAGGCACTTCTTTGAATAGCAAATTCGCACCATTTTGTATGCTCCAAAACGAATGATCCTTAGTTAATCCCCTTTGAGCCTTCTAGCCTATAATTTTTTTGGTACCCACATAGTAAGTCGAATCCCATTTTATTGATACTATGACTTTGCTTGATCCAAAATTGATCCTTAATACACTATGTTAAGAAGCAAAATACAAAGAATGGTAGAAGTAAGGTAGGGTGAAAAAGTTTGTTGTGTGGTGAACTTCAAGAAAAGAGGTGAAAAAAAGGGGGAATGGCCCATGATCTTCAACTGAAAAAACACTTGTGAAAAAAAAATTTAAAAAATAAAATAAAGAAATGAATAAGAAACAAGTGCATAAATAGGCAAAAAGGGCCAAGCTTGAAACAATTGAAACGTGAAGGATTTTAGTGAGGGCTGTACCACAAAAGAAGAAGGAGTGGATGAAGAAGTATGTCGTAACAAGAAAACAATGTGCATTAGGGGGAATAGTCTCTAATTATATCTTAAATATATCCTCCCTTACCCTAAGCCGACATTACAACCAAATGCAAGTCCTCTTGATTCCATGATGAATACTTTGTGAAAATTGATGTACACTAAGGGCAAGCTTATGGCATGTTAGGATATGTAAGAATTTCATTTGTGAGAGTGAGCGTTCAATGTTGAAAAACGGGCCTTGTTTTGAAATACAATGTGCAAACATGACGTTTGTAAGAGTGAAAGGCTATACTAAAATTCGGTGAGGGCATTCATGATATATGTTTGGATGTATTATAGTTGGTGTGTTTGTATGATTACATTGGCTCATAAATAATTGTGAAAGAGTCATTCATAGAGGCTATGTGTTGTTGATTGGTGAACTAACTTGTGAGCAAAACTGTTACCTTGTTGCATAAAGCTTGAATTACAAAAGCATGATTAAATGTGTGTGGTTAATTTAAAGGCGGGTAGATAAGTCCAAAGGTAGTCATGATGGGTTGATAGTCTTAGAATTGTTCGAGAACGAACAAAAGTTTAAGTGTGGGGTGGTGATCTTGGGCATATATACATGCTAAATTAAGACAAAGTACCTATCTTTAGATTAGTTTCGAGTGCATGTTCTAATCTATTTGTTGCAGTTTGAGTGAGTATTGCGATGATTGCACACTAATATACATGATTAGCCATTTTTCAGGGTTCCTAAGAGACATGTGCGCATAATGAGAGCAAAGAAAACAAGGACGACAAAGTACGCCAAAGAAGAAGCCGGGCGCAAGGCCCCAGCTTGCCTGGCGCATTGGGGGCGCAAGGCCCCAGCTTGCCTGGCGCATTGGGGGCGCAAGGCCCCAGCCTTCCTGGCGCGATGGAGGAGCAAGGCCCCAGAACCAAAACTTCAGAGACTCATTTTGGGTGCACTGCAGGTGCAGTGCGCCAGCCCCAAAACTTCAGAGACGCATTTCTGGCGCACTGCAAGCGCAATGCCCCAGCCTTGGGTCGATTTGCTGGATAAAATTGAGTTAATTTAGGATTTCTACTTGGGCTAGAATTAGGATTTTATTTCTAAAACTTTATAAATAGGACCCTAAGGTTATTTGGCAAAGGGTTAGCTAATTTTTGGTGTGCAAGAGCAAGGGATTACAATTCATCTTTGGTTTTCAATTCTCTACTTCTTCTTAGGTTTGAATTTTATGAAACTTAATATTTTTGAGTTTATGAATATTATGAGTGGCTAAACGCCCTTGTTCTGAGGCTGTAGCTATGGGTTATTGTTGAAGATCGACTTGCTTTGAATTGATTATTGGCTATCATATACATTATTTTTACATTCTTGTTTTAGTATTTCATGCTAGGCCGCCATAGAAATAAATCTATTGTCTATTCTTGGACTCGAGAGATGAAGAGGTAGATAGACCAGAGAATGTAAAGAGCTTGATCTAACTTGTTTAGATTTGTGTTTAGGAGTGATGCCCGGACGAACACCAAGCTTGGTTACGACACAGGATGAAATATAAATGCTCGCCGATTAGGACTGTCTATCCCCACTCAACGATGTAGTTAGACAGCTAGTTGGAGTAGGCGATTAGAGGTCGAGAGATCATGATCATAACATTAACCCGGTAAATCAGTAATGTGATAACTAAAATTGATTCTTTGCATGAGATGCGATACATGAAACCCAAAGCATGCTGCAGCACTGGAATTGTCCCTTAATTGATTAAAACACCAAAATTATAGTTGCCCTTGTTAGTTAATTTATTATTTAAATTGTTCTTACTAGTAGTAATCAAAACCATATAGTTAATACGTTCTTTAAGTTGTAGAGTTAATTGAATTGATATACATTGATCATAAGCCCCTTGGGTACGATAACCCGGTTCTAAAAGAGCCATTTATTACTTCTGTGACCACGTACACTTGCGTGTGCATTTGGGAGCAACAACCCTCATACACCCTCACGGATCGAACAACGCCGACACGAAACTCAGGCTTAGGGGGAAATCCTCAAATTTACTTCAAACTCCAAAAGCTCCTCCAATTCCCTTTTGGGCTCCAACTTTCTCTCAATTAACCTGAACTTGAACGAAAACATCAGCTTCATCTGAGGAAAACCAAAAACCACACTGAAATCACCGAAATGAGAAACACAGGACCATGGCAGATGCAACTCAACTCATAATTTAAAATACTTGCCTTATGCTCCAAATCTATCTTCTTCTAGCCACCAAGAGCGTTCTGCCAGTCCTTGGCCATCCTGAATACCTCCAGCACCATCTGAAACTTACTTACAGAACCATACAACACAAACCTCAAAGGATTCACATACTTCAACTGAACCTCTAGGGATGACAACAACCCAAGCAAGGAAAACAACCTGGGGCAAAGCCCAAAACTCTAATCTCCACTTGAAAAACCAACAATCCCAGCTGAAACTCACCTTCTGAAATTGAACACTCCACTCTAATGGACGATTATCCCGCGAATGATAAGGCCGCACTAAGCCCAGCTCCAGTGGCTTACTCCTACCATAGGAACTTCCGAAGAGCCGGTACTATATGCCCACAAACCACTCTGTCACCTCAAATCTGAGCCGACTATCACGCACAATTTCAAGAATCATGAAAAAAATCTCATTTAAATATCTTTTATTAGATAAAAATGTAAACAAATTGTAAAATTATTAATATTATTTATTTAAATTCAAAACATCTAATGTATATTATGAAAAAAAGACATTTTGTGCATATTGTAAAAAGTAATTACTTTTGCTTTTATAACTCTACACAACTAAGAGCATGTTTGGTATTACTGTTAGGAGGCCAAATGTGCTTTTTAAAAAAAACACTTTTTAAAAGAAAATTAAGTGTTTGGCAAATCCTTAAAATTGCTTTTAAATGGAAGTATAAGTAGTTTTTCTGTTGTTGGAAAAAAACTAAAAATTTCGGTTTCTTAAAAAATGCAGAAGTAGAAGCAGAAAATTATTTTTTTGAAGACTAAAATATCCCTTCCATATATACATATTTACCAATATATCACTTATTAATTAATTAACATATCTCATAAGTTTGGTTAAATTTCATTCAAGAATTTTTTTTTGTTTTTTTTTATATAATAATTTTTTTATTTTTTTATTTTTTTATTTTTTGTTTATGTATTATTTTATATTTTATATATTATTTTACGTTTTATTTTACAGTATTAGAAATAAAGGTAACAACAATATTTTTGTAGGATTAAAAATATGAAGGACTTTATTTATTTTTGTGGCGAATTTGTCATATATAGTGGTTTAATTTTTTGGAATGGGTTTTAAATTTATTTTGCTTAATATTTTTAACTATATTTAAATCATCTTGTTAATATTTAATTAATTAATTAATTAATATATAATATTGATTGAAAATTTGAATATTTACATTTTAATTAAAATTATTGTAATAGATATTTAAAATAGTTTCTCTCTATAAAATATTCTTAATATTAAAAGTGCATTGATACTTACCAGTTTTCGTAATTTAACTCTCAAAAGCACTTTTTTAAAAAGATTAGTCAAACACAATTTGTTTATCAAAAACACTTTTTAAATGAATTAGTCAAACATAAATTGTTTTTTTTCAAAAGCACTTTTTTTAAAAACCATTTTAAAAAAGTGTTTATAGAAATAAACAGTTTTTAGCAACAATGTCAAACATGCTCTAAATTTGTAGGTCAACACATGATATTACTGTTTACTATGCCCTCATTTATTTGCATTTAATGACAATTTTAATATTAATTATTTATATTTTAATCATTAAGTACGTTGATTTTTATGTTACGATTACCTAATGAGTTCGAATAGGTGAATGAATAATATTTGTAACAAAGTCCTAAATTCATGATTTTGCATGGACTACCCTATTTTTGGGTGGTCTTTAATTTTCGTTCCTCAAATCGTTGGCTTTTAATTTTTGTCGATCAGTCATAAGTTCTAAATTTTGTCTATAAGGTAAAACTTGTGGTCATTGAACATGTTTAGTTTCTTGAAATATCTTAAACTTTTGTCTTATTTGCAAAAGTTGGAACTTATGTCTAATGGCTGAAAAAATGTATGTTTTCATTTTTTAATAATTTATATATTTAAAAATTATATTAAAAGTATTATAAATTAAGATAATTAACAACTAAAAAATTTGGTTATATATTTAAAAATTATGTAAAGAGGATTTTATATCACAATGTAATAATTTAAAATATTTTAAAAATATATTAAAAATTGATTGACTCTCAAAATTTTATCAGTGCCACATAAATTAGTTGTAATGACCGTCCAGGTCATTTTCTCCTTTTTCTGATCTTTTCAGCGTTTAGAGTTTTTCTATAGCGACCCCAAGTCATTTATGACTTGCTGGCACTGACTGTTCAGTAGCTTGGTCGTTCGTTTGAGTTTTATGCCCGTTTTTGTGTTTTGGAGCTTTCGGAGTTTCAACGGTTGACTTCGACCAAAACTCCAGGAAAACAGCCTCAGAATTGAATTCTGACGGTCCCATCAGCTCCTGAATGGTCATTTTAGGCTAGTGGCATATTCAGCTCGAGTCTCGAGGATCTCCCTGCGAGTTTGAGCCATTAGGCGTTTTAGCCCTTAAGCTTTAGCCTAAGTTTGACTTTGGTGAACATTCTTGGTAAACGTTCTCGAATTGAAATTTCGTAAGCACGGTTAGCTCCGGAATGTCAAGTTTGGTTTAGAACGACCTTTCGTGTGCTTCCTGAGGCTTCCGGGCTCATTTCGAGTTCCCTTGTGGACTTTGGCTTAAAATGGCGCATGGGTGTGGGACCCATTTTTTATCGAGATGACCTCGTATGGAAATTTTGACTGTGCCATTGAGTACGGAATGTCGAATTTAGTGGGGTAGCATATCTGGTTTATTTTCATCGGGTCCCGAACGAATTTCGAGGGTCCGTTCGGAGACTTTGAAAAATAGCAAAAGTGCTCATATCTGGTGCAGGCTTTTAGCGACCAGAAATGGGACCTTTAGCGACAATAAATAGCCCTTTAGCGACCAAATTTCTGCTATTTATATAGCAGAAATAGCAGCTCTATGTGGAACTTCAAAACTTCATATCTCTCTCATTTCTTGGCCTAATGAGGTGATTCAAAGTGTGGAAGCTTTGTTTTGATGGTGGGTTCGCTGTAGAGTGATCGTAAGTTGTCGGGTGCACGCCAATCGAGATAAAATCGCGATAGACCAGACTGTTGTAGCTCTTTTCGAGTTCTAGACTTTGGCTATATTGATTTGGTGATATCTTGCTCATTTTTGCTCCGTTTTGGATGATTCGAAGTCCAGCGTGTTTGAAAAATTCGTGGCTACGTATTGGAGTGCTCGGGGACTGTTGGGTACTCTCCGTTTGAGGTAATTTCCATGTTGAAGCTGCTGCCCTTGTTATTTTAATTAGCTTTATTGGTGAATAATATTGCATGGACTGATTTTTTAATTTCCGAGCATCAAATTGTGCCCCATTTTGGGACACAAGTTCAGAAAGATCAAATGTACCTTTTCACAGAGTCAATTTTGGGATGTCCAGCGCGCGAGTCCCACAATCCCATTTTAGACCCAATTTTGGGTCTGTCTCCGATTAACGCGATTTTGGTGTCAAAACATCCGTAATGACATTGTGATCAATATTTTGATAGCGTGGCAGCGATTGGAGGTGATTCATAAAGGCGTTGCTTCAATTGGGTTGATTCGAAGCACGCGTGATTGGCTTCGAGGTAGGCTATGGTTACCCACTTTGACTGGGCTTTATTAGATACGATTTAGTATGAATTACATGTGATTTAGGTTGGTATTTACCACAGGGCTTTATTAGATACGATTTAGTATGAATTACATGTGATTTAGTTTAGTATATACCAAGTATAGGGTTTACCTCCTATCTCATTTTCCTGACCCCGGTTGATCTTTAGATTAGAGTTGTCTCGTGAATCCTTAGATTAGGCTATGGGCCTTGGCTGTGGTATTGACTTAGCATTATTATCCTTATTTAAGATTGGTATTGATGGCCTTAGGCTAGGTTTGAGCCTTGGATGGTTTATGATGTGATGTACTGCTCTTATAGCTAGGCATAGCTCCCGGTACGGCTTGTTATGGATGGTGTACCTTGTGCTACTGCCTGAGACCTCAGAGGCTCGTCGTAGCCGTAAGTTTGGCTTAGATGTGCTCGTTGGGAGCTGAGACGGCATATTTCAGGGTAAGACGTCGATCCTAGAGATATTTCTCCCCCTATTTGATTTTGAGCCATCTCCCGATTACTGCACTTTCTGTTTAGCAGTAGGCTTGTGATGCCTTATTGTCTATTGTCTATTGTTGGGCCTAGGGCCATATTCGAGGAGCGATTGGATCCCAGGTTAGTTTCCCTTGCCTTGGTAGTGTAGCATGATTTGGTATTACATTTCTGATTGTGTGTACCTTGTTTGGATGCTGGTGATGGAATGCTTGCATTTATTGAGCATTTTCACTTGTTTATGGTACGATCCCGTTACTTTCGTTAGATTTTTACTACTGCTTTAAGCGGACATTCTCACACTTTTACTATTTTCTAAAACTAATTTTTAACAGGAGTTGTGCCACCTGGACTACTTTGATAAACTGATTCTGAAACTCACGAGGCATTGAGAACGTATTCCTTTTATACTGGCAGTATCATAGGCATCGAGGATGCGCTCAGTTTTTATTGATGTTCGACACGGCGTTGCCCTTTTTCTACATTGGCTGCATCTGGGATGCCTTTGGCCTGTACTTGACTATTCGGTGCGGCATCGCCCTTTTCTACATCGGCTTGGCCACTCACTCTCCTGTACCACTACGGGGATGCTATATGTTATGTATAAGACCTGGTTCGGGCTTAGGCAGTGTATAAGGACTTCCCACGTCCCCTATGGGCCCCTCTGGCTGGTGCAC
Source organism: Solanum appendiculatum (assembly GCA_018342035.1). Classification (NCBI taxonomy): domain Eukaryota; kingdom Viridiplantae; phylum Streptophyta; class Magnoliopsida; order Solanales; family Solanaceae; genus Solanum; species Solanum appendiculatum. The sequence goes on from JAGDQO010000459.1 coordinate 297,222, forward strand.
CACTGAATCGGATGAGGGAGCTACATGGGTCCCACCTGGCAGGCTGGGGTCCGAGGTGGGTTGATACACTTGCACTACAACAAATGTGATATTTAGCTACGAAATTATTAGGTACGACACAAAATCTGTCACTAATTATTCATCTTTTGTGACAAAAAATTCATTTTGTGTTTAAATGCATGAGTAATATACTTTTTGTGATGAAACATATAATTTCGTAGCAAAGTTTTGTCTACTAAAGTTTTCCACCAAAAATAATTTGGCGCCATTTATTAAGTATCATTAGCGACGAATTTTAAGTTATTAGTGACACATTATATTGTCGCTAATAATGCATTTTATTTGTGACAAACTATTATTTGTCTTAAAATAGTTATAATTTTGGATACGAAAAAGTTTCGTCACAAAAAATAACTTGTGACAATAGCGACAAATTAATGTTCGTAGTTAAAGATGGTAAGCTTTAGCCACAGAATTTTCTACTTATTTGTGACCTTAGTTTTTGTGACTAATAAATTAGCAATTAGTGATGATCATTTTATTGTCTCTAATCAGCTTGCGATTTAGTGACGATCATTGTTTTGTCACAAAATATGCAATATTTAAATAGTGACGATTTGTAGCCGAATAATTAACTATTTGCTACGAAAAGAATCATAGCTAAAAATAAAGTTATATTTGCTACACTTAGAATACAACACTACAAGAAAAAGAGTTAATAACAACCAACATTCAACGGCGAGTTGAGAAGCTGGTCCTTAAATGTACCCTTTTACATACAAGTTTTTATTGTGGTTGTTAATTCTTAGTTTATTTAATAACTCAAGGAAGGGAATTTGTTCCTTAAATTGATAAAAATAAAACTAGTCCCTAATACTCTCTGCGGAGTTACTTATAAAAGATGAAAGGTAAAAATAAATAAAAATAGGAATTTTTTTGCAAATAGCCATTATAATAAATTTAATTAGGCTCCTTAGCAATAATTTGCATATTTACGGGTTGTATCTATAGTTTAAGCTGCTATGGGTGACCTCATTTTTATAATTCGCACATCGTTTGTATAATTCGTGGGTACATTTATATAATTCGCGTGTATTTGTATAATTGAGTTATTTTTGTCCGTATTTGCATGGTTAGTATCAATTGATTTGTATTTATTTTTGTCTAAATTATTTTCGATCTATTAAATCAATTGATAATTGTAGTTTTGGTGGAACAAGTGTTTGTATAAATGAGTTATTTCCGTCCGTGGTTGTATAAACGAAGTAGTAACAAATTATTTTTACTTATATATTTTTTATAAGTATAATTATGTTGGCAGACTTTTGTACTTATATATTTTGTATAAGTAGAATATAGAAATATACAATTAGAATAACTATATACAATTACAGATTTATACAAATATGGGTACAATTGTAGATCTAAAATTGGATCTGTTTTTCGGAGGGATACAAATTCTGAAATTATACAAATATGATAAAACTCGAAATAACAAATTTATACAAACACAAATATCTAAACTTTAAATAGTTATACAAATTATATTATGCGAATTACATTATACAAAAATTATATAAATTATATTATACAAATTTCGAAAACAAGACGTTTATGCAAACTTTAAAAAGTTATACAAAAAAGATTGAATGTATTTGATGATAAAACTGAAAAATCAAAGGAAATCACTGTCATATACAAATACGAACCATCATATACAAATACAAATCAAAGGAAGAATTGTTAGCAGTGAATTATAAAAAATCAAATGGAAGTCCACGTAATTAATGCTAAATATTAGTGACAATTGTAAATTAGCTAAACTATAACTATGTGACCTAATTAACTAGTATATATTTGTTTATTGGCGTAAATTTTTCTACATAAAAGAGGAAAGGAAAAAACAAATAAAAACAATCTAATTGAGCATTTTCTCAAAATCCCTAAATATTAATCATTCTCTGCTCCTCCAAATTCTGAACCATAGAAATCGGGATGGCTGGGATATATATCTGCCCGATTATGTTAGAAGCAAGATCAACTCCATGCCAATTGCTATTAGGGAAAATATTCCTAATAGAGGAATTTGGACTATGAACACAAGAGGAATCTTCACTATTGCTTCTGCTTGGCAACTTTTAAGACAAAAAAAAGCAAAAAAATTGGATTGATTCAATGACATGGCAAAAATTTGTTCCCTTCAAAATGAACTTTATTGTTTGGAGGGCTTTGAGAGATAGGCTCCCCACTGATGCTATAGTAGCTAAAGTGGGAATCACTATAAAAACTACTTCTTGTTGTTGTAGGGTTTCTACTATTGAATCTACTGACCATCTTTTTTGCAGGAGAAATTATGCTCAAGATGTCTGGAAAGTCATTTGTGGTTCATTTGGCATCCCTTTCTAGGACATACCTCTCAGACAACTCTTAATCAATTGGTGGAGACAGAAGACTTCTAATCCAGTGTCTAGTATCATTGTCAAATGTCTCCCTGCTCTTACCATATGGTAGATCTGGAAATCAAGATGTGATGCCAAATATGGCTCACTAAAGATCAATGTGAACAAATCCATTTCTCAGATTGCCTCCAATATTTCCCAACTAGTGAACTACTTCTTAGGCTCTAATAAGATGAAAGCTAGTTGGGATGAGCTCTTAAAAATCATTTCAAGCAATGTTTACTTTAAAAAAACTATTTTCATCAAGTGGACCAAGCCCTTTCCCTCTTTGGTTAAACTTAACACTGATGGTAGTTGCAGGAATGGTAGCTGTGGAGGAGGAGGTATTGTGAGAGACCATGAAGGAAATCTCATCATAGCTTTCTCATTGGTATTAGGACAAGGCACTAGCAACTGGGCAGAAGCAGTAGCTTTACTCTTTGGAATGTCTTGGTGCAGAAATAATGGCTACCAAAATATGCATGCAGAGAGTGATTTCAAGTTATTGGTGGATTGCGTCGATAAGAAATCTACACCAACGTGGACAATATCAAATGAAGTCAAAAGGCTGCAGGACTTATTGAATCAAAGTGAATACTCTATAACACATTGCTATCGGGAGATTAATCAAGTGGCTGACAAGCTAGCTTCTCTTAGTCACAACTACAACACCAACATTTTATTCTCCAACAATGGTGAACTCCCCTCCCAAATCAAAGGGCTTATAGCAATTGATCGTTGGAGTCTTCCGATTATGATTTATGAGAGTCTCCAACAGAAGGAAGAAAGATTTTACTTTCGACCCTCCATGACAAATACATTGGATCCCCCCATATTTGTGTATAAATGGTATTAGTCACTTTGGATACCTATCTTTGGCATTTACCTTTTCAGCTCAACTGTAATAGGTAGATCATCCTATCTTTCACATGTAGAGAAGATTTGAGTTGTGAGTCTGCCTCAAATCAACTGTAATGGTGTGTTTTTGAAGATGAATAAAATTTTTATGTTTTAAAAAAAAAAAACCAAAGAAACCCATGGAGATACAAGTCATCCTTAGGTCTACGTTATTGGTAGCGGCGTTAACTCTACATATGTGAAGGAACCAAATAGACATGGTCGGCGTAGAGCTATCGATTTTGGTCAGAATTTATGGTATTATTGGGGCATGGAACTAGGGCATCCATGGTCGTACTGATTGAATAAGTGACAGTAGGTGTGTCGACCATAGCATTGTGGTGTTCGAGCTAAGGTACAACCTCATAACCAGCATCTCCGCTTCAGTACATGGAAAACTTTGAGCGGTGGTGTTCAATTTAATTTTGACACAAGTGTGCTGCGACATCAAACTAGGGTATTCAATTTTTGCTCTTTCCTTTCTATGACTTATTTTAGTATCACATTCTTTGTGTTCTTTTGTCTAATTTAGCTTCTTATTTTTTTTTATGGAAAAACATAATATATCTTCTCCTGAGGGTGGTAGTCCTAACTCTACTTTAGGTTTTATCTATTATGATTTTCACATGTACTTGTTAGGATAAGGTCACGAATTGAATTTTTGTATGTACCACATTTATTTTATTGGTATATTTGGTTTGATGTACAATTAATTAAGCAGTTCATGGTGTTTGAGGCTCTTGATCTACGCAATAAAAATAAGGTACACCAATGTTGTTGGATAATATTTAAATTTATCCTGTTCATTTGACTGCTTTATATATGTCAAAATAGATGAGTAGTCACTAGAGTTGAGGCTTACTGCACTATGGTTGCTTATGCTCAAATGAAATACTACACTATATTTTTTTTCTTGTTATGAGAATTATATTTGGGTTGGTTAAAATATTAGTTATGTCTGTCTATGTGCCCTTTCACATCTTAGATGTACCATTTGCCGTGTCGCAGTATTTTAAAGCTTCATCAATAGAGAGTGAATAGAATTTCTATGAGGTCAATCTCATACTGCTAAGCTCTAAAGGAATTATCAATTAGGCTTCCTGATTCAAGAATTGATCGGGAGTTATTTGAACACTTCTGTTCTCTGGTCGTAGGTTGGATTTGGTTCTACTGAAGCTTACGAATGGTAGTTTTTAAAAAAGATAGAAAACATGTCTAAATGAGGCTGTTTCCATCAAGATTATCGTCTGGCAGTTCCACTTTAATTTAGAGGTACATCCATTATATATTGAATTAATATGTCCTGCTCCTGTTAGTTTAATCATATTTTTTGTTCTAGCATCCATTTGATTGAACCTCCATGTTGTTAAGACTTTTACGATGGGTGCTTGACAATACAATCATGTGTCCACTGTCTATAATTTTTTCTCGAGTTTTGAAGCTATGATTTCGACATTTTAATATTTAGCCTTCTCATGCCTGTCTATTCTTGTGTGTTCGGGGGTGACTCATGATCTTTTGATCTTTTCTTTCTTGTTCTATTGTTTTTCTTAATTTCCTCCGAATACTGTTATAGGTAGTGTTCACTGTTTATAGTGTTCTTTGGTAGAGTGTGTATTTCAGCTAATGTTTTTGTTTCAAAGTGAAGAGCCTATGTTCCACTTGTTGATGATCCTGAAGGCAATACCTTCATGTTTTTTCGATGTGTCTAAGGGGTTGTTTGGATTGACTTATTTTAAGTGGCTTATAAGTTAAAAGCAAAAAGTCATAATTAGGGAACACCCAACTTTTGGCTTTTGGCTTTTTTTGGTACTTTTTCAGCTTTATAAAGTGCTTAAAAGCACTTTTTGTGTTGTCCAAACACTTCCAAAACCAAGAAATATCTTAAAAGACAAAAGTCACTAAAAAATAAATTAATCCAAACACCCACTAAGTAGGACGTACAAGTAAAATTATACTGCTATATGTTTTTGTCTCTATGAAATGATCACTCCCTGAAACAGTCAAAAACTTTAAGTCAATAAAGTTGTTTGCTTAATTAGCTTAGTAAAAGAATATTTAGAAGCAAAAATTTATCGAGCGAGCATTATCGTTGTCATCAGGTCCTGAATTTGTATAAAAAAACACATATGTTACTTTGTTTTATTGTTACTATGATATTCTAACGACTTGCTCAACTCATATGTGTTGTTATGTAGCGATCACTTGACTTTCTTTCATATCCCAGACCCATCCTATGTTGTTACTCTTCGTTTCATATTTTTTTTGAGAGTGTCCAGTAATAATAATAAAAAACTATCACAGAAAAAGTACTAAAGAAACACAAGCTCGAAACTTATTAGGTTGTTGTAATAAGATTTTGTACAAACTTTTCAAAGTTTGATGCTCTAGCAGTTGCAACTTTACGTTTTTCATTTTCTGTTAGAAGTTCTTGAAACGTAATGTTGTGGTTTCAATTTTTACAGTTCTGAAAGGGAAAATTATATCCTAGGGCTGGCTAAATTGGTGTTTTAGACTCATGACGTGGTGAGATTTTTTACTCTTCTTTGAATTAAATACAAAGCCAGCTATAGACATTTTTTGCACGTTATGATTCATCTCAAATTGAATGGATGCAATTCATCTAACACTGTTGCTGCAGAGGTGTCTCTCTTAGTATAATGTCTTACTGTAACACTATACTTTTGTCAAGAATAGTGCATAGCTGTTTGATTTCCTCAAAAAGAAACTTGCATGCCTATTACTACTGCATAGTTAGCTTTGTTTGTGCACTTTTGCCCAAATCTGTAGATCCAAAATACGTGTGACAGTGGATCATAATTTGAAAATAGATACGACGGTGGATTTAGATGTATTTTTATGTGCAACTTTATGCTTCATCATTGTTGATACATTCTTGTATTGGTGATTTGCTGCTCGATGAGAATTCTTACATAGGAAGGAGAATGAGGTTGCTACTATCATTCAGGTGAGTATATGCCTTCGCCTCTTCTTACAACATACACATTTATAGATTTGTTCTTCTATACTTGAGGAAAAACTATTTAGTTGGGATTACATAGAGATGTAAAAGGCACTCACCTCAAGCTTAAATCATGCACTTTACTTCTGTAACAACTGAAAATTTTCCACAAAGGCAATTCAATCAAACACCCTTCTTACCATGTAAATCCACCAAATGGATGGTGGTGTGCAGGTTAAGTTGTGTCACACCTTGTCTAATTCTATTGAATATCTTGCTACAATCCACAAGAAATAGGTGCCAACTGCCAAGTAAACCTGTCCAATATTGCTGGAGTAGATGGGATCATACAGAGTGTTGTAGCAAGGATGAGAACCTGGAGCTCCATTTTGTTACTCTTAGGACTCATTTGGTATGCGGGATGGGATAGACAAGGATATCTCATGGGATTAGCTATTCCACCTTCTATATGAAACAAACTAACCCACTATTTTAGTACATCCTATAGGATTGCTATCCCTTATCCCACGGACCAAATGCGGGATAAAATAATCCTATATTTTTTTCCATGAAATTTCTATCCCATCATGCATACCAGATGAGTCTTTATACCTCAGCCACTAAGGCATCTCTTTGGTACTCCTCAAAAGCATGTTATTTCTCTGTGATTTGGATGTCTTTAGAGATGTCAATACAATGAAGTAGATAATCTTAAGGTATCACTGCATGATCTCTTTTCTCACTCAAATATGCTCACTTTTACTACGGATTGTGTTGTGCTTAGTTGTTTAGTACATAAAAAAGTTATTCTCTGGTCAACAAAATTACGTGCATACTCCATTAGCCTCCAAAAATGCAAGCCAACTTCCTTTTTCATTGCATGGATGAATAAAAAACTATATTCTGATATAGAAGAATGAATAATGGAGAAAATGAAGGATGAGAAACATTAGGTGGAAGATAAAGAATGAAAAATGCATAGAGAATATTTTTTTGACAAAGGTAACAAGGAAGAATAAAATTATATTAGACTTTGGCATATTTTTTACTAATGCCTTGGGAAATATTGGTAGGACGTTTTTCTAAACTCTTTGTAATTCTTGTGGCGATGTGTCTTTTCTAAGCATATATTTATTACTTTTGTAGGCTATTAGAAGGGAATTAGGCGTATCTTGATTTGATGATCTTGAAGAAGAGAAGGAACTAAAGCAAATGGTTACTACAATTTGTAGTATTAATACTATGCCACACTTTTACACTTTATTTTGTTGAAATGTTTTTTCTTATGGTTTACAGGATTATAATGTAAAATGTAAAGCTTGTCAGCATTTCGGCATGTCATATGTAACCAGACTGGTAAATCTTCCTTTGCGTTTGTTCATATTTTTTCAGATCTTTGCATTTTGCTACTTAGCCTTTCATGTTATCCTATTTTAACACGTTTTGGCTTCTATGAACAGATTAGATCTGTTGATAAAGGGAAAACAATATTTTATACTTGTCTTTTTGTGGAAATAAACAATCTAATTGCCTAATCAAAATTTTTTATTAGTTATCAACTGAAAACTTTTTATCCTTACTATTTGCCTATACCAAGGAGTCCTTTTTGTTCTGTTCAGTTACTGAATCTAGCTCTTGCTTGATCAGTCAGAAACTGTCCACTAAATCAGTTCCCATTCATTCAGCTATAAAACCACTCTTATTGATGGAGCAACTGTATAACACTGAAAATTGAATCTTCAAAGTATCATACCCTATCTAGATATCATAGCAGAACATAACTTATTCAGCATTTCCAACTTCTATTCTAGTATGTGACTGGAACTCATCCCACAAACTGCTAATGTTTTTTCAAAGCCATTCTCTAGAATGTGAATTGATAGGACAAGGTCTCCAAACATCTCTTTTACCATAGACAACTTCAATTATCTTCTTCTAGAGTGCTTCATCTTCTGAATTATATATTCTTAACCACTTGAAAAGCAAACTCTTACTGTACATCTTCAGATTTCTTACTCCCAATCATCCCCTCTTTGTCCCTTATAACGTTCTTCCATTTAACCAGATGAAACTTTTTATGTTTGGCATTTCCCTCCTAGAAGAATTGATCCCTTTAATGTATGTCATGCTAGAATCTACTATATGCTCAATGCTTTATGGTTATGTTGTGGATTATTGCAGTATTTCAATTTTATTTTAATTAGTTGTTAAATTGTTTGTGCATGTTAAGTGATAGGTTGTTGCACTTTTTTGCAATTTCTCTAGGTCTAGTTTGGCTCTGGTGAGGCCTAAGCACTCTAAAGTAGAAACAATTTGTCATGAGTCTTGGCATGCTCTACATTCATTGCTTTCAAGCATGGTATGAGGTTTATTCTGCTCTTATTTGCTTGTGGTTTTCACTTTTGCTTTGAAATGGTCATTGGGTTCGGCTAGCTATCTTTTCAGGAATACAAACATTTTTTTCAGGTATGAGGGTTGTTCTTGATTTTGTTGAAATGTCTTCAAACCTATTTGTGTGAGCCAAATGCAAAAAAATTTATCTTTACTTTTCATCAGCGATGAGAAATGTTTAGACACAAAGTACTCATTTGTTGTTTATAATTTGTACAATACTCTTTTTTTTAGTCAAAAGCAATTTGTACAATACTCGTTATAAGATAGACCACTACATTCTTGTCACGACCCAAGGTACCCCCTAGATGTGACATGGCGTACAAGACCCCGAGAGGCCTCATACAAGCCACTTAGCATACATTACATACAAGATAATAGAGAATAAAAGTACAAAAGAGAATTTCATATCAAAGTTTTTAAAAGAAACAACGGAAGTCTACATCTCATGTCTCAAAGCCAATCTAATATAAAGAATAAGGTTTGGGATGTAACCCAATACAAATCTGAAACTGAAATGAAAATACATGAAAGGAAATAAGAACTAGGCTATGTCCTCGGATGGATGAGGACTCACCAAGTCTTCTATCAAATCTCTAATCAATCTCTAGCCACAAGTATATGGTGTATCGCCACGTCCTACACCAAAGAAGTTAATGTAGGCAAAAGTATGCGTTAGCACAATTAAGTACTAAGTATGATAGCAATGCACATACACACGTAAATCATACTAGAGAGACATATAATCATGACATGTAATGGCCAAACTTAAAACATGATAACCATGAAATATAAAGCATATATCAAGGCCAAAGCAAGCTAAATCATCTTTTCTTTCCTTTATCACAAGAACACTTGTTCATTAATTTGTGGGGAACAACCTTAACCGACATGTAAGACCATGTGAGCTATCAACATAGAATCCGGTGTCTACCCCACACCGAAAAGAGGTGTCCTACTTGCCAAGGTAAGACCATGAACTTCGTAACTTATATGGATCCACTAGCTAATGTCTACTTAAAGACAACATCCTATGGTGGCAACATAGTTTATGGGAAAGAGATTGCTTTAGCAGACTCAGCCTCAAGTAATGGGAGAGCTCCATCTAGAAAACCCGGCCTCTACTAACGGGAGGGCTTCCATCTCAATATCCACTCGGTGCTAAGCATAATTCCCACGGATTAGTCATTATCATATTATATCATTAAGCATGAAAAGGTATAACTAGGGTTACCAATTCAAGCTAAAATCATGCTTATAGATGTTTCATCTTCCATGGACTTTGTCCAAGCTTACGTCATTAGAATAGCTCCTTAAGAACATGGGTAATCTCCTCTTTGCTCTTCTTTTATCATAGTGGGAGAATTACGTCAGAAAACCTTTCACTACTCAACCATAGCATCATCATATCATAACTTTGGTACTTTACTCTCAAAGCACCCTTAATTCATCATGCTCATATTTCATAGTGAATAGAGTTCATATGGGTTCATGCAAGTTCAACTCATATCATGCAATTCAATGCAAGCTCATGCTTAGAAAGCCATAATTAGGACAATTTACCCATACTTGAAGGAACTCACATAATAGAGGAAAATCATGCTTTTGACTTGATCATGCTAAATTCATAAGATTATCCTCAATTCATTCATAATTCATGCTTGATTTCATAGAGAATTCATAAACGTCATCAAATCATAGCTCAACCCAACAATCAAAGCATAGATTATCAAATTGGGGAGAATTAGCTTGGGATCATGGGGGTTCATGCAATCTTACATCAAATAATGTGATTCACGCTAATTCGTACACTAAGTTACTTTATCACGCTTGATCGTGCACTAGAAATCATAAAATCAACAATTTAAATCATAATTGAAGAACCCACAATGATTGATCAAAACCCTAATTCAATTGGGTTAGAGTAAAACTTTGAAAATCATGAAGAAGAGGAAGGGCCCATTGGAGGAAAGGACTCCTAATGGTGAACACTATCATACCTCAAAGAAATCCACAAGAAATTGGAGAAGATTGAAGGTCTTCAATGGAGGATTCAAGCTTTCTTCTTCTTCATTGAGAGTTGAGAGAGTTTCTTTTAGAGAGAGAAATATTTGAGAGGAGAGTTTAGGAATGAGTTAGAATGAAAGGAATTAGGCTTAGAAAGTATTTATAGGTCTTAGATTAAGGGTATAACCGACTTAGCTTAATAGGTAAACAATTAGGGAAAAGAACAAAAAGCCCTTAATTAAAAACTGTCGGGGCCAATCGATGGACAAGATCTACGGTCCGTACATCAATTGACGGACAATCCTGCTCTTCCATCAATTGATTCAGAAAGTTTATTTTTGGCTGAAAATTTGGCTAAGTCTGGAAAGCATCTATGAAACCAATCTACGGCCCGTCAACTGAACCGAATCATCCTGGTCAAAGTTCAGAAACTTGGAAATCCTGAAAGTTCACGGTGCCATTGAAGGTCCCCACCTACGCCCCGTCAATCCATCTACGGCCCGTAGGTGGCCTCCATAGGTCACTGTCTTCAGGTGAGTTCTGCATTTGAAATTCTTTGAAAGCTTGGGGTATTAAAGAAATATTTGAGAGAGAAGAGTTTAGGAATGAATTAGAATGAAAGGAATTAGGCTTAGAAAGAATTTATAGGTCTTAGATTAAGGGTATAACCGACTTAGCTTAATATGTAAACAATTAGGAAAAAGACCAAAAAGCCCTTAATTAAAAAGTGTCGGGGCCAATCGACGGATAAGATCTACGGTCCATACATCAATTGACGGACCGTCCTACTCTTCCGCCAGTTGATTCAGAAAATTCATTTTGGGCTGAAAATTTTGCTAACTGTGGAAGGCATCTACGGAACCCATCTACGGCCCGTCAACTGAACTACGAATCGTCCTGCTATTCCGTAGGTCAAAGTTCAGAAACTTGGAAATCCTTAAAGTTCACAGTGCCATTGACGGTCCCCACCTATGGACCGTCAATCCATCTACAGCCTGTAGGTGGCCTCCGTAGGTCACTGTCTTCAGGTGAGTTGTGCTGTTAAAATTCTTTAGAAGCTTGGGGTATTACAATATCTCTCCCTTGGGAACATTCGTCCTCGAATGAGAATCAAGACATCATGAGAAGGGTAATAGACACGGACTAACAACCCAACCTAGCATGCATCACATAAGTGCATATATTCGAGGAGGAAACATCAACTCCAAGCTAAAGCATGATCAACACATCATATCATGAAGACTTTAGGAACCTCATACTCAAATGCACATAATCATATAAGACTCTTCATGAACATGCATAATCAAGGAATCATGGAAATCAACTACGACACATGAGACCAAAAGAATGAACCATTAGGAACTAGATACCTCAAGCTAGAGTACGATCAGAAGGAAAGAGATGAGGATATCGGGACATCATATCAGCCTCGGCCTCCCAAGTAGCACCCTCAACCAATTGATTCCTCCATAGAACTTTCACGAAAGCAACTTCTTTATTTCTTAACTTCCGAACTTGCCGGTCTAAAATCTCAACCGAAACTTCCTCATAAGTAAGACTATCCTTTATGCCAAGATTCTCTAATGGCACTATAGAGGTCGGATCACCAACACACTTCTTCAACAAAGAGACATGGAAAACCGGATGCACCGATGTCAAATCACTAGGCAAGTCAAGCTCATAAGCAACCTTACCAATACGTCTCAAAATTTGATAGGGGCCTACATAACGGGGACTAAGCTTCCTTTTCTTCCCAAATCTCATTACACCCTTCATGGGCGAGATTTTCAAGTAAACCCAATCTTCAACATCGAATTCTAATTCTCTTCTTCTAACTTCGGTATAGGACTTTTGTCGACTTTGAGCCGTTTTCAATCTTTCCCTATTAAGTCAAACTTTCTCCATAGCCTCATGCACCAACTCTGGGCCTTTCAAAGCAACTTCACCAACTTCAAACCAACCTATAGGAGATCTACACCTCCTACCATAGAGAGCCTCAAATGGAGCCATACCAATGCTAGAATGATACCTATTATTATAAGCAAACTCAATCAAAGGCAAGTGATCATCCCAAGTACCCTTGAAATCAATTACACATGCTCTCAGCATATCTTCCAAAGTCTGAATAGTACGTTCCGCTTGCCCATCAGTTTGGGGAAGAAAGGTCGTACTAAGCTTAACAAGAGTACCAAGACCTTTTTGGAACGACTTCCAAAATTAAGAAGTAAATTGTGCACCACGATCGGAGATAATGGATAAAGGCACTCCATGCAGCCTAACCATCCCCCTTAAATACAACTTAGCATAATCCTCCGCCGAATAAGAAGTCTTGACGGGAATGAAATGGGCTGACTTTGTCATTCTATCCACAACAACCCAAATAGAATCATATTGTCACCTCGTGCGAGGCAAACCTACAATAAAATCCATATTCACATCTTCCCACTTCCAAGTAGGAATGCTAATATCTTGGGTCAAACCTCCCGACCTTTGATGCTCAACTTTCACTTGTTGACAATTAGGGCACTTAGCCACAAACTCTGCAATATCTTTCTTCATTCCGTTCCACCAATTAATTTCTCGCAAATCATGGTACATTTTGGTAGCTCCTGGGTGGATGGAATATCGAGAACTATGGGCTTCCGATAAAATTTGGTCTCTTAAGCCCTCTACATTGGGAACACACAAACGACCTTGATATCGAAGCACACCATCTCCCCCTTGGGAGAAAACTTCAACAGACTTCTTTATAACCGCTTCCTTTATTTCCACTAAGTTAAGATCAAGATCTTGTTTAGCCTTCACGTCATGCACAAAAGCGAATTCGGAACCATTATGAACCGTAGCACCACCTTTAGTAGAATCAACTAATCTAACACCCAATCGAGCCAATCTATGGACATCGCAACACTACCCATAGATAATCAACTAAGAGCATCTGCCACCACGTTAGCCTTACCGGGGTGATAGAGAACACTCATATCATAGTCTTTTAACAACTCAAGCCACTTTCTTTGGCGGAGATTCAAATCTTTCTGTTTAAACACATATTGCAACTCTTATGGTCTGTGAGGACATTTACGTGTACCCTATACAAATAATGTCACCATATTTTCAAAGCAAATACAACCGCCGCTACTACCAAGTCTTAAGTAGGATAGTTCTTTTCATGCACCTTAAGTTGCCTTGAAGCATAAGCAATGACTTTTCCATTTTGCATAACAACACATCCTAGCCCAATTCTCGAGGCATCACAATAAACCACAAAACCATCGGATCCTTCCGGTAGAGTCAATATCAGAGCCGAAGTAAGTCGATCCTTCAACTCTTGAAAACTCTTCTCATATGCTTCGGACCATAAAAATTTAACCTTCTTTTGAGTCAAAGCCGTCAATGGAGAAGCAACTGAAGAAAACACTTTAACAAACCTCCAATAATAACCAGCCAAACCCAAGAAACTACGAATATTTGAAGGTGATAGAGGTCTAGGCCAATTCTTAACCCTTCCGTCTTCTTAGGATCTACCTCAATGCCCTTACTAGAAACAATGTGACCAAGAAAAGTCACGGACCTTAACCAAAACTCACATTTACTAAACTTCGCAAAGAGTAGTTGGTCCTTAAAGACTTGCAACACAGCCCTCAAATGATTAACATGTTCACCCTCATTCTTTGAGTAGATCAAAATATCGTCAATAAACACAATCACAAACATGTAAAGGTATTGCTTTAACACTCTATTCATCAAGTCCATAAATGCGGCCGAAGCATTTGTCAACTCAAACGACATCACCAAGAACTCGTAGTGACCATACCTAGTCTGGAAAGCCATTTTGGAATATCATCTTCTTTCACCCTTAATTGGTGATAGCCCAAACGAAGGTCGATCTTAGAGAAATAACTAGCCCCTTGAAGTTGGTCAAACAAGTCATCTATCCTTGGTAGAGGGTACTTATTCTTAATGGTAACCTTGTTCAATTGGCGATAGGCAGTGCACATGCGGAGTGAACCATCCTTCTTCCTTACAAACAAGACCGGAGCACCCCATGGAGAAATACTTGGCCGGATGAAACCCTTATCCAACAAATCTTTCAACTGCTCTTTTAGTTCCTTAGGTTCCACCAGAGCCATTCTATAAGGCGGAATAGAAATAGGTTGCATATCTGGGAGAAGGTCAGTACCGAAATCTATTCTCTTTCGGGAGGAATACCGGGCAAGTCATCGGGAAACACTTCTGGAAACTCATTAACAACGGGGACCGACTCAAGAGTAGGGGTCTCAGAATCTATATCCCTCACCCTAACAAGATGGAAAATGCACCCCTTGGAGATCATCTTTCTAGCTTTTAGATAAGAAACAAATTGACCTCGAAACATAGAATTTCCCCCCTTCCACTCTAGGATAGGCTCATTCGGAAACTGAAACTTGACCATTCGGGTCCTACAATCAATCGAGGCATAACAAGCATGTAACCAATCCATCCCAAGAATAGCATCAAAATCTATCATATCAAGCTCTACATGATCAACATGAGTGACTCTACGGGATAAGGAGACGGGACAATCTCTATAAACTCTCTTAGCCATGATAGATTCTCCAATTGGAGTAGAGATACGAAAAGGATCTAACAACACATCCGGAACAACATCAAACCTCAAAGCCACATATGGCGTCACAAAAGACAAGATAGCACCGGGATCAAGCAAAGAATAAACATCAAAATGGAAAACTCTTAACATACCGGTAACCACGTTGGGAGAGCTCTCTTGCTCATGACGAGCCTGAAGTGCATAAAATTGGTTTTGCTTCCGAGCATTCGAACCCGATCATCTAGGTGGAGCTTGCTTATTCTCCCTTCCCTTGGCCGTGAAAGATGGACAATCCCTCATCTTGTGACCACTCTTTCCACAATTATAAATACCATCCGTACCGACTAAACATCTACCCTCATGCTTTTTCCCACACTTGGCATAAGGAGCCAATAAAGAAACACCCTATCATTGTTGAACTTCGGAGGAGCATTAGATGAGCCTTGGCTGGAGAAGCTTTGACAAAATCTAGGACGACCATGTCCATCGGACCTTGCATGCGAAAAGTTACCATCTCCGGTCCTAGCCCTCTTGGTCTCTCTAGACCTTTCCTTAAACTTTTCTTCCTCAATTTGTTGAGCATACACGATAAGACGAGAAATATCCATATCATTAACGAGCATACTGGTGTGGCATTTTTTAGCCAACATTTCGGACACCTCCGAAACAAACTTACTCATTCTTGCCCTTGGATCGGCAGCGATGGAAGGAGCATATCAGGACAATTGTGTGACCTTCAAAGCATACTCTTTCACACTCATATTTCCTTGTCGAAGGTTGATAAACTCAAGTACCTTTGCCTCCCTCATTTCAAGGGGAAAGAACCTATCAAGGAAAGCAACCTTGAACTTCACCCAATCAAGAGGACCGTTATTAACCGCCCTCTCAATCTTCCATTGATTAAACAAAATTTGGGAAACACCCTTGAGTTGATAAGCGGCCAACTCCGCCTTTTCTTCGGGCGTCACACCCATGATCATCAACACCTTGTACACTTCATCGATGAACTCTTGACAATCTTCCTCAACCTTAGAGCCATGAAATTCTGGAGGATTCATTCTAGTAAGAAAGACTATCCTTTATGCCAAGATTCTCCAATGGCACTATAGAGGTCGGATCACCAACACACTTCTTCAACAAGGAGACATGGAAAACCAGATGCATCGATGCCAAATCATTAGGCAAGTCAAGCTCATAAGCAACATTTCCAACACGTCTCAAAATCTGATATGGGCCTACATAACAGGGAGTAGGCTTCCCTCTCTTCCCAAATCTCATTACACCCTTCATGGGAGAGATTTGCAAGTAAACCCAATCATCAACATCAAATTCTAATTCTCTTCTTCTAACATCGGCATAGGTCTTTTGTCGACTTTGGGCAGTTTTCAACCTTTCCCCAATAAGTCAAACTTTCTCCATAGCCTCATGCACTAACTCCGGGCCTATCAAAGCAACTTCACCAATTTCAAACCAACCTATAGGAGACCTACACCTCCTACCATAGAGAGCCTCAAATGGAGCCTTGCCAAGCTAGAATGGTAGCTATTATTTTAAGCAAACTCAATCAAAGGCAAGTGATCATCCCAAGTACCCCTGAAATCAATTACACATTCTCTAAACATATCCTCCAAGATCTGAATAGTACATTTCGGTTGCCCATCGGTTTGGGGATGAAAGGCCGTACAAAGCTTAACACGAGTATCAAGACCTTTTTGGAACGACTTCAAAAATTGACAAGTAAATTGTGCACCACCATTAGAGATGATGGATGAAGACACTCCATGCAGCCTAACCATCTCCCTCAAATACAACTTAGCATAATCCTTCGCCGAATAAGAAGTCTTGACGGGAATGAAATGGGCTGACTTCATCATTCTATCAACAATAACCCAAATCGAATCGTATTTTTGGCTAGTGCGAGGCAATCCCACAATAAAATCCATATTCACATCTTCCCACTTCCAAGTAGGGATACTAATATCTTGGGTCAAACCTCCCGGCCTTTGATGCTCAACTTTCACTTGTTGACAATTAGACACTTAGCCATAAACTCCGTGATATCTTTCTTCATTCCGTTCCACCAATAAATTTCTCGCAAATCACGGTACATTTTGGTAGCTCCTGGGTGGATGAAATATCGAGACATATGGGCTTCCGATAAAATTTTCTCTCTTAAACCCTCTACATTGGGAACACACAAACGACCTTGATATTGAAGCACACCATCTCTCCCTTGAGAGAAAACCTCTATGGACTTCTTGAGTACCGCTTCCTTTAGTCCAAGTAAGTTAGGATCAAGATCTTGTTTAGCTTTCACACCATGCACAAAAGAGGATTCAGAACCATTATGAACCGTAACATCA
Source organism: Solanum appendiculatum (assembly GCA_018342035.1). Taxonomy (NCBI): domain Eukaryota; kingdom Viridiplantae; phylum Streptophyta; class Magnoliopsida; order Solanales; family Solanaceae; genus Solanum; species Solanum appendiculatum. The sequence continues at coordinate 314,868 of JAGDQO010000459.1, forward strand.
CCCTTAGTAGAATCTACCAATCTAACACCCAATCGAGCCAATCTATGGACATCGCGAACCAACTCTTTCTTACCATCTTCAACATGAGAACCATTACCCATAGATAATCGACTTATAGCATCCGCCACCACGTTAGCCTTACCGGGGTCATAGAGAAAACTCATATCATAGTCTTTTAACAACTCAAGTCACCTTCTTTGGCGAAGATTCAAATCTTTCTGTTTAAACACATATTGCAAACTCTTATGGTCGGTGAAGACATCTACATGTACCCCATACAAATAATGTCGCCATATTTTCTAAGCAAACACAACTGCCGCTAATTCCAAGTCATGAGTAGGATAGTTCTTTTCGTGCACCTTAAGTTGCCTTGAAGCATAAGCAATGACTTTCTCGTTCTGCATAAGAACACATCCTAGCCCAATTCTTGAGGCATCACAATAAACCACAAAACCATCAAATCCTTCCGGTAGAGTCAATATCAGTTCCGAAGTAAGTCGATCCTTCAACTCTTGGAAACTATTTTCACATGTCTCGGACCATACAAATTTAACCTTCTTTTTAGTTAAAGTCGTCAATGGAGAAGCAACAGATGAAAACCCTTCAACAAACCTCCTATAATAACTGGCTAAGCCCAAGAAACTACGGATATCCAAAGGTGATAAAGGTCTAGGCGAATTTTTAACCGCTTCCATCTTCTTAGGATCTACTTCAATGCCGTTACCGGAAACAATGTGACCAAGAAAAGCCACGGACCTTAACCAAAACTCACATTTGCTAAACTTCACAAAGAGTTGTTGGTCCTTGAGGACTTGCAACACAATCCACAAATGATTAACATGTTCACCCTCATTCTTTGAGTAGACCAAAATGTCGTCAATAAACACAATCACAAACATGTCAAGGTATTGCTTAAAAACTCTATTCATCAAGTCCATAAATGCGGTCGGAGCATTTGTCAACCCAAACGACATTACCAAGAACTCGTAGTGACCATACCTAGTCCGAAAAGCCATTTTTGGAATATCATCTTCCTTCACCCTTAGTTGGTGATAGCCCGAACAAAGGTCGATCTTAGAGAAATAACTAGCCCCTTGAAGTTGATCAAACAAGTCATCTATACTTGGTAGGGGATACTTATTCTTAATGATAACCTTGTTCAATTGGCGATAGTCGATACACATATGGAGTGAACCATCTTCTTCCTTACAAACAAGAGCGGGGCACCCCATGGAGAAATAGTTGGCCGAATGAAATCCTTATCCAATAAGTCTTTCAACTGCTCTTTTAGTTCCTTAAGTTCCACCGGAGCCATTCTATAAAGAGGAATAGAAATAGGTTGCGTATCTGGGAGAAGGTCAATATCGAAGTCGATTTCCCTTTCGGGAGGAATGTCGAGCAAGTTATCAGGAAACACTTCCGAAAACTCATTAACAACGGGGACCGACTCAAGAGTAGGGGTCTCGGAATCTATATCCCTCACCCTAACAAGATGGTAAATGCACCCCTTGGAGATCATCTTTCTAGCTTTTAGATAAGAAACAAATTGACCTCGAAACATAGAATTTCCCCCCTTCCACTCTAGGATAGGCTCATTCGGAAACTGAAACTTGACCATTCAGGTCCTACAATCAATAGAGGCATAACAAGCATGTAACCAATCCATCTCAAGAATAACATCAAAATCTATCATATCAAGCTCTACAAGGTCAACAAGAGTGACTCTATGGAATAAGGAGACGGGACAATCTCTATAAACTCTCTTAGCCATGATAGATCTCCAATCGGAGTAGAGACACGAAAAGGATCTAGCAACACATCCGGAATAACATCAAACCTCATAGCCACATATGGCGTCACAAAAGACAAGGTAGCACCGGGATCAAGCAAAGCATAAACATCAAAATGGAAAACTCTTAACATATCGGTAACTACGTCGGGAGAGCTCTATTGCTCATGACGAGCCTGAAGTGCATAAAATCTTTTTTGCTTCTGATTCGCACTAGAACTTGACGGATTTTTGGATTGAATGTGTCGACGGTTATCCTCTTCATTCTTAACCGCTAAGGGGCAATCCCTTATCTTGTGATCCATCTTACCACAACCAAATCATGCATTAGAACCGGCTAGACATTTGCCCTCATGCTTTCTCCCACACTTAGGGCAAGTAGACAATGAAGAACCACCACCATTTCTTCCTTGAGGCTTATGTTAGACACCCTATCTTTGTTGAACTTAGGAGGAACATTGGATGAGCCTTGGTTAGAGAACCTTTGTCGAAATCTAGGACGACCATGTCCATCGGACCTTGAGTGCGAGAAGTTACCATCACCAGTCCTAGGCCTCTTGGTCTCCCTAGACCTTTCCTTAAGCATTTCCTCTTCAATTTGTTTGGCATAAACCATGAGGCGAGAAATATCCATGTCATGCACAAGCATGGCGTTGCGGCACTCTTTCACCAACATATCAGACACTCCCGACATAAATTTGTTCATTCTTGCCCTTGGGTCGGCAACTATGGACGGAGCATATCTAGCCAATTGTGTGAACTTCAATGCATACTCCTTCACACACATATTTCCTTGTCGAAGGTTGATAAACTCAAGCACCTTAGCCTCTCTCTTCTCAAGAGTAAAGAACCCATCAACGAAAGCAACCTTGAATTTCTCCCAATTAAGAGGACCCTCATTAACCACCCTCTCACTTGATTGAGCCAAACTAGGGCAACACCTTTGAGTTGATAAGCGGCCAACTCCGCATTTTCTTTCTGCGTCTCTCCCATGATCAGCAACACCTTGTACACTTCATCGATGAACTCTTGAGGATCTTCCTCAACCTTAGAGCTGTGAAATTCTGGAGAATTCATTCTAGTAAAGTCCCTCACTCTTGACGCAGTCGTACCCACATTTGGGTTCACGGGAGCCACCACCTCTCTATTGGCTTGGGCCGTCACGGCTTGAGCCAACACTTAGAAAGCAGCCCTAAACTCCGCATTAGTCACTTGTTCCGCCAAAGGCCGAAACTTGAGGAGCTTGAGGAGGAGCTTCTTGTTCCACATTCTCTCCCAAGTTTCTTCTAGCGTAAGCTCTTCGGGTCGCCACATCCTGAAACGCGTAGGATAGGGATTAGGAGAGAGATATATAAGTTAAACTCTCTGGCACGACTTAAGAGTAATGAAAGAAGTGGAATTTCTTAAATGTCTTATAGCCTCTCATACATAAATGTGGTGCGCTTCACACTCATGAACAAGACTCTACTTGACGCGGCTTATGAGACATCCTAGGATCTTTCTAAAACTCAGTGCTCTGAATACCAAGTTTGTCACGACCCAAGGTATCCCCTAGATGTGACATGACGTACAAGACCCCGATAGGCCTCATACAATACCTTAGCATACATCACATAAAAGATAATAGAGAATAAAAGTTCGAAAGAGAATTTCATATCAAAGCTTTTTAAAAGAAATAGCGGAAGTCTACATCTCATATCTCAAAGCCAATCTATCATAGAAAGTAAAGTTGGGACGTAACCCATTACAATCAAAAACTGAAAGGAAATACACGAAAGAAAGGAAATAAGAGCTACGCTATGTCCTCGGATGGATGAGGATTCACCAAGTCTTCTATCAACACTCTAATCAAGCTCTAGCCATGAGTGGACGGTGAATCACCACGTCCTACACCAAAGAAGTTAATGTAGGCAAAAGTATGTGTTAGCACAATTAAGTACTAAGTATGATAGCAATGCACATAAACACATTAATTGTGCTAGAGATAGAGACATAATCTAGACATGCAATGGCCAAGCTAAAAACATGATAAACATGAGAAACATGAAACATAAAGCATATATCAAGGCCAAAGCAAGCTAAATCATCTTTCTTTCTTTTCTTTACTTCATCATAAGAACACTTGTTCATTAACTTGTGGGGAATAGCATTTAACCGACATATAAGACCATGTGAGCTATCAACATAGAATCCGATGTCTACCCCACACCGAAAAGAGGTGTCCTACTTGCCAAGTTAAGACCATGAACTTCTTAGCTTATATGGATCCACTAGCTAGTGTCTATCATAGACCATCACCCTATGGTGGCACATAGGTTATGGGACATTGGTAATCGCCACTTATCCACTCGGTACTAAGCATACTTCCCACGGATTAATCATAGTTCATTTTATCTTAGGTAGACATGGGTAATCGCCACTTGTCTAAATTAGTCATAAGCTTATTATTGGTAGACTTGGGTAATCGCCGCTTTGTCTACATTTGGGTACATGGGTTATCGCCTCTTGTCCCTTCATTCATTAGAATAGCTCCTTAAGAACATGGGTAATCGCCTCTTGTTCTTTTAAGTCATATTAGGAGTATTATGAGAGAAAACCTTTCACAACTCAACCATAGCATCATCATGTCATTACTTTGGTACTTTACTCTCAAAGCACCCTTAACTCATTATCAACTTCATATGAGACATGCATAAGTTTATTAGCTTTCTTTACTTAGTTCATTATGCTCATAGTTCATAGATCATAGAGTTCATATGGGTTCATGCAAGTTCAACTCATATCATGCAAATTAATGCAAGTTCATGCTTAGAAAGCCATAATTAGGACAATTTACACATACTTGAAGGAACTCGCATAATAGAGGAAAATCATGCTTTTGACTTGATCATGCTAAATTCATAAGATTATCCTCAATTCATTCAAAATTCATGCTTGATTTCATAGAGAATTCATAACTTCATCAAATCATAGCTCAACCCAACAATCAAAGCATAGATTATCAAATTGGGGAGAATTAGCTTGAGATCATGGGGGTTCATGCAATCTTTACATCAAATCATGTAATTCACGTTAATTCGTGCACTAAGTTACTTTACCATGCTAGATCGTGCACTAGGAATCATAAAGTCAACAATGAAATCATAATTGAAGAACCCACAATGATTGATCAAAACCCTAATTCAATTGGGTTAGAGTAAACCTTTAAAAATAATGAAGAAGAGGAAGGGCCCATTGGAGGAAAGGACTTCTAATGGTGAACACTATCAAACCTCAAAGAAATCCATAAGAAATTGGAGAAGATTGAAGGTCTTTAATGGAGGATTTAAGCTTTCTTCTTCTACCTTGAGAGTTGAGAGAGTTTCTTTTAGAGAGAGAAATATTTGAGAAGAAAGTTTAGGAATGAGTTAGAATGAAAAAAATTAGGCTTAGAAAGTATTTATAGGTCATAGATTAGGGGTATAACCGACTTAGCTTAATAGGTAAACAATTAGGGAAAATACCAAAAAGACTTTAATTAAAAACTGTCGAGACCAATCGATGGACATGATCTACGGTCCGTACATCAATTGACGAACCGTCCTGCTCTTCCGTCAATTGATTCAAAAAGTTCATTTGGGCTGAAAATTTGGCTAAGTCTGGAAGGCTTCTACGGAACCCATCTACGATCCGTCAACTTAGCTACGAACCGTCCTGCTATTCCGTAGGTCAAAGTTCAGAAACTTGGAAATCCTGAAAGTTCACAGTGCCATTGAGGGTCCCCACCTACAGCCCGTCAATCCATCTACGGCCCGTAAGTGGCCTCCGTTGGTCACTGTCTTCAGGTGAGATCTGCACTTAAAATCCATTGGAAGCTTGGGGTATTCCAATATCTCCCCCGTGGGAACATTCGTCCTCGAATGAGAATCAAGACATCATGAGAAGGGTAATAGACACAGGCTAACAAACCAACCTAGCATGCAATCACATAAGTGCACATATCCGAGGAGGAAACATCAACTCCAAGCTAAAGCATGATCAACACATCATATCATGAAGACTTTATGCAACTCATACTCAAATGCACATAATCATATAAAACTCTCTCATGAACATGCATATTCAAGGAATCATGGAGATCAACTATGACACATGAGACCAAAAGAATGAACCATGAGGATCACGATACCTCAAGTTAGAGTAGGATCGGAAGGAAAGAGATGAGGATATCGGGACATCATATTGGCCTCGGCCTCCCAAGTAGAACCCTCAACCAAGTGATTCCTCCATAGAACTTTCACGGAAGCGACTTTTTTATTTCTTAACTTCCGTACTTGCCAGTCTAAAATCTCAATCGGAACTTCTTCATAAGAAAGACAATCCTTTATGCCAAGATTCTCCAATGGCACTATAGAGATCGGATCACCTACACACTTCTTCAACAAGGAGACATGGAAAATCGAATGCACCGATGCCAAATCATTAGGCAAGTCAGGCTCATAAGCAACCTTACCAACACGTCTCAAATACAGATATGGGCCTACATAACAGGAACTAAGCTTCCTTTTCTTCCCAAATCTCATTACACCCTTCATGGGAGAGATTTGCAAGTAAACCCAATCATCAACATCAAATTCTAATTCTCTTCTTCTAACATCGGCATAGGACTTTTGTCGACTTTGGGCAGTTTTCAACCTTTCCCTAATAAGTCAAACTTTCTCCATAGCCTCATGCACTAACTCCGGGCCTATCAAAGCAACTTCACCAATTTAAAACCAACCTATAGGAGACCTACACCTCCTACCATAGAGAGCCTCAAATGGAGCCTTGCCAAGCTAGAATGGTAGCTATTATTTTAAGCAAACTCAATCAAAGGCAAGTGATCATCCCAAGTACCCCTGAAATCAATTACACATTCTCTAAACATATCCTCCAAGATCTGAATAGTACGTTCAACTTGCCCATCGATTTGAGGATGAAAGGTCGAACTAAGCTTAACACGAGTACCAAGACCTTTTTGGAACGACTTCAAAAATTGAGAAGTAAATTGTACACCACGATCGGAGATTATGGATGAAGGCACTCCATGCAGCCTAACCATCTCCCTCAAATACAACTTAGCATAATCCTACGCCGGATAAGAAGTCTTGACGGGAATGAAGTAGGCTGACTTCGTCATTCTATCAACACTAACCTAAATCGAATCGTATTTTTGCCTCGTGCGAGGCAAACCCACAATAAAATCCATATTCACATCTTCCCACTTCCAAGTAGGGATACTAATATCTTGGGTCAAACCTCCCGGCATTTGATGCTCAACTTTCACTTGTTTACAATTAGAACACTTAGCCACAAATTCCGCGATATCTTTCTTCATTCCGTTTCACCAATAAATTTCCCGCAAATCACGGTACATTTTGGTAGCTCCTGGGTGGATGGAATATCGAGAACTATGGGCTTCCAATAAAATTTTCTCTCTTAAACCCTCTACATTGGGAACACACAAACGACCTTGATATCGAAGCACACCATCTCCCCCTTGAGAGAAAACCTCTATGGACTTCTTGAGTACCGCTTACTTTAGTTCAACTAAGTTAGGATCAAGATCTTGTTTAGCTTTCACATTATGCACAAAAGAAAATTCAGAACCATTATGAACCGGAACACCACCCTTTGTAGAATCAACCAATATAACACCCAATCGAGCCAATCTATGGACATCACGAACCAACTCTTTCTTAACATCTTCAACATGAGAACCATTACCCATAGATAATAGACTAATAGAATCCGCCACCACGTTAGCCTTACTAGGGTGATAGAGAGCACTCATATCATAGTCTTTTAACAACTCAAGCCACCTTCTTTGGCGGATATTCAAATCTTTCAGTTTCAACACATAATGCAAACTCTTATGGTCGGTGAAGACATCTACATGTACCCCATACAAATAATGTCGCCATATTTTCAAAGCAAACACAACTGCCACTAATTCCAAGTCATGAGTAGGATAGTTCTTTTCATGCACCTTAAGTTTCCTTGAAGCATAGGCAATGCCTTTTCCGTTCTGCATAAGGAAACATCCTAGCCAAATTCTTCAGGCATCACAATAAACTACAAAACCATCGGATCCTTCCGGTAGAGTCAATATCGGAGACGAAGTAAGTCGATCCTTCAACTCTTGGAAACTCTTTTCACATGTCTCACACCATACAAATTTAACCTTCTTTTGAGTCAAAGCCGTTAATTGAGAAGCAACAGATGAAAACCCTTCAACAAACCTTCTATAATAACCGGCTAAGCCCAAGAAACTACGGATATCCGGAGGTGATAAAGGTCTAGGCCAATTCTTAACCGCTTTCGTCTTCTTAGGATCTACTTCAATGCCCTTACCGGAAACAATGTGACCAAGAAAAGCCACGGACCTTAACCAAAACTCACATTTGCTAACTTTCGCAAAGATTTGTTGGTCCTTGAGGACTTGCAACACAATCCTCAAATGATTAACATTTTCACCCTCATTCTTTGAGTAGATCAAAATGTCGTCAATAAACACAATCACAAACATGTCAAGGTATTGCTTAAACACTCTATTCATCAAGTCCATAAATACGGTCGGAGTATTTGTCAACCCAAACGACATTACCAAGAACTCGTAGTGACCATACCTAGTCCGGAAAGCTGTTTTCGGAATATCATATTCCTTCACCCTTAGTTGGTGATAGCCCGAACGAAAGTCGACCTTCGAGAAATAACTAGCCCCTTGAAGTTGATCAAACAAGTCATCTATCCTTGGTAGAGGATACTTATTCTTAATGGTAACTTTGTTCAATTGGCGATAGTCGATACACATACGGAGTGAACCATCTTTCTTCCTTACAAACAAGACCGGAGCACCCCATGGAGAAATACTTGGCCGGATGAAACCTTTATCCAACAAGTCTTTCAACTGCTCTTTTAGTTCCTTAAGTTCCGCCGAAGCCATTCTATAAGGAGGAATAGAAATAGGTTGCGTATCTGGGAGAAGGTCAATACCAAAGTCCATTTCCCTTTCAGGAGGAATACCGGGCAAGTCATCGGGAAACACTTCCGGAAACTCATTAACAAAGGGGACCGACTCAAGAGTAGGGGTCTCGGAATCTATATCCCTCCCTAACAAGATGGTAAATGCACCCCTTAGAGATCATCTTTCTGGCTTTTAAATAAGAAACAAATTGACCTCAAAACAAAGAATTTCCCCCCTTCCACTCTAGGATAGGCTCATTCGAAACTTAAACTTGACCATTCGGGTCCTACAATCAATAGAGGCATAACAAGCATGCAACCAATCCATCCCAAGAATAACATCAAAATCTATCATATCAAGCTCTACAAGGTCAACAAGAGTGACTCTATGGAATAAGGAGACGGGACAATCTCTATAAACTCTCTTAGCCATGATAGATCTCCAATCGGAGTAGAGACACGAAAAGGATCTAGCAACACATCCGGAATAACATCAAACCTCATAGCCACATATGGCGTCACAAAGATAAGGTAGCAATGGGATCAAGCAAAACATAAACATCAAAATGGAAAACTCTTAACATACCGGTTACTATGTCAGGAGAGCTCTCTTGCTCATGACGAGCTTGAAGTGCATAAAATCGGTTTTGCTTCTGTTTCCCACTAGAACTTGACAGATTTTTGGATTGAACGCGTTGACGGTTATCCTCTTCATTCTTAGCCGCTAAGGGGCAATCCCTTATCTTGTGATCCATCTTACCACAACCAAAGCATGCATTAGAACTGGCTAGACATTTGCCCTCATGCTTTCTCCCACACTTAGGGCAAGTAGACAATGAAGAACCACCACAATTTCCTCCTTGAGGCTTAGGGTTAGACACCCTATCTTTGTTGAACTTAGGAGGAACATTGGATGAGCCTTGGTTAGAGAATCTTTGTCGAAATCTAGGACGACCATGTCCATCGGACCTTGAGTGCGAGAAGTTACCACCACCGGTCCTAGCCCTCTTGGTCTCCCTAGACCTTTCCTTAAGCTTTTCCTCTTCAATTTGTTCGAGATAAACCATGAGGAGAGAAATATCCATGTCATGCACAAGCATGGCGGTGCGGCACTCTTTCACCAACATATCAGACACTCCCGACACAAATTTGCTCATTCTTGCCCTTGGGTCGGCAACAATAGACGGAGCATATCTAGCCAATTGTGTAAACTTCAATGCATACTCCTTCACACTCATATTTCCTTGTCGAAGGTTGATAAAATCAAGCACCTTAGCCTCTCTCTTCTCAAGAGAAAAGAACCTATCAAGGAAAGCAACCTTGAATTTCTCCCAATCAAGAGGACCCTTATTTACCGCCCTCTCAATCCTCCATTGATTGAGCAAAATTTGGGCAACACCCTTGAGTTGATAAGCGGCCAACCTTGTCTTTTCTTCCGGCGTCACTCCCATGATCATCAACACCTTGTACACTTCATCGATGAACTCTTGAGGATCTTCCTCAACTTTAGAGCCATGAAATTCCGGAGGATTCATTCTAGTAAAGTCCCTCACTCTTGACGCAGCCGTTCCCATATTTGGGTTCATGGGATCCACCAACTCTCTATTGGCTTGGGCCGTCACGACTTTAGCCAACACTTATTAAGTAGCCCTAAACTTTGCATTAGTCACTTGTTCCGCCAAAGGATCGGCCGAAACTTGAGGAGCTTCTTGTTCCACATTCTCTCCCAAGTTTCTTCTAGCGTAAGCTCTTTGGGTCGCCATATCCTGAAATGCGTAGGATAGGGATTAGGAGAGAGATATATAGAGTTAAACTCTATAGCACGACATAAGAGTAATGAAAGAAGTGGAATTTCTTAAACGTCTTATAGCTTCTCATTCATAAATATGGCGCGCTTCACACTCATGAACAAGACTCTACTTGACGCGGCTTATGAAACATCCTAGGATCTTTCTAAAATTATGTGCTCTGAATACCAAGTTTTTCACGACCCAAGCTACCCCCTAGATGTGACATGGCGTACAAGACCCCGAGATGCCTCATACAAGCCCTTAGCATACATCACATACAAGATAATAGAGAATAAAAGTACAACTTAGGAATAATGAAAGAAGTGGAGTTTCTTAAACGTCTTATAGCCTCTTATTCATAAATGTGGCGCGTTTCACACTCATGAACAAGACTCTACTTGACGTGACTTATGAGATATCCTATGATCTTTCTAAAACCTTGTGCTCTGAATACCAAGTTTGTCACGACCCAAGGTACCCCCTAGATGTGACATGGCGTACAAGACCCCTAGAGGCCTCATACAAGCCACTTAGCATACATTACATACAAGATAATAAAGAATAAAAGTACAAAAGAGAATTTCATATCAAAGCTTTTAAAAGAAACAGTGGAAGTCTACATCTTATGTCTCAAAGCCAATCTAATATAAAGAACAAGGTCTGGGACGTAACCCAAGACAAATATGAAACTGAAATGAAAAAACATGAAAGGAAATAAGAACTATGCTATGTCCTCGATGGATGAGGACTCACCAAGTCTTCAAATCTCTAATCAAGCTCTATCCACGAGTGGATGGTGTATCGCCACATCCTACACCAAAGAAGTTAATGTAGGCAGAAGTATGTGTTAGCACAATTAATTAATAAGTATGATAGCATTGCACATACACACGTAAATCATGCTAGAGAGACATATAATCATGACATGCAATGGCCAAACTTAAAACATGATAAACATGAAACATAAAGCATATATCAAGGCCAAAGCAAGCTAAATCATCTTTTCTTTCCTTTATCATGAGAACACTTGTTCATTAACTTGTGGAGAACAGCCTTAATCGACATGTAAGACCATGTGAGCTATCAACATGGAATCCGGTGTCTACCCCACACTGAAAAGAGGTGTCCTACTTGCCAAGGTAAGACCATGAACTTCTTAGCTTATGTGGATCCACTAGCTAATGTCTACTTAAAGACAACATCCTATGGTGGCAACATAGTTTATTGGATAGAGATTGCTTTAGGAGACTCGGTCTAAACTAACGGGAAAGCTCCATCTAGAAAGCCCAGCCTCTACTAACAGGAGAGGTTTCACTAGAAGACCCAGTCTCAACTAATGGGAGGGCTTCCATCTCAATATCCACTCGGTGCTAAGCATAATTCCCACGGATTAGTCATTAACATATTTATATCATTAAACATGAAAGGTACAACTAGGGTTACCAATTCAAGCTAAAATCATGCTTATAGACGTTTCATCTTCCACGGACCTTGTCCAAGCTTACGTCATTAGAATAGGTCCTTAAGAACATGGGTAATTGCCTCTTTGTTCTTCTTTTATCATAATGGGAGAATTACGTGAGAAAACCTTTCACTACTCAACCATAGCATCATCATAACATAACTTTAGTACTTTACTCTCAAAGCACCCTTAATTCATCATTTACTTGATATGAGACATGCATAAGTTCATTAGCTTCTTCTTTACTTAGTTCATCATGCTCATATTTCATAGTTCATACAAGTTCAACTCATATCATGCAATTCAATGCAAACTTATGCTTAGAAACACATAATTAAGATAATTTACCCATGCTTGAAGGAACTCACATAATAGAGGAAAAATCATTATTTTGACTTGATCATGCTAAATTCATAAGATTATCCTCAATTCATTTATAATTCATGCTTGATTTCATAGAGAATTCATAACTTCATCAAATCATAGCTCAACTCAACAATCAAAGCATAGATTATCAAATTTGGGAGAATTAGCTTGGGATCATGGGGGTTCATGTAATCTTTACATCAAATCATGTATTCATGCTAATTCATGTACTAAGTTACTTTATCATTCTAGATCATGCACTACAAATCATAAAATCAATAATTGAAATCAAAATTGAAGAACTCTCAATGATTGATCAAAACCCTAATTCAATTGGGTTAGAGGTAAACCTTTGAAAATCATGAAGAAGAGGAAGGGACCATTGGAGGAAAGGACTCCTAATGGTGAACACTATCATACCTCAATGAAATCCACAAGAAAATTGGAGAAGATTGATGGTCTTCAATGGAGGATCCTAGCTTCTTCTTCTTCCTTGAGAGTTGAGAAAGTTTCTTTTAGAGAGAGAAATATTTGAGAGAGAAGAGTTTAGGAATGAATTAGAATGAAAGGAATTAGGCTTAGAAAGTATTTATAGGTATTATAATAAGGGTATAACCGACTTAGCTTAATAGGTAAACAATTAGGGAAAAGACCAAAAAGCCCTTAATTAAAAACTGTCGAGGCCAATCGACGGACAGGATCTACGGTTCGTACATCAATTTACGGACCGTCCTGCTCTTCTGTCAATTGATTCAGAAAGTTCATTTTGGGCTAAAATTTTGGCTAAGTCTTGAAGGCATCTACGGAACCCATCTACGGCCTGTCAATTGAACTACGAACCGTTCTGCTATTCCATAGGTCAAAGTTCAGAAACTTGAAAATCCTGAAAGTTCACAATGCCATTGACGGTCCCCACCTACGGCCCGTCAATCCATCTACGGCCCGTAGGTGGCCTCCGTAGGTCACTGTTATCAGGTGAGTTGTGCTATTAAAATTCTTTGGAAGCTTGGGTATTACAATTCAATTAAGTTTAAGGTATGTATTGTCTTACTTAAATTTTAAATTAATGGAAACATAGTTAAATACAAATTGTAAATAGTGTTGCTTCGAATTTAAACGTCACATGATTCTTGTGATTAGTGACAATATTTTAACTTCAAAAGTTTAACTTTTAGTGACGACTACAATAAGACGAACACATTTTTGTCATAAAAATATGACATTTAGTGACAACATTAATCTTTGTCCCAAAATTGTCTATATTAATAACCTACAAATTAACATTGTATTTTATGACAATTGTGATTGTTGCTAATTATGACATTTTTAGTGACAATTTTGTTTTGTCGGTAATAGAAATTTTTTAGTGATGATACCATCATTTTCATCTACAAAATTGTAAAAAAGTAATATTGTCACTAATTTATACATTTAGGGACAAAAGAATTCGTATGTAAAAGATAGTTTTTAGTGATGAAATAATGTTTGTTCAAGTACAAAATACATATTACATTAGAGACAAATGACATCGTCACTGATAAAACAAAATATTTAGTGACGCATCAATTTTGTCAGCCTTATAACCACTTTAGTGAAGAAAATATAATATTACCTACAATATTTTATTACTTCTATGACGAACAAGTTCGTCATAAATACTATGTATTTAGGGACAAAAAATATTTTCGTAGTTAATACAACTCTATTTAGTGACGAAACAATAAGCTGTCTCAATATACATTTAGTGACCCGTGCTTTAGGGATGAAAGATTGACGAATTGTTTTTTGTCACAAAAGTATTTTTTTGTGACAAAATATGAATTTTAAGTGACAATATTATTCGTCACTAATAATAAAATTTGTTGTAGTGTTGGTTGTTGATGATCTCTGAGAGCCACCGATGACGTTACTGATTTTTACTACAAACTTGGATTCATTAGCATCTCCTATCACCAGTATACTTGTTTGTTGTTTGGTCCCCCGATTTATGGGGTTCGGGGGTATGTTTGTTATTGTTTGTACCTTTCTGGGGTATGGGCGTCCGTTCGGTTATTATTTGATTATACTTGTACTTATCTTGTGTTGTATTTGTAGTTGGTCTACAGGGTGTCTTAGTCTGGATTTGTTATTGGTACTTCCTGCTAGGTTCAGTTGGATTAGTTCTTAGGTGATTAGCGGTGGCAGTTAGTATTTCGTTCTTGATTAGTTGACTCCTATAGTGCTCTCTTATTGTAAATAGGTTGTGGCTTGCGTTTGCAGGTGCGTTCTTTGACTCTGTTTCCTTTCTTCACGTATCCTAGCTCTTTACTCTTATTTCCTGCTTTACCTTGTGTTAGATCCTATTTAGTTACTTATGTTGTTCCTACCTTGTTTATATGTTATTTATACTTACTTTATCTGTGGAGCTCAGTCGGCCTATGTCTACTGAGTACCATTCGTTGGGTACTCATACTACACTTCTGCACCCTGCAGATCATAGTATGGGTTATCACTGGTAATTGGTCTTGGTGCGGAGCAGCGTGCATTCAGAGATTGGTGAGCTCCTGGTGTCCGGAGTTGCCGATTTCCATCTATTTTGGGCTAGGTCTAGTCTTTACTTGCTTTCTAAGACTGTTTTTATCTATTTTGTATTTGTAAAAGCTTTGTACTCTTGTTTTGTTTAGATGCTCGATTACTGACTAATGACAGGTCTTGGGGATGATTCCTTTGATATATCTATGTTGATTCGTCTTTCTTCCCTTTATATTCGTTTGTTACTTCATTGGTTTCTCTTCCACTTGATAGCCCGTTGCTTCTGGTTCCGGGCCAGGGGTTAGGCTAACCTACTGGTGGGTTATAGTAGGTGACATCACGACCTGAGAAATTGGGTCGTGACAAGTTGGTATCAGAGCTCTAGGTCGACCGGCATTGTTGGTATGACGGCAATGCCTAGTAGTCTTGCAGATCGGTGCGGAGACGTCCGTATCCTATCTTCGGGAGGCTATGGGGCATATTTAGGAAATTCTTCTCTTGACTCCTTATCGTGTGTCCATGCTTTGAATAACCTCTAAAACTGATCCTTTTAAATTTACTCTCTCTTAGATGGAGAGCACGAGATTCCTCGTGGGCACGGTCGGAGCATCAGCAGGTTCTACCAGAGTTTTGATAGACGATTCTCAGGCCAGAGATGGGTTGATGGTCCCCAGCAGGGTTCATCATCAGTATCAAAGTATGTCACGGGATTTCTTGAGTGGGCTGGGTATAACCCCAAGTCATCCCCTACGGTTCAGGATATGAGTCAGGAGTTCGTCAGGGGGTTTCCTTTGCCACTCCGTCTGGCGTCGAGGCACTTGATAGAGGTTGGGTCTACCTTTCCCTAGGTTGGTAGTCATGCGAGAGACATGGAGAAAGCATTCCTTAAGGCCTACAGAGATAGTGGTAAGAGGCCTCGCCATCAGCACAGTGGTGACAGCATCCCACTTCGGGGTGAGTATTAGTCCAGCGAGGGTCATCTTCCTTCTCAACCCATTAGGCCTACGGTGGTAGCACCTCAAGTTCCAGGAGGTTCTGAGGTAGGTCATGGGGCTTACAGCGGACAGAGTACAGGTCAGACTTCTCGGGGTGAGCACATTAGGCTTTCGGGTGTTGGAGCTCGTCCTATTCCAGTTGGGTCCTTTCAGCGGGTTGATATTAGTGATGGTGGCTATGAGTGTGGCGAGGTAGGCCACTTTATTAGAGAGTGTCGGAGGACCTCAGTACAATCAGCCAGGGGTGGTTACCAGAGGGTTAGAGATGATTCATAGTTTGTTAGGGGCCACCAGAGAAGTTCATCGCGTTCTTCACTCCTGGCTTCAAACTATAGAGGTTGCTATGATTGTGGGGAGTTTTATCACTAGTCCAGGGAGTTCCCCAGGCAGGAGATGATCTTTCAAACATTGCATACTTCTCCTACTCCCTAGACTAGAGTAGTTGGACCTTGTCGCATTTTTGGGGAGCTTGGCCACCGATCGAGATTGTGTCCCCAGCATGGGACCATGGTGCGGTTTCTTCAGCCGGGACAGTTTCATGGGACTACAGCATAGCAATCCAGTGGTAGTGCCCCGAGGGTAGCAAGTGGTAGTGTGGGTGCTCAGTTTGAGGTCAGTCGCGATCCGTTCCATGCTTCTACAGGTTAGCCAGAGGCCGAGGATCTAGGTATCAGTTGTATTTGCTCGATTTCCTTGTTTTGCTCTGCATTGCTCATATTGTGTGGTTTTGGGGTTTTCATACCCATGCTTGCTTATTTGACTTGCTATTTATCTCCTGACTGTTGTGGCCGCCTTATTTGGGATTGTGTATGTGTTTTAGCTCCATAGTTGATTTCTTTTAGTAGTGGATCAATTAGTCGGATTCCTATATCTGAGAGTAGTGGTTTAGTAACTCCCCGTGCCTTTGCCTTGGTGGCTATGTTATGAGTTTACGGCCAGGTTAGTTAGTTGTTCCTTTTTTTGTCTCCCTTGCCAGTTGTTGTTGTTGTGGTGCCGATCCTTGTTAGATAGGTGGCTAGACCAGCTTTGTTAGTTCTGGGAGTGGTGGTGCTTGTGGATCTAGTTGGCTTAGAAGGCCGCCTTAGTTGCGTGCAGTCCCGTTGGACTAGTGGTTGAATGACTCTTCTAACCTTTGTGCATAGCTAGTGTTGCCTTGATTAGTATTTCTCTCCCGCCATTTTAGTCTTTTTGGCGTAGACAACTTTCTTCATTGCTTGGCATTGTTTGGTTCATAGTTAAAAGGTTGGTTGTTGAGGCAGTATGTGAATGGAGGTATAGCATCTTGGGAGTTGGAGCAGTGGTGTTCGTTGGTGGCTTCAGATGTAGCCTAAGCTGGAGGATAGGAAGTTGTTTAGGAGGTTCATCTATAGGATGGGGACAAAGTAATTCATGAAATTAGTGATTCTGAATTTGTTTAGGATGCGAGGTTTTCTCTTGGCCTATTCGGTAGCTTGCGGTGTTTGTGAATGGGAATCGGTGCCCTTGGACCATTATCGAGTGGTTGTCCATGTTTGTACGCCACCTACCAGCTTGGTTTCCCTTGGACTAGGATGATCGGCTCAGATTTGAGGTGAAAGAGGGGTTTGTGGGCACATAGTGCCGGCTCTTCAAAAGTTCCTATGGTAAGAGTAAGCCACTGGAGCTGGGGTCAGTGCGGCCTTGTCGTTCGCGGGATAATCGTCCCTTGAAGTGGAGTGTTCAGTTTCAGAAGGTGAGTTTTAGCTGGGATTGTTGGTTTTTAAAGTGGAGATTGGAATTTTGGGCTTTGCCCGGGGTTGATTTCCTTGCTTGGGTTGTTGTCATCCCTAGAAGTTCAGTTGAAGTATGTGACTCCTTCGAGGTTTGGGTTGTATGATTCTGTAAGCAAGTTTCAGATGGTATTGGAGGTATTCAGGATTGCCAAGGACCGTCAAAATGCACTTGGTGGCTGGAAGAAGATGAATTTGGAGCATAAGACAAGTATTTTGAATTATGAGTTGAGTTGCATCTGTCATGTTCCTGTGTTTTTCATTTCGGTGGTTTCGGTGTGGTTTTTGGTTTTCCTCAGATGAAGCTGGTGTTTTCGTTCAAGTTAAGGTTAATTGAACGAGAGTTGGAGCCCAAAAAGGGAATTGGAGAAGCTTTTGGAGTTTGAAGTGAATTTGAGGATTTCCCCCTAAACCTGAGTTCTGCGTCGGCGTTGTTAGATCCGAGAGGGTGTCCGAGGGTCTGGCGGAGTGTGCGAGCCTGGTACCCTCATCTTTTTGTGCCTACAGGCTGTAACTATCATTCTACTTTCGCAGACGAAAGTCCTTTTAGTAGTGGATGTTTTAATAATCCTCCAGGTGATTTTCTCCGTTTTCTGATTTTTTCAGTGTTTAGAGCTTTTATGTAGCGACCCCAAGTAATTTATCACTTGTTGGCACTGACTGTTCGGTAGCCTGGTCGTTCGTTTGGATTTTATACCCGTTTTTGTTTTTTGGAGCTTTTGGAGTTTCAACTGTTGACTTCGGTCAAAACTCTCGGAAAATGGCCTCAGAATGGAATTCTGATGGTCCCATCAGCTCCGAAATGGTCATTTTAGGCTAGTGGCATGTTCGGCTTGAGTCCCGAGGCTCTCGGTGCGAGTTTGAGCTATTCAGCGTTTTAGCCTTTAAGCTTTAGCCTAAGTTCGACTTCGATCAACATTCTTGTTAAACATGCTCAAATTGAAATTTCGTTAGTGCGGTTAGCTCTGGAATGTCGAGTTTGGTCCAAAATGACCTTTCATGCGCTTCCCAAGGCTTCCGGGCTCATTCTGAGCTCCCTTGTGGATTTTGGCTTCAAATGGCGCATGGGTGTGGGACCCACTTTTCATCAAGATGACCTCGTATGGAAATTTCGTCTGCTCCAATGAGTCCGGAATGTCAAATTTAGTAGGGTAGCATATTTGGTTTATTTTCATCGGGACCCGAACGAATTCCGAGGGTCCATTCGGAGACTTTGAAAAATAGCAAAAGTGTTGATATTAAGTGCAGGCTTTTAGCGACCAGAAATGGGACTTTTAGCGACCAGAAACAGCCCTTTAGCAACTAGATTTCTTCTATTTACATAACAGAAATAGCAGCTCTTTTTGGAACTTCAAAACTCCATATCACTCTCATTTCTTGGCCTAATGAGATGATTCAAAGTGTGAAAGCTTCATTTTGATGGTGTCTTCATTGTGGAGTGATCGGAAGTTGTCGAGTGCACGTTAATCGAGGTAAAATCGTGATAGACCAGACTGTTATAGCTCTTTTCGAGTT
This sequence comes from Solanum appendiculatum, assembly GCA_018342035.1. Taxonomy (NCBI): domain Eukaryota; kingdom Viridiplantae; phylum Streptophyta; class Magnoliopsida; order Solanales; family Solanaceae; genus Solanum; species Solanum appendiculatum. The sequence goes on from JAGDQO010000459.1 coordinate 334,028, forward strand.
CTAGACTTTGGCTATATTGATCTGGTGATATCTTGCTCATATTAGCTCTGTTTTGGGTGATTCAAAGTCCACCGTGTTTGGGAAGTTCATGGCTACGTATTGGAGTGCTCGGGGACTGTTGGGTACTCTCTGTTTGAGGTAATTTCTGCGTTGAAGCTACTGCCCTTGTTATTTTAATTAGCTTTATTAGTGAATAATATTGCATGGGCTGATTTTTTCATTTTCGAGCATCAAATTGTGCCCCATTTTGGGACACAAGTTCAGTAAACTCAAATGTACCTTTTCACGGAGTCAATTTCAGAATTCCCAGTGCGGGTCCCAAAATCCCATTTTAGACCCAATTTTTGGTCCGTCTTTGATTAATGCAATTTTTGTGTCAAAACATCCGTAATGACGTTGTGATCAATATTTTGATAGCGTGGTGGCAATTGGAGGTGATGCATAAAGACGGAGCTTCAATTGGGTGGATTCGGAGCGCACGTGATCGGCTTCGAGGTAGCCTATGGTCTCCCACTTTGACTGGGCTTTATTAGATACGATTTAATATGTATTACATGTGATTTAGGTTGGTATTATCCGAGTATAGGGTTTACCTCCTTCTATCTCATTTTCTTGACCCCAGTTGATCTTTAGACTAGAGTAGTCTCGTGAATACTTGGATTAGGCTATGGGCCTTGGTGTTGGTATTGACTTAGTGTTACTATCCTTATTTAAGATTGGTATTGATGGCCTTAGGCTAGGTTTGATCCTTGGATGGTTTATCATATGATGTATCACTCTTATAGCTAGGCGTAGCTCCCGGTAGGGCTTGTTATGGATGGTGTACCTTGTGCTAGTGCCTGAGACCTCAGAGGCTCATTGTAGCTATAGGTTTGTCTTAGTTGTGCTTGTTAGGAGCTGAGACGGCATATTTTGGGGTAAAGCATCGATCCTAGAGATAATTCTCCCCCTATTTGATTTTGAGCCATCTCCCGATTACAACACTTTTTGTTTAGCGTTAAGCTTGTGATGCCTTATTGTCTATTGTCTATTGTTGGACCCAAGGCCGTATTCGAGGAGCGATTGGATTCCAGGTTAGTTTTCCTTGCCTTGGTAATGTGGCATGATTTAGTATTACATTTCTGATTGTGTATACCTTGTTTGGATGCTGGTGATGGCATGCTTGCATTGATTGAGCATTTTCACTTGTTTGTGGTACGATCCCGTTACTTTCATTGGATTTTTACTACTATTTTGAGCGAACATTCTCACACTTTTACTATTTTCTAAAACTGGTTTTTAACGGGAGTCGTACCACCTGGACTACTTTGATAAATTGATTGTGAAACTCACGAGGTATTGAGGACGTACTCCTTTTATACTGGCAACATCAGAGGCATCGAGGATGAGCTTAGTTTTTATTGATGTCCGATGCGGTGTTGCCCTTTTCTACATCGGCTTGGCCACTCACTCTCCGATACCACTATGGGGATGCTATACGTTATGTATAAGACTTGGTTCAGGCCCAGACAGTGTATACGGACTTCCCATGTCCCCTATGGGCCCCTCTGGCCAGTGCACCACTGAACCTGATGAGGGAGCTACATGGGTCCCACTTGGCAGGCCGGGGGCCGGGGTGGGTTTATACACTTGGTTGTTGATGATCTTGTAGAGCCACCGATGACGTTACTGGTTTTTACTACAAACTTTCATTCATTAGCATCGCCTATCACCAGAATACTTGTTTGTTGTTTGGTCCCCCCAATTTATGGGGGTCGGGGGTATGTTTGTTATTGTTTGTACTTTCTGGGGGTATGGGCGTCCGGTCTATTATTATTTGATTATACTTGTACTTATCTTGTGTTGTATTTGTAGTTGGTCTACAGGGTGTCTTAGTCTGGATTTGTTATAGGTACTTCCTGCTAGGTTCAGTTGGATTAGTTCTTAGGTGATTAGTGGTGGCAGTCAGTATTTCGTTCTTGATTAGTTGACTCATATATTGCTCTCTTATTGTAAATAGGTTGTGGCTTGCGTTTGCAGGTGCGTTCTTTGACTATTTTTCCTTTCTTCATGTATCCTAGCTCTTTACTCTTATTTCCTGCTTTACCTTGTGCTAGATCCTATTTAGTTACTTGTGATGTTCCTACCTTGTTTATATGTTATTTATACTTGCTTTATCTGTTCTTATGGAGCTACATTGCAACAAATCTTCTTTTTCTGCAGCATTGCTTCTATGATCTTAGGAGCACTGGCCGCCATGGCCTTTCCCTGGATCCTGGTATGAACTCAAAAAAAGCATTTACCCGTCACTTCGTTCAAATAATAGTTGTACCCGTACGGAATTCTTCTGTTTCTCAGTATGATCTTTGTCGTAAAATTGAGATTATTTCGTTTCCTTCCTTATCAGAGAGGAAAATTTTGAAGAAAATTTTGGGAAAACGTCAACGACCGATACTTTGCTTAGCCAACACATCTTCACATTGCCTTCCCTCCAAATATGTCTCAATTCACACCTCCAATCCCTTCTCAGAAAGAACCCCAAGTCAGTAAAGTAGTTAACCAAACACAAGTAACAAGTTCGTCAGTCCTTCCTCCGATGCCTCCCGTTCAAGGGAAATCCTCTCCCCGTTCAGGCGGATGCCGCACCTTGCGCTTGTGAATGAGTGTGATATATACCTCTTTGCTCAGCACGTGACTGTGTACCCCTAAAATGTGTACTTGGTGTATAACCTCAGCAGTATCTTCCATCAGAACACAAAATCGGCAACGAATATGTCCTTTAGACTTTGCTAGAAATGGTCGAACACTAAAAAATCAGTGGAAAACCAGCTAGCTCGTGGGTGGGATTGACGGGATAGATCACTATTGCAGAAGGAGGTAGAATCGGGGGAAGAATTATGGCTATAAAGGTCCTTTTTGATAGGAGTAGGTGCTTGCTAAGGCAGGGCACTTTTCATTCTTCGTTCGAAACTAACAAGTGTCGGGTCGGGGATTTCTGCCTTGTTATCAAAAAGGGACTACCGATTCCGAAGGAACTGGAGTTACATCTCTTTTCTTAGGAACACATACAAGATTCGTCACTACAAAAGGTATAATGGTAACCCTATGTCGGCCTATGACTACTGAGTACCATTCGTTGGGTACTCATACTACATTTTTGTACCCTGCAGATCATATACGAGTTATGATCGCGGAAGCAATTAATCCCCATTGGTCGGTTGTTCCTCGGGTGCGCGGGCTCGTCTTCCTCTTGTATTAGACATGATCTAGCATAGCAAAGAACAACCGTTAGGGAAGAACTTAATTCAACTCTACAGCACGACTTAGAACATGGAGAAGGGAAACATTTCCTAAAACGTCTCATAGCCTCCTACTCATAGTTGTGGTGCACAACACAACCATGAATCGGACTCTAATCAACGCGGTGTGTTGGACTCCGATGATCATTCAACCTAGTGCTCTGATACCAAGTTTGTCACGACCCAAGCCTAGGGCCTAGATGTGACCGGCGAATGGGGAACCCGAAGGAACCCCAAACAAGCCTCATAGCGTATTATTACACATCCTTGGTCGCGGAAGCAATTAAATGACCATAAGCGATAAGCATAATCAAGGGGGAAATCGAGACTAAGGGAGCAAGAAAGAGAAAAAAAAAGAAATGATACATAAATACCATAGATGAGTCAAGCTCAAGCATAATACACGACTTGTCCAACACCACCTCTAAACATGAGTACTTAGCGGGGGCCAAGACAAAATACCGGGCTCACCCTCATAGTCAAAACATAACTAGAAAGGAAAGTTTTATACATAGCAAAAGATCATGAGCAACGTCCCCGAAATGGAGGACTCACCAATAACCACTATAGAAAATCGTACTAGCCACGCGGAGGAGGATGGTCAAGCGGTGCTCCGGTCCCTACATGGTGACATCATGTAGGCATAGAGTATGCGTTAGTACATTTGAATGTACTAAGTATATGGGATGCAATGCAATGCTACATTTAGATGGACATCATAGGAAAATGCGTAATCATACCCAATAGATAGCATATTAATGAAATGATATGTATAATGATGCTTACATAAAAATCATATTTAGTGGGACGTAGTACATGTGTGGCGAGTGACCATCAATATAGTATTTTCCAAGGCCTACCACCCCCTTGGAGAGGCGAAAGAGGTACAAACCCCTCAATATGGTTACACGGGCCTACCACCCCCCGAGCTAGGGACCAAGGTACAAACCCCTCGATATGGTTATACGGCCTACTACCCCCCGTACTAGGCAACCAAGGTACCAACCCCTCGATACGGTTATACGGGCCTACTACCCCCCGTACTAGGGCAACCAAGTGGTACCAACCCCTCGATACGGTTACTACGGCCTACTACCCGCCCCGTACTAGGCTTGGTCGATCACCAAACTTACTATAGAGAAAATCATATACAGTGTGTTCATTTATCATTGTCATTTCAGTAATTACATAACCATCCGACTCATAGGACGTACCTTGGACCTTCCCTTTCCTAAGAATTCTATAAATGGGCATTTTATCAAACACAAGGTGGGAAATTGTTCATGTAAATGAAATCATGTATTTCAAGAATACTAAGTCCAACCAATTCCAAAATCCATATAAATCAGCCCACCAACAACATACATATATTTATCAACCTTCATAATTTGATCATGGAAGCATGTAAACCATAAACATCACATAATAATTCCATCTCATGATAATATGCAAAATGGACCATAATAGGGTGTGTAGTAGTAATTCTATAATTCAAGAGTTCATAAATAATCCATAAGGACCCATAAACTTGAATTAGAAATAGAGGATAAATGGTTGGACTTGTGGAAAGGAAGGTTTCCACAATCAAACCCACATACCTCGACTTTGGAGAATCCTTGATGAAGATTGGAATGGAAAATCGAAGCTTGAGATTGAGTCTTGAATCCGGAATTAGAGCTTGAGATGTTTGAATTTGGTTGAAGATCTTGGTGGAATTTTTGGAGAGGGCTTAGAGAGTGTTTTTGGAGTTAAGAAAAATGACTGAGTATGGGACATATCCCCTTTTTATAAAAAAAAACGTCTCCAACCCGCCTAAAAAAAATAGCTCACTGGAAATTGCAAATCTGCACAGACAGGTTTTACGAAAATGGTCATAACTCCCTCATCCTAAGCTCGGACTAAGGTGGAAACCAAGGTGCGTTTGAAAGCTACTCAAGAGGCTTTTAATTTTAATAGTTTCGCAGCCCTTCAGTTCCATTGTGTTGCTAAGGAGATATGCCCCTTTAAAGTTGACCCTCCAAATCGCAATTTTTGCGATTTTCAAATTTTGATACGGTTGCTCTAAAATTCGGGTTAGACCCATTTCCCACTCAATTTGACCCCACAAATAAGAATATGAAGTCGAATTTCCGAAATCATGCATGGATTTTGAGATGTTTCCGAAGCACATTTTCGGGCATTTTTGGGGTCGTTTCAATATCTCCCCCTTGGGAACATTCGTCCCCGAATGTTAAAGAAACGTACATGAGAGACACAAACATTGCAATTTCAGCCCACATAAGGATGCAACAATGCACTTACACCTTATTTCAAAACCTCAACATAGTTGTAAAACCACAATGAACTTGTCAACTTAAGCATGAATGTATGCAATGACATGGGGGCTGAACTTAAGACGTGAGATTTTATAAAGGGCTTAGATCAATACCTTAGGCTCGAGTGGAGTGGAAAAGATAAGGATATCGCCTTTGCATGTCCGCTTCGGCCTCCCAAGTAGCACTTTCAACTTGTTGATTTCTCCAAAGGACTTTAATGGAAGCCACATCTTTGTTTCTCAACCTCTTCACTTGTCTATCTAAAATCTGGACCGGAACCTCTTCATAGGTCAAATTATCTTCAACAACACCCACAACATTAAGAGACACAATGGCATTCGGATCACCCACACACTTCCTCAACATAGACACATGAAATACCGGATGAACCAAATCCATCTCGCTAGGCAATTCCAACTCATAAGCTACCTTGCCAATTCTCCTCATCACCTTATAAGGACCCACGTATCTTGGGCTCAACTTGCCCTTCTTACCAAAACGAACCACACCCTTCATGGGTGTCACTTTCAAATAAACCTAATCACCAACTTGGAATTCAAGAGCCCTTCTCCTCACATCGGCATAGGACTTTTGGCGACTTTGGGCCACCTTCAACCTTTCTCTAATCATCCTAACCTTCTCAAGAGCCTCCATAACTAGGTCTGGTCCTATCAAGGCCACCTCACCAACCTCAAACCACCCAACCGGTGATCTACAACGCCTCCCATAGAGAGCCTCAAAAGGAGCCATACCGATGCTAGAATGATAGCTATTGTTATAGGCCAACTCAATCAATGGAAGATGATCATCCCAACTACCCTTAAGCTCCAATACACAAGCCCTAAGCATATCCTCAAGTGTTTGGATAGTCCTTTCGGCTTGTCCATCCGTCTGCGGGTGAAAGGCCGTAGAAAGCTTAACTCTCGTACCTAGACCCCTTTGAAAAGATTTCCAAAAGTGTGAAGTAAATTGAGTACCACGGTCCGATATGATGGATAGGGGAATCCCATGCAACCTTACCAAGTCATGAATATATAACCTTGCATAATCTTCCGCCCCATATGTTGTCTTTACCGGTAGAAAATGAGCCGATTTTGTCATCCTATCAACCACCACCCAAATAGAATCAAAACCTTTTCTAGTCTTGGGTAAACCAACAAAAAAATCCATATTAATTTCTTCCCACTTCCAAGTAGGAATCTCTATGTCTTGGGTTAGACCACCCGGCCTTTGATGTTCGGCCTTGACTTGTTGACAACTATGACAACCGGAGACGAATTTGGCAATGTCCTTCTTCATGCCCCCCCACCCACACACAATTCCCTCAAATCTCTATACATTTTGGTGGAACCGGAGGTGATGAGTAGGAAGAGATTATGAGCCTCCTCAAGAATTTTCTCCTCACCATAACACAAGGCAACACAACCTACCTTATGGTACCTAAGGGCACATCTCCCCCTTGGGAGAAAACATCCACTTGCCTTCTTTCAACCAAGGCCTTCAATTCAAACAAGGAAGAGTCAGATCTTGTTTTGCTATCACCTCACCACCAGGGAGACATCGGCACATCAACAACGACCACCACCATTAGCCAGCTCTTCCAACCTAACCCAACCTAGCCAACCGATTACCTCCCTAGCATTTCCCTATCACCAATATCAAACATGAGCTAGGCTACCCATAGACACCCTACTCAAGCTCGCCACCACATTTAGCCTTTACGGGATGATCATTGCACACTCATATCATAATCTTTTAAAGAAATTCTAGCCACCTTCTTTGTCTCAAGTTGAGATTCTTTTTTGGGTGAAGAATATTGGAGGTTTCTTATGATCGGTGAACACATCGACATGTACCCCATACAAATAATGACGCCAAATCTTTAAAGCAAACACCACCGCGGCTAATTCAAGATCATCCGTAGGATAGTTCTTTTCATACACTTTGAGTTGTCTAGAAGCATAGGCTATCACCTTACCATTTTGCATTAGGACACAACCCAAGCCAACTCTAGAAGAATCACAATACACAACAAATCCCTCAAGCCCATCCGGTAGTGACAATATAGGAGCGGACACAAGTTTATCTTTCAAGGTTTGAAAACTCCTTTCTCGTCGGTCCACTCAAACTTAGCCTTCTTTTGTGTCAACTTAGTCATGGGAGAAGCAATAGAAGAAAACCCATTCACAAATCTCCGGTAGTAACCCGCTAAGCCCAAGAAGCTCCTAATATCCGACGGGAAGCTCCTAATATCCGACGGGGTCAATGGCTTAGGCCAATTTCTAATCACATCGGTCTTCTTAGGGTCTACCTTAATACCATCCCCCGACACCACATGACCTAGGAAGGCAACCTCCCTCAGCCAAAATTCACACTTTTCATACTTGGCATACAACTTCTCCTCTCTTAATCTTTGCAACACAACCCTCAAGTGACCCGTATGTTCTTCCTTGCTATGCGAATAGATTAAAATATCCTCAATGAAGACCACAACAAAGGAATCAAGGTAGGGTTTAAAGACCCTATTCATTAGGTCCATGAAGGTAGCCGGTGCATTGGTCAACCCAAAGGACATGACCACAAATTCATAATGTCCATACCTAGTCCGGAAGGCTGTCTTGGGAATGTCACCCTCCCTCACCTTCACTTGATGATACCCGGACCGAAGATCAATCTTAGAGAAGTGGCTAGCCCCTTGCAATTGGTCGAACAAGTCATCAATCCTAGGAAGAGGATATTTATTCTTGACGGTGACCCTATTGAGTTGCCGATAATCAATACACATCCTAAAGGACCCATCTTTCTTCTTCACAAACAACACCGGTGCACCCCATGGTGATTGGCTAGGCCTAATAAAACCCTTCTCCAACAAGTCCCTCAATTGTTCTTTCAACTCCTTTAACTCCGCCGGGGCCATACGGTAAGGGGGAATAGAAATGGGTTGAGTATCGGGGAGGAGGTCTATGCCAAAATCTATTTCCCTTTCGGGAGGAACATCGGGAAGGTCATTAGGAAAAACATCAAGGAATTCATTTACGACCGGAACCGACTCTATAAGAAGGGTTTTGGACTCCACATCCCTAACCCTCACGAGGTGATAGAGACACCCCTTAGAGATCAACTTACGGGCTTTAATGCAAGAGATGAATCTACCCTTGACTACCACATTTTGGCTTTCCCACTCAAGAATGGGTTCACTTGGGAATTGGAACTTGACCCTACGGGTTCTACAATCAATAGACGCATAGTATGCATGCAACCAATCCATCCCAAGAACAACATCAAAATCGACCATGTCACTCAACAAGATCACAAGGCAATATTTTATGCAAGATGCAAATAGGACAATTTCTATAGACCTTCCTAGCAACAATATATGCACCAATAGGAGTAGACACCTTATATGACTCACGCAACAAGTCGGGCTCGTCTTCCTCTTGTATTAGGCATGATCTAGCATAACAAAGAACAACCGTTAGGGAAGAACTTAATTCAACTCTACAGCACGACTTAGAACATGGAGAAGGGAAACATTTCCTAAAACGTCTCATAGCCTCCTACTCATAGTTGTGGTGCACAACACAACCATGAATCGGACTCTAATCAACGCGGTGTGTTGGACTCCGAGGATCATTCAACCTAGGGCTCTGATACCAAGTTTGTCACGACCCAAGCCTAGGGCCTAGATGTGACCGGCGAATGGGGAACCCGAAGGAACCCCAAACAAGCCTCATAGCGTATCATTACACATCCTTGGTCGCGGAAGCAATTAAATGACCATAAGCGATAAGCATAGTCAAGGGGAAATCGGGACTAAGGGAGCAAGAAGAAAAAAAGAAATGATACATAAATACCATAGATGAGTCAAGCTCAAGCATAAAACACAACTTGTCCAACACCACCTCTAAACATGAGTACTTAGCGGGGGCCAAGACAAACTACCGGGCTCACCCTCATAGTCAAAACATAACTAGAAAGGAAAAGTTTTATACATAGCAAAAGATCATGAGCAACGTCCCCGAAATGGAGGACTCACCAATAACCACTATAGAAAATCGTACTAGCCACGCGGAGGAGGATGGTCAAGCGGTGCTCCGGTCCCTACATGGTGACATCATGTAGGCATAGAGTATGCGTTAGTACATTTGAATGTACTAAGTATATGGGATGCAATGCAAGGCTACATTAGATGGACATCATAGGAAAAAATGCGTAATCATACCCAATAGATAGCATATTAATAAAATAGTATGTATAATGATGCTTACATAAAAATCATATTTAGTGGGACGTAGTACATGTGTGGCGAGTGACCATCAATATAGTATTTCCAAGGCCTACCACCCTCTTGGAGAGGCGAAAGAGGTACAAACCCCTCAATATGGTTACACGGGCCTACCACCCCCCGTGCTAGGGACCAAGGTACAAACCCCTCGATATGGTTACGCGGGCCTACCACCCCCCGTGCTAGGGACCAAGGTACCAACCCCTCGATATGGTTATACGGGCCTACTACCCCCGTACTAGGCAACCAAGGTACAAACCCCTCGATATGGTTATACGGGCCTACTACCCCCGTACTAGGCATGGTCGACTCACAACACTTATTTAGAGAAAATCATATACATGTGTCCATTTCATCATCAGTTCAGTAATTACATAACCATCCGTCTCATAGGACGTACCTTGGACCTTCCCTTTCCTAAGAATTCTATAAATGGGCATTTTATCAAACACATGGTGGGCAATTGTTCATGTAAATGAAATCATGTATTTCAAGAATACTAAGTCCAACCAATTCCAAAATCCATATAAATCAGCCCACCAACAACATACATATATATATCAACCTTCATAATTTGATCATGGAAGCATGTAAACCATAAACATCACATAAAAATTCCATTTCATGATAATATGCAAAAAGGACCATAATAGGGTGTGTAGTAGTAATTCCGTAATTCAAGAATTCATAATTGATCATGAGGACCCATAAACTTGAAGTAGAAATAGAGGATAAATGGTTGGACTTGTGGAAAGGAAGATTTCCACAATCAAACCCACATACCTCAACTTTGGAGAATCCTTGATGAAGATTGGAATGGAGAATCGAAGCTTGAGATTGAGTCTTGAATCCGGAATTAGAGCTTGAGATGTTTGAATTTGGTTGAAGATCTTGGTGGAATTTTTGGAGAGGGCTTAGAGAGTGTTTTTGGAGTTTAGAAAATGACTAAATATGGGACATATCCCCTTTTTATAAAAAATGACTCCAACCCGCCTAGAAAATTCGCTCACTGGAATTGGAAATTCTGCACTGACAGGTTTTACGAAAATGGTCATAACTCCCTCATCCTAACGCGGAATAAGGTGAAACCAAGTGCGTTGGAAAGCTAACTCAAAGAGCTTTAATTTGATAGGTTGCAGCCCTTCCAGTTCCTTGTGTGCTAAGAGATATGCCCCTTTAAATTTGACCCTCAAAATTGCAATTTTTGCGATTTTTGAATTTTGATACGGTTGCTCTAAAATTCGGGTTAGACCCATTTCCCACTCAATTTGACCCCACAAATAAGAATATGAAGTCGAATTTCCGAAATCATGCACGGATTTTGAGATATATGGAAATTACAATTATAGGTGTTTCCGAAGCACATTTTCGGGCATTTTTGGGGTCGTTTCACTTTACGAACTACGCGAACCTGATTCTCATCTCGATGAGATACGTAGGCAACCCTTCTTGGGTTCGATACTCTTCTACAAAAAAAAATGTTTGCTTACTTGCTTGGCATCTTATATTATAACTGTCTGAACTACACAGACATGATTCTTGTTTTCTACAAGATACGTAGGCAACCCTCATTTGGGTTCGGTCCCATTTTTTATTTCAAAATTTAAAAAATCAAAAAAAAATAAAAAAATAAACAAAAATAAATCAAATTCTAGACTTGATTGGTACCAACATAGTTAGGAGTGCGCATGAAGAAGAAATATTTGGTATGATGGAGAGGATCAACTTCATGGTAAACCATAGATTTTTTTGGTATCTCTTAATCACACCTTAGTGACACTTGAAATAATTCTCTTGCATACATCTAAGACAAGAACGAAATTAACTTCATCGTTTCATGTGCATATGTGTGGTGAGCCTTAGATTAATTCATTGCATTGTTGATCTAGAACTTGGCCTAAATGAGGCGAAATCATGAGTAACACTTGCTTAGAAAAGGATTGTAGGCCTTCTTTGACGCGATTGTGCTTTTCATAGCCTACCAAATGACATTTTCCCTAGCATCCCCCTTTGAGCCTATAGCCTTTTCTTTGAATAACCACATTTTTAGCCTATTCCGTTTGAGTGCTTAAATACACTATCCCTCTCTTGACCCAACCTTCTTGAGCACACTAAGACGTGCCGATTTTGCATTAAAAACCCAAGATCAAAGACGTCAAAAGCTAAAGATGCTAAGTCTCAAAAGAACAAAAATGAAAAGATGACTTCAAAGAGAAGAAACAAAAACCCCTCACAAAATAAAAAAAAATCTCCAACAAAGGTGGAGAAACTTCGAAAAAAAGGATTCTGCAAAAAAGAGGGGAAAGGACTCCAACAACAAACGAATCAAAGGAAGACAAAACAAATTCAAAAGAAAGGGACAATACAACAAAGAAGATCAAACGTCGAAGTGCAACAAAAGTCAAAAGCACATATACAGTGCTTGTTCAAGGAAGAATTAGTCACTTTTATCCAAAATAATATCCTACCTATCCCCAAGCCCACATTACAAGACAATATCAAGTCATACACGATCCTATTCCAAGCGTTCTCACATTAGTGGATACTTGCATGAGGGTCAAGCCTATGGTATCACGATTACATGCATGAATATCTTTTTTTAGCGTGAGCGTACTTTCCAAATTTCCTAAAAGTAAAATATTCAAATGTGTGAAAATTAGGACTTTCTTAGTGGTGAGGGGCACTTGAAACATGAGGATATGTTAGTTCGAAATTTTTATTTGAAACAAGACGAACAAATTTTGTCAACACTTAGGTATGTTTGAGGAACCCCCTGAAACTATGTGAATTACTTGATGTTGATCTCGGTTAGCTGAGAAAAGATAGTGGAATTCTTATGCACAATACTAATTGTTGGTACCAACTGAAGTCAAAACGTGACTCTATCTTTTTCACTTTTCAACATTTCCTTCAAAAACAAACACAAAATTTTTTTTAAAAAAATCATCATGTTTTCTGGCGCCCAACATCAAATATGGGCATTTTTATTCCACTCAGGGCACCCACCTCCAAATACAGGCATTTTTATTTTCAGTCAAAGCGCCCACCTTCTAATACTGGTATTCCAATACATTTTACAGGCACCCACCTTTTAATACAGGTATTTCAGTACATTTTACAGGCGCCCACCTTCTAATACGGGTATTTCAGTACATTTTTAAAGGTGTCCCACCTTCTAATATGGATATTTCAGTACATTTTACCGGTGGCCACCTTCTAATACGGGAATTTCAGTACATTTTACAGGCGCCCATCTTCTAATATGGGTATTTCAGTATATTTTACAGGCGCCCACCTTCTAATACATGTATTTCAGTACATTTTTACAGGTGTCCACCTTCTAATATTGATATTTCAGTACATTTTACAGGCGCTCACCTTCTAATACGAGTATTTCAGTACATTGTACAGGCACCCACCTTCTAATATGGGTATTTTAGTACATTTTACAAGCGCCCACATTCTAATACGGGTATTTCAGTACATTTTACAGGCGCCCACCTTCTAATACGGATATTTCAGTACATTTTATAGGCGTCCACCTTCTAATACGGGTATTTCAGTACATTTTACAGGCACCCACCTTCTAATACGGGTACTTCAGTACATTTTACAGGCTCCCACCTTCTAATACGGGTATTTCAGTACATTTTTACAGGTGTCCACCTTTTAATATGGATATTTCAGTACAATTTACAGGCACCCACCTTCTAATGCGGGTATTTTAGTACAATTTACAGGCACCCACCTTCTAGCGCATGTATCCACTTTCTGATGCACGTTTTCAATACATTTTACAAGCACCCACCTTTTAATATGGGTATTTGACATTTCAAGTACATTTTACAAGATTTTACATTTTTGTTGTCCCGCCAATTGAAGGCCCTTTACATTACATGTTTGACCCTCCATTTGTACTAAATTCTTTCTACCATTATCACAAATGAAAACAGTGTCATCACGATTCAACACTAGGGCAAATTTTGAGAGTCAATCAAAATTTATTATAACTTTGTATTTTGAATTGCATTGACCTGATTCTCATGAAACTCGAGATATGTGGGAAGCTCTATGCAGGGTTCGGTCATTACAAGGACATAATCATTCTTTCTCCCCAGCAAGTGTGCAGTCTTGCATCCTCGGCATTTCACAACTCACTACTGTGGCAATTTTGGAAGAGACATCGAGAACATGCGAAACCTTTAAATAGGACATAGGGTCATTCACCCCAAACAACAAGACAAAGAGGCTATTTGTCTCAACTTTCGAACTATACATGGCCTAATCTGGATGCAACCTAAGGTATGTAGGTAATTCTCGGCCAGAGTTCAACAAATTTTTTTTATCAAAAATAATTATTTTTTATCGAGCAAAATTGGTTGCGTATCAACATTTTCGCCCGAAGACTTCTACATCATCTTCAGTCGAAAAGGGGCCAACTGTTGACACCCAATTTTGGCTCTCCGTGCTAAAAAATAACATCTTCAGAATTCTGATTGTTGAAGAGCACAAAATATAATTTTTACGCATTTTCTTTCATTTTAACAATTTATTGATAATTATCCTTATTTTAGGATTTTTATTAATTTATTGTCATCTTATCACTTTTTACAATTTACTGATAATTATTCTTAGTTTCGTAAATAATAGGAATTTATTTTCATTGTACAATTTTAATAGTCACGATATTTTTACAGTCATCTACACACGTACAAAACATAGCACTGTACATAATTTATTCTTTGCAACACAATACATCTTTCCAAATATCGATTACATTTTTTATTTTTATAATTACATTTCAATACACATATTTTTACATTAATTATATATTTAGCACAGTCCGTAAATACAAAAGTCAAAGCAATTATTCTTAAATACGGAGTAATAACTCAATCAAATCAAGATCTCGTCACCTTTTAAAAGTTGACATTTGAAATGATAGATCTCGTCACCTTTTAAAAAGGTGACGAGTTTAAAAAGTTGACAATTCAGGTGATAGATCTCGTCACCTTTTTAAAAGTTAACATTTAAGGTGATAGGTTGGGGATTTTATCTTATGGTCAAAGAGCCTTGAGGGGATAAGGAGAGGAAGCTTATTATTTTTTGGTCAAAATAATGAGTTATTTTGTATTATAAAAGGGGGAGGGGTCTCTAATTTTCCATACACACTTACACACTACCTCACATACAATTCTCCTCTTCTCTCTACACTTTCATATGTTTTCTTTTCATAGAAAGGCTAGCAACACTAACCTCCTTTTCTTCCTTGCATATTTATTCACATATTTGCCTTTATATTTATTCATATATTAACTTTACATTTCTCATGCATTTGTTTTTATATACATTTATACATTGTCTTTACTTTTTTTTATATACATCGTGTTTATATTTATTTATGCCTTGTCTTTACATTCATTATTTATACATTGCTTTTACATTTATTAATATATATTGTCCTTATATTTATTTATTTACTTTTAATATTTGTTTATATATATTGTCTCTACCGTTCTTTATATATTGTCTATTTCTTTCTACATTTTTGCTCACATTTCTTCATATATTTTCTATACATTTTTACACACTTTACATTTTGCTTACATCTTCCTAACACTTTCACAAACATACTTTATTTTACACCATCTAAATATTTACATTATATTTTTTTTTACATATTTCTTATACACATATTGTATACACAAGAGGGAGAAACTTTTCATTAAAGAGGGATACTATTTATTGACTAAAAAAGCTTTTTACGTTTTTATATATTGTTTCTACTTTTTTATACATTATCTTTACACTTGTGCATATATTATTTATTGTATATATATTTATAAATAATATTTACATTGTTACTATATGTCCTTTAGTTTCCTTACAAATATGTGTACATTTGCTTTATACTTACAAGTTACAAACATTTTTTAGTGTTCATAATTTTTCGGTGACAAGCTCACCGGAGCTCCGCCGGAATCCGGCGAGTCCACCACCCAAAGACCCCTGTTTCCCTCTTCTCCATTTTTCCGGCGAAACCCACCGGAAACTACCAAACCCCCTTCTTTTTTTGCCTTTTTTCGGCTAAAAAGCCACTGGATAATCCGTCAGAATCGCTACCCAAGCAGCCACCAAAAACCTCCAGGCCACCAGACCATTTTCCTTCTTCTCCACGACCAAAAATCCACCGAAAACTAGCTACAAACTCAACCCTTCACCTCCATTTTCTCCTCCAGCAAACCACCGCCGAATCACCAGTTCTCCGCCACATTCTCCGGCGAAACTAGCTCCCAAACAACTGCTCAGGCGACAAACACCGTAGCAGCCACCAGCTTAAAGCTCACGTACAACAACCAGCAACTTCCGGCAAAGCAAAATCACGATCCGCCTATGGGTATTTTCTATTAATTTCACTATTGTTATTTGTTGCCTTTTATTATGTTTGTTCAATATGTTAACTGATCTATGGTAGCTTTAGTGTTGATTGTATTTGTATTTCGCTAGCAATTCTTAGATTTGTTTGGACTTGGGTATTGTATTGTTTTTGTCTCATTTCCGTTACCTTATTTTATTAATTTTTGAGTTTATTTTATCTTTTTATTTGGTAGAAATATCTTCATTAAGTATTGTTTCATATTCTAGTGTCTATATTATTTTCTTTATTGTTGCTTTGTTTTCAACAGTACTATTTTGGTTGAACTAAAATTGGTGTAGTACATAGGGTATTTATGTGATTTGCACAAGGTTACCATTTTGTTATTATTATTATTTTTCCACCATGGTTGTTCTTCATTGTTTACTGTGTTAAGATTATTTTTTTTACATCGGCTCATTTATTCACGTCGTTTCATTGTGTTCATATCATTTCAATTACTTTCGTTCTTTTATGAATTTTTAATTAGTTATGTGTTCATTTAGTCATTTCTATAATTTTGTTGTGTTGTTATATTTTGTTCGGTTACATGTTACCTTACATTTTTTTTTTGTTCGTTTTGTATGCGTTACAAGTTAAAATTGGCCACTGAAAAAATTTCTCTATCAGTTTTAGCGGCCTCCCCTTTTTAAAAGACGGAAATTTAGTTTAAGTTGTATTATATGTTATACATCATAAGTTGGATTGGCCAATGAAAAAAAATCCCTCCGTCGATTTTAGAGGCCGCCCCACTTTAAAATACGGAAATTTAGTTTAAGTTGTATTATATGTTATACATTATAAGTTGAATTGGCCGATGAAGAAACTACTGTCGATTTCCAAGGCCCCCGTGTTCATAAGTCAGGTTTTTATTTTTAGTTATTATTTGATTCATTTATTTTTATTCATATTTTATTTATTACTAACACTTATACTAAGTATCTTTACAGGTATCCAGAGTGGCTTTCCAAGGAAGCTATTCGAATGATATTTTTTAATTCATTATTGTATATCTCACTAACGTAAGGCAAACATTAGGTCGTTTCTTATATTATGATTTATATTTTCTTTGTGTATATTTCATGTTTATTATACTTGTACATTGTTTTTATCTCCTCCTCAATTTGAAAAAAATGAGTTTAGCCGGGACCCATAGTTGTGGATTTTGAAGTGTGCTTAATACCTTCCCTTTAGAATTACTTGAACCCTTACCTAGAATCTAAACTGATTTTCGTAGATTAAAATGCGAGTCATGCATGTCAATAATCGAATAAGTTTTCCTTATTTTTCCTTAAAAACTAGGTGGCGACTCTATACAACAATTAATCATTTTAGAGTCTATAAGTTGTGCTTTATCTAACCTTGGTAAAAATAGGGCATAACAATATCAAAAGTACAAGAATTGCAAGAACATGTATCACTACATACTTTTTCAGATGACATCTCAGGAAGAGTAAATAATAATAATAATAATAATAACACTAATAAAGAAAAGTAAATTAAAACTAATACTAAAAAATAAGGATTGCAAATTAAAATAAATACTAAAGACAATTTTCAAGCCACATTTCTCGGCAGCGGCACCATTTTTTGATAATCTCCAAATATACTTCTTGAAAAGAAATATAAACGGTCGTATGCAATATATTTATCCAACTCTGAGATGGGGTTTATCCCACAGAGAATATGGAAGAATATTGTCGATAGCAAATATTTAACTCGGTAGTTGTTATTTAAAAAGGGGGGATTTAAATTGTAACAGAAATAAAAGGAATAACAATACCTTAGAATTAAGTACTATTTGTATTTAGATTATTAAAAATAACTAGGAATGTGTTCCCCATAATTTCATAACATAGCAAGAATATTATACTAGTGACCTCTTTCAATTTTTAGCATGCAAGATCGGTAAGTTAGGTATCTCCTAAGTGATCGGTCCTTCAAATAGGGAATTTCACCACGCAACTTGGTCCGTCTACGGTTGTATGCTTTACTAACCCTTACCCTTGACCCCAGATTAGCCTTCTCTTATTTGGGTTAGGCAATTAGATAGCGGATTATCATGTTAAATCTCCGTTGTTTAATCTCTTTCTCATTCATTACTTCCTTGGTCAGGCAAGTTGGGATGAGGCAAGTTCTAACGTTGCGCACCGTTAAAAAGCATTCAAAATGAAGAGATCAACAATACATGCATAAAAGTCATTCAAGAATAACTTTTTACATTAACTTACTTTAATAATTTATCATGGTTCCCACAATCCTAGTTATAAAATTTAGCTATTTATTAGCTCAAAAACACAATCAAAATTTATTAAAATAAATATGCTTGTTTTAATCATAAAAATTAAGAACAATAGCTAAAATATCTTTCAATAATAGCAAATACAAATAAATAATAAAGGAGAATAAAGAATAAATCAAAATTCTCTGGTCTCCACGACGGCTCTTCCAAAGTTCCTAAGCTATTAAGTTCTAAATAGTATGTTGTGTACTGTTTCTTAGGTGACTCTCTCTAAATAATATTTTTTATGCCCTATTTATAGATATATAAACCCTAAATAAAATAATTGAGTCTAAAACAAATTAGAAACCCAAAGTCGAATGGAATTGAGTTTCCATATTTTCCACGCCTCGTCAAAATAGCAACCGACTGGAATTGCACCGCTTGATATTTGTTGCTTTCACTGCTGCGTTGTCTTTATGACACGTGACAGGTGTAAGAAGATTTGCAACTTAGCCTCTAACAAACTTTATTTATTTATATATATATATATATATATTATTTTATTAAAATTAATCCATTAAGCTGCTTGATTTCCTTATATAACTTCTTGAGTTTAATTCATTTTTGCTCCAAATTTCTTCATCTTTACACTATTTTAATCCTATAAAAAAAATACACAATATAAGAATAATCCATAAAATTTAAGCTAAAAAGGGATAATGAAAAGATTAAATATGAGGCAAATAATGATTAAATATATATATTTATGACCTCACATCAACTAGCTATCATGGGATAGCAATAAATTGAACTAAGTCTAAACCATATTCCTCGTGGGATCGACCCTAACCTTTGTTAGGTTCTTTATTTGACAACGACCGCTTATACCTCTTTAGGGAGGTGTAATTTGGGCGTATCACTGGTGCACATCCTTTAGACCGTAGTTAGTAGAGGATCCTCTCATTGTTGGTTAGTCCTCATGATTCGGGGCATACCTTTTATGACTTTCTTCAGTATTTTCCTTCAGTTTTTAGATAGTTTAGAGTTAGCTAGGGGCTTGTTCTAGCAACTCATTATGAGTAGAGGCTTTCAGATAGTTAGTAGATTCCGCGTATGTTGTTTTGTATCATATTCTCTTTCATGATATGATAGCTATTTGAGACTTCTTTCCGCTTTTCAGTTTATTCAGTTATGTATGTTATCTTAGTGTCATGTCATGTCATGAGGTTAGCTTGTGGTCACTTATGGCTCTAGACACCGTGTTGCATCTAGAGATAGTCTTGGGGCATGACAAAAACTAATTAGAATTCAGAACTCATAAAACTCATGGCACTGCCTCTAGGTATAGAGATAAGATTACCAATGATTGGCCTTTTTTTATGACTAAATCTAATGGTATGCTCCTTTGAGTACAGGGAGAAAGTATATGTATATATACCTACAATTAAATATGAAATCAACCAACATAAAAATAAATAAAAGAAAGAAGCGAAAAGACAAAGACAAATAGACACACACATGGTTGAGTAGCGTGTCTGGGTCCGAATTGAGGATAGACACTTTAATTTCCATCCAAAAGCATTGAGGTGCATATTCTCTCTCTATATATATAAGTCTATTGGAATAAAGAAATTTCTTAGAGGTAAAGTTCAAAGCACAAGTTAATTGCTGGTTTGTCCTTCTTATAAAGCACCATTGACTAACCAGCTTTTAGTGCATCAATGGAGAGTGTACGAGGGAACTCTAGCAAAAGCATAGAAGAAAATGAATTGATTTTTGATGAAGATCTGAAATCCGACTTGTCCTTCCACAACCTATTGATATTTTTCCAAAAGTATTACCCGTCCGGTTTTCTCAAAAAGGTATTAGACTTTTATATATCCATTAATCTACACGACATGCATGTCAAGTTGTTTCTCTTTTGGTTTTTAGGTTAAAATAGTATTCCCTTTGTCTCAATTTATATGACAAATTTGGTGAGTCAAACTTGTTTATTTTGACTGCAAATTAGGACATCCAATCATTAAGTGTATGGTGAACAAAAAAAGCCAACATGGATCTTTTGTTTTGTTGTGTTAATATATACAATCGAAGAATTAAATTTGCAGGTGATAGCAGAGATAATAGCGACGTACCTATTAGTATTTGTGACATGTGGGGCAGCAGCTCTTAGTGGAAGCGATGAACACAAAGTGTCTCGGCTTGGAGCGTCGGTAGCTGGTGGACTCATTGTGACTGTCATGATATATGCTGTTGGACATATATCTGGTGCCCATATGAACCCTGCTGTTACCTTTGCTTTTGCCGCCGTTAGACATTTCCCATGGACACAGGTACCTACTACTACACTAGATAATTAATAAATAAATGTACACCTCATTCCTTTAAATTATCAATAGTTTTTATTAATTATTCCCTTAACCTTGCCAATTTCATAGCCTTTACTCCTCTCCCCGGTACCATCTCATCTTAAAAATACACTCGCCTTCCATGTTGAGTTTTTATCCATTATCCACCTGACTTTTTTTATTTTTAAAAAAGAGATAAGCTTCATATTTACCCCTTATACTCTAACAGAAACGTTATATTTACTACTCGACATACTTTTTTTTGATATATTTGTTCTTATATTCTAAGAAAAAGATTATAATTACCCCTTGTCATATTTTTTTGATATATTTAAACTTACCATTCAATTTTGAACACATATTTGCTCTTAAGCTATTAAATCTCATTACCCCACTTTTATCATCCTATGCGGCCTATACCTCGCCACAATTAAAAGCTTACTCTCTATTTAATATCCTACTCAACCCTATTAAAATCCAACCTACATAATTATAAAAACCCAGTAAACCTATCTCCTATAGACTTATATCTAGGGGTGTTCGTGGTTCGGTTTGGATCGGTTATTGGTTAAAATCAAAACCAAACCAATCTAGTTGATTTTTTAAATTTCTAAAATCAAGCTAAACCAAACGAAAAAAAATAATGGTCAGTTTGGTTATTGTCGATTTGATTCGGTTTGGTTCAGTTTTTCTGGTTTTTTCGATTTGAAAGTAATAAAATTTTGAGGACATACGTATCTCGATAGATACAAACACCTAGTACATGAACAATCCACATGAAAGCTACTCTCGGTTTAATTAATCAATTAAGCAATACTAGAGTTATTATTACACGAACAAAGTGATTCAATTAAGAGAAAATGTGACTATCTTATGTGAGGTAGGTTAGATAAAGACTAAAGTAAAGAATTTTGATAAACCTGGACTTAGGATTTAGGATTGTAATAGTTGAGCTAAAATTTAAGTGCTGGGCTTGAGAAAATGGTAAAGTTAAAGACTTGAGTTAATTAAAATTTAACAATATTTATATTTTATTTATGAATAATATATAAATAATTATAAAATTTATATATCTAATTAATCGGTTCGGTTGGGTTATTTTTGCGGTTGTTTTTTAGTAAAATCAAAACCAAACCAAATAGTATCGATTTTCAAAATTTAAAACCAAACCAAACCAAATATCAGTTTTTTTAATCAGTTTGATTCGAATTGCAATTCAATTTGATTTTTTAACCATAACAATGAACAATCCTACTTATACCCTTCACCTCGCAGCCGTTTGCCTCATCAGAGAAACATGATACAAAGAGAGAACATTTACAGGAAGGCTAATCATGTGATAAAGGAAAAATTATTAGAGAACAGAAAGACAAATTAAAGTTCTATTTTACACATTTACTAGCCACCCATACAGCAAGCATCCAAATAAAAAAAAACTGCTACTAGTAAACATGCAAACTCAGAAAGTGAAAAGAGAGACAACATAACCAAGTCTTGAGCATTCTAAAAATCAGGAAAATAGCAAATTTAAGAAATCAAGGATAAAATTAATCATGTTACAATAACACTGAAAATCATCACCAGGAAACACATCTAAAACAAAAAAGGAAAGAGGAAAAGAGACCCAATTATTCCATCTAAAACAGAGAGTTACCAATATGGACCACAATACAATGTAAGATTACCAAATGCATAAGTGGATTTAGTCAAAGTAATTGTTCTGTCTCTCTGTATGGGCTAAAGTGATGCGAGAGGAAGGGTTTAGGAGTTAGGCTTAATATGTTTTTACAATTGACATTTTAATAAATGGGTCAGATAGGATATTAAATAGAAGAGTAAATTTTTAATTGTGGTAAAAATATATTCATGTAGGTACTTTGTAGGCGCCACATAGGGTGGTTAAAGTGGCTTGTTGAGTTTATGAATCTTTTTCTTACTTGTCTTAGCTTAAAACCAAATTCAAAATTTAAATTTAATAAATTTTATACAAATTTAATTATGTTTTTGAAAACAAGTTACAAATTGAGAAGTAGTTATGTATTATCTAAAAATATAATAGGAAGAAAAGATGTGGTACATGAAATTAGATCCATTCGAGACAGACGTTTGGGAGTTGCAACACTGGGCTGTAGTTTGTCCAGCAGATGAGCTGATACACATGCACCTGCTGATTTAGATAGGCACATGACAATTATGAAAGTCATACCTCTTTCTATAATTTCTCAGCCAACAATTATATCTCCCATAAATAATGTCATAAATTCATTCAATTCCTGGTTGTTGCTCCGTCATATTCACTATATACTAGTTGCGAAAACTAATTCATTCCGTTGTTGGTCCGTCGTATTAAGTGTATATATATATATATATACTAGCGGCGAAAACTAATTCATTCAATTGCTGGTTGTTGCTCCATCATATTCAGAGTATATAGATGGACGGATTGGTTTGAGTTTTTCAAATATCAAATTAAATTATTTATGTTAGATTTTTAAATCTAAAAACTAAATCAAATTAATAAAACTAGGATTTTTCAACCTAGGGTTTTTTTTTGATAAAGTATTCATACAAAGTTATAATTAACTTGTGCTTCAAATATTTCTTTAGTCATACCAAAATATAACTATATCGGGTGTTTCTTACGAAAATAACACAAAATATGAGATGAGTGATGAAACTAAAATATTCAAGAAAAAATAATAATGAAATCGCATGAAATAAATATGACAAATTAATAAATCATAATGAAAATGAACCTAATTTAAAAGTACTAAATCATGCTAAAATAAGTCTGGTAAGTATTAATTACATGAGTAAATATGAAAGAAAAATTAAAATTAGATCATGTAATTTAATTAATTGTCTAAATCAATGTAAACTAAAGAACAAATATTCAACATTAATATTGTGATTCTTAGTGTTGAATTGATTTTTAAAAAAATATTAGTATTAATTTGATTTTTATTTTGATTTGAGATTTATTAGAATTACTAACATCTATGAACTATATCCTTTATTGGACCATCCAAAATTCTAAGTTTCAAACTTAAACTAATATGAAAAACTATGAAAAAGTATAAAAAAATATTTAGAAATTATATCAAAGAAAATATTTTTATGTATGAAATAAAATTTTAAATTTATATACATAATGTCAGGCTGGATTGGTCTCGGATTGGTTTTTTTTTAGTTAAAACCAAGTCAACCCAAGTATAGTCAGATTTTTTTCTGATACCAAACTAAGTCAAACCAAACCACTAGTCAAATATATTTTTTTTCCGGTTTGACTTGATTGGCGGTTTGGTTCGATTTTCGATTTATTTTTGTACACCCCTAGAATTATATTGGGGAAATATATACAGGGTAGTTTTGTTCTCTATGTCATTCCATTTAACAAATAATGGCATGGATGAGCCTTTTCTCAAAGGATAATATCATAGACGAACCAAACCTTTAATAATGGCATAGATGAGTTTTTTTCTCAATGATGACATATTTAAGCCTTTTCTCATGTACATATAAACAGAGGTAGATTCAAAATTTAAAAGTTTCAGGTGCCACGCTTTTTTGAACGGTAATGTATGCAACTTTTTGCGAAAGTGGTGTCAATATGTAAAAAGTAAAACTATAATTAATATTGATCAAAAATTTCTTACACAAGATAAAATATTGTCTACTTGGTGTAGTTAAGTGGGAATTTAGTCATGAAAATCAAATATTTTTTTACTTTATGTGTAATATTTTAAAGTTGGACTTGCAGTTGTGTTTGGTCATATTATTTTCAAAGAATATTTAAATTTGGATATAATTTTTCTAATGATGATATATATCCTCAACTTCGAAAAATTGAGGATATACGCTGATCTTATGAAGTAAAAATGTAAACAATATAAATTTTCAATTTAATAATATAATAAAAAATAATTATAATAATAAAACCTGACCAAGAATTTGAAAAGTTGATATAATGCTATTGAAATAGTATTGCGCTGAATTTGATAAGTTAATATAATGATATTGAAATGGTGTTGACTTGCTGTTGTGCATGAAATTTGAAGAAGATACCAAAAAGTAAAGTTTATCTTCTTGTGAACAGAAAACAATAGATAATGCATAATGCAGAAGGTTTGACCATGGAGAGACTTCAGAATATTTAATAATAAGAGAATAAAAATAATGAAAAGAAAATGAATAATATATATATATAAATGAGGCAATAATATAGGTAGCAAATATAATGTTATTCATCATGATATAAATTAGGCAATAAAATATGTATTTGCAGTATTTATTTTATGCGATTTCATTATTATCTTTCATTGAATATTTTAGTATTATTACTCATCTCATATTTTATGTTATTATCTTAAAAATACCTTAGATAGTTATATTTTGGTAGGACTAAAGAAATACGTAGAGTACAAGTTAATTATATGTTTATATGAATAATTATTGAAAAAATCCAAAAAAAAATTGAGATTAAAATAACCGAGTTTTATCAGTTTAATTTGATATATAAATTTAAAAATTCAACATAAATAATTGATTGTACGTTTATATGAATAATTATTGAAAAAATCCAAAAAAAAATTGAGATTAAAATAACCGAGTTTTATCAGTTTAATTTGATATATAAATTTAAAAATTCAACATAAATAATTGAATTTGATATTTAAAAAACTCAAATCAATCCGATAATGTACACTCCTAATTACCACCAGGTGTTGTTCATGACGTAATCTTTTTCTCCATTTTTCCCTTTCATAAAAAAGGGTTGGCTTTACCCTTTTTCCTTTCCTGTCACATCAAAAATTCAAATTTCATTTTTTTCCCATAGCTTTATGATACCAAACAACATAATTTCTCACCAAAAGTAGTATTTTTTTATTTTAATTTATGTGATACAATAAAAATTTTAAGATTTAATTTTTATTGTGAATTATGACATAAAAGGTTCAATTAAAATTTTTGAAACAAAATTTATATATATGAAAATTATATAGAAATTACTATAAGTTAAAATATTAATAACTTAAAATATTAAAAAATAATTTAATTAACTCTAAAAATTTCAATTGCATCACATAAGTGAGAAGGAAGCACTTCTAGTACTTAATAATTGATAGGGATATATACCATGCCATAGTGCCAAACATAAATAATTCTTTACCTCCACCGTAGGGGTCGTAATCACAAGTCACAATACCTCATTTAGAGCTCCAAAGCTGATATTGGATGAAGAAAGGACCCATGGATTGATTTCATTTGCTTCTTTCATCTAACTTCTAATAAACTCGAAAGACAAGAAAACAAACAATAGTATAATGCTATCGAAAGCCAAGATGTTGAAGAATGATAAAAGTCCTACATTAGTGATTAATGAGATAGGTAAATTCTTTATAAGGCTTAGACAATTTTTCTCTCTTTGAACTAGCTTTTTGGAGTGTGAGTTAGGCCTAAGATCTAATTTTACATGGTATGAGAGTCAAACTCATCCCAATTTTTCATTTAACAATGTTGGACCCCTATATTATATTGTTCACGTTCCAGTTAACGAGGTCTGGGCATGCGGGGGAGGGTTAAGAAGTCACACATCGGAAAAGGGATGAGAAATTGGTCTTCTCATATGGACTTGGACAATCCTCTCCTCATGAGCTAACTTTCGGGGTTGAATTAGGCCCAAGGTCCATCTTTACATGGTATCAGAGCATGACCCGTCTCACTCAATTTTTGGCCCTCAAAAATTTAAAACTGTCCACGCACCATATGATAAACACTAGGTGTGAGGTGGGGATGTTGAAGAATAATAAAAGTGCACATTAATTGCTGTAATAAGTAAGTAGTAACCTTTCTTAGTTGGTAGATATTAGGATCAAACGCTTATTATCATGATATATAAATAAAGACATGTATTGTGGTTGACGAAGAGAATGTTTAGTGAAAAGATGTAACTTGGTTGTTTGTAAAGGTGCCAGTGTATGCAGCAGCACAAGTTACAGGAGCAATATCTGCTGCATTCACGCTGCGTGGATT
The DNA here is from genome assembly GCA_018342035.1 of Solanum appendiculatum. NCBI lineage: Eukaryota > Viridiplantae > Streptophyta > Magnoliopsida > Solanales > Solanaceae > Solanum > Solanum appendiculatum. The sequence continues at coordinate 360,926 of JAGDQO010000459.1, forward strand.
ACTTCATCCAATGGTTAAACATGTGGGAACTACAACTCCCTCAGGCTCAGACATTCAAGCTTTAATCATGGAAATTGTCGTCACATTCTCTATGATGTTCATCACCTCTGCAGTCGCCACTGACACCAAAGCTGTAACTATTTTCTCTTTCTTACACTTTTTTTCCTTTACTAAATATTCTTTTTTTTTTGACAAAAATAATTTTCTTCTGTTTAATAGATTGGTGAGCTGGCAGGAATCGCAGTTGGTTCGGCCGTATGCATTACTTCTATCTTGGCGGGGTAAGTGGCTACTGCTCTCAACTCTTTGAATATATAAAATACAGGCACCAAACAAATAAATGCATAATTTGAAAAAAAAAATATATCTTTTATAATAAAGTTCAAGTTATTTGAATCAATATTTATTTTCATATATTTAGTATGATTTAAGTTGTAATAATAGGTTATCAATCATTTTTGCAAACTTTAGCAATTAATATTTACTTAAGAAATTAATTACCTATAATTACTTTATAAACTGACATGAACGTGTAAGATCAATGCGTACAACTTAACATTTTAATACAAAGTTTTTTCCATTAATCCACAGCCTTAAAGAAAGATAGATAAAAATTTTAAATATTATTTTCTTTATCTCAATTTATGTTATTTAAGAATAATGACACTTTTACTTTTAGAATTAGATTAATTTTTGTTTTTTTTGGAATTAAAACTTTGAAAAGTTTATTTAATCTCTTATGAAATAATTTATAAATAACACAAACATTTATGAAATTAAACTACAAATATCAAAAAAAAAAATTTTAAAATTGTTTTTGTTCTCGATTGAAAAGCCTTCATAAAATTGGACAAAAGGAGTATGAGCAATCACTTTCGGTTACATAACAGGATTTGTAAGGGAAAAAAGTTATGGGTGTCAAACCACAACCCATATCTTATAGACATTACCCATGTTGTCTTCTTTTTTTTTTGGAACAATTTTTTATTTAATATTAATATTAATGTTTGTTTATGAAATTTTTGAATTTTATTTGGATTTGAATTACAAATATGGTAAAATGCTTCAAAGTTCTTCTCCAATTCCATTTCATAGATTTAAATAAAGTTTTTTCTTCTGTCCTGTGAAAAAAAGTTATAACCAAACACAATTTTAACTTATTTTCATAAATTTCAAATAAAATAAAAATATTTGGATTATATGCTCAAAGGCCTAGTAAAAAATTATAACCAAACACAATTTCATCTTATTTTCACGAATTTCTAATAAAATAAAAATATTTGGATTATATGCCCAAAGGCCTAGTTTAGCTTTTAGAGTTAGATAAATGTTTTACTCTTTATGTCTCAGTTAATGTGACACATTAGATTTTCAAGATTCAAACTTTTAAATTTTGACCGTGAATTTCAGACATATAAGTTTTATGTTTTTATGAAATACAATTTATATATTTGAAAACTACATAAAACATATTATAAAGCACAATAATCAACAACTTAATATATTTAAAAGACATAAAAAAATTCTGATAATTATTTTTTTGATTGACTCTCGAAATTATATTTCAGCCGTGCCACATAAATTGGGATAGATAGAATACAAAATATTTGCATTGGGTGTGAATAAATTATTTTTTCTGGCGTTATGCGGCAACATCCTAGTGTCAAACCATGAATTCGATTAATTGGGTGAGCTATAATGTTTATATTCAATTTGTTGTAGGCCAGTATCAGGAGGATCAATGAATCCTGCTAGAACCATTGGACCAGCAATGGCTAGCAATGATTACAGAGCAATATGGGTGTATATCATTGGACCCGTTTGTGGAACATTACTTGGGGCATGGTCCTATAATTTCATCAAGGTTAATGATAAACCAGTACAAGCATTAGCACCAGGACAGTCCTTCTCATTTAAACTTAGAAGAATGAAGAGCAATCACGATGAAGAACAATGTGTAAACAAAGACCCTCTAAATGATTAAAGTTCTTGCAATCCCATTTCACCCTTGTGTGCTTGTTACCGGGGAAAACATTTTCCTAGAAAATATTTTTTTAGAAAACAAGTTGGTTTCTAATTTATTTTTTCATGTTTGATTGGTGAGTGAAAACTATTTTCGAGTGTTTGGATGGTGAATGAAGAACATTTTTCAAAAAATATCTTTTATTTTTAGGTAAAGAGTAGAAAATACTTTTTAGAAAAATAATTTCTAACCCGAAAACCAATTCCGATAACCGATTTGGGACCTAATCCCGACATCTGAATTAGGACATCACTCCGGCAATTAATTCAGGACCCTCCATCGATACTGTAACACCTCAGAAATGGAAAGTTGCATTTTGGCTACTTGTGCAGGTTTTCTACGAAGCCAACTTACGGACCGTAGGAAGTCCAAGGAGTAGCGGGAACTAAATGAGATTTTTGAAAATGTGGTCTACGAGTTCTACCTATGGGCCGTAGGAAATTAGTCGAAGGAATAGGGTTGCGTTTTTGGAAAGTGTCAAGTGTCTAAAGATGATCTATGAATGGACAAGATGAACCGTGAGAACCCCTATGGGTTGTAGAAAGGCTTCCCTAGGAAGTGATCTGACTTAGAAGGTTTTATGGAAAATATTGGTTCTACAGGTTGATGTGTCATGATTTTACGGCACATTTGATGCTCAAAATAAAGGATTAAAGAAAGGAATCAAGTGTTTCTATGTAGATATGATGTTTTCTTTGAGTATATACAGGTAAAACACTTGGATACGTAAAATGGAGGAAATGGTGAGAAGTGAGCTGAAGCAAGCTTCACGAACCCTCATACGGGTCGTGAACAGAACCACGACGCGTGTGATGATGCGTGGAAAGGAACCATGGAAGTCCTGAAATTTTTGACCAAGTGAAGATCACGACCAGTCTGACGAGTCGTGAAGCATTGTACGAGCCGTCTGATGTCTCGTGAATTGGTACCAAGTGAAGATTGTGTGTGTTTTTCTAAGTACTGAACCACAATACACTCCGCGAGTCGTGGAGCGCATGATGAGTTGTGACCCTTCTCGTGGAGATGTGCAACTGGAGAATTTCAAGTATGGACCACGAAGCAGTGTACGGACCGTACAACATTATACGACACGTGAAGTCCTTCGTGGAGGCAGGCGACAGGAGAGTCCTAAGTGAAACATGACTTATTTTCACAGACTATTTGAATCAATTAGAGTTTATTTTGATGGGGTATCTTTTATTATCAATCGTTTTTGAATATTTTGAGAGGGGAAAAACTCTATCTTTGAAAAAAAACCTCAGTTAATCTTTGTTGCTGTTATTTGGATTTGGATTTTGTTATTCTTGGTTTAGCATCAATAATCAAGGGACCTTTGGATTTCTATTATTGTAAGTCATATTATTATGCTTTCAATACTGTTTTACACTATGTTCCTCGATAAAATGAGCAGCTAAATACCACAACTAGGGTTGTGGGAACCATGACGTGAATGTAGCTCTGGATTTAGCAAGAGTGATGCCAATTTGTAAATTGTCTATGTTGTTTTTACTTTTGAAATAATTAATCTCTAATGAGTGCACACATTAGAGGCAGCCTGTACTCCTTACTTGTTCGAGAGAAAAGTAATGATTAGGCCAAAGTGAGAACAAACTCCATATAAGTGGTGTGACAAGTTAGAGTTCAAGAGAAGATAATTGTTACACTAAATAAGCCAGGGTGAGATTTTAGGCACTCTGAGATTGAGAAGAAAGAGTGGAAATCATCTAATATGACTGAGAAGTGTTTAGATGTATTTATCTTGCTAGGAACATCAGACATAAACAAGTAGAAATCATTCGTGTTGATCTTAAGAGCACTGTAATGTCATGTGGAACACAATCCTAGTATCCTTTATAACTTGCTAAAACCTTTAGAATATTGTTACTACTATGTTACGGAAGCACTATCATCTTAACAATCAGTGTCTACACAACAAACAACCCACTATTTACTTTCTGTTTATTACCTTCTTCTGGAAATATCAACCACAATTGAATAAAAGCGCCAGTAATATTATTTCTGCAGTAAATTCCCTGTGGGATCGACCTCAACTCCAATTGAGTTCTATAAATTGACTTCGACCGTTTATACTTCTTAATTGAAGTATAAGTTTGGACGTATCACGGGTCGGTCCTACAGAACGTAGAAAATTCCACGGCCCGTAGGAAGGGTCTCATGGAAATGGTTGAAATGTTGAGTCCAGTACATGTTCTACTACTAACCAAGAAGGTCCGTAGAAGTTCCTAAGGACCGTAGGGTCTTTCGGCACTTTTTAATTAATGGTGTTTTGATCTTTTCCTACCTAAATAACCCCTAAACTATGTCGTTTTGACCCTATAACTACCCCTATAACTGTTTTTACTCTTCAAACATAACCCATTCACTCAAACTCATAAATTCTCTTAAAGGATTTCTTTTCCAAATTCTCTCAAGAGCTCTCAAGGTGGAGGTTAAGGTTTCAAGCTTCAAGGTCGTATTCTCTTTGCATTCTTAGGGCTTTGATTATCAAGGTATGTGGAAATTCACCAATGAATCTCTTTCATCCATTGGATTCCAAATGAAACTCAACTCCCCAAATTTAATTTCACACCATTATCTAAGGTTTCATGGTATTCTTCATGGGTCCTATTTATTATGATCCAATTGATATTATTTGGTCCTATTATGTATGATTCAATTCAAATATATGCTTTTTAATTGTTTTCATATGGACCCATTCTTTATACGTGATTATGACTATGGAATTATGAACTTCAATTTATGAATTGACAATGGATTCATGCATGTTTTATGAAAAGAATGATTTATGACTAAAGAATATTTTTAAGATAAAGTGTTAAAGATTTGTAAAAATATTTCTCACATATGAAAGAAATCATGATTTGATTCTTAGAGAAGCGGTGTCATATGAAGAAGTTTATGAAATCATGGTTTTAAAGGAGCTACTCTATTATGACTTATAATTGGATTGGTAGTCTTAAATGTGCCTTTCCAAGTATTTTGATTATGAATATGATTATGTCTTTTTTGTTAGGATTTACCTAGCACCGAGAGGACTTTGAGATGGAGGCTCTCCCATTAGTAGAGGTCGGGTCTATAGAAGCAATCTCTTTTTCTCAAACTATGTGCCCCCGTAGGATTGTCTTAAATGGCCTAGCTAGTGGATCAACCATAGCAATAATGAATGAGATGGAGTTCTACCTTGGCAACTAGATTTTCTTTTTTGGTGTGAGGGTCATACCGGATTCCATGTTATAGCTCACATGGTCTTATTGTTGCTCAACGGTAAATATTCCACAAATGAACTATGTTTTCTTCAAAGGTTTAATGAAAGCTTTCCTTATGATTTTAAGTATGCATTGAGCTTGTTTATGATTCATGGTTTCTCTTTTAAGGCTTTTACTACATTTTACTTGATCATGCATATCATGTTTAAAGTTCCTCATATTATCATGCCTACATTTTATGCATATCTCCATACTTAGCACATTCATCATACTAATGCATATTTGTGCCTATATTATAAAATAATATAGGGTTCGACGCTCCTCCTCCCGGATGTGCTTAGATCGGGATTGCCCAACTTTGATTGCTTGATTGGTTAGTCCTCATGATTCAAGGGAAAGGCTAGTGTACTTTGGGTCGTGACATGAAGGCTCTCTCATTAGTAGAGGCTGGGTCTCTAGAAGCAATCTCCTTGTCCCTAATTACGTGCCGCCGTAGGATTGCCTTAAATGACCTAAGCTAGTGGATCCACTTTAGCAATAATGAATAATACTGAGTTCTACCATCATGTGTAAACTCTCTCCTTTTGGTATGAGGGTTACACCAAATTCCGTGTTATAGCAATAATGAATAATACTGAGTTCTACCATCATATTGTTTATAATCTCTCTCTTATTGTATTTTATTACGTCATGTTTATGTCAAGTGGCTTATTTAGGATCTCTCGGGGTATTATTCACCATGTCACATCTCGGGTGTACTTTGGGCCGTGAAAAACTTGGTATTCAGAGAAATATGTTTTAGAAAGGCTCTAGGATGTCTGATAAACGCGTCGAGTAGAGTCTTGTTCACGAGTGTGAAGCGCACCACATTTATGCATAGGAGGCTTCAAGGTGTTTAGAAAACTTCACTTCTTTAATTACTCTAAAGTCGTGCCATAGAGTTCATCTCTATAAAGATCTTCCTCCTAATTCTTGTCCGATGCTTTTTAGGATATGCCTCCTCTAAGAGCTAACGCAAGAAGGAATGCAGGTAACAATGTAGAGCCCAAGGTTCCTCAAGTGCTGGTCAATTCTTTGGCCGTGCAAGTGTCACATGCTAAGTTCCAAGCCACTTTTCAAGTTTTGGTTCATGCTATGATCGCCTGAGCTAATAGAGAGGCACTTTCTCCCATTAACCAAATGGTGGGTACGACAGCAACAAGGGTGGGGGACTTCACTAGGATGAATCCCCCCAGAGTTTCATGGGTCGAAAGTTGATGAATATCCCCAATAGTTTGTTGAGGAAATCCACAAGATCATGGTGATTATGGAAGTTACATTGGTGGAAAAGGTGCAATTGACTGCTTATTAACTAAAGCGTGTTTCTCAAAGTGTGGTTAAATCAATGGAAGGAAGACATGGCAATTGATGCGGGTCCTCTTGATTGGAATTAATTCAAAGGGGATTTCCTCGATAGATTCTTTCCCCTTGAGATGAGGGAGGCGAAAGTTCTTGAGTTCATCAATTTTCGACAAGGGAACATGAGTGTGAAAGAATATGCATTGAAGTTCACACAATTGTCTGAGTATGCTCCTACTATGGTTGCTGACTCTAGGGCAAGGATGAGTATGTTTTTATCGGGTGTGCCTGGAATGGTGGTCAAAGAGAGCCGTACCTCCATGTTGATTAAAGATATGATATCTCTCATTTGATGATACATGCCCAACAAATTGATGAGGAAAAGCTAAAGGTTAAGGTAAGAAAGTCAAAGAGGGCAAGGACCGGTGATAGTGACTTTTCTCATTCTAAGTGTTGTGGACATGATGGTTGTCCTTAATTCCGGCAAAATTTCTCCGGTAAAGGTTATTTTAATGTTATGGCCCCAAAGTTCAACAAAGATAGGGTGTCTAACCATAAACCTCATAGAGGTGGAGGTAGTTGATCTTCTATTCCCGCTTACCAAAAGTGTGGCAATTTCACTCGGGAAAATGCTTAGGTGGTATGGACGTTTTCTATGGTTGTGGGAAGAGTGGCCACAAGGTGATAGAGTGTCATTTGCTCACTAATAAGTGAATAAATGGTAGGTATGCTCATTCTAGTTGTTCTGGTTCAGGTGCTCCTCCTCAGAACACATTATATGCTCTTTAGACTCGATTTTGTCACGATCTAATTTCTCAAGTCATGATGGCGCCTACCAACCCACCAGCAGGCCAGCCAAAACCCTATCCCAGAACTAAACAGTAACTGGACTAAGGGTGGAAACTAATCCATAAACAAGCGGAAGCATACAATAAGAGCAATCACGAAAGCTGGAACGAACTAGAATAAATATATACAACACCTCCCAAAACCTGGAAGTCACAAGTACAAAACTACTAAAAAGAGTACAAGTCCCGAAAGTGGACCACTGAAACAACTGTATCAAAAACAAAAGACAAGCCAAAATATATAAACAGAAGGAAACGGGTGATCCCAAAACGCCAAGTGCTCACCCTAGTCTCCTGAACTGATAGCTCCCGGCCCGATCTCAACGCTGATAACTGGTGCTCGGACCTATATCAAGAAAACAGATGCAGAGTATAGTATGAGTACCAAAACAACAAGTACCTAGTAGGCATCATAGGCCGACTGAGCAAGAAGGGTAAAAACAGGCAGACAAGATAGAATCAGCACAAACAGAGGTCAACTACACAGGAAACGGAAACGATGCGAGGAAGCACAAAGAAATAACTAAAATAAACCCAGCTGAGCCCCCCATAAGACCCGCTGGGCACATTCGTGCGCAAGTTTAAATAAAACCTGAATGGACCCCCATAAGTCCGACAGGTACATAGAAGAGCTATTCTATAGAAACGATGGAATAACCAACTCCAGAACAACACCAGGGCCCCACCCAATCATTACCATCAGAGCCCCACTCATTCATAAACATCAGAGCCCAACTCAGTCATAAATATCAGAGCCCAGCTCAGTCATAATTTTATGCATATTTTTGACGGCGAGACTTAGAGTTTGAGGTAGAAGATATGGTTTTCTTGAAAGTATTGCCTATGAAGGGTATCATGTGATTCGTCAAGAAAGGGAAGCTGAGTCAAAGGTATGTAGGGCCATATAAGATTATACAAAGGATGGGCAGGTTGGCGTACAAGATTGATTTTCCTTCAGAATTGAAAGCGGTCCATCTGGTGTTCCATGTATCTATGTTATAGAAGTTCATTATAAATTCTTTGCAGATTATGCCCATTGAGGATATTCGTGTCTATAAAGACTTGTCTTATGCTGAGGTGTTAGTGGCTATGTTGGATCGATAGGTAAGAAAGATTTGGTCTAACGAAGTGGTTTCTGTGAAAGTGTTATGGCTTAATAACAACGTCGAGGAAATAACTTGAGAAGCCGAGGAGGAAATAAGGAAGAAGTACCCCCAGATATTGTTTACTTAAGGTGAGTTGCATTTCAATAATTGACAATTATTCATGTACACCAACTTAATTGAATTATAAATAACTTTAAAATGCAATTTATACGGCTTGTTGCGAGGTAGCAATATGAAGCCTTGCAATTGAAATTTTTAGAATTAGATTTAAGATTTGCGAACATATCAAATATAGTCTCACAAATAACAAAGTAGCAGCAAAGAAATACAACCAAGAAATTGTTTGGATCCACTCGCGGATGAATGTTCTTTAGGGAGGGAGAATGAGAGATCCCGTGGTTCTTTTGCATAATATACGTAGCATGGCATGAGTGTGTGAGGTGTATGTGACTTGCTGTTATTCAGGTTATGACCTTAATGGCCCATGCTTAGTATTTTAGATGTTATGCTTCCCGACCTTCTAGGCCCACAGTTGAGTCATTAGTACATTTTAGTGGCTAACTCGATTGAATAAGGTATCGAGTGCTAGTCAAGCCTCACCTAGTTTGGGGCATGACATATGGGGTGCCCTTATCCATTATATCTAATCATGGCACTTAGTTTACGTCTCAATTTTTGAGGTCATTTAGAAGGGGTGAAACATAGTACTACTTTTCATCCTCAGACTGATGGGCAAGCCGAGTATACTATTCAGACTTTGGAAGATATGTTGAGAGATTGTGTGATTGACTATAAGGGTAATTGGGATGATCTCTTGCCTCTGATTGAGTTTTCTTATAATAATAGTTATCACTCAATTATCCAAATGGCTCCATTTAAGGCTCCATATAGTAGGAGATTTAGGTCTCCTATAGGTTGGTTTGAAGTTGGTGGGGTCGCTTTGATAGGGTCCCAGTTAGTGCATGGGGCTATAGAGAAGGTTTGACTTATTATAGAGAGGTTGAAAACGGCTCAAAGTTGATAAAAATCTTATGCCGATGTGAGAAGAAGAGAACTTGAATTTGATATTGATAATTGGGTTTATTTGAAAATCTCACATTTGAAGGGTGTGATGAGGTTCAAAAATAAAGGGAAGCTTAATCCCTATTATGTGGGCCCATATCAGATTTCAAAGCAGGCAAAGTGGTCTATGAATTAGAGTTACCTACCGATTTGGCATCGGTACATCCTGTATTCCATGTCTCATTGTTGAAAAGGTGTGTTGGTGATTTAACGTCTATAGTGCCATTGGAATGTTTGGGAGTGAAGGAAAGTCTTTCTTATGAAGAGGTTCTGGTTGATATTTTAGACCGTCAAGTTCGGAGGTTGAGAAATAAAGAAATTGCATCTGTAAAAGTTCTTTGAAGGAATCAATTAGTTGAGGATGTAACTTGGGAGGCCGAAGCCAATATGGTTTCCAAGTATCCTTATCTCTTTCCTTCTGCTCCTATTTTAGCTTGAGGTATTAAGTTCCTCATGGTTCATTCTTTTGAATTAATGCATTACAGTCATTTTGATGTTTCCATACGCATGCATGTTTATGAAAACTTGATTTTTGAGTTATGATTTAGCTGGGAGTAATTTTTCCTTGTTTATGTGCATTTTTTATCGGATTTGCATTCATGTTGGGTTGCTAGTTTCTCTTCAAACTCTATTCATGTTAGCTTGAGCCCCATTCGAGGACAAATGTTTCCAAGGGTGAGATATTGTAACACCTCAGAAATGGAAAGTTGCATTTTGGCTACTGGTGCAGGTTTTCTACGAAGCCAACCAACGAATTGTAGGAAGTCCTGCAGGTCATAGAAAGGAAGTTATAGGAACTAAGTAAGATATTTGGAAATTTCAAGTCTCTGGTGATGGTCTACAGATGAACAAGACGGGCCATGATAATGTCTACGTGTCGTAGGAAGTGCCCGTAGAGTTGGTGTAGACTTAGTGGAATTTTGGACTTGAACTTGGGCCCTACGGAAGAAGTCTACGGGCTGTAGGATGGTTGATGACCCATAGAAACAAATCCTGGGAAAAGGCCAATATGTTGAGCCTCAGTACATGTTCTACGACCGACAAGGATGGTCCGTAGAACTGTAGGTCATGGCCGTAGACATTTTAAACAAGGGTGTTTTGGTCTTTTATCCAATTAACCCCTACACTATGTCATTTTGTCCCTTTAAGTACCCCTATAACCATTTCTACTCTTCAAACTTAGCCTAATCACCCTCATTCACTCAAATCCCCCAAATTTCCCCAAGTCTTCTTCTCCAATTCTCTCTCAAGCTCCTAAGGTGGAAAGGCAAGGTTTCAAGCATCAATGTCTCTTCCTCCATTTCTAGGGCTTTGACTATCCAAGGTATGTTGGAATTCGCCAATGGATCCCTTTCATCCATTGGGTTCCAAAAGAATCTCACTCTCCAATTCAATTTACCTAATTTTCTTAGGGATTCATATGGTTCTCCACGGGTTCAATTCATTGTGATTCAATTACTTATATTCAAATCTTATTATGCATGATTTAACTCAATTACATGATTTCTAATTTTTTTTACATGCACCCATGCCTATGTTTATTTTATAAAAATGAACAATGAGTATGAACTTATGAATTATGATTTGATTATAAATCTATGCATGTTTTATGAAATTTATGATTTATGAATTATGGATGCTTTTAAGATAAAGTAGACTCTCTCTACTTGGTGTGAGGGTTACGCCGAATTTTCATGTTATAGCTCACATGGTATTATTGTCGGTTAACGGTAAATATCCCATAAATGAACTATGTTTTCTTCAAAAGTCTTTTAAAAGCTTTTCTATGGTTTTCAATATGCATCGACCTTGTTAATGACCTATGATTTCTCTTTAAATTTTTTACTAAGTTGTACTTGGTCAAACATATCATGTTTAAGTTCATCATATTATCAGGCCTGCGTTTTAATGCATTTTCCTATACTCAGTACATTCAAAGTACTGATGCATATTGTGCATATATATTTTATAATATAGGGTCCGGGGCTACTCCTCTTGAACATGGCTAGATCGGGATTGCTCCGCTAAAGATTTGTTTGGTGAGTCCTTATGATTTGAAAGCAAAGCCATGGATAGTTTTGTCTCTTTTGACGTCTTTTATTTTTCAGACTTTCTTCATGACTTAAGGGTTTGTCCTAGTCACATCTATGATAGTAGAAGGCTTATGTCAGACTTAGTCGTATTCCGTGAATTCTCTAATGTATTCTATTGGTATCTTTTATGTCATTTTATGAGTTGAGACTTATGTTGATTATAATCTCTCTTATTGTATTTTATTACGTCATGCTTATGTCAAGTGGCTTGTTTGGGATCTCTCGGGGTCCTTTTCGCCATGTCACATCTAGAGTGTACTTTGGGTCGTGATAGATACTGATAACGCTCAAATCACCCTCATAAACCAATTAAAAGAGTAAATCGTCATTGTCAATAAAAAACCCAACGAAGAGTCAGGGTCGAATCACACAGGGAATGGTGCAATGTGGAGAATTCCTTATCAAGAAATGTGGAATTTAAATTAGCTCATTTGTAATAGTAAGAACAATTGGGTGGATAGTACCACCAACTTAATATAAAGCTTTGCTTTCAAATAACGCAATTAAACAAAAACTTAAATAAAATCAAGAGTTAACAAGCAATCTAGGGGTCCGGGGATTGGAAATCGATCTCACATAGGGGTAGTTGTGCTGCTCTATAGTGATGAACATTCATGAATATGCTAAGTCATCTTCATTGACGCTAATCATCTTTTGATCTCAAAACACCTATGCATAGAATCTCCTTTCGGTCTCATCTATTTACCAATCTAAAACAAACCAATACCTTACTCCATTCTCTCTTTCAAGAATAGGGAAAATAGATATGACCCATAACCTCTCTTTCAAGCAAGCTACAAACATCAAACCTAAATTACTAGTATTGAACAAATTACCCATTCCAATCAATCTTTTTTGAGCATCAACCAGAGATCAAAAGTAGGAATTAAGTTTGCAACCTTAACCCATTAGTTAACCCCATGGTAATTAGACAAAATTCCTATATGAACATCAGCAAAACTGAGCATATCACAATACCCGCTACATTAAATCAACACCCAACCCCATTAGAGCACCCCTAGATTATGGGGTTTTAGCAACCCATCACAAAAAGTAAAGAAATTATACCTTCTATGAAAGAAACCATGGGTAACTTGAAATCAAAAGATTAAGAGTAAACCCACATTGGATTTAACTTCAATTAATCAAAATTCAACAATAAGTTATAAAAACCCCAAAAGCTAGAAAAGTGTTCTTCAAAAGTAAAGTGTTTTCCAACTCTCAAACTAAAAACTTCACTCTGAACACTATATTTTTGACCCTTTAAAAATTACATCCTTTGGGCTATTTATATTTTCCCAAAAATTGGCCCAAAACTACTCATAGTGACTAACTCGGTGACATTAGTCGGGCTCGCCAAACCTACTCTGTGAATCGCCCTCCTTCCCTCAGCTCGCCTTGTGATGCTCTAGGTTTCAAGTATTTGAACCTCAGTTGGCGAACTCACTTGAGTCAGCCTTTCATGCTCGGTGAATCGCGAAGTACCACCTTTCTTTGCCTTTCAAGCATTGCCTCTTTGCTTTGCACACTGTCACATTGGGCGATGTTCATCTGGGTCACTGTTCTCGTTAGGCATATCTCCATTTGCACTGGAGTCCTCCGACCTTCTTTGATAGACATCCGTGCTTTGCACTCTCAATTTGGGTGAGGTCATGCTCGATTTGCGATCCAGCCTTCATGTTAGGCAATCAACAATATTCACCTAGCACTTCTTTTTGTATTTTTGGCCATACTTTCAAACATCAGTCCTTGCCTTGTTCAATTGCCTTCATAGCTGCAAATCATCAACATTTTATTAGAATAGGACAAAATTAGACATTGAGGACCCTAATTATTGAGCTAAATGGACCTTAAATGAGTACAAATCTACCACTCATCAAAACCCCAACTTAAACTTTTGCTTGTCCTCAAGTAAATCAATAATACAAACAAGCTCAATAAGGGTGTCTACAATAGTACTCAATGAGAGCTGACATGCAAGCACCATAGCAAGACTACTTTTAATATCATGTTACCCGTAATCATGATCAAAAAGCTTCAAATGATGTCTAGTTAGTCTCAACACAGACTCAAGCTCACTTTAGCTCAATGTCTAATGCAAGAAAATATTTCAACAAATGCATTCAAGTGCTCTCACATCAAGGACGATTCCATACTCTCACAAAGCAATTTCAACAAAGGTCTAAGGAATCAATGCAACTCTCGCTCTCTCAAAAGAGAAACACATGCAAGCTTTATCCCATAGGCTTGCCCATATTTTCCAATCATCACATAACCTAGTTCATGAAAGATCTCAAGGGTCTTTTAGGCTTGTAATGGGGTTGAGGGTTAAGGTATGGTCAATTTGGGCTTTACATTTTCAAAGCATTGTTGCAATCATCATCACCTCTTCTCAAGTTCTTTTTCTTCTTTTTCAATTGAGAACTCTACTCTTGACTTGCCACTCAATTCATTTGGAATCCCCTTTTATTTCATTCACTTCTCCTTTTCATTTTTCATTTTTCGAAGGTATTTTCATCAAAATGACAGCTCTCTCTTTTTTTATTAATTTTTTTATAAGGATGGGGTTCCTTCTTTCTGGTAACACTTTCCAAGTTGAGTCTCATTTGATCTTTCTTTTCCCTTTACTTGGCTTTCACTCTTCCTTCCTTTCCTATCATGACCTAAAGTTCTCCTAGATGTGACATGGCGTACAAGACCCCGAGAGGCACCATACAAGCCACTTAGCATACATCATACAAGAAAATAGTAGTTAAGAGTTCAAAAGACAATTGTATATCATCAAAAGTTGACAAAAGCATAGAGGAAATCTATCATAGTCTCAAAGCCTTCTAATAGATCAATAGAATGAAATTTGGGACGTAACCCATACAAGTTCAAAGGTAAAATGAAATAAAACTATAAACGTGGCATTGCCTCGAAGTATGAGGACTCACCAAGTCTTCTTAATCATAAGTACAATGATCTAGCCACGAATGGAGGGAGAGGAGTCGTCACACCCTATATTAGTGAAACAATGTAGGTAAGAGTATGCGTTAGTACATAGAATGTACCAAGTATGATAATTATGCATAGAAGTTATAAAATCATGTTAAAAAGGAGATATACGTACGATACAATGACCAAGCTAAATCACAAAGTAACATGATGAAAAACATGAGGTAAAAACCATGGTCAATGCAAGTAAATCATCTTAGACCAAACATACTTGAAATACCTTTTGGGAAGTAACCTTAGTTCATTATGTGGGAAATTTGCCTTAACCGATATAGACCATATGAGCTATAACATGGAATTCGGTGTCTACCCCACACCGAAAAGAGGTGTCCTTACTTGCCAAGGTAAGAACCATAACTTCTAGCTTAAGTGGATCCACTATCTAATGTCTATTAAGACAAACCTATGGTGGCACATAGTTTATGGGACATGGGTAATTGCTGCTTGTCCACTCGGTGCTAAGAATAAATCCCACGGAATAGTCATAATTCATAACTTACCTTATCATTAGTAGACATGGGTAATCACCTCTACTCTTATCATTCATGTAAGGCACATCAAATATCCAATCGAAGCTAAAGTTCATTAGAATAGCTCCTTAATTCTTGATTCAAAGATTAGTTGAGAAAAACTTACAACCTTATGAATCCTTTTTGTGAGAAAGTCCTTTCACAATACAACAACAACAACATTGATGCTTCATTCTCAAAGCAACCTTAAATCATTCATCTCAATTTCATAAAGAACATGCAAGTCTTCATAATTTTCATCTTTCATAGTTCAAAACCTTATCATAAGATCAAAGTCTAGAAATCATAGATCATGCATGGAATCATGGTTATTCAACTTTAAAATCATGCAATTAACTCAATTCATGCATAAAAAGACTTAAATCAATCAATTAGATCATAATTTGAAAGAACCCATAAGATAGAAGAAAAACCTAACTTCAATAGGAGAATTCTAACTTGTAAAATTGGGGAATTTTTGAACCCTATGGAGGAAAGGACTCCATTGGTTAAAGCCATCATACCTTGGAGTTCAATGCCCACAATCAATGGAGAATTGGAGACTTGACTTGAATTCCTAGCCTTCATCTTCAAGCTTTAGAGAAAGAAATATTTGGGAAAATCTTTGGAGGGAGTAGGGGGAATTTGAAGAGTGATTAGAAAGGGTAGATTTTAGGCTTAGGAGACATATTTAGGGTCTAGTATTTGGAGTAAACTGACTTAGATTAGGTAGAAATCAATTAGGAAAAAGACCAAAAAGTCCTTAAATATAATTATCGGATTCAGACCTACGATTTGGACCTACGGTCCGTAGATCCAACTACGGACCGTCCTGGTCAACCGTAGAAAGATTCAGAAACTAATAATTTTTGACTTGAAATGACGGGACCTATGTACGGTTTGTAGGTCCACTGATGGACTGTACATGGAAATCGTAGTTTCCAACTTAAGGCTTTAAACTTTAACTAAGTCTGGGAGAGACCAACGAGATCTATCTACGATCCGTAGGTCCAACTACGGACCATCCTGTTGAGTCGTAGAAAGGATCCTGAAACTTTTCATTTTCAAAATATTTATCTTTCCATCTACGGTTCCCACCTACGGCCCATAAGCCAACCTATGATCCGTAGATTACTTCCGTCAATACTGACACCAGTTTTGGAAAATCTACAATTTTCCTTCTTTTCAAATCTGAGGTGTTACAATATCTCCCCCTTGGGATCATTCGTCCTTGAATGGAACTCAAGACATTATAAGGAGGGTAGAAACTAGATCTATCAGCCCAACATGAATGCACATATCTGAGGAGGAAACATAAACTCTAAGCTAAAGCATGTTCAAACCACCATTTCATAAGGTCTATACGCAACTCATACTCAAATGCACATAACAGGAAGAAATCATTCAAGTTATCTCATTTCCTCAAAAATTAAGCTTTTCATGAACATGTATAAATGAGGAATCATGGGAATATCTAAGACACATGAGACCAAAAGAGTAAACCATGAGGAACTAAATACCTCAAGCTAGAGTAGGGACGGAGGGAAAGAGATGAGGATAGCGGGACATCATATCATCCTCGGCCTCCCAAGTGGCACCCTCAACTAATTGATTCCTCCAAAGAACCTTTACGGAAGCAACTTCTTTATTTCTCAACTTCCCAACTTGTCGGTCCAAAATTTTGACCGGAACTTCTTTATAAAAAAGACTCCTTCACACCAAGACTCTCCAATGGCACTATAGATGTCGGATAACCAACACATTTCTTTAACAAAGAGATATGGAAAACCGGATGAATCGAAGCCAAGTAATTAGGCAAATCAAGTTCGTAAGCGACCTTACACATACGCCTCAAATTTGATATGGGCCCACATAATAGGGACTAAGCTTTCCTTTCTTTCCAAACCTCATTACACCTTACATGGGTGAGATCTTCAAGTAAACCCAATCATTAACATCAAATTCTAGATCCCTTCTTCTAACATCGGCATACGTTTTCAACCTTTCCCTAATAAGCTGAACTTTCTCCATAGCCTCATGTACCAATTCGAGACCTATCAAAGCAACTTTTCCAACTTCAAACAAACCTATAGGAGATCTACACATCCTACCATAAAGACCTTCAAATGGAGCCATACCAATACTCGAATGATAGCTATTATTAGAAGCAAGCTCATTCAAAGGCAAATGATCATTCCAATTATCCTTGAAATCAATCACACAAGCTCTCAACATATCTTCCAAAGTTTGGGTGGTATGCTCCGCTTTCCCATCGGCTTGAGGGTTAAAGGTCGTGCTAAGCTTTACACGGGTACCTAGTCCCCTTTGGAAAGATATCCAAAACTTATAAATGAATTGAGTACCATGATTAGATATAATGGATAGGGGCACTCCATGCAAACTAACCATCTCTCTTAGATACAGCTTAGCATAGTCTTCCGCCGAGTAGGAAACCTTGACGGCAATGAAATGGGCCGATTTCATCATACGATCCACAATAACCTAAATCGAGTCATATTGCCACCGAGTGCGGGGTAAACCAACAGTAAAGTCCATATTCTGGTCTTCCCACTTCCAAGTAGAAATACTAATATCTTGGGACAAACCTCCCGATTTTTGGTGTTCAACTTTCGCTTTTTGACAATTAAGATACCTAGCCACAAATTCCACTATGTCCTTCTTCATCTCATTCCACCAATAGACCTCTTGTAAGTCACGGTACATCTTGGTGGCTCTCTGGTGAATGAAATATCGGGAACTATGGGTTTCCGATAAAATCTTCTCTCTCAAGTTGTCAACATTCGGAACACACAAACGACCTTGATATCAGAGTACACCATCTCCCCCTTGGGAGAAGGCGTCAACTAACTTTTTAAGCACCGCTTCCTTCAACTCCATCAAGATTGGATCAAGACCTTGCTTTGCTTTCACATCTGACACAAGGGACGATTCTGAACCATTATGAACAACAACGCCACCTTCATTAGAATCAATCAACCGAACACCCAATCGGGCCAATTTATGAACATCTCGAACCAACTCCTTCTTATTATCCTCAAGATGAGCAACACTACCCATGGATAATCGGCTAAGGGCATCCGCCACCACATCCG
The DNA here is from genome assembly GCA_018342035.1 of Solanum appendiculatum. Taxonomy (NCBI): domain Eukaryota; kingdom Viridiplantae; phylum Streptophyta; class Magnoliopsida; order Solanales; family Solanaceae; genus Solanum; species Solanum appendiculatum. The sequence goes on from JAGDQO010000459.1 coordinate 379,242, forward strand.
CCTTATCGGGGTGAGAGAGGACACTTATGCCATAGTCCTTTAGCAACTCAAGCCACTTCCTTTGGTGAAGATTCAGATCGTTTTCCATGAACACATATTGCAAACTCTTGTGATCAGTGAAGATATCAACATGAACACCATACAAGTAATGCCTCCAAATATTTAGAGAAAATACAACCGCTACCAGTTCTAAGTCATGGGTGGAATAATTCTTTTCATGAATTTTGAGTTGCCTTGAAGGAAAAGCAATCACTTTCCTACTTTGCATAAGAACACTTCCTAACCCAATTCTTGAGGAATCACAATAAACCACAAATCCATCGGACCCTTCCGGTAAAGTCAATATCAGAGCGGAGGTAAGTCTATCATTCAATTCTTGGAAGCTCTTTTCACATGCTTCGGACCATACAAACTTAACTTTCTTTTGGGTCAAAGCCGTCAATGGAGAGGCAATCAAAGAAAACCCTTCAACAAACCTTCTATAGTAACCAACCAAACCCAAGAAACTTTGAATATCCAAAGGTGATAGAGGTCTAGGCCAACTCTTAACTACAGTCGTCTTCTTAGGATCTCCCTCAATACCCTTACCGAAAATAATGTGACCAAGGAAAGCTACGGATCTCAACCAAAATTTACATTTACTAATATTTGCAAAGAGTTGTTGGTCCATGAGGACTTCCAACACAAATTCTCAAATGATTGGTATGCTCATCCTCACTCTTTGAGTAAATCAGAATATCATCGATGAACACAATCACAAACATATCTAGGTATTGTCTAAATACCCTATTCATCAAATCCATAAATGTGGCTGGAGCATTTGTTAAACCAAACAACATTACTAAGAAATCATAATGTCCATATCTAGTCCGAAAAGCCATCTTTGGAATGTCCTCTTTCTTCACACTCAATTGGTGATAACCCGATTGGAGGTTAATCTTTGAAAAGTAACTCACTCTTTGAAGTTGATCAAACAAATCATCTATACTTGGAAGATAATACTTATTCTTGATGGTAACCTTATTCAATTGACGGTAGTGGATACACATACGAAGTGAACCTTCCTTCTTTAGAACAAAAGAAACTGGAGCACCCCTAGGAGAGATACTGTAACACCCCAATTTTTGAAAAAGAAAGAAAATGCAGTTTTAAAATTTTTTCTGGTGCCAGTGACGACGGAGGCCATCTACGGACCGTAGGTGGAGTGACGGGCCATAGATTGTAACCGTCGATGGCCCTGCCAGCTTTATAAATTTTGAGTTTCTGAACCTTGACCTACGGAATAGCAGGACGGTTTGTAGTTCAGTTGACGGGCCGTAGATGGGTTCCGTAGATGCCTTCAAGACTTAGCAAAATTTTCAGACCAAAACGACTTTCTGAATTGATTGATGGAAGAGCAGGACGGTCCGTGAGTGGATGTACGGACCGTAGGTCCTGTCCGTCTATTGGCCCCGACAGTTTCATTAAGGGCTTTTTGGACTTTTCCCCTAAATGTTTATTCCTTATACTAGACGATTTTGCCCCTTAACCTTGGCCCTATTTATATTTTCTAAGCCCTAACCCCTTCATTTTCCAACTCTCATCTCCCAAAATATTTCTCTCTCTAGAAGAACAAGAAGGAGAAGAAGAGAGCTAGGTTCTTCATTATGCTTTCCATTGTTGATGTTATGGTTGATAGTGCACGATCTAGCGTGGTAAAGTAAGCTAGTGCACGATTTAGCGTGGTTTACATGCAACTTGATGAATCCCATGCGCTTATGCTAAGTATCCCCCAATTTATGATTATGCTTATGGTTGTGGGTTGATTGAGAAAAGATGAATTGCATGAACTCTTTGTGAAGTGAGTTAAGGATTATGATTATCAAGCTATGAATTCCATGTAAGACTATGAATGATGAAAAGAGGATATTTTATGAAAAGATGCATGTTAAATCAAAATCCATGATTTTCCTCTATTATGTGGGTTCCCTCAATTATGACTAAAATTGCCTTGATTTATGGCTTTCTAAGTATTTGCTTGTATTGAATTGCATGTTTGAGGAGAAGCTTATGAACCCATGATTTATGAGTTAAGAGCATGATGAGCTATGTAAATATGAAGCTTGTGAACTCATGCATATTTTTTGAAGTTTATGATATGTTAGTGTGTTTTGTTGAGTTGTGAAAGGGTTTCTCATGTAATGCTCAACCTATGAGTGTGAAATGTTTTCTCACACGTAATGATTCATAACTTGTTGAAAGGTTTGCTCAACTAAGCTTGAACCCATGATTAATGAACTATTCTATGAAGGGACAAGAGGCGATTACCCATGTCTACTAATAATGAAATCATGACTAATAGAAGAACAAGAGGCGATTACCCATGTTCTTAAGGAGCTATTCTATGAAGGGACAAGAGGCGATTACCCATGTTCCCTAATGTAGACAAGAGGCGATTACCCATGTCTACCTAAGATAAAATGAACTATGATAATTCCGTGGGAAATATGCTTAGTACCGAGTGGACAAGAGGCGATTACCCATGTCCCATACCCTATGTGCCACCATAGGGTGATGGTCTATGATAGACACAATTTAAGTAGTTCATGGTCTTACCTTGGCAAGTAGGACACTCCTTTTCGGTGTGAGGCGGACACCGGATTCCATGTTGATAGCTCACATGGTCTTATATGTCGGTTAAGGCTATTTCCCCACAAGTTAATGAACAAGTGTTCTCATGATGATGGTTTAAAGTAAAGTAAAGGAAAGATGAATAGCTTGTCTTGGCCATGTTTTATGCTTCATGTTTCTTATGTTCTATCATGTTTTAGCTTGGCCATTGCATGTCATGATTATATGGCATTCTAGCATGGTTTATATGCCCTTTTATGCACTGCTATCATACTTGGTACTTGATTGTACTAACACATACTTTTGCCTACATTGATTCTTTTGATGTAGGACTTGGCGGTTCTTCTCATTCCACTCGTGGCTAGTCAGTTCCAGTGATAGTGAAGACTTGGTGAGGCCTCCTTTGTCCGAGGACCTAACCTTGTTACTTTTTCATGCTTTCCATTATGCTTTTGGATATTGTACTGGGCTGCGTCCCAAACCTTCATTTCTATTCTGTTATGTTAGATGGCTTGAGACATAAGTTGTAGACTTCCGCTGTTTTGTTATATAATGCTCTTTGTAATTCTTTTCTCTATTATCTTGTATGTTATGTATGCTAAGGGATTGTGTGAAGCCTCTCGGGGTCTTGTACGTCGTGCTACATCTAGGGGCTACCCTGGGTCATGACAAAACTTGGTATTCAGAGCACAAGGTTTTAGAAAGGTTCTAGGATATCTCATAAGCTACGTCGAGTAGAGCTTTGTTCATGAGTGTGAAGCGCGCCACATTTATGAATGAGAGACTACAAGATGATTAGGAAACTCCACTTCTTCATTATCCTTAAGTTGTACGTAGAGTGTTACTCTATATGCCCCTCTCTCCTAATCCCTATCCTACGCATTTCAGGATATGACGTCTCGAAGAGCTTATACTCGAAGGAATGCGAGAGAAAGTGAAGAGCAAGAAACTCCTCCTCATGCTCCTTAAGTTCTGGCCTATCCTTTGGCCGAGCAGGTAACCAATGCGGAGTTCAGGTAACCAAGCCGTGATGGCTCAAGCCAATAGGGAGGTTGTGGCTCCCGTGAACCCAAATGTGGGTACGGCGGCGTCAAGAGTGAGGGATTTCACCCGGATGAACCCTCCGGAATTTCACGGTTCTAAAGTGGAGGAAGATCCTCAAGAGTTTATTGATGAGGTTTATAAAGTGTTGATGATCATGGGAGTGTCACCGATGGAAAAGGCGGAGTTGGCCGCCTACCAACTCAAAGGTGTCGCTCAAATTTGGTATAACCAATGAAAGAGTGAGATGACTGTAGATAAAGGTCCTCTAGAGTGGGACAAATTCAAAGGTTCTTTCCTCGATAGATTCTTTCCCCTTGAGATGAGGGAGGCGAAGGTCCTCGAGTTCATCAAACTTCATCAAGGGAGTATGGGTGTGAAAGAGTATGCTTTGAAGTTCACACAGTTGGCTCGATATGCTCCTTCTATGGTGGCCGATCCTAGGGCAAGAATGAGCAAATTTGTTTCGGGAGTGTCTGAAATGGTGGTCAAGGAGTGTCGTACCGCCATGCTTATTAGTGATATGGATATTTCTTGCCTCATAATTCATGCACAACAAATAGAGGAGGAGAAGCTCAAGGAAAGGTCTAGGAACTTCAAGAGGGCTAAGACCGGTGATGTTGGGTTCTCTTAGTCAAGGTCCGATGGACATGGTCATTTTAAGCCTAGACAAAAGTTCTCTAATCAAGAGCCTTCCAATGCCCCTCCTAAGTTCAAACAAGAGAGGGTGTCTAACCCTAAGCCTCAAGGAGGAAATGGTAGTGGCTCCTCATTGCCTACTTGTGCCAAGTGTGGGAGGAAACACGAGGGTACTTGTCTAATCGATTCGAATGCATGTTTTGGATGTGGTAGGACGGGTCATAAAGTAAGAGATTGTCCCTTGGGTGCTAAGAAGGAAGGAGAAAATCATCGAAAGGCTCAACCCCAAAATCTGGCAAGTTCTAGTGGAAATCAAAAGCAAAATCGGTTCTATGCACTTCAGGTCCGTCATGAGCAAGAGGGTTCTCCAGATGTGGTTACCAATATGTTGAAAATCTTCCAGTTTGATGTTTATGCTTTTCTTGATCCAGGTGCTACGTTGTCTTTTGTGACGCCTTATGTAGCTATGAAGTTTGATGTTGTTCCGGATGTGTTGTTAGATACATTCCGTGTCTCTACTCCTATTGGTGAATCTATTGTGGATCTTGTAGAGCTTGATATGCAAGACTTCGATGTTATCCTCGGGATGGATTGGTTGCATTCTTGTTATGCCTCTATTGATTGTAGAACCTGAATGGTCAAGTTCCAATTTCTAGATGAGCCTATCCTAGAGTGGAAAGGGGGAAATTCTTCGCTTAAGGGTCAATTTGTTTCTTATCTGCAAGCTAGAAAGATGATTTCTAAGGGTTGCATGTACCATCTTGTTAAGGTGAGAGATGTGAATTCCGAAACCCCTACTCTTGAGTCAGTCCCCGTTGTTAATGAATTTCCGTAAGTGTTCCCCGATGGTTTAACCGGAGTTCCTTCAGATAGGGAAATAGACTTCGGTATTGACCTTCTCCCTGATACGCAACCTATCTCTGTTCCTCCTTATAAAATGGCTCCGGCAGAGCTTAAGGAACTAAACGAGCAATTGAAAGATTTGTTGGATAAGGGCTTCATCCAACCAAGTATTTCTCCATGGGGTGCTCCGGTCTTGTTTGTTAGAAAGAAAGATAGGTCACTCCTATGTGTATTGACTACCGCCAACTGAATAAGGTTACTATCAAGAATAAGTATCCTCTCCCGTGAATTGATGATTTGTTTGTCAACTCCAAGGGGCTAGTTATTTCTCTAAGATTGATCTTCGTTCGGGCTATCACCAATTGAAGGTAAGGGATGATGACATTCCAAAAATAGCTTTCCAGACAAGATATGGGCACTATGAGTTTCTAGTGATGTCTTTCGGGTTGACTAATGCTCCACCCGCATTTATGGATTTGATGAATCGGGTGTTTAGACAATACCTTAATATGTTCGTCATTGTGTTTATAGATTATATCTTGATTTACTCAAGGAGTGATAGTGAGCATGCTGATCATTTGAGGATTGTGTTGCAAGTTCTCAAGGACCAACAACTCTTTGCTAAGTTCGAGAAATGTGAGTTTTGGTTATGATCCATAGCCTTCCTTGGTCATATTGTTTCCAGTAAAAGCGTCGAGGTAGATCCTAAGAAGACGGATGCGGTTAAGAATTGGCCTAGACCTCTATCACCTTCGGATATCCGTAGTTTCTTGGGTTTAGCCGGTTACTATCGGAGGTTTGTTGAATGGTTTTCTTCAATTGCTTCACCATTGACGGCTCTAACTCAAAAGAAGGCTAAGTTTTCTTGGTCCGAAAGGTGTGAAGCGAGTTTTCAAGAGTTGAAAGATAGACTTACCTCGGCTCCGGTGTTGATCCTACCGGAAGGGTCCGATGGGTTTGTGGTCTATTGTGATGCTTCCAGAATTGGGTTGGGGTGTGTACTTATCCAAAATGGGAAAGTCATTGCTTATGCTTCAAGGCAACTAAAGGTGCATGAAAAGAATTACCCTACTCATGATTTGGAGCTAGCAGCAGTTGTGTTTGCTCTAAAGATATGGCAGCATTACTTGTATGGTGTCCATGTTGACGTCTTTACCGACCATAAGAGTTTGCAATATGTATTTAAGCAAAAGGATATAAATCTTCGCCAACGAAAGTGGCTTGAACTATTAAAGGACTATGACATGAATGTCCTCTATCACCCTGGCAAGGCTAACGTGGTGGTAGATGCACTTAATCGGATGTCAATGGGTAGTGTTGCCCATATTGAAGATGGTAAAAGGGAACTAGTTTGTGATGTTCATAGATTGGCTCGTTTGGGTGTGCCATTAGTTGATTCCACCCAAGGTGGTGTTATGGTCCACAATGGTTCAAAATCTTCCTATGTGCAGGATGTGAAAGCTAAGCAAGATCTTGACCCGAACCTAGTCGAATTGAAAGAAGTGGTGCTAAAGAAATCCGTAGAGGCTTTCTCCAAAGGGGGATATGGAGTACTCAAATATCAGGGTCGTTTATGTGTCCCTAATGTAGATGACCTAAGAGGACAAATTTTGATTGAGGTCCATGGTTCTCGTTATTCCATTCACCCCGGAGCTACCAAAATGTACCGTGACTTGCGGGAGATCTATTGGTGGAATGGGATGAAGAGGACATTGCGGGATTTGTGGCTAGATGTCCTAATTGCCAACAGGTGAAAGTTTAACACCAAAGACCGGGAGATCTATCACAAGATATTGACATTCCTACTTGGAAGTGGGAAGATGTTAACATGGACTTTATTGTTGCCTTGCCGCGCACTCGGCGCCAGTATGATTCGATTTGGGTGGTTGTAGATCGTATGACGAAATTAGCCCATTTCTTTCCCGTTAAGATTTCTTACTCAGTGGAGGATTATGCTAAATTGTACTTGAGGTAGATGGTTAGGTTGCATGGAGTGCCTTTATCCATTATCTCCGATCGTGGTACACAGTTTACTTCTCAATTTTGGAAATCTTTCCAAAAGGGCCTTGGTACTCGTGTTAAACTTAGCACGACCTTTCATCCCCAAACCGATGGGCAAGCAGAGCGTACCATCCAAACTTTGGAAGATATGTTGAGGGCTTGTGCAATAGACTTCAAGGGTAATTGGGATGATCATTTGCCTTTGGTTGAGTTTGCTTATAATAACAACTACCATTCTAGTATTGGTATGGCTCCATTTGAAGCTCTCTATGGTAGGAGGTGTAGATCTCCCATAGGTTGATTTGAAATTGGGGAAGTTGCTTTGATAGGCCCCGAGTTAGTGCATGAAGCTATGGAGAAAGTTTGGTTTATTAGAGAAAAGCTGAAAACGGCTCAAAGTCGACAAAAGTCTTATGCCGATGTCAGAAGAAGAGAATTAGAATTTGATGTTGATGATTGGGTTTACTTGAAAATTTTACCTATGAAGAGTGTAATGAGATTTGGGAAGAAATGGAAGCTTAGTCCCCATTATGTAGGCCCATATCGTATTTTGAGGCATATTGGTAAGGTTGCCTATGAGCTTGAATTGCCTAATGAGTTGGCATCAGTGCATTCGGTTTTCCATGTCTCATTGTTGAGAAAGTGTGTTGGTGATCCGACCTCTGTAGGGCCAATAGAGACTCTTGGCATTTAGGATAGCCTTTCTTACGAAGAGGTTTCGATTGAGATTCTAGACTGACAAGTCCGGAAGTTGAGAAATAAAGAAGTTGCTTCCGTGAAAGTTCTATTGAGGAATCAATTAGTTGAGGGTGCTACTTGGGAGGCCGAGGCCGATATAATGTCCCGCTATCCTCATATTTTTCCTTCCGATCCTCCTCTAGCTTGAGGTACCTAGTTCCTCATGGTTCATTCTTTTGGTCTCATGTGTCATAGTTGTATCCATGATTCCTTTATTTATGCATGTTCATGAAGAGTCTAGCATGATATATATATATATAATTATGCATTGAGTATGAGTTGCATAAAGTCTTCATGAATTTTGTATTGAGCATGCTTTAGCTTGGAGTTGATGTTTTCTCCTCGGATATGTACATTTACTTGCTTGCATGCTAGGTTGGGTTGTTAGTCCGAGTCTATCGCCCTTCTCAGGATATCCAGGTTCTCATTCGAGGATGAATGTCACCAAGGGGGAGATATTGTAACACCCCAATTTTTGAAAAAGAAAGAAAATGCAGTTTTAAAATTTTTTCTTGTGCCAGTGACGACGGAGGCCATCTAGGACCGTAGGTGGAATGACGGGCCGTAGATGGTAACCATCGATGGCCCTGCCAGCTTTATAAATTTTGAATTTCTTAACCTTGATCTACGGAATAGCAGGACGGTTCGTAGTTCAGTTGATGGGTCGTAGATGGGTTCCGTAGATGCCTTCAAGACTAAGCCAAATTTTCAGTCCAAAACGAACTTTTTGAATCGATTGACGGAAGAACAGGACGGTCCGTCAGTGGATGTACGGACCGTAGGTCCTATCCATCGATTGGCCCCGACAGTTTAATTAAGGGCTTTTTGGACTTTTTCCCTAAATGTTTATTCGTTATACTAGACGATTTTGCCCCTTAACCTTGGCCCTGATTATATTTTCTAATCCCTAACCCCTTCATTTTCCAACTCTCATCTCCAAAAATATTTCTCTCTCTAGAAGAACAAGAAGGAGAAGAAGAGAGCTAGGGCTCTCATCAAGGTCATCAATCCCCTTTTATTTCAAGGCATTGGCATTGAGGTATGATAGTATTTACCATTTGGAGTCTTTCCTCCAATGGGTCCTCTTTTCCTTAAGGTTTTCAAGGTATAGTCTTGCCCAAGAGATTTAGGGTTTGACAAGTTCTTATGGGTTCTTCATTATGCTTTCCATTGTTGATGTTATGGTTGATAGTGCACGATCTAGCGTGGTAAAGTAAGCTAGTGCATGATTTAGCGTGGTTTACATGCAACTTGATGAATCCCACCAGCTTATGCTAAATATCCCCCAATTTATGATTATGCTTATGATTGTGGGTTGATTGAGAAAAGATGAATTGCATGAACTCTTTGTGAAGTGAGTTAAGGATTATGATTATCAAGCTATGAATTCCACGTAAGACTATGAATGATGAAAAGAGGATATTGTATGAAAAGATGCATGTTGAATCAAAATCCATGATTTTCCTCTATTATGTGGGTTCCCTCAATTATGACTAAAATTGCCTTGATTTATGGCTTTCTAAGTATTTGCTTGCATTAAATTGCATGTTTGAGGAGAATCTTATGAACCCATGATTTATGAGTTAAGAGCATGATGAGCTATGTAAATATGAAGCTTGTGAACTCATGCATGTTTTATGAAGTTTATGATATGTTAGTGCGTTTTGTTGAGTTGTGAAAGGGTTTCTCATGTAATGCTCAACCTATGAGTGTGAAAAGTTTTCTCACATGTAATGATTCATAACTTGTTGAAAGGTTTGCTCAACTAAGCTTGAATCCATGATTAATGAACTATTCTATGAAGGGACAAGAGGCGATTACCCATGTCTACTAATAATGAAACCATGACTAATAGAAGAACAAGTGGAGATTACCCATGTTCTTAAGGAGCTATTCTATGAAGGGGACAAGAGGCGATTACCCATGTTCCCTAATGTAGACAAGAGACGATTACCCATGTTTACCTAACATAAAATGAACTATGATAATTCCGTGGGAAATATGCTTAGTACCGAGTGGACAAGAGGCGATTACCCATGTCGCATAACCTATGTGCCACCATAGGGTGATGGTCTATGATAGACACAATCTAAGCAGTTCATGGGCTTACCTTGGGTAGTAGGACACCCCTTTTCGGTGTGGGGCAGACACCGGATTCCATGTTGATAGCTCACATGGTCTTATATGTCGGTTAAGGCTATTTCCCCACAAGTTAATGAACAAGTGTTCTCATGATGATGGTTTAAAGTAAAGTAAAGGAAAGATGAATAGCTTGTCTTGGCCATGTTTTATGCTTCATGTTTCTTATGTTCTATCATGTTTTAGCTTGGCCATTGCATGTCATGATTATATGGCATTCTAGCATGGTTTATATGGCATTTTATGCATTGCTATCATACTTGGTACTTAATTGTACTAACGCATACGTTTGCCTACCTTGATTCTATTGATGTAAGACTTGGCGGTTCTTCTCATTCCACTCGTGGCTAGTCAGTTCCAGTGATAGTGAAGACTTGGTGAGGCCTCTTTTGTCCGAGGACCTAACCTTGTTACTTTTTCATGCTTTTCGTTATGCTTTTGGAAATTGTACTGGGCTGCATCCCAAACCTTCATTTCTATTCTGTTATTATAGATGGCTTGAGACATAAGTTGTAGACTTCCACTGTTTTGTTATATAATGCTCTTTGTAATTCTTTTCTCTATTATCTTGTATGTTATGTATGCTAAGGGCTTGAGTGAGGCCTCTCGGGGTCTTGTACGCCGTGTGACATCTAGGGGCTTCCCTGGGGCTTGACAGACACTTGGTCGATGAAGTCCTTATCCAACAAATCTTTCAATTGCTCCTTCAATTCCATAAGTGTCACGCCTCACATCCCACTAAGACGGACAGACACCCGATGCCCTAAAGGCCCGAGAGAACTAACGTATAACATGTGCTTACTATTTGTATAACTATGGCAATGTTAAAGTTATGACAAGTTCATATATGATGCAGCGATAAGAACCAACATAGGTTGACCCAAAACTACAAGGCTTGGCCGTGGAGGCCACAACTGTAAAGAGACAAGATGCAACTGAACTGTATACATTAGTCTACAAAGTCTCTAAAAGACAGAAAACCTTAATTTAGGATAGGACAAGGCCCCGCCTTACCCTTAACTATCATACAGTAACAAAATAGGTGCCAAAAACTCGGTAAGCTCCGAATCAACCCGGAGCTTCACCAATAGCAGCTGAGTACCTGTGTTCCTACTAAAGAGGTCTACTAGCTGGAGTACATGTACCTGCAGCATGAAATGCAGCGTCCCTGCTAGGGACGTCAGTACGAAAAAATGTACTGAATATGTGAGGCAATAGCATATGTAAAATAAGGGCTCAAATGAAATCAAGTATCACCATATCCGTGCATAGATCAGAATAGAAAACCACCTTTGTTTACTCTTGTGGGATCATGTATGTTACATTCTTTTCTTTACTTTCGTGCGTTATAATCTTTGTAAGGAATGTGATACAAATGACTAGCTGATCAATGGTATAAGAGGATAACCCATGCTAGGCATTTTAACCCCTGGGATGTTGTCCTCATAATTACATAAATTGGGATCGGCCCATGCTAGGCTTTCGCCCCTGAGCTGCCACCCTTCTGTACCAATTGGGATCGACCTATGCTAGGCATTTGCCCCCGGGATGCCACCCATAAATACACAGATTGCTTCTCTTAGTTTCTTTAATTGTTCAGATGTTGTTTTGGTGGTCATAATTGTTTCTAAGATTTGGAGCTACGGACCAGTAGTAGCAGACATGAGAATAACAACTTTAAGGTGGTAACAATAACATAAGGAGCTCTGTAACCTCAATGGGACAATTGACTTCAATTGAGTAAGAAGAGAATTTTCCATGTTTGCTATTGCGAATACATTTCAATACTAGCACATAAATACACAAATATAGAGTAATGAACATGTACTGAGTAACTCGACATACTATGTAGAGGGGAAAATTATTGTTAGCTATATTGAAGATCGTACACTGCCACTATATTTCCTTTACTAGGAATAGAACTTAGGAAATTCACTTCTTTGGTAGTAATCACAAATTTCAGATTTCATGCCAAGGAATATGGAATCGAATAGCCTTACATACCTTATTTTCTGACTAATATAACTATCACGATTCAGCCTCCCTTCTTGGGTAGTAATCTCAATTTCTTCAACTTCTCCTTTTAACTTGAACTCTTCATGAACTTCAATTTCCTTTCAGACTTAAACCAAAGAAGAAGAGAAAAGTTTCTTAATAACCAAGAAAAGTGAGTAGTAGCTTGTGGAAACATTCTGCCTTTGTAATTATATTTGAGCATAAATATCATGTTTTTCTAGTCATCCATGGGAGAATAAAGCTAAATTCATAAGTGATTTCACTTACCTTGTCTTGCAAAGATGAGGGTTTCTTCAAGAACCCTAGAAGGAATTTTATGGATGCTATTTTAAGCCTTGAGAAAAAAAGGGAGAGAGAGTTGGAGTTAATCCTGAATTTGGGTGTTAAAATGAGAGGAAATACCAGCCAATATTTATCTTATATTGAGCTTTGTTTACCACAAAAATAAAATCCTCTAGAACCTCCCTTTTTAGCTCCATTTTCAGCTACTAATTGGTCAAGTAGGTGATGCACCTGCTTATGTACATCAAGCTGCTCAAAAGGCCAAACTAGATGAAGCACCTACTTGCCTTTTCTTAGTGGGCTTAATCACGTTGGGCCTTGGGAGATTTGGCTGTTAGGTTTTTTTTTTCCATTTTCATTTTCTTTTAGTTTGGGCCTCAAGTGAGTCCATTAACATAAGCATAAATCTGATCCATTAACCTTGGGCCCCTTAACTAGATCCATATAGCTCAAGTAGGTGATGCACCTAGTAGCTTAATTAAGCCAAGCAAGCAGCTCACTATTATTATTCCATTCTCTAAATATTAAACTCTTTTTTTAACTTAGCACTTAAATTTGAACTTTAAGCTCAATTACCACCTTACTATCTCGAGTTTAAATACTTTCATCGGGGTTAACTTCGAGTACACATGCTGAACGTGTAAGGAATTACATCATATTCCTAGCTAGTTTAAACCAACACTAATCGTATAAGAAACATGGTCCACCACCTTTACGATAAGGCTATATCCAGTATCGTATGATTAGAACTAGCATATTTTCACGACCCAAGGTACCCCCTAGATGTGACATGGCGTACAAGACCCCGAAAGGCCTCATACAAGCCACTTAGCATGCATAATCATAAGGAAATAGAGAAATATGAGTTCAAAAGATATATCATAACAAAGTTTCAGAAGTAAAGCGGAAGTCTACATCTCATATGCATCAAAACAATCTAATCAAAGGAGTATGAAATAGCATTTGGGACGTAACCCAATTCAAAGCTCAAATGAAAGTACATCAAAGTAAAAAGAACTAGGCTATGTCCTCGGATGGATGAGGACTCACCAAGTCTTCTAACGAATATCTCTAAAAGCAATCTGTAGCCACGAGTAGGAGGGGATCCGACACGTCCTACACCAAAGAAGTTAATGTAGGCAAGAGTATGCGTTAGCACAATAAAGTACTAAGTATGATAGCAATGCACATAAACTCGTAAATCATGCTAGAGTGAGGTACAATCATGACATGAAATTGGCCAAGCTAAAACATGATAAGGGATAATAATCAAGTAGCATAAAGCATAAACCATGACCAAAGCAAGCTAAATCATCATATAACATATGAAACACTTTTTGAAAACAACTTTAGTTCATTAGTGTGGGAAATAGCCTTAACTGACATATAAGACCATGTGAGCTATCAACATGGAATCCGGTGTCTGCCCTACACCGAAAAAGGGCCATCCTACTTGCCAAGGTAGGACCCTCAAACCATAGCCTACGTGGATCCACTAGCTAAGCTCATATAAAGTCCATTCAAGACATCCTATGGGGGCACATAGGGATGGGACATTGGGGACTTGTCACCCGTCCACTCGGTGCTAAGCATAATTCTCATGGAATAGTCATAATTATTATTATCCATGGAAAGGCACGACTAGGGTTTCCAATCCAAGCTAAACATGCTTATCGACTTTACACATACCATGGACTAGTCCAAGCTTACGTCACTGGGCGTTTCATATACCATGGACTTGTCCAAGCTTAGACCCTTAGAATAGCTCATTAAAATCTCTTGATTCAATTTTAGTTGAGAAAACCTTTCAACAAGTTATGAATCCTTTACATGTGAGGAAACCTTTCACAAGCTTAAGTTGAGCATTACATGAGAAAATCTTTCACAACTCAACCTCATTATATCATAAATTTCATGGAACATATGCATGATTTCATAAGCTTCTTCTTTACATAATCAATCATGCTCTTACTTCATAAATCATAGGTTCATAAGCCTTTATCTCAAACCATGCAACTCAATGCAAGCTAACACTTATTTCAAGTCAATTTAGTCATACTTGAAGGAACCCACATAAAAGAGGAAAATCATGCTTTTAACTTGACCATGCTAAATTCATGAAATTATCCTCAATTCATTCATAACTTATGCTTACTTTCATAGAGAATTCATAACTTCCTCAATTCATAGCTCAACCCAACGATCAAAGCATAGATTATCAAATTGGGGAGAATTAGCTTGGGATCATAGGGGTTCATGCAATCTTTACATCAACTCATGTAATTCACAATAATTCGTGTACTAAGTTACTTCATCACGCTAGATCGTGCACTACAAATAAAAAAAACCAAAAATTGAAATCATAATTGAAGAACCCACAAGACTTGCTCAAAAACCCTAATTCAATTTGGGTAAAATTAACCTTGAAATCCCTGAAAAAAAGGGAGGGCCCATTGGAGGAAAGGTCTCCAATGGTGAATACTATCATACCTCAAAGAAATCCATAAGAAATTGGAGAAGATTGAAGGTCTTTAATGGAGGATTGAAGCTTTCTTCTTCTTCCTTGAGAGTTGAGAGAGTTCTTAGAGAGAGAAATATTTTGAGAGAGGATATTTTTGGGAATGGTTTAGAATGAGTGAAATTAGGCTTAGGAAGTATTTATAGGGTTTGGGTTAAGGGTATAACCGACTTAAATTAGGAATTAATAAATTAGGGAAAAGACCACAATGCCTTTGACTTAAAACTGCCGAAATACCTCTCTGGAAGGGCTTCATGAGCCGTCTTGATCATCAAGGCCCGTCTAGTAGGTTGTGAAGCTTCACCAGCCTGATAGTGTTCCAGTAAAATGGGCATAACATTTTACCCCAAAATTCAAATGGAGTAAACTTTGTGGCGTTGGAAAGATAACTCAAAGATCTCTAATTTGATAGGTCGTGGGACACCTAATTCATTTTGAGTTAAAAGATATGATCGTTTGAATATGACCCTAAATACTAAGTTTGACAACCCCCTTCAAGGATGACTTCACGGGCCGTTTAGACGTCCATGGCCCTTGACCAGTGACTAGGGGAGAACCCTTCCCAACTAGGAGTCCTTCACGACTCACTTGACAACCCGTCAAGTCCTCCACGGGCCGTATGGGTCACCTTCAAGTGACCCCCGTCTGAGGCAGCTTTTGGAAACACTTCACGACTTCCCAAACGGACCGTGGTCCCCTTCACGGCTTGTCTAGGGCTCCATATAGGGTTCCAGTGTCCATGTTTGAGTACTATACCTGCTCACATAAGCTTTCTCTAATCCGAGGTGTTACAATATCTTCCCCTTAGGAACATTCATTCTTAAATGAGAATCAATACATCATGAGAAGGTTAGAAGACACGGACTAACAACCCAACCTAACATATAATCACATAAATGCACATATCCGAGGAGGAAAATCAACTCCAAGCTAAAGCATGTTCAACACTTAACTTCATGAAGACTTTATGCAACTCATACTCAATGCACACATAATCATATTAGACTCTTCATGAACATGCACAATCAAGAAATCATGGAAATCAACTATGACACCTGAGACCAAAAGAATGAACCATGAGGAACTAGATACCTCAAGCTAGAGTAGGATCGGAAGGAAAGAGATGAGGATATCGGGACATTATATCGGCCTCGGCCTTCCAAGTAGCCAAGAATGGTATCGAAATCTAGCATATCAAGCTCTATGAGATCAACAAGAGTAACTCTATGGGATAAGGAAATGGGGCAACCTCTATAAACCTTCTTAGCTAGAATAGACTCTCCAATCGGAGTAGAAACACGAAAAGGATCTAGCAAAATATCCGGAACAATATCAAACCACATGGCCACATAGGGCGTCACAAAGGACAGTGTAGCACCGGGATCAAGCAAGGCATAAACATCAAAATAGAAAACTTTCAACGTACCGGTGACCACATCGGGTGAGCTCTCTTGCTCATGACGAGCCTGAAGTGCATAAAATCTATTTTGCTTAGGAGCATTCGAAACCGAAACACTAGGTGGAGCTTGCTTACCCTCTCTTCCTTTATCCAAGAGAGATGGAAAATCTCTCATCTTATGACCAGCCTCACCACAAGCAAAACAACCATCCGTACCGGCTAGGCATTCGCCTTCATGCTTCCTCCCACACCGAGTATAAGTAGATGATGAAGATCCACCACCATTCCCTCCTTGATGCTTAGGGTTGAGCACCCTATCTTTGTTGGACCTCGGAGGAGCATTGGAAGAACCTTGATTAGAGAACCTTTGACGAAATCTAGGACGACAATGTCCATCGGACCTTGCATGCGAAAAGTTACCATCACCGATTCTAGCTTGCTTGGTCTCCCTAGACCTCTCTTTAAGCTTTTCTTCCTCAATTTGTTGGGCATAGACCATGAGGCGAGAAATGTCCATATCATTCATAAGCATAGCGGTGCGGCACTCTTTCGCCAACATTTTGGACACTCCCGACACAAACTTACTTATTTTAACCCTTGGATCAGCAACTATGGACGGAGCATATCTAGCCAATTGTGTGAACTTCAATGCATATTCCTTCACACTCATATTCCCTTGATGAAGATTAATAAACTCAAGTACTTTAGCCTCTCTTATCTCAAGAGGAAAGAATCTATCAAGGAAAGCACTCTTAAATCTCTCCCATCCTAAAGGACCCTCATCAACAGCCCTCTCGCCCTTCCATTGAGTGAACCAAGTTTGAGAAACACCTTTGAGTTGATAAGCGGCCAACTCCGCCATCTCTTCCGGTGTTACACCCATAATCATCAACACTTTGTACACTTCATCAATAAACTCTTGAGGATCTTCCTCCACTTTAGAACCATGGAATTACGGAGGGTTTATCCTTGTAAAGTCCCTCACTCTTGACACCGCCGTACCCACATTTGGGTTCACGGGAGCCACAACAACTCTATTGGCTTGGGCCGTCATGGCTTGTGCCAATGCTTGGAAAGCAGCCTTAAACTCCGCATGGGTCACTTGCTCGGCCAAAGGGTCGGCCGGATCTTGTGGAGCTTGAGGAGCTTGAGGAGCTTGAGGAGGAGCTTCTTGATCCAATTTCTCCCCCGTGTTCCTTCTAGCATAAGCTCTTCGGGTCGCCATATCCTGAAACGCATAGGATAGAGATTAGGAGAGAGACTTATAGAGTTAAACTCTATGGCACGACTTAGGAATAATGAAAGAAGTGAAGTTTCTTAAAGGTCTTGTAGCCTCTCATTCATAAGTGTGGCGCGCTTCACACTCATGAACAAGACTCTACTTGACGCGGCTTATGAGACATCCTAGGATCTTTCTAAAATCTAGTGCTCTGAATACCAAGTTTGTCACGACCCAAGGTACCCCATAGACGTGACATGGTATACAAGACCCAGAAAGGTCTCATACAAGCCACTTAGCATGCATAATCATAAGGAAATAGAGAAATATGAGTTCAAAAGATATATCATAAAAAAGTTTCAAAAGTAAAGCAGAAGTCTACATCTCATATATCTCAAAACAATCTAATCAAAAGAGTATGAAATAGCATTAGGGACGTAACCCAATACAAAGCTCAAATGAAAGTACATCAAAGTAAAAAGAACTAGGATATATCCTCGAATGGATGAGGACTAACCAAGACTTCTAAAAAATATCTCTAAAAGAAAGCTATAGCCACGAGTAGGAGGGGATCCACCACGTCCTACACCAAAGAAGTTAATGTAGGCAAGAGTATGCGTTAGCACAATAAAGTATTAAGTATGATAGCAATTCACATAAACTCGTAAATCATGCTAGAGTGAGATACAATCATGACATGAAATTGGCCAAGCTAAAACATGATAAGGCATAATAATCTAGTAGCATAAAGCATAAACCATGACCAAAGCAAGCTAAATCATCATATAACATGTGAAGCACTTTTTGAAAACAACTTTAGTTCCTTAGTGTGGGAAATAGCCTTAACTGACATATAAGACCATGTGAGCTATCAACATGGAATCCGGTGTCTGCCCTACACCGAAAAAGGGCCATCCTACTTGCCAAGGTAGGACCCTCAAACCATAGCCTACGTGGATCCACTAGCTAAGCTCATATAAAGTCTATTCAAGACATCCCATGGGGGCACATAGGGATGGGACATTGGGGACTTGTCAACCGTCCACTCGGTGCTAAGCATAATTCCCATGGAATAGTCATAATTATTATTATCCATGGAAAGGCACGACTAGGGTTGCCAATCCAAGCTAAACATGCTTATCGACGTTTAACATACCATGGACTAGTCCAAGCTTACGTCATTGGGCGTTTCATATACCATGGACTTGTCCAAGCTTAGACCCTTAGAATAGCTCATTAAAATCACTTGATTCAATTTTAGTTGAGAAAACCTTTCAACAAGTTATGAATCCTTTACATGTGAGGAAACCTTTCACAAGCTTAAGTTGAGCATTACATGAGAAAACCTTTCACAACTCAACCTCATTATATCATAAATTTCATGGAACATATGCATGATTTCATAAGCTTCTTCTTTACATAATCAATCATGCTCTTACTTCATAAATCATGGGTTCATAAGCCTTTATCTCAAACCATGCAACTCAATGAAAGCTAACACTTAGAAAGTCATAATCAAGGCAATTTAGTCATACTTGAAGGAACCCAAATAAAAAAGGAAAATCATGCTTTTGACTTGAACATGCTAAATTCATGAAATTATCCTCAATTCATTCATAAGTCCTGCTTATTTTCATAGAAAATTCATAACTTCCTCAATTTATAGCTCAACCCAACGATCAAAGCATAGATTATCAAATTGGGGAGAATTAGCTTTGGATCATGGGGATTCATGCAGTCTTTACATCAACTCATGTAATTCACGCTAATTCGTGTACTAAGTTGTTTTATCACGCTAGATCGTGCACTACAAATCAGAAAAAACCAACAATTGGAATCATAACTGAAGAACCCACCAGACTTGATCAAAAACCTTAATTCAATTCGGGTAAAATTAACCTTGAAATCCTTGAAGAAAAGGGAGGGCCCATTGGAGGAAAGGTTTCCAATGGTGAATACTATCATACCTCAAAGAAATCCACAAGAAGTTGGAGAAGATTGAAGGTCTTCAATGGAGGATTCAAGCCTTCTTCTTCTTCCTTGAGAGTTGAGAGAGTTCTTAGAGAGAGAATTATTTTGAGAGAGGATATTTTTGGGAATGGTTTAGAATGAGTGAAATTAGGCTTAGGAAGTATTTATAGGGTTTGGGTTAAGGGTATAACTGACTTAAATTAGGCATTAATAAATTAGGGAAAAGACCACAATGCCTTGACTTAAAACTTCCGAAATACCTCTCTGGAAGGGCTTCATGAGTCGTCTTGATCATCAAGGCCCGTCTAGCAGGTCATGAAACTTCACCAGCCTGACAGTGTTCCACTAAAATGGGCATAACGTTTTACCCCAAACTTCAAATGGAGCAAACTTAGGGGAGTTGGAAAGATAACTCAAAGATATTTAATTTGATAGGTCGTGGGCCACTTAATTCATTTTGACCTAAAAGATATGATCGTTTGAAGTTGACCCTGAATACTAAGTTTGACATCCCCCTTCACGGATGACTTCACGGACCGTGTGGGGCTTCACGGGCCATTTAGACGTCCGTGGCCCTTGACCAGTGACTAGGGGAGAACCCTTCCCAACTAGGAGCCCTTCACGACTCACTTGACGACCCGTCAAGTTCTCCACGGGCCGTATGGGTCACCATCAAGTGACCCCGGCCTGAAGTAGCTTCTGGAAACACTTCACGACTTCCCAAATGGACAGTGGTCCCCTTCACGGCCCGTCTAGGGCTCTATGAAGGGTTCCAGGGTCCAAATTTGAGTACTATACCTGCTCACATAAGCTTTCTCTAATCCGAGGTGTTACACATATGCAAAATGCGGGGTGTTACAATAAGTTCTGCCGGAGCCATTCGGTAAGGAGGAATAGAGATAGGTTGCGTATCTGGAAGAAGGTCAATACCGATGTCTATTCCCCTTTCGGGAGGAACACCGGGTAAATCATCGAGAAACACTTCCGGAAACTCATTAACAATGGCGATTAACTTTGAGGTAGGGTTTTCGAAATCCATATCCCTAACCCGAACTAGATGATAAATGCAACCCTTAGAAATCATCTTTCTAGCTTTAAGACAAGAAATAAACCGACTGTTAAGCATAGAATTTCCCCCTTTCCACTCTAGAATGGATTCGCTTTGAAATTTGAACTTGACCACTCGGGTTCTACAATCAATAGAAGCATAACATGAATGCAACCAATCCATCCCAAGAATAATATCGAAATCTAACATATCAAGGTCAACTAGATCAACATGAGTGACTGTATGGGATAAGGAGATGGGATAATTTCTAAAGACTCTCTTAGCCATGATAGATTCACCAATAGGAGTAGAGACGGAAAAATGATCTATCAACACATCCGGAAGGACATCAAACCTCATAGTCACATATGGTGACACAAATGACAAGGTAGCACCAGGATCAAGCAAAGCATAAATATCAAGATTAAATACTTTCAACATACCGGTAACCACATCGGGAGAACCCTCTTGCTCGTGACGAGTTTGAAGTGCATAAAATTGATTTTTCTTTTGACTCCCAGTAGAACCCGTCGGAGGATAAGGTTGACCCCGTCGACAATTGTCTCCTTCATTCTTAGCAACGGAGGGACAATCCCTAATCTTATGATCCATCATGCCACAACCAAAGCATGCATTGGAACCGGTTAGGCATTTACCCTCATGCTTCCTTCCACACTTAGCACAAGTAGACAATATGGATCCACCACCATTTCCTCCTTGAGGCGTAGTGTTAGACACCCTTCCCTTGTTGAACTTAGGAGCCAGAGCATTGAAGAAACCTTGACAGGAAAACCTTAGCCAAAACTTAGAACGACCATATTCATTGGACCTCGAGCGTGAAAAGTAACCATCACCGGTCTTAGCCCTCTTTGCTTATCTAGACTTTTCCTTAAGTTTCTCCTCTTCTATTTGTTGAGCATGTTCCTTAAGATGAGAAATGTTCATATCATTGATAAGCATAGAGGTACGACATTCCTTGACCACTACTTCGGACACTCCCAAAATAAACTTACTCATCCTTGCCCTAGGATTGACAACCATAGTAGGAGCATACCTAGACAATTGTGTGAATTTAAAAACATACTCCTTTACACTCATGTTTCCTTGACAAAGGTTAATGAACTCTAGCACCTTTGCCTACCTCATCTCAAGGGGAAAGAACCTATCAAGGAAAGCAATCTTAAACTTCTCCCAATCAAGAGGACCCACATCAACCGCCCTCTCTTCCTTCCATTAGTTGAACCAAACTTGAGCAACACCCTTAAGTTGATAAGCGGCCAATTCCGCCTTTTCCACCAACGTCACACCCATGATCATTAGCACCTTGTACACCTCATCAATGAATTCTTGAGGATCTTCCTCAACCTTGGAACCATGAAACTCCAAAGGATTCATCCTACTGAAGTCCCTCACTCTAGATGCCGCCATACCCACATTTGGGTTCATGGGGACCGCAACCTCCCTATTTTTTTGAGCCGTCATGGCTTTGGCCAACACTTGAAAAGCAGCCCTAAACTCCGCATTAGTTACTCTCTTGGCCAAATGGTCGACCGAAACTTGAGAAGCTTCTTGAGGAGCATTTTGTTCTACATTCTCTCTCGCATTCCTCCTAGCATATGCCCTTCGAGTGGCCATATCCTGAAAAGCATCGGATAGGGATTAGGAGAAAGAGACATATAGAGTTAAACTCTATCGCACCACTTTAGAGTGATGAAAGAAGTGGAGTTTCCTAAACATCTTATAGCCTCTCATTTATAAGTGTGGTGCGCTTCACACTCATGAATAAGACTCTACTCGACGTGGCTTATGAGACAATCTAGGACCTTTCTAAAATCTGGATCTGATTCCAGGTTTGTCAAGACCTAAAGTACCCCCTCGACGTGAAATGGCGTACAAGACCCCGAGAGGCTCCATACAACCCACTTAGCATACATCATACATGATAATAGTAGTTAAGAATTCAAAAGACAATTGTATATCATCAAGAGTTGACAAAAGCATAGCGGAAATCTAACATAGTCTCAAATCCATCTAATACATCAATAGAATGAAATTTGGGACGTAACCCATACAAGTTCAAAGGTAAAATGACATAAAAGAATAAACGTGGCATGAAATATGAGGACTCACTAAGTCTTCTTAACCACAAGTACAACAATCTAGCCCTGAATGGAGGGAGAGGAGTCGTCACGCCCTACATTAGTGAAACAATGTAGGTAAGAGTATGCGTTAGTACATAGAATGTACCAAGTATGATAACTATACATAGAAGTTATAAAATCATGCTAAAAAGGAGATATACATACGATACAATGACCGAGCTAAATAGTAAAGTAACATGATGGAAATCATGAGTTAAAAACCACGGTCAATGCAAGTAAATCATCTTAGACAAAACATACTTGAAATACCTTTTTGGAACTAACCTTAGTTCATTATTTTGGAAATTTTCCTTAACTGACATAGACCATGTGAGCTATAACATGGAATTCGGTGTCTACCCCACACTGAAAAGAGGTGTCCTTACTTGTCAAGGTAAGAACCATAACTTCTAGCTTAAGTGGATCCACTAGCTAATGTCTATCTAAGACAAACCTATGGTGGCACATAGTTTATGGGACATGGGTAATCGCCGCTTTTCCACTTGGTGCTAAGCATAAATCCCACGAAATACTCATAATTCATTACTTACCTTATCATTAGTAGACATGGGTAATCACCTCTTGTCTTATCGATCATGGAAGGCACATCAAATAGCCAATCAAAACTTGTCACGACCCAAGGTACCCCCTAGATGTGACATGGCGTACAAGACCCCGAGAGGCCTCATAAGAGCCACTTAGCATACATTACATACAAGATAATAGAGAATAAAAGTTCAAAAGAGAATTTCATATCAAAGCTTTTAAAAGAAACATCGGAAGTCTACATCTTATGTCTCAAAGCCAATCTAATATAAAGAACAAGGTTTGGGACGTAACCCAATACAATTCAAAACTGAAAGGAAATACATGAAAAAGAAATAAGAGCTAGGATATGTCCTCGGATAGATTAGGACTCACCAAGTCTTTCATCAACTCTCTAGTAAAACTCTAGCCACGAGTGGAAGGTGAAACTTCACGTCCTATACCAAAGAAGTAAATGTAGGCAAAAGTATGTGTTAGCACAATTAAGTACTAAGTATGATAGCAATGCACATAAACACATAATTCATGCTAGAGTTAAATATAATCATGACATGCGATGGCCAAACTTAAAACATGATAAACCTGAGAAACATGAAACATAAAGCATATATCAAGGCCAAAGCAAGCTAAATCTCCTTTCTTTCTTTTCTTCACTTCATCATGAGAACACTTGTTCATTAACTTATGGGGAAAAGCCTTAACCGACATATAAGACCATGTGAGCTATCAACATGGAATCCGGTGTCTACCCCACACCGAAAAGAGGTGTCCTACTTGTCAAGGTAAGACCATGAACTTCTTAGTTTATGTGGATCCACTAGCTAATGTCTACTTAAAGACAACATCCTATGGTGGCAACATAGTTTATGGGATAGAGATTGTTTTAACAGACTCGGCCTCAACTAACGGGAGAGCTCCATCTAGAAAATCTGGCCTCTACTAGCAGGAGAGCTTTCACTAGAAGACCTGGCCTCTACTAATGGGAGGGCTTCCATCTCAATATTCACTCGGTGCTAAGCATAATTCCCACGAATTAGTCATTAACATATTCATATCATTATACATGGAGAGGTACAACTAGGGTTACCAATCCAAGCAAAAAATCATGTTTATAGACATTTCATCTTCCATGGACCTTGTCCAAGCTTACGTGAATAGCTCCTTAAGAACATGGGTAGTTGCCTCTTGTTCTTACAAGTCATATTGGGAGTATTATGTGAGAAAACCTTTCAGAACTCAACCATAGCATCATCATATCATAACTTTGGTGCTTCACTATCAAAGCACCCTTAATTCATTATTAACTTCATATGAGACATGCATAAGTTCATTAGCTTCTTCTTCACTTAGATTATCATGCTCATACTTCATAGTTCATAGAATTCATATGGGTTCATGCAAGTTCAATTCATATCATGCAATTCAACGCAAGCTCATACTTAGAAAACCATAATTAAGACAATTTACCCATATTTGAAGGAACTCACTTAATAGAGGAAAATCATGCTTTTGAATTGAACATGCTAAATTCATAAGATTATCCTCAATTCGTTAATACTACATGCATAATTTCATAGAGGATTCATAACTTCATCAATTCATGGCTCAACCCAACAATCAAAGCATAGATTATCAATTTGGGGAGAATTAGCTTGGGATCATGGGGATTCATACAATCTTTACATCAAATCATGTAATTCTCACTTATTCGTGCACTAAGTTACTTTATCACGCTAGATCGTGCACTACAAATCATAAAATCAATAATTAAAATCATAATTGAAGAACTCACACTGATTGATCAAAACCCTAATTCAATTGGGTTACAATAAACCTTTGAAAATCATGAAGAAAAGGGAGGACCCATTGGAGGAAAGAACTCCTAATGGAGAACACTATCATACCTCGATGAAATCCACAAGGAAATTGGGGAAGATTGATGGTCATCAATGGAGGATCCTAGCTTTCTTCTTCCTTGAAGCTTGAGGGAATTCTTTTTAGAGAGAGAAACATTTGAGAGAGGAGAGTTTAGGACGGAATTAGAATGAGAGGAAATTAGGCTTAGAAAGTATCTATAGGTCTTAAATTAAGGGTATAGCCGACTTAGCTTAATAGGTAAACAATTAGAGAAAAGAACGAAAAGCCCTTAATTCAAAACTGTTAGGGCCAATCGACGGAGGGGACCTATGGTCCGTAGGTCAGATGACAGACCATACTGTCCTTCCATCAAAAGATTCAGAAACTATATTTATGGGACCTGCAACAACAACATCAATGTATGGCTCCTAGTTCCATTGACGGACCGTACATTGAAGTCGTAGGTCAGCATTCTGAGTCAAAATTAAAACTAAGTCAGGGGGACACCTACGAGTCTTAGCTACGAACCGTCAATCGATCTATGACTCATCCTGCTACTCCGTAGGTGAAAGTTCAGAAACATAGAAATCCTAAAGATTTACAGTCCCATCGACGGTCCCCACCTACGGTCCATCATTCCATCTACGGCCCATAGGTGGCCTCCGTAGGTCACTTACTTCAGTTAAATTCTATAATTAAATTCTTTAGAAGCTTGGGGTATTATAATATCTCCCCCTAGGGAACATTCGTCCTCGAATGAGAATCAAGACATCATGAGAAGGGTAACTGACACGGACTAACAACCCAACCTAGCATATAATCACATAAATGCACATATCCGAGGAGGAAACATCAACTCCAAGCTAAAGCATGTTCAACACATTATTTCATGAAGACTTTATGCAACTCATACTCAATGCACATAATCATACTAGAATCTTCATGAACATGTATAATCAAGGAATCATGGAATTCAACTATGACACATGAGACCAAATAATGAACCATGAGGAACTAGATACCTCAAGCTAGAGTAGGATTGGAAGGAAAGAGCTGAGGATATCGAGACATCATATCGGCCTCGGCCTCCCAAGTAGCACCCTCAACTAATTGATTCCTCCAAAGAACTTTCACGGAAGCAACTTCTTTGTTTCTCAACTTTCGGACTTGCTGGTCTAAAATCTCAATCGGAACCTCTTCATAGGAAAGACTATCCTTTATGCCAAGATTCTCTAATGGCACTATAGATGTCGAATCACCAACACATTTCTTCAACAATGAGACATGGAAAACCGGATGCACCGATGCCAAATCATTAGGCAAGTCAAGCTCATAAGCAACCTTACCAACACGCCTCAAAATCTGATATGGGCCTACATAGCGG
The DNA here is from genome assembly GCA_018342035.1 of Solanum appendiculatum. Classification (NCBI taxonomy): domain Eukaryota; kingdom Viridiplantae; phylum Streptophyta; class Magnoliopsida; order Solanales; family Solanaceae; genus Solanum; species Solanum appendiculatum. The sequence continues at coordinate 405,634 of JAGDQO010000459.1, forward strand.
GGACTAAGCTTCCCTTGCTTCTCAAATCTCATCACATCCTTCATGGGTGAAATTTTCAAGTAAACCCAATCATCAACATAAAATTTTAAATCTCATCTTCAAACATCGGCATAGGACTTTTGTCGACTTTGAGCCATTTTCCACCTTTCTCTAATAAGCAAAACTTTCTCCATAGCCTCATTCACCAACTCTGGGCCTATCAAAGCAACTTCACCAACTTCAAACCAACCTATAGGAGACCTACACCTCTTACCATAGAGAGTCTCAAATGGAGCCATACAATTGCTAGAATGGTAGCTATTATTATAAGCAAACTCAATCATAGGCAAATGATCATCCTAAGTACCCTTGAAATCAATTACACAATCTCTCAACATATCTTACAAGGTTTGAATAGTATGCTCCACTTGCCCATCAGTTTGGGGATGAAAGGCCGTACTAAGCTTAACACGAGTACCAAGGCCTTTTTGGAACGACGTCCAAAATTAAGAAGTGAATTGTGCACCACGATCGGAGATAATGGATAAAGGCACTCCATGCAGCCTCGCCATTTCCATCAAGTACAACTTAGCATAATCCTACGCCGAATAAGAAGTCTTGACGGGAATGAAATGGGCTGACTTCGTCATTCTATCAACCACAACCCAAATCGAATCATATTGTCACCTAGTGCGAGGCAAACCAACAACAAAATCCATATTCACATCTTCCCACTTCCAAGTAGGAACACCAATGTCTTGGGTCAAACCTCTCGACTGTTGAGGCTCAACTTTCACTTGTTGACAATTTGGACACTTAGCCACAAATTCCGCAATATCCTTTTTCATTCCGTTCCACCAATAAATCTGTAATACCCCAAGGTTCCAAAGAATTTTAATTTGCAGAATTTAACTGAAGTACGTGATCTACAGAGGCCACCTACGGGCCGTAGATGGAATGACGGGCCGTAGGTGGGGACCGTTGATGGGACTGTAAACCTTCAGGATTTCTAAGTTTTTGAACTTTGACCTACGGAGTAGCAGGACGGGGTCATAGATTGATTGACGGTCCGTAGCTAAGACTCGTAGGTGTCCCCAAGACATAGTTTTAATTTTTGACTCAGAAGTCTGACCTACGACTTCAATGTACGGTCCGTCAATGGACCTACGAGCCGTACATTGATGTCGTCATTGCAGGTCCCACAAATTTTAGTTTCTGAATCTTTTGACGAAAGGACAGTATGGTCCGTCGTCTGACCTATGGACCGTAGATCCCCTCCGTCGATTAGCCCAGACAGTTTTTAATAAAGGGCTTTTTGGTCTTTTTCCTAATTGTTTACCTATTAAGCTAAGTCAGCTCTACCCTTAATCCAAGACCTATAAATACTTTCTACGCCTAATTCCTCTCATTCTAATTCATTCCTAAACTCTCATCTCTCAAATATTTCTCACTCTAAACGAACTCTCTCAACTCTCAAGGAAGAAGAAGAAGTTAGGATCCTCCATTGAAGACCATCAATCTTCTCCAATTTTTTTGTGGATTTCATTAAGGTATGATAGTGTTCACCATTAGGAGTTCTTTCCTCCAATGGGTCCTCTCTTTTCTTCATGATTTTCAAAGGTTTACTCTAACCCAATTGAATTAGAGTTTTGATCAATCATTGTGGGTTCTTCAATTATGATTCCAATTATCGATTTTATGATTTGTAGTGCATGATATAGCATGATAAAGTAACTTAGTGCACGGATTAGCGTGAATTACATGATTTGATGTAAAGATTGTATGAACCCCCATGATCCCAAGCTAATTCTCCCCAAATTGATAATTTATGCTTTGATTATTGGGATGAACCATGAATTGATGAAGTTATGAATTCTCTATGAAATTATGCATAAAGTATGAACGAATTGAGGATAATCTTATGAATTTAGCATGTTCAAGTCAAAAGCATGATTTTCCTCTATTAAGTGAGTTCCTTCAATATGGGTAAATTGTCTTAATTATGGCTTTCTAAGCATGGGCTTGCATTGAATTGCATGATACGAGTTGAACTTGCTTGAACCCATATGAACTCTATGAAATATGAATTATGAGCCTGATAATCTAAGTGAGGAAGAAGCTAATGAACTTATGCATGTCTCATATGAAGTTAATAATGAATTAAGGGTGCTTTGAGAGTGAAGTACCAAAGTTATGATATGATGATGCTATGGTTGAGTTGTGAAAGGTTTTCTCACATAATACTCCCAATATGACTTAAAATAACAAGAGGCGATTACCCATGTTCTTAAGGAGCTATTCTAATGACGTAAGCTTGGACAAGGTCCATGGAAGATGAAATGTCTATAAACATGATTTTTAGCTTGGATTGGTAACCCTAGTTGTACCTCTCCATGTATAATGATATGAATATGTTAATGACTAATCCGTGGGAATTATGCTTAGCACCAAGTGGATATTGAGATGGAAGCCCTCCCGTTAGTAGAGGCCAGGTCTTCTAGTTAAAGCTCTCCCGTTAGTAGAGGTCGAGTTTTCTAGATGGAACTCTCCCATTAGTTGAGGCCGAGTCTCCTCAATCAATCTATATCCCATAAACTATGTTGCCACAATTGGATTTTGTCTTTAAGTAGACATTTGCTAGTGAATCCACATAAGCTAAGAAGTTCATGGTCTTACCTTGCCAAGAAGGACACCTCTTTTCGGTGTGGGGTAGACACCGGATTCCATGTTGATAGCTCACATGGTCTTACATGTCAGTTAAGGCTATTCCCCACAAGTTAATGAACAATTGTTCTCATGATGAAGTAAAGAAAAGAAAGAAAGATGATTTAGCTTGCTTTGGCCCTGATATATGCTTTATGTGTCATGTTTATCATGTTTTAAGTTTGGCCATTGCATGTCATGATTATATTTCACTCTAGCATGATTTACGTGTTTATGTGCATTGTTATCATACTTAGTGCTTAATTGTGCTAATGCATACTCTTGCCTGCATTAACTTCTTTGTTGTAGAACGTGGCGATTCACCTTCCACAAGTGGCTAGAGTTTGATTAGAGAATTGATAGAAGACTTGGTGAGTCCTCATCCATCTGAGGACATAGCCTAGCTCTTATTTCTTTTTCATGTATTTTCTTTCAGTTTTCGAATTGTATTGGGTTACGTCCCAAACTTCATCTTTACTTTAGATTGGCTTTGAGACATCTAGATTTAGACTTCCGCTATTTCTTTGAAAGTTTTGCTATGAAATCTCTTTTGAACTTTTATTTTCTATTATCTTGTATGTAACGCATGCTAAGTGTCTTGTATGAGGCCTCTCGGGGTCTTGTATGCCATGTCACATCTAGGGGGTACCTTGGGTAGTGACAAACTTTGTATTCAGAGCACAAGGTTTTAGAAAGATCCTAGGATGTCTCATTAGCCGCGTCAAGTAGAGTCTTGTTCATGAGTGTGAAGCGCGCCACACTTATGAATGAGAGGCTATAAGACGTTTAAGAAATTCCACTTCTTTCATTATCCCTAAGTCGTGCCATAGAGTTTAACTCTATAAATTTCTCTCCTAATCCCTATCCTATGCATTTTAGGATATGGCGACCCGAAGAGTTTATGCTAGAAGAAACATGAGAGAGAACGCGGATCAAGAGGCTCCTCCTCATGCTCCTCAAGTTCCGGTCGACCCTTTGGCCGAACAAGTGACTAATGTAGAGTTTAGGGCTGCTTTCCAAGTGTTGAATCAAGCCATGACGGCCCAAGCCAATAGAGAAGTGGTGGCTCCCATTAACCCAAATGTGGGTACGGCTGCATCAAGAGTGAGGGACTTTACTAGAATGAATCCTCTAGAATTTCATGGTTCTAAGGTTGAGGAAGATCCTCAAAAGTTCATTGATGAGGTGTACAAGGTGTTGATGATTATGGGTGTGACGCCGGAAGAAAAGGCAGAGTTGGCCGCTTATCAACTCAAGGGTGTTGCCTAAATTTGGTTCAATCAATGGAAGAGTGAGAGGGCGAGTAATGAGGGTCCTCTTGATTGGGAGAAATTCAAGGTTGCTTTCCTTGATAGGTTCTTTTCCCTTGAGATGAGAGAGGCAATGGTGCTTGAGTTTATAAACCTTCGATAAGAAAATATGAATGTGAAAGTGTATGCTTCGAATTTCACACAATTCTCCCGATATGCTCCTTCCATCGTTGCCGATCCAAGGGCAAGAATGAGTAAGTTTGTTTCGGGAGTGTCCAAAATATTGGTTAAGGAATGCCGCACCGCTATGCTTGTTAATGATATGGATATTTCTCGTATTATGGTGTATTCCCAACAAATAGAGGAATAAAAGCTTAAGGAAAGGTCTAGAGAGACCAAGAGGGCTAGGACCAGAGATGGTAACTTTTCACATGCAAGGTCTGATGGACATGGTCGTCCTAGATTTCGACAAAGGTTCTCTGGCAAAGGCTCATCCAATGCTCCTCCGAAGTTCAACAATGATAGGGTGTCTAACCCCAAGTCTCAAGGAGGGAATAATGGTGGTTCTTTATTGGCTCCTTGTGCCAAGTGTGGGAAAAAGCATGAGGGTAGATGTCTAGCCGGTACGGATGGTTGTTATAGTTGTGGAAAGAATGGTCACAAGATGCGGGATTGTCCATCTCTCACGGCCAAGGGAAGAGAGAATAAGCAAGCTCCACCTAGAGGATCGGGTTCGAATGCTAAGAAGAAAAACTGGTTTTATGCACTTCAGGCTCGTCATGTGCAAGAGAGCTCTCCCGACATGGTTACCGGTATGTTAAGAGTTTTCCATTTTTATGTGTATGCCTTGCTTGATCCCGGTGCTACCTTATCTTTTGTGACGCCCTATGTGGCCATGTGGTTTGATGTTGTTCCGGAAATATTGCTAGATCATTTTCGTGTTTCTACTCCGATTGGAGAATCTATCTTAATTAAGAGGGTCTATAGAAATTGCCCCCTTTCCCTATCCCATAGAGTTACTCTTGTGGATCTCGTAGAGCTAGATATGCTAGATTTTGATGTTATCCTTGGGATGGATTGGTTGCATACTTGTTGTGCCTTTATTGATTGTAGGACTCGAGTGGTCAAGTTTTAGTTTCCAAATGAGCCCATCCTTGAGTGGAAGGGGGGAAATTCTATGTTTCGAGGTCAATTTATTTCTTGTATAAAAGCTAGAAAGATGATTTCTAAGGGTTGCATTAACCATCTTGTTAGGTTGAGGGATATAGATTCTGAAACCCCTACTCTTGAGTCGGTCCCCATTTTTAATGAGTTTCCGGAAGTGTTTCTCGATGATTTACCCGGTATTCCTCCTGAGCGGGAAATAGACTTCGGTATTGACCTTCTCCCAGATACGCAACCTATTTCTATTCCTCCTTATAGAATGGCTCCGGCGGAACTTAAGGAATTGAAAGAGCAACTAAAAGACTTGTTGGATAAGGGTTTCATCCGGCCAAGTATTTCTCCATGGGGTGCTCCGGTCTTGTTTGTAAGGAAGAAGGATGGTTCACTCCGTATGTGCATTGATTATCGCCAATTGAACAAGGTTACTATTAAGAATAAGTATGCTCTACCAAGGATGGATGACTTGTTTGATCAACTTCAAGGGGCTAGTTATTTCTCTAAGATCGACCTTCGTTCGGGCTATCACCAGTTGAGGGTTGAAGGAAGATGGTATTCTGAAAATGGCCTTCCGGACTAGGTATGGTCACTACGAGTTCTTGGTTATGTCGTTTGGGTTAACAAATGCTCCGGCCGCATTTATGGACTTGATAAACAGGGTGTTTAAGCAATACCTCGACATGTTTGTGATTGTGTTTATAGATGATATCTTGATCTACTCAAGGAATGAGGATCAGCACGCCAATCATTTGAGGATTGTATTGCAATTCCTCATGGACCAACAAATCTTTGCAAAGTTTAGTAAATGTGAGTTTTGGATACGATCCTTTACCAGAGACAATGTGACCAATCATTTGAGGATTGTATTGCAATTCCTCATGGACCAACAAATCTTTGCAAAGTTTAGTAAATGTGAGTTTTGGATACGATCCGTGGCATTTCTTGGTCACATTGTCTCTGGTAAAGGTATTGAGGTAGATCCTAAGAAGATGGATGCGGTTAAGAATTGGCCTAGACCTCTATCACCTTCGGATATTCGTAGTTTCTTGGGTTTAGCCGGTTATTATAGGAGGTTTGTTGAAGGGTTTTCCACGATTGCTTCTCCATTGACGGCTTTGACTCAAAAGAAGGTTAAATTCATGTGGTCCGAGGCATGCGAGAAGAGTTTCTAAGAGTTGAAGGATAGACTTACTTCGGCTCCAATATTGACTTTACCAAAAGGATCTGATAGCTTTGTGGATTATTGTGATGCCATGAGAATTGGGTTAGGATGTGTTCTTATGCAAAATGGGAAATTTATTGCCTACGCTTCAAGTCAACTCAAAGTGCATGAAAAGAACTATCCTACTCATGACCTAGAATTAGCGGTAGTTGTGTTTGTTTTGAAAATATGGCGGCATTATTTGTATGGGGTACATGTGGATGTCTTTACCAACCATAAGAGCTTACAATATGTGTTTCAACAGAAAGATCTGAATCTTTGCCAAAGAAGGTGGCTTGAATTGTTGAAAGATTATGATATAAGTGTTCTCTATCACCCTGGTAAAGCTAATGTGGTGGTGGATGCTCTTAGTCGACTATCTATGGGTAGTGTGGCTCATGTTGAGGATGGTAAGAAAGAGTTGGTTCGTGATGTGCATAGTCTAGCCCGATTGGGTGTTCGGTTGATTGATTCCGCTAAGGGTGGTGTTACGGTGCACAATGGTTCCGAATCCTCTTTTGTGCATGGTGTGCAAGCTAAGCAAGATTTTGATCCTAACTTGGTTGAACTAAAGGAAGCGGTACTCAAGAAGTCCATAGAGGTTTTTTCCCAAGGGGGAGATGGTGTGCTTCGATATCAAAGTAATTTATGTGTTCTCGATGTTGATGACTTGAGAGGATAGATTTAGTCGAAAGCCCATAGCTCTCGGTGTTCCATCCACCCAGGGGCTACCAATATGTACCATGATTTACGAGAGATCTATTGGTGGAATGGAATGAAGAAAGATATTGCGGAATTTGTGGCTAAGTGTCCTAATTGTTCACAAGTGAAAGTTGAGCATCAAAAGCAGGGAGGTTTGACCCAAGACATTGATGTTCCTACTTGGAAGTGGGAAGATGTGAATATGGATTTTATTGTTGGTTTGCCTCGCACTAGACGACAATATGATTCGATTTGGGTTGTGGTTGATAGAATGATGAAGTCAGCCCATTTCATTCCTGTCAAGACTTCTTATTCGGCGGAGGATTATGCTAAGTTGTACTTGATGGAAATGGTGAGGCTGCATGGAGTGCCTTTATCCATTATCTCCGATCGTGGAGCACAATTCACTTCTCAATTTTGAAAGTCGTTCCAAAGAGGCCTTGGTACTCGTGTTAAACTTAGTACGGCCTTTCATCCCCAAACTGATGGGCAAGCGGAGCACACTATTCAAACCTTGGAAGATATGTTGAGAGCTTGTGTAATTGATTTCAGGGTACTTAGGATGATCATTTGCCTATGATTGAGTTTGCTTATAATAATAGCTACCATTCTAGCATTGGTATGGCTCCATTTGAGGCTCTTTATGGTAGGAGGTGTAGGTCTTCTACAGGTTGGTTTGAAGTTGGTGAAGTTGCTTTGATAGGCCCAGAGTTGGTGCATGAGACTATGGAGAAAGTTCGGCTTATTAGAAAAAGGTTGAAAACAGCTCAAAGTCGACAAAAGTCCTATACCCGATGTTAGAAGAAGAAATTTAGAATTTGATGTTGATGATTGGGTTTACTTGAAAATTTCGCCCATGAAAGGTGTGAAGAGATTTGGGAAGAAATGAAAGCTTAGTCCCCGCTATGTAGGCCCATATCAGATTTTGAGGCGTGTTGGTAAGGTTGCTTATGAGCTTGACTTGCCTAATGATTTGGCATCAGTGCATCCGGTTTTCCATGTCTCATTGTTGAAGAAATGTGTTGGTGATTCGACATCTATAGTGCCATTGGAGAATCTTGGCATAAAGGATAGTCTTTCCTATGAAGAGGTTCCGATTGAGATTTTAGACCGGCAAGTCCGAAAGTTGAGAAACAAACACGTTGCTTCCGTGAAAGTTCTTTGGAGGAATCAATTAGTTAAGGGTGCTGCTTGGGAGACCGAGGCCGATATGATGTCCCGATATCCTCATCTATTTCCTTCCGATCCTACTATAGCTTGAGGTATCTAGTTCCTCATGGTCCATTATTTGGTCTCATGTGTCATAGTTGAATTCCATGAATCCTTGATTATACATGTTCATGAAGGGTCTAGTATGATTATGTGCATTGAGTATGAGTTGCATAAAGTCTTCATGAAATAATATGTTGAACATGCTTTAGCTTGGAGTTGATGTTTCCTCCTCGGATATGTGCATTTATGTGATGATATGCTAGGTTGGGTTGTTAGTCCGTGTTTGTTACCCTTCTAATGATGTCTTGATTCTCATTTGAGGACGAATGTTCCCAAGGGGGAGATATTGTAATACCCCAAGCTTCCAAAGAATTTAATTGCAGAATTTAACTGAAGTAAGTGACCTACGGAGGCCACCTACGGACTGTAGATGGAATGACGGGCCATAGGTGGGAACCGTCGATGGGACTGTAAATCTTCAGGAGTTCTAAGTTTCTGAACTTTTGCCTACGGAGTAGCAGGACGAGTCGTAGATCGATTTACGGTCCGTAGCTAAGACTCGTAGGTGTCCCCTAGACTTAGTTTTAATTTTGACTCAGAAGGCTGACCTACGACTTCAATGTACGGTCCGTCAATGGACCTACGAGCCATACATTGATGTCGTCGTTGCAGGTCCCCTAAATATAGTTTCTGAATCTTTTGATTAAAGGACAGTACGGTCCGTCATCTGACCTACGGACCATAGGTCCCCTCCGTCGATTGTCCCCGACAGTTTTTAATTAAGGGCTTTTTGGTCTTTTCTCTAATTGTTTACCTATTAAGCTAAGTCGGCTATACCCTTAATCTAAGACCTATAAATACTTTCTAAGCCTAATTTTCTCTCATTCTAATTCATTCCTAACCTCTCTTCTCTCAAATATTTCTCACTCTAAAAAGAATTCCCTCAAGCTTCAAGGAAGAAGAAAGCTAGGATCCTCCATTAATGACCATCAATCTTCCCCAATTTCCTTGTGGATTTCATCGAGCTATGGTAGTGTTCACCATTAGGAGTCCTTTCCTCCAATGGGTCCTCCCTCTTCTTCATGATTTTCAAAGGTTTACTCTAACCCAATTGAATTACGGTTTTCATCAATCATTGTGGGTTCTTCAATTTTTGATTTTAAGATTTGTAGTGCACGATCTAGCGTGATAAAGTAACTTAGTGCACAAATTAGCATGAATTACATGATTTGATGTAAAGATTGTATGAACCCCCATGATCCCAAGCTAATTCTCCCCAAATTGATAATCTATGCTTTGATTGTTGGGATGAGCCATGAATTGATGAAGTTGTGAATTCTCTATGAAATTATGCATGAAGTATGAACAAATTGAGGATAATCTTATGAATTTAGCATGTTCAATTCAAAAGCATAATTTTCCTCTATTAAGTGAGTTCCTTCAATATGGGTAAATTGTCTTAATTAAGACTTTCTAAGCATGAGCTTGCATTAAATTGCATGATATGAGTTGAACTTGCATGAACCCATATGAACTCTATGAACTATGAATTATGAGCATGATAATCTAAGTGAGGAAGAAGCTAATGAACTTATGCATGTCTCATATGAAGTTAATAATGAATTAAGGGTGCTTTGAGAGTGAAGTACCAAAGTTATGATATGATGATGCTATGGTTGAGTTGTGAATACTCCCAATATGACTTAAAAGAACAAAAGGTGCTTACCCATGTTCTTAAGGAGCTATTCTCATGACGTAAGCTTGGACAAGGTCCATGGAAGATGAAACGTCTATAAACATGATTTTTAGATTGGATTGGTAACCCTAGTTATACGCTCCATGTATAATGATATGAATATGTTAATAACTAATCCGTGGGAATTATGCTTAGCACCGAGTGTATATTGAGATGAAAGCCCTCCCATTAGTAGAGGCTAGGTCTTCTTGTGAAAGCTCTCCCGTTAGTAGAGCCCGGGTTTTCTAGATGGAGCTCTCCCGTTAGTTGAGGCCAAGTCTCCTAAAGTAATCTCTATCCCATAAACTATGTTGCCACCATAGGATGTTGTCTTTAAGTAGACATTAGCTATTTGATCCACATAAGCTAAGAAGTTCATGGTCTTACCTTGGCAAGTAGGACACCTCTTTTCGGTGTGGGGTAGACACCAAATTCCATGTTGATAGTTCACATGGTGTTACATGTCGGTTAAGGCTATTCCCCACAAGTTAATGAACAAGTGTTCTCATGATGAAGTAAAGAAAAGAAAGAAAGATGATTTAGCTTGGTTTGGCCTTGATATATGCTTTATGTTTCATGTTTCTCATGTTTATCATGTTTTAAGTTTGGCCATTGCATGTCATGATTATATTTCACTCTAGCATGATTTACGTGTTTATGTGCATTGCTATCATACTTAGTACTTAATTGTGCTAACGCATAGTCTTGCCTACATTAACTTCTTTTGTGTAGGACGTGGCGATTCACCTTCCACTCGTGGCTAGAGTTTGATTAGAGAGTTGATAGAAGACTTGGTGAGTCCTCATCCATCCGAAGACATAGCCTAGCTCTTATTTCTTTTTCATGTATTTTCTTTTAGTTTTCAAATTGTATTGGGTTACGTCCCAAACTTTATCTTTACTTTAGATTGGCTTTGAGACATCGAGATGTAGACTTCCGCTGTTTCTTTGAAAGTTTTTCTATGAAATCTCTTTTGAACTTTTATTTTCTATTATCTTGTATGTAACGTATGCTAAGTGTCTTGTATGAGGCCTCTCGGGGTCTTGTACGCCATGTAACATCTAGGGGTACCTTGGGTCGTGACAAAACCTCCCTCAAATCACGGTACATTTTGGTAGCTCCTGGGTGGATGGAATATCGAGAACTATGGGCTTTCGGCAAAATCTGTCCTCTCAAGTCATCAACATCGGGAACACATAAACGACTTTGATAACGAAGCACACTATGTCCCCCTTGGGAGAAAACCTCTGTGGACTTCTTGAGTACCGTTTCCTTTAATTCAGCCAAGTTAGGATAAAAATCTTGCTTAGCTTTCACATCATGCACAAAAGAGGATTCGGAACCATTGTGAATCGTAACACCACCCTTGGCGGAATCAATCAACCGAACACCCAATCGGGCTAGACTATGCACATCACGAACCAACTCTTTCTTACCATCCTCAACATGAGCAACACAACCCATAGACACTCGACTAAGAGCATCCGCCACCACATTAGCTTTAACGGGGTGATAGACAACACTCATATCATAGTCTTTCAACAACTCAAGCCACCTTCTTTGGTGAAGATTTAGATCTTTCTGTTTAAACACATATTGTAAACTCTTATGATTGGTAAAGACATCCATATGTACCCCATACAAATAATGCCGCCATATTTTCAAAGCAAACACAACCGCTGCCAATTCTAAGTCATGAGTAGGATAGTTCTGTTCATGTACCTTAAGTTGCCTTGAAGCATAAGCAATAAGTTTCCCGTTTTGCATAAAAACACATCCTAACCCAATTCTCGAGGCATCACAATAAACCAAAAAGCTATCGGATCCTTTCGATAAAGTCAATATTGGAGCCGAAGTAAGTCTATCCTTCAACTCTTGGAAACTCTTCTCACATGCCTCGGACCACATGAATTTAACCTTCTTTTGAGTCAAAGCCGTCAATGGAGAAGCAATCGCGGAAAACCCTTCAACAAACCTCCTATAATAACCGGCTAAACCCAAGAAACTACGAATATCCGAAGATGATAGAGGTCTAGGCCAATTCTTAACCGCATTCGTCTTCTTAGGATCTACCTCAATACCTTTACCGGAGACAATGTGACCAAGAAATGCCACGGATCGTATCCAAAACTCACATTTACTAAACTTTGCAAAGATTTGTTGGTCCATGAGGACTTGCAATACAATCCTCAAATGATTGGCGTGCTGATCCTCATTCCTTGAGTAGATCAAGATATCATCTATAAACACAATCACAAACATGTCGAGGTATTGCTTAAACACCCTGTTCATCAAGTCCATAAATGCGGCTGGAGCATTTGTTAACCCAAACGACATAACCAAGAACTTGTAGTGACCATACCTAGTCTGGAAGGCCATTTTCAGAATATCATCTTCCTTCACCCTTAACTTGTGATAGCCCGAACGAAGGTCAATCTTACAGAAATAACTAGCCCCTTGAAGTTGATCAAACAAGTCATCCATCCTTGGTAGAGCATACTTATTCTTAATGGTAACCTTGTTCAATTGGCGATAATCAATGCACACACGGAGTGAACCATCCTTTTTCCTTACAAACAAGACCGGAGCACCACATGGAGAAATACTTGGCCGGATGAAACCCTTATCCAACAAGTCTTTTAGTTGCTCTTTCAATTCCTTAAGTTCCGCCGGAGCCATTCTATAAGGAGGAATAGAAATAGGTTGCGTATCTGGGAGAAGGTCAATATCGAAGTCTATTTCCCGCTCAGGAGGAATACCGGGTAAATCATCGGGAAACACTTCTAGAAGCTTATTAAAAATGGGGACCGACTCAAGAGTAGGGGTCTCAAAATCTATATCCCTCACCCTAACAAGATGGTAAATGCAACCCTTTGAGATCATCTTTCTAGCTTTTAGATAAGAAATAGATTGACCTCGAAACATAGAATTTCCCCCCTTCCACTCTAGGATAGGCTCTTTCAATTCCTTAAGTTCCGCTGGAGCCATTCTATAAGGAGGAATAGAAATAGGTTGGTATCTGGGAGAAGGTCAATATCGAAGTCTATTTCCCGCTCAGGAGGAATACCGGGTAAATCATCGGGAAACACTTCTAGAAACTCATTAAAAATGGGGACCGACTCAAGAGTAGGGGTCTCAAAATCTATATCCCTCACCCTAACAAGATGGTAAATGCAACCCTTTGAGATCATCTTTCTAGCTTTTAGATAAGAAATAGATTGACCTCGAAACATAGAATTTCCCCCCTTCCACTCTAGGATAGGCTCATTTGGAAACTGAAACTTGACCACTCGGGTCCTACAATCAATAGAGGCATAACAAGCATGCAACCAATCCATCCCAAGGATTACATCAAAATCTAGCATATCTAGGCTCTATGAGATCAACAAGAGTAACTCTATGGGATAGGGAAACGGGGCAATTTCTATAGACCCTCTTAGCTAAGATAGATTCTCCAATCGGAGTAGAGACACGAAAAGGATCTAGCAACACATCTGGAATAACATCAAACCGCATGGCCACATAGGGCGTCACAAAAGATTATGTAGCACCGGGATCAAGCAAGGCATACACATCAAAATGGAAAACTCTAAACATACCGGTGACCACGTCGGGAGAGCTCTCTTGCTCATGACGAGCCTAAAGTGCATAAAACCAGTTTTTCTTCTGAGCATTCGAACCCGATCCTCTAGGTGGAGCTTGCTTATTCTCCCTTCCCTTGGCCGTGAGAGATGAACAATCCCTCATCTTGTGACCACTCTTTCCACAACTATAACAACCATCCGTACCGGCTAGACATCTACCCTCATGCTTTTTCCCACACTTGGCACAAGGAGCCAATAAAGAACCACTATTATTCCCTTCTTGAGACTTGGGGTTAGACGCCCTATCATTGTTGAACTTCGGAGGAGGATTGGATGAGCCTTGGCCAGAGAACCTTTGTCAAAATCTAGGACGACCGTGTCCATCGGACCTTGCATGCAAAAAGTTACCATCTCCGGTCCTAGCCCTCTTGGTCTCTCTAGACCTTTCCTTAAGCTTTTCTTCCTCAATTTGTTGAGCATACACCATAAGATGAGAAATGTCTATATCATTAACAAGCATATCTGTGCGACATTCTTTAACTAACATTTCAGACACCCCCGAAACAAACTTACTCATTCTTGCCCTTGGATCGGCAATGATGGAAGGAGCATATCGGGACAACTGTGTGAACTTCAAAGCATACTCTTTCACACTCATATTTCCTTATCGAAGGTTGATAAACTCAAGAACCTTTGCCTCCCTCATTTCAAGGGGAAAGAACCTATCAAGGAAAGCGACCTTGAATTTCTCTCAATCAAGAGAACCCTCATTAACCGTCCTCTCACTCTTCCATTGATTGAACCAAATTTGGGCAACACCTTGAGTTGATAAGCAGCCAACTCTGCCTTTTCCTCCGGCGTTACACCCATGATCATCAACACCTTGTACACTTCATCGATGAACTCTTGAGGATCTTCCTCAACCTTGGAGCCATAAGATTCCGGAGGCTTCATTCTATTAAAGTCCCTCACTCTTGACGCAGCCGTACCCACATTTGGGTTCATGGGAGCCACCAACTCTCTATTGGCTTGGTCCGTCACGGCTTGAGCCAACACTTGGAAAGCAGCCCTAAACTCCGTATTAGTCACTTGTTCGACCAAAGGATCGGCCAGAACTTGAGGAGCCTTAGGAGGAGCTTCTTATTCCACATTCTCTCCCATGTTTCTTTTAGCGTAATCTCTTCGGGTCTCCATATCCTGAAACGCATAGGATAGGGATTAGGAGAGAGACTTATAGAGTTAAACTCTATGGCACGACTTAAGAGTAATGAAAGAACTACAGATTCTTAAGCGTCTTATAGCCTCTCATTCATAAATGTGGCGCGCTTCACACCCATGAACGAGACTCTACTTGACGTGGCTTATGAGACATCCTAGGATCTTTCTAAAACCTTGCACTCTGAATACAAAGTTTGTCACGACCCAAGGTACCCCCTAGATGTGACATGGCATACAAGACCCCGAGAGGCCTCATACAAGCCACTTAGCATACATTACATACAAGATAATAGAGAATAAAAGTTCAAAAGAGAATTTCATATCAAAGCTTTTAAAAGAAACAACAAAAGTCTACATCTCATGTCTCAAAGCCAATCTAATATAAAGAACAAGGTTTGGGACGTCACCCAACACAATTCAAAACGGAAAGGAAATACATGAAAAAAGAAATAAGAGCTAGGCTATGTCCTCGGATGGATGAGGACTCACCAAGTCTTCTATCAACTCTCTAATCAAACTCTAGCCACGAGTGGAAGGTGAATCGCCACGTCCTACACCAAAGAAGTTAATGTAGGCAAAAGTATGCATTAGCACAATTAAGTACTAAGTATGATAGCAATTCACATAAACACGTAATTCATGCTAGAGTGAAATATAATCATGACATGCGATGGCCAAACTTAAAACATGATAAACATAAGAAACATGAAACATAAAGCATATATCAAGGCCAAAGCAAGCTAAA
The DNA here is from genome assembly GCA_018342035.1 of Solanum appendiculatum. Classification (NCBI taxonomy): domain Eukaryota; kingdom Viridiplantae; phylum Streptophyta; class Magnoliopsida; order Solanales; family Solanaceae; genus Solanum; species Solanum appendiculatum. The sequence continues at coordinate 421,124 of JAGDQO010000459.1, forward strand.
TCATCTTTCTTTCTTTACTTTACTTCATCATGAGAACATTTGTTCATTAACTTATGGGGAAAAGCCTTAACCGACATGTAAGACCATGTGAGCTATCAACATGGAATCCGGTGTCTACCCCACACCAAAAAGAGGTGTCCTACTTGCCAAGGTAAGGCCATGAACTTCTTAGTTTATGTGGATCCACTAGCTAATGTCTACTTAAAGACAACATCCTATGGTGGCAACATAGTTTATGGGATAGAGATTGATTTACGAGACTCGGCCTCAACTAACGGTAGATCTCCATCTAGAAAACCCGGCCTCTACTAATGGGAGAGCTTTCACTAGAAGACCCGACCTCTACTAACGGGAGGGCTTCCATCTCAATATCCACTCGGTGCTAAGCATAATTCCCACGGATTAGTCATTAACATATTCATATCATTACACATGGAGAGGTACAACTAGGGTTACTAATCCAAGCAAAAAAGCATGTTTATAGACGTTTCATCTTCCATGGACCTTGTCCAAGCTAACATTATTAGAATAGCTCCTTAAGAACATGGGTAGTCGCCTCTTGTTCTTTCAAGTCATATTGGGAGTATTATGTGAGAAAACCTTTCACAACTCAACCATAGCATCATCATATCATAACTTTGGTACTTCACTCTCAAAGCACCGTTAATTTATTATTAACTTCATATGAGACATGCATAAGTTTATTAGTTTCTTCTTCACTTAGATTATCATGCTCATACTTCATAGTTTATAGAGTTCATATGGGTTCATGCAAGTTCAACTCATATCATGCAATTCAATGCAAGCTCATGCTTAGAAAGCCATAATTAAGACAATTTACCCATATTTGAAGGAACTCACTTAATAGAGAAAAATCATGCTTTTGACTTGGACATGCTAAATTCATAATATTATCCTCAATTCGTTCATACTTCATGCATAATTTGATAGAGGATTCATAACTTCATCAACTCATGGCTCAACCCAACAATCAAAGCATAGATTATCAATTTGGGGAGAATTAGCTTGGGATCATGGGGATTCGTACAATCTTTACATCAAATCATGTAATTCACGCTAATTCATGCACTAAGTTACTTTATCACGCTAGATCGTGCACTACAAATCATAAAATCTATAATTGAAATCATAATTGAAGAGCCCACAATGATTGATCAAAACCCTAATTCAATTAGGTTAGAGTAAACCTTTGAAAATTATGAAGAAGAGAGAGGACCCATTGGAGGAAAGAACTCCTAATGGTGAACACTATCATACCTCAATGAAATCCACAAGGAAATTAGGGAAGATTGATGGTCTTTAATGGAGGATCCTAGCTTTCTTCTTCCTTGAAGCTTGAGGGAATTCATTTTAGAGAGAGAAATATTTGAGAGAGGAGAGTTTAGGAATGAATTAGAATGAGAGGAAATTAAGCTTAGAAAGTATTTATAGGTCATATATTAAGGGTATAACCGACTTAGTTTAATAGGTAAACAATTAGGGAAAAGATCAAAAAGTCCTTAATTAAAAACTGTCGGGGCCAATCGACGGAGGGGACCTACGGTCCGTAGGTCTGATGACGGACCGTACTGTCCTTCCGTCAAAAGATTTAGAAACTATATTTAGGGGACCTGCAACGACAACATCAATGTACGGCTCGTAGGTTCATTGACGGACCGTACATTGAAGTCGTAGGTCAGCCTTCTGAGTTAAAATTAAAACTAAGTCTAGGGGACACCTACGAGTCTTAGCTACGGACCATCAATCGATCTACGACCCGTCCTACTACTCCGTAGGTCAAAGTTCAGAAACTTAGAAATCCTGAAGATTTACAGTCCCATCGACGGTCCCCACCTACGGCCCGTCATTCCATCTACGGCCCGTAGGTGGCCTCCGTAGGTCACTTACTTCTGTTAAATTCTGCAATTAAATTCTTTGGAAGCTTGGGGTATTACAAAACTAAAGTTCATTAGAATATCTCCTTAATTCTTGAATCAAAGTTTAGTTGTGAAAATCTTTCAACCCTATGAATTCTTTATGTAAGAAAGTCCTTTCACAACACAACAACAACAACATTGATGCTTCACTTTCAAAGCATCCTTAAATCATTCATCTCAATTTGATAAAGAACATGCAAGGCTTCATAATTTTCATCTTTCATAGTTCAAAACCTCATTATAAGATCAAAGTCTAGAAATCATAGATCATGCATGGGTTCATGGTAATTCAACTTTAAAATCATGCAATTAACTCAATTCATGCATAAAAAGACTTAAATCAATCAATTATATCATACTTTGAAAGAACCCATAAGATAGAAGAAAACCCTAAATTCAATTGGAGAATTCTAACTTGTAAAATTGGGGAATTTAGGAACCCTGTGGAGGAAAGGACTCCATAGGTGAAATCCATCATACCTCGGAGTTCAATGCCCACAATCAATGGAGAATTGGAGACTTGACTTGAATCTCTAGCCTTCTTCTTCAAGCTTTAGAGAGAGAAATATTTGGGGAAATCTTTGGAGGGATTTGGGGGAATTTGAAGAGTGATTAGAAAGGGTAGATTTTAGTATTAGGAGACTTATATAGGGTCTAGGATTTGGACTAAACCGACTTAGATTAGGTATAATTCAATTAGGGAAAAGACCAAAAAGCCCTTAAAAATAACTACTGAATTCAGACCTATGGTTTGGACCTCCTGGTCAACAGTAGAAAGATTCTAAAACTAATAATTTTGGACTTCAAATGACGAGACCTATGTACGGTTCGTAGGTCCACTGACGGACCGTACATGGTAATCGTAGATTCCAACTTAAGGCTTTAAAATTTAACTAAGTCTGGGAGAGACCTACAAGACCCATATACGGTCCGTATTAGGAGTAACAAATCGTCCTGTTGAGTTGTAGAAAGGATCCTGAAACTTGTCATTTTCAAAATATTTGTCTTGCCATCTATGGTTCCCACCTACGGCCCGTAAGTCAACCTACGGTCCATAGATGGCTTCCGTCAATACTGGCTCTAGTTCTGAAAAACCTGCAATTTTCCTTCTTTTCAAATCTGAGGTGTTACATTTCCACACCCCAACTTAGGCTTTTGGCCCAAGTTGGTTATTCAAACATCACAATGCTTTAAAAGGATTTTTGTTGAGAAGGTAGGGATAATTTGGTTCAAGAGGCTTCGTTTGGTTGACAACAAATGAGTTAGGCTCAAATGGTGCCAAAATGGATTCACACCCTCAAAAGGTAGTCACAAATGGTTTATGGAATTTTTTTTCCTCTTTCCATTATTGCCCAAGATCATATCTAGAATTCACCAATATTCACATAGTTGAACTAACAAGACAAATTCTAGGACTCCACATGAATGGTTGCAAGTAAGCCCTCACCACGCATGGAACTTTGAAATACATTCATTTAGCATATCCCAAAATGATCAAAAGTGTACTTGCAATGTTCATTGTAAGGCTCACATCGAAATGCAGCTAGTCAACAAAAGATTCAAAGAGATCACTCAAAGGGTGTAACCACATTGATTTCGTTCCCGCAACACCAACACTACGTATCATGCTCATCATGAGTACTATTTAAGACATTGATATTGAACAAAATCAATTCTCAAATTTTTATCAATGGAAATCTCAAGCATTTCACGTTTATAAAACTCATAGGGGGTTGCAATCATCAAGAGAAAGAAAAAGAGATAAAGAGACACTTATATCCAAAAGAGCACTCTAATATAAACAAAAAGATACTACTACAACTTGTTCAAAATTCAAAATAACAAAAGTATAAACAAAATGGGAATATTGGCACGAAGGCCCTCACCCCACAGAAAATTGAATGCAATGTCCTCAATGAAAATCAAATAAAAGTAATGGGAGGCTGAGAGAAAGGGTCCTCCTGACAGGCTATGCCTCTGGAGCACTCTCATCTGGAGTCTCAGGTGGTGAAGCCTCAAGAGGGGCATCATTCCCCAATAAAAGGATCACTGGAGGTGGCAAGGAAGGCTCAACTGAGGCATCAGTGCCCGTCTCAGTAGCAGGAAGTATGGTAGAGTCTGGAGTGACTCCGCTAGACCCAACCTTGAAAGTCTCTCGAAGAGATCTCTCTAGGGTAGCCTGAAGGATCATCTCCTCAGTCTCATGTAGCTCGGTCAGTGTCTCAGCAATCCTGTGGTCTTCCGCTTGCAAATCCTCCTCATCAGTCTCTTCGGCCAACTCCTCATCAGCCGTACACTACCACAAAAATGACTTTTAACGGCAAATAATAAGCCCTTTAGCGGCAATAACAATTGCCACAAAAGCTTTTACTAGAAATTAACTATTGCCCGGTGAATCCACCATCGCTAAAGGCTTTAGTGGCAATTTAAGGGAGTGCTGGTAAAGACTAAAATAATTGCCGCTAAAAGGTCCAACCTTTAGCAGTATTTATTTAGCGGCAATTATATTGCGACTAAAACTGGCCAAAAATGTCATGGTTCATAAGTTACTGTCAATTGATATTGCCGACATATACCATGTTAATAGCCGTTAAACTATCATCTTTTAGCGGCAACAAAAATGGCGGCTAAATCTGCCCTTATACTAGTCATTTTCCAAGTACTTAATTGCTTTTTTATGGTTGGTAAAAATTCGTTTTATTGCCAGTAAAAATGTGATCTTTTAGCATCATGTATTATACATGGACTGAAATGATTTTCAAAACATCTCTTGTTCATTCCAACATTCTTAATCAAACATACTAACTCATTGTGAAAAGCATATTATTTCATTAATTTCCAACAAAATAATAGCTATCCATAAATGAAGAGTTTCAACACCATAAAAGACAATGTACATAACATGATCCAATAACTAGGTTCATTTTCATTCTAATAATTAAGATATAAGATACATAGTAGCCCATAGTTCTTCAATTCTTTATGAGAGTGAAGTCTTTCACATGTTGTTTTCTGAGCATTATGCAGTAAAACTTGAAAATGATAAAGTGGGACTCCTTGTGGCAGTAAACTATTAACACCGAAGCTCCAATTTTTCTCCATTATTCATGCAGGACAAAGGGATAAAAATATTAATTAGCGAGGACAATCTACCAGTAACAATTCAAGAAGTAAAAAACCTAGATAAATGGAATCTAGTCGTTCTTAATATTACAACACTAGAAAAGTCACATTTTGAATGTATTGTAAGTCCAAGTTGCTCGGACTCTCCAAAAATGATGTCGCACCCGTGTCAGATCCTTCAAAAATATCCTATTTTTGGAGGATCTGACCCACACCCGTCGACATTTTGAAATAGTCCGAGCAACATAGTTGTAAGTAACATTTCCAGCTTACTCTACTCTCATTAAAAAAATTTCCTTAGTAGGGCTTATGATGATAAACTCTATAACCTAATACATAGAATATACTTAACATTTAATTAGTAACATAAACAATAAACACATCATAAAGTAAGTTGAAATCATAGAATCATGAATATCCAGGTGGCAAGATGTCATTGAAAGTCAATCCAGCTATGAGAGGTAGACTCCACAAAATGATGGTTCATATGTAAAGGCCATTGTAGTTAAATACTTAATAGGATGGTAATATGGAATCATGTCATAATAGCATGTATCAAGTTAACTACAGTTTGCTTCAGTGTGAAAGTATTTTAGTCCTCTGATAAAATTTAATCATCTTTTACTATTTCAAGGAAGGAAGAATAAGAACATATACGATGATATTTATGTACAGGGCAGTTCTTTTTTTATGTTGATTCCTAGCTAGAAAAATTAACAAATTAAAACTGACATGTTTACGATGTCATTTAGATTACCAAAAGGAGATTAACATGTGCAAGTGTGATAAGAATTGGACCTACAAAACATTAGTTGTTTAAAAGTTTCAAAGGGGCTTATGATTTCTTGGGCTACACTATCCATAACCTTAAGCTTTTTGGTTCGATGCTCAAATTCTTTCACTTTTAAACACTCAAAAATGAATCTTGAAGCAAGAGAAAATGGTGATAAAAAGGTAATAAAAATATATAGAATCAGGGGTGAAAAAGAAGCTAACCTCAGCAAATTCAAAGCTCTGGATAGACTTTTGATGAAAGGTTTTCACCAAACCTTTCCATTTTCATCAATTCAAGTCTAACATCCTACAAGAGAAAGAGGAGTAAAGAAAACAAGTTAAATTTCAAAAAGAGAGTGCCAAGTAGTTCCTAGCCTCGATTGTTGTAAAAAGAATGGACCATGAGTGGCATTTTGTTCATGAAAGAACTAAAAAAAATTCATACTTCGAAAGTCTCTAATTTCCTCCTTGTAGTGTGGAAAATAGAAAATGAATCTGCATATGAAATTCACTAGAAAATACAAGACACAATTTTCATGCTAAACAAGACATTAAAAAAAATACTACAGGAATACTACAAACATCAATCATATGTTTGAAGGCAATGCTTTGGCCGAAAAACTTGCTAATAAATCTTTGAAAGATGAAGACTTCTTTCAATCTTCCATTTTTCAAGGGTGGACTTGGGGTGATTCAGGTTACTGGATTTTAATGCAGTATCAAGTTACAGCATAGGTGGAGTTTGATCAGTTGCAGTCCAGCTTTGAGAAATTCTTTATTTGACGAGAACAAGACATCTTTTATGAAAACTTTGTTTTAGTTATGTTCAATTTTTTAGCACACCTAACTTACGGTTCCTGCAATCATTTCATAGGTCAATTAGATGTGAAAATTTGAAGAATAAAATTGAATCAAAATTGAGCAATGTTGATTTAATAAATAAAGCGACTAAGAGGGACATAAGCATACATATTTAGCGAGTTTCCTTGGCTACCTGTGAAATTTTGTGAGCAAAGGAGAATGTCATGTGGTGCACATTTTATAGAACTATTTACAGATTTTAATTGACATGAAGCTGTCCAATTTTTGCATCTTGACAGTTGGTGGTTTGAATCTGCAACAATGAAAAAGATTAATTATATGGGGAGAAAATATCAGTTGCTATGTTTAGTGCAATAGAGTTCAGTTGTCCAAATTTATTAAAGTTTGTGGCTGATTCCTACACATAAGAGAGATTCAGATTGGTTGGTCTATTGGCATTTCTTCAGGAGCTTTTGATCCTTACATATTTTTTCACATTGTTTATGTAGTCACATATTTTAGTCTATCATTTTGTAAAATTAGTTTAGAGCTTTCTTTAAAATCTAAATTGATCTAGATTTTCTTATTTTGCAAGTTATTAGTTTATACATGATGTAAGGGACGACTTGATTATTTATTATTTATTATTTATAAAATCTAGCCACTCAATCAGAAACATAAGAAATAGAAATTCATGATTTAAATTTAAGACAACAAAAAGACCCAAAAAAGCTCTTTAAATGCAAAAGAAAAATCAAACAAACATGAGCAACATTCAACACTAGTTAATATCAAAAGATTCATACAACACTATACATAATGTATCTTATTACCTCAATGACGTCACAGTAAATCACAAATTTAATTGATTTTGATAGAGAATGAATATCTGATGGTCCAACTCTCTTGATTATTGGGAGAAAATTATGAAGGATACCTTCTACAAGGTTGTAGACCCTCTCAGAGTAGAAACTGTAGCGAGGTGCTAAATTTGTAGTTCTGAAGCAGTTGCACACTTACTGGTAATGGTAAAAGTTGAAAAATATGAAATATAATGCAAAGAAATAAGAAAAAAAAATATATTTTTTCTCAAACTTATACTAAACACCACCAATAATTTTAAACAAATTAACACCATCAATTTAAAGTCTAGAATAATGGAGATAGTGACATTTCGAGGATCATTAATCCTGATGCTTGTCTCATGCCAATTGCATACAACATTTTCTGGCTACAAATGCAAGCACAATGAACAACTTCTTCGTAAATAGACTATTGAAAAGATAAATGAGAGAGATCTAACATATAAGGCAATAACTTATTTTGTACTGGCCAAATTAATACAATGAACAACAACTCAATAAAATATTTATTCATTTAGTTGATGACACAAAAAGAACAATATTTAGGATTATTAATGTAAAAGCAAGCTGAGCTTTTAATATGTTATCAACTTCAAATCCACACAAACAAGATCTTTTAGGAGATTTGTGTCGAAAGTTCAAGGATAATCATACATCGCGTACATAGTTATAAATTATACAATTACATATTTATGTTCTATGCTATATTTAATTAAACTATCATCATACAGGAACACAGTAAAATATACAGAGTCATAATAACGTAGAATAGTTCACATATAAAAAGCTGAACAGAAAATTGAATAGTAAACTATTTATATTTTACTCTAACATTTATCAGCAAATGGAGAGAGACAGAGATGAGGAGAGAGACGATTTCAACAGATTTAACCTAGTAATAAGAAGAGAAACGGGGTAAAAGCATGTTCGTCCACCCCTTGGAAAACATTTCTCGATTTCAATTCAACATCGACATTAGAACAAAAATAAGAAATATTCACGAATCAAATATTGAGAATCTAGGAACAAAGTCATACAAATGTTGGGAATCTAGAATATATATATAAATTCTTATGAATTGAAGTAAAAGTAAGGGGGGTGGGGGTAAAGAAAAATTTATAAAGGCAATTTCAACTCCTGGCATTACTTTTACAGGTCATTTATTTTAATTGCCAATGAAATGAATTCATTGCTGGCCATTACATATTTGTTGGTAAAATTTGTTTGAAAATAACAAATTAGTGGCAATTAATTTATTGCCTCTGAATATTGGTCCCTAAAAATAGAATTTGTAGTAGGAGTATCACTCTCATCCTCAGCAACATGCACAACAACCTCAGGCAGGTCACTAGAAGGGGGCATAATACTCGGCATCTCAGAAATAGAGGCAGTAGCATTTGAAAGAGGAACCTCGCCCCATAGAGCTAAACGTGGAGTCCAATGTATGCGCCCCATCGAGAGGACCCAATATACCTTGCAAGGGTATAAAGGCATAACTGTGGCGTGATCACTAAAACCGATGCCCAACAGAGGGGACTTCTGAACCTACGTTGGCACGTAGTTCTAGGACTTTGTGGGTATGCTGAACCCATCCAAATCGGTGCTAAGTTTAGTCCCAACTGAATATGCAAAGCTAAAATGCAACTGATATACTGAGTAGCTCAACATACTGACATGCTATCTGGGAATGCACATAAATATACTGAAAGATATGGCATTCAAATACTGGAGCATGATTTTCTGACTGATCTGTCTAGGAAGTATAATTCATGGAATGATGATAATTAATACAAGCTAGGGTTCTAAGTTCTATACAAGAGACTATGCAAATTTTCTAAGAAAGCATGTTATTTAGATCATGGAAATTATAGCAGCTAAAATAACAATGAATATCCAAGATTATGGAAACCCTAGATCTGAACAATTTATGAGAAATTGAAGAACTGGCTGAATTCTAGGGACCTAATGGGTGAAAGGGACCCACTAATGAAATTCCACATACCTAGTCACGAAAACTACGGAGAAATCCTTTGGATTTAGGGACTGAACTGGAAGAACACCTCTGCTCGTTCTTGGGAGAAACTGTCGCCTATTCCTCTTCTTTTCTTTCTAAGTTAGATGATTTTTGGAGAATGAGGGTTCTAGGTAGTTTCTGAGTAGGTTATTAGGCTTAAACTGAGTAAAACGATGTTGTTTAGGCATCAAACGACGTAGTTTAAGTGCCCAACGCATAGAGGAAAAAACCAATATGAACCTGACTTAAAAACTAAACCTAATCAGTCTCCTTCACGGATGACTTCACGGTCCATGTGAAGCTTCACGGGTCGTTTAGACGTCTGTGGCCCTTTTCTAGTGACCTTGGGTCACACCCCACCAACTAGGTGACTTGTACAACTCATTTGACGGGTCGTCAAGTCCACCACAAGTCGTCTGGGTCACCTTGGCATGGGCAGATTCTGGAAAGGACTCACGAGCTCCTTAACGGGCCGTGGTCCCCTTCACGGGCCGTCTAATGTATCGTGAAGGGTCCATGGTCCAATTTGGGTTCGTGCACCTTTTCTTGTTCCCTTTTTTTAGCCTTTTTCAAATCCGAGATGTTACAATATCTCTCCCTTGAGATCATTCGTCCTCGAATGAAGTCTAAACAAGCTGAGTTTGGAGGAAAGAGTTGTAATCCTTATTAACTGAGTACTAGAAACTGATATCTAACTAAAATTAATTTCATGAACATGCAAATATGCTGAAATGCACGGATAACTGGGGGACAAGATACTGAAACTGAATTTACACAAAGATTAAACTGAGAGACTGAAGAGGAGCTATTACCTCAAGCTGAAACTGAATCGGAGGGAAAAAGATGGGGATACTTAGCCTTCATAGCTGCTTCTGCTTCCCAAGTAGCTCCCTCTACAGACTGACTCCTCCACAAGACTTTCACTGAAGCGACTTCCTTATTTCTCAACCTACGAACCTGACGGTCAAGAATCTCAACTAGAATTTCCTCATAGGTGAGGCTATCCTTCACAGCCACACTTTCTAAAGGTACTATCAATGCCGGATCACCCACACACTTCTTTAACAAGGAAATGTGAAAGACTGGATGAACCGTTGCTAGTTCTGTTGGAAACTCTAATTCATAAGCCACATTACAAACCCTTTTCAGGTTTATGTAAGGACCTACATATATGGGATTGAGATTCCCTTTCTTGCCAAATCTCATCACCCTCTTCATGGGTGACACCTTTAGGAAAACCCAATCATCGATTTCAAACTCTAAGTCTCTTCTCCTCACATCTGCATAGGACTTATGACGACTCTGAGCTGTCTTTAGTCTATCTCTGATGAGCTGAACTTTCTCCATAGCCTCGTGAACCGAATCTGGCCCAACTAAGGCTGCTTCATCTACTTCGAACCAACCAATCGGAGATCTACATCTACGCCCATACAGTGCCTCATAATGGAATGGAAACTGTTATTATAGGCGAACTCTATGAGAGGTAAGTGATCATCCCAACTACCCTTGAAATCGATCACGCAAGCTCTCAGCATGTCCTCCAAGGTCTGAATAGTACGCTCTGCCTGACCATCTGTCTGCGGATGAAATGTTGTACTGAGATTTACCTGAGTACCAAGAGCTTTCGAAATGATCTCCAGAAATGAGAGGTAAGCTGAGGACCTCTATCTGAGATGATAGACAAAGGAACCCCATGCAACCTGACTATTTCATTGATGTAGAGTCTAGCGTAGTTCTCTGCTGAATCTTTAGTCTTGACTGCCAAGAAGTGAGCTGACTTAGTGACTCTATCCACTATCACCCAAATGGAGTCATGCTGTTTGAGAGTACGAGGTAAACCCGTAATGAAGTCCATATTTACCACTTCTCACTTCCAAGTAGGAATGCTAATCTCTTGAGTCACACCTCCTGGTTTCTAGTGTTCTACTTTAACTTACTGACAGTTCGGACACTTAGCCACAAAATCTGCGATGTCCCTCTTCATGTCGTTCCACCAATAGACTTCCCATAGATCACGGTACATCTTAGTGGCACCCAGATGAATGAAATATCAGGAATTATGAGCTGCTGTAAAGATCTTTTGCCTCAACTCACCCACATTAGGGACACAAAAGTGACCGTGGTAACGAAGCACACCATCTCCCCCTTGGGAGAAAACCTCAACTCTCTGCTGATGAACTGCACCTTTCAACTGAATCAATATAGGATCACTATCTTGTTTCTCCTTAACCTCCGCTACCAATAAAGACTCTGACCCATTGTGAACTATCACACCACCATTTGACATGTCCATAAGGCAAACTCCTAAGCGAGCAAGCCGGTGAACATCTCTGGCTAATTCTTTATTTTCTTCCTCAACATGTGCTACACTACCCATGGATAGTCTGCTGAGGGTGTCAGCCACTACATTGGCCTTACCCGAATGATAGAGCACATTCATGTCATAGTCTTTGAGGAATTCGAGTCATCTCCTCTGACAAAGATTCAACTCTTTCTGGGTGAACACATACTGGAGGCTCTTATGATCTGTAAACACATCAACACGGACACCATATAAGTAATGTCTCTAAATCTTTAGTGCAAACATGACGGCTGCAAACTCGAGGTCATGAGTCGGGTAGTTCTTCTCATGGACCTTAAGCTGTCCGGAAGCATAAGCTATGACCTAACCTTGCTGCATCAACACACAACCTAGGCTGACTCTGGATGCATCACAATAGACCACATAACCGTCTGAACCCTCTGGTAGAGTCAGGACAGGAGCTATAGTCAACCTGCTCTTAAGTTCTAAGAAGCTTTTCTCACACTCATCTGACCACTGAAACTTGACCTTCTTCTGAGTCAACTTGGTCAATGGGGAAGCTATGGATGAAAATTCTTCTACAAACCTTATGTAGTAACCGGCCAAACCTAAGAAACTTCTGATATCAGTCGGAGAGGTGGGTCTGGCCCAGTGCTTTACAGCCTCTATTTTTTGAGAATCCACTCGGATCCCTTTGTTGGATACTACATGACCAAGAAAAGTGACCGACTGTAACCAGAATTCACATTTACTGAACTTGGCGAATAGCTAGCAATCTTTGAGGGTCTGCAGAACCACTCTCAGATGAGTCGCATGCTCTTCCTCATTCCAAGAATAAACGAGGATATCATCAATAAAGACGATTACGAACAAGTCCAAATACTGCTTGAACACCCTGTTCATTAAGTCCATGAAAGCTGCAGGAGCATTTGTTAGTCCAAAAGACAAAACTACAAATTCATAGTGACCATACCGAGTTCTGAAGGCTGTCTTCGAGATGTCACTATCTCTGACTCTGAGCTGATGATAGTCGGATCTGAGGTCTATCTTAGAAAAGCAACTAGCACCCTGAAGCTGGTCGAACAAGTCATCAATCCTTGGGATGGGATATTTATTCTTGATTGTGAATTTGTTCAACTTACAATAGTCAATGCACATCCTGAGGGAACCATCTTTCTTACGCACGAACAACACCGGAGCACCCCATGGAGAGATACTGGGTCTGATAAAGCCCTTATATAGAAGGCCTTTCAACTTTTCTTTTAGTTCCTTAAGCTCTGCTGGAGCCATTATGTAAGGAGGAATTGAGATAGGCTAGGTATTTGGAAGGAGATCTATTCCGAAGTCAATATCCCTTTCGGGAGGAATTCCAAGAAGATCTTCTGGAAACTCATTCACCATTGGGACTGACTCAAGAGTTGGGGTTTCAGAGTTTGAGTCTTTAACCCGAACAAGATGATAAATATACCCTTTGGAATTCATTTTCCTAGCCTTGAGGTAAGAGATAAACCGACCTGCAGGCACTGAGTTACTACCCTTCCACTCTAAGACTGGCTCGTTTGGAAACTGAAACTGAACGATCCTAGTTCTACAATCGACTGAGGCATAACAGGAATGTAACCAATCCATGCCTAGAATGATATCAAAATCTATCATTTCTAACTCTACAAGGTCTGCTGAGGTGAATTTCTGGAAAACTGTGACAGGGCAATTTCTGTATACCCGTCTAGCTATTACTGGGTCACCAACTGGAGTAGAGACTGAGAAGGGTTCTGAGAGAGTTTCTGGACTGACACCGAAGTTTACTGCTATATAAGGAGTTATAAAATAAAGTGTAGCCCCTAGATCTAACAATGCAAAATCATCTAAATCTGGTGAGTTCTCCTGATCCTGACGACTAGCTATAGCATACAAATGGTTTGTACCTCTGTCTGTTCCTGAAGTAGCTCCTCTCTAGGTATTTCTATCCGTTGGAGCTGCTGAAGAAGATTGAGCTATATTTCCCCATTACCCTGAGACTGAGTACCCTAGGCTCTGAAATACTGAGAACTCTGATTCCTGCGAGCATTCCTGTTTCTTGGTGCAGGTGCACTAGCTGAAGATGGAGTAGGTCCAGACGACCTCGGCTAAAAAGATGACCGATGCCCATTCCCAGTCTTTTGTTGGCTGGTCTCATTACTTGTTGTCTTGGCCCTCTTGTTGCGAAACTCTCGCTATCCTTTAACTTATCCTCCTCAACTTGCTGCATGTGAATCATGAGTCTAGCTATGTCCACGTCCCCTATCAACATAGCTGGCTTACCTTCCTTGTTAGATAGGCGGGACAGCCCAAACACGAACATACTCATCCTGCTCCTCATATCTGCCACCATCTCCGGCACATAACAGGATAGCTGAGTAAACTTTGGACTGTACTCCTGCACACTCATCACTTCAAGTTTTAGATTCATGAACTCTCTCACTTTAACTTCCCTTAACTTTTGGGGAAAGAATCGTCCCAAGAAAGTATCCTCAAATATAGCCACGCATAAGCACGAATTAGAAGAAACTTTTATATAGTTGAACTTTATCGTACGAACAGGAGTAAGAAGAAAGTGAGATGTTCCTAAATGTCGTAGCCTCCCAATTATAGATATGGCACGCTTCACACTGATAAGAAGGACTCTACAAACACGGCTTTCAGACACCCTAGGACTCTTGAACCTGATGCTCTGATACCAAGTTTGTCACGCCCCGAGGCTACCCCCTAGACGTAACATGGGACCTAGGATCACAAGTGACACCAAGCTAACCCTGAGTCTGGCATCTCACAAGCATACTAAAATATAACTAAGTAAACGGAAGCACAACTATAAAGGGAGTCAAAACTAAAAGAACTCCAAATGAAAATATATCTGAATAACCAGGGGAAACAACCCCAAAATACTAAACACTGACTCTGTGTCGGAAAGCCTCTAAAGCTGATGGGCTGCTGGGACAAATCCCCAGCTAACTCTAATAATACTGAAAGACTGATAATAGATTGACTAAACTAAAGCATAAAGAAATGTCCTCGGACTATGAGGACTCACCACTGAAGCTACTGAGTCCGAACTGGAAATTGAGCTAAGCGCGGTCTGGATACTGAGTGCCTGAACCTATATCATGAAACTATGTAGCACAAAAGTATGCGTCAGTACTTTGAATGTACTGAGCATGCAGGATATAGATACTAAACTGAACAATATAAATTGAACGATATGAACTGAGCAATATAACTGAACATAGAGAAAGGGTTGTACTGGAGTATAACTGAAAACTGAGCTAGATGCAATGACCAAATACTAATCATGAAGATAACATGCTGAACTGTATAATGAAGTAAATACTGATAACATGGTCAATGCATTAAGAGTATTACTGTGGGAGCTACTGTTAACCGACATAAACCACCTGAGCTAAACGTGGAGTCCGATGTATACGACCCATCAAGAGGACCACATATACCTTGCCAGGGTATAAAGGCATGACTGTGGCGTGATCACTAAAACTGTTGTCCAACAGAGGGGACTTCTGAACCTACGTTGGCACATAGTTCTAGGACATTGTGGGTACGCTGAACCCGTCCAACTCGGTGCTAAGTTTACTCCCAACTGAATATGCAAAGCTAAAATGCAACTGATATACTGAGTAGCTCAACATACTTACATGCTATCTCGGAATGCACATAAATATACTTAAAGATATGGCATTCAAATACTGGAGCCTGATTTTCTAACTGATCTATCTAGCAAGTATAATTCATGAAATATTGATAATTAATACAAGCTAGGGTTCTGAGTTCTATACATGAGACTATGCAAATTTTCCAAGAAAGCATGGTATTTAGATCATGGAAACTATAGCAGCTAAAATCACAATGAATATCCAAGATTATGGAAACCATAGGTCTGAACAATTTATGAGAAATTGAAGAACTGGCTGAATTCTAAGGACCTAATGGGTGAAAGGAACCCACTAGTGAAATCCCACATACTTGGTGACGAAAACTACGGAGAAATCCTTTGGATTTAGGGGCTGAACTGGAAGAACACCTCTGCTCGTTCTTGGGAGAAACTGTCGCCTATTCCTCTTCTTTTCTTTTTAAGTTAGATAATTTTGGGAGAATGAGGGTTCTAGGTAGTTTCTGACTAGGTTATTAGGCTTAAACTGAGTAAAATGGCGTAGTTTAGGCATCAAACGACGTAGTTTAAGTGCCCAACGCATAGGGGAAAAGACCAATATGACCCTGACTTAAAAAACTGATGAACTAACTTTAAGACACCCTTCACGAGTCGTGAAGCTTCATCTGCCTGGTAGTGCTTCACTAACATGGGCATAACTTTTTACTCCAAACATCACATAGGGCAAACTTAGTGGCATTGGAAAGAGGACTCAAATATCTTTAATTTGATAGGTGATGGGCCACCTAATTCATTTTGTGCCAAAAGATATGATCGTTTGAATTTAGCCCAAAACTCAAAACCTGATCACTCTCCTTCACGGATGACTTCACGGACCGTGTGAAGCTTCATGGGCCGTTTAGACGTACGTGGCCCTTTTCCAGTGACCTTGGGTCACACCCCACCAACTAGGTGACTTGTACAACTCACTTGACGGGTCATTAAGTCCACCACGAGCCGTCTAAGTCACCGTCAAGGTGACCCCCTGCATGGGCAGATTCTGGAAAGGACTCACGAGCTCCTTAACGGGCCGTGGTCCCCTTTACGGGCCGTCTAGGGTGCCATGAAGGGTCCATGGTCCAATTTGGGTTCGTGGACTTTTCTCGTTCCCTCTTTTTAGCCTTTTTCAAATCCGAGATGTTACACCCTCGCACTTGACCACCCACTCAATCAAAGGAGCTTAGGCCTTCTGGATAGCCTGGTCAATGAGCTTGGGCAAGTCCTTCTCAACCCGAGCAGCTCTAACATATATTGACTGGGCAAGGCTGCCCATTTGATAGATGAATGTCTGGGTCAAGGGGGGACGGGTAACAGGAGAGGGGGGAGGCCTCATAGTAGAAGCAACAACACGAACAAGATGCAAAGGTGCAGAAATAGAAGGGACAGCAATAGAGGAAGGTGTAGAAATACCTACCTGCTCCACAGAAGTAGGAGGTGTGTTGGTCTTAGATGCCGAAGTTGCAAGGTCGACTACGGGCATAGAGTCTGGTGGTGGCAGCTTCCTTTGAGCCGCATCATCCTGCAACTACTCGGACTCGATCCTCCGAATGTTACTGGAGGAGACCAGTTTGATCCGAACATTTTTCTTCCCACGAAAAGGAACTCATGCTCTCTCGCACAGCTGAGTAATGAGCACCAGGAATGGGAGCGATGTCTGCTCCTCCGTCTCCCTTAGTAGTATGTCATTCTCAATAATACCACCTACATTGATCTTCTCTCTCTCAATAATAGAACCCTCACTACAAGCAATATGATATATAGCTACGAAATTATTAGTTACGACATAAAATTCGTCCCTGATTATTTACTTTTTGTGACGAAAATTACATTTCGTATTTAAATATATGAAGAACATACTTTTAGTGATGAAATATAAAATTTCGTAGCAAAGTTTTGTCCACTAAAATTTCCCACCAAAAAATAAGTTGGCGCCATTTATTGAGTATTATTAGTGACAAATTTAACATTATCTGTGACACATTATTTTTGCACTAATGATATACCCAATTTGTGACAAACTTTATTTTGTCTCAAAATTAGTTAAATTTCGAACACGAAAAATTTTTGTCACAAAAAAGATGTTGATACAATAGTGAAAAATTAGAATTTGTAGTTAATCGTTGTATAATTTAGCCACAAATTTCATATTTAAATGTGACCTTAGTGTTTGTCACTAATAGTTTAATCAATTTGTGACTAACCTTATTTTGTCTCTAAATTAGTCAAATTTTGGATACGAAAAACTTTTGTCATAAAAAAGATGTTGATACAATAGTGACAAATTAAAATTTGTAGTTAATCATTGTATAATATAGCCACAAATTTTTCTAATCAACCGTGACCTTAGTTTTTATCACTAATAGTTCAATCAATTTGTAACAATAGTTGTATCTATGAACCACTTTTATAACGAGGGATACATCAACTCTAAATGACAAAGTTAAGGGGTATATCAGTCCATTTTTCCTTCAAGTATTTTTCTGTGCCTTTATGCACTAAAAGATTAATAGTGTTTCAATGTAAACCTCTAGTCACTAAATCATAGTTGGAACTTACATGAATGGCTAAAAGCCTTTCCTATGCTGGAAAGCTACAACTTATCAAGTATATGTCATTTGGTGTTCAAGTATATTAAACACAATTTGTTTTTCTATCTTACAAAGTGATGAAACTCATTAAGGCAACAAATGTCTCTAAAGATTTTTGGTAGCTTGAGAAAGAGTTAGCCTACGAAAAGTACAATTGAATTAAAGGTGTTGAACCTTAAGATAAGGCATCATGATGCTATTTGTAAAATGTTCAAAGATTTAGTCATAATAAGGAGAATTTGTAGATAATATGAATTCGTAGATTATTGGTAGCCTGATATACTCCTTAACTTTGATATTTAGAGCTGATATACATCTCATTATAAAAGTGGCTCATATATACCCCTGTTATTACACAAATGTCTCACATATACCATTTTCTTCTAACAAAAGTGAAAAAAAATTAACATTAATTTTTATTAAAAAAAATAATTTATGAAAGGGTATATTTGATCCTTGTCACACATTTTTTCTTTTGACTATTTTTACTCATCGACTAATTTAAATTTATTATTTTGATGGTCAAATTTAGAGAAAATGTCATAAATGGTCTCTGAACTATTGGAGTAGGTCAAAAATAGTCCCTTAACTATACATTTATCGGATTTAGTCTTTTAACTATTCAAAATCTTATCAGGTTTGGTCCCTTAACTATACACGTATTGATTTTAGTCCCTTAACTATATATACACTTATCGATTTTAGTCCTTTAAGTATTCAAAAACATGTCATGTATGGTCTCTGTTTACTATATATATATATATATATAGCTTAGGTTTATATTAATGGAACTCATGCCTCCGTGAAATTAATCTTTAACCTATTTTCAATTTTCTCTCTCCTCGCTATTTTTTCTTCAAATTTCTCTTGTTAAAATAACCTTAACCTCAATGATTTAAAATAAAATTAATGAGGAAAGAAAATATAAGTCCTGATTTTATTCAATGGAGGATAAAATGAAGCATACTATTGTTGCTAATAACTTGAATACGCCATATTCCCTTCTTTAACGGTTAACGGTTCAGAATCAACGTGAATTGATTTAATTTTATTTTTGAGAAAATGGCCAAAAGCCCCCCCCCCCCCCCCCCCCCCAACCTATAGCCTGATTCCTAACTACACACTTATACTTCACGGGGGTCCTATCACCCCCTGAATTATTTTAAAATGAAATAAGTAGCCCCTTAAAAAGCCATAACCAGATATGTGTCTTGTGGTGAAACACATGCGCTTGACACGTGTATTTCAGCTGTTGATATTTTTTTAAAAGACATTTTTTCTCTTTCTTCTTCAACCTTTCTTCTCCATTCATCTTTTAGCCCTAATTATTTTCAGAGAACTTTGATTTGGAGAAAATATTGGGGGTTAAATTGGGCGTCTCTTTATTTTGTCTTCTCCGGAGGGATATGTTGTCGCCGCCAGCATAGTCTGAGAATTTCGCTACCACCACCATCTCCACCTATGCCCTTGTCATTTCTCCGCCTTCACTATTAGCTCCTCTACATACTCAAAGAACTACCCGCCACCTCTTTCAAAGAATAAAGCTCGAAAAGAGAATATTCACACCATCACCAAGACCGCTATGAGTCTAATTTAAACCTATCACCAAAGGAAAAAAAGTTTAATCAGGTGAAGAGACTCCGATTAATGTTTGTGGGTATTGTCACAATTTTATAATTCTGTGTGATGGGGTGTTTTATAATCAAGAGAAGGTAATTTCTTCTCGGAGAATCTAGAAAACAAACTATAAAACATGAGGGAATAGGATCTACAAGTAAAAAATATGTTTTCTTTTTTAGGTTCAACTACATTTGAACCCAGATTGATTTTTCAAATTTGATTCAAATTATTTTTTGGTGATTGGAAATGGATGGAGATGGTGGATTTGATTTTTTTTTTCAAATTTTTTACATGAAAGTTGTTGGAAATTTACAATAATGAATCCGGTGGAGATAGTGGTAGTGGCGCGGTGACTTTGGGATGATGAGCGGTGGAGAAATTTGACATATGCTACCATGGAGAAGAAAGAATTTAAATTTTAAAAATAATAATTAAAAATACATATATTTATGAGGGAAAATGGTTCAAAACACACTTCAACTATGGCCGAAATTCCTGTTACACACTCTAACTTTGCGGGGGTCCTATGACCCCCCTAGACTATTTTTTAGTGTATTATTAAAGATATTATCGGCTTGGATGAACGAGCAAGTGACCATATGTACAGTGAGTGCGTCCGGGTTAAATTAAAGCAAAATGGACCCATCTCTATTTTCCACATGGCAGTCCACATTATTTTTTATTTTATTTTTTCATTAAATACCCTAATTTTAGATATCAATTTCATTTTTTTCATAAGACATATATACATATGTCAATTTTTAATTGGATATTTTTTAATAAGGTGAACTTAATTATTAAGTATCATTATAACTTAAATGCCAACATTTTTTATTTTATTTTACTTTTTATTTTTCTCTTCGTTGAGATTCAGCCATGGCGGAAAAACTGTGCCGACGTCGACAATGAATCAGTCGCAAGAAATCTTGGCAGTAGAATCACCACAACGATATCACATATCTCCTTTAGCCGTAACAACTACCATTACCACCAGAATCACAAGCTCCACCACAATCAAAATTTGATGGTGAAAATGCTAATCATCACCACTACACCACTTTTTGTCAAAAAGTTTCCTCCATCACTATCAAGATGACAAAGAAGACCACAAAATTTCAGATCCATAAGAAAGATGATAAAAATTTATTGTCAAAAAAAATTCATAACTCGCTAAAAGGAAGACCCATTTCTTTTTTGGGGAACTACTAAAGTTTTGAGATGAATTTGAACAAAAACTACAGTCATAGATCAAGACAAGATTTAAAAAAATGATATTGTAAAGGGGCTAAAAAAAAGAAGAAAGCTAATCTGAATTGGTGTGACAAAAAAAAAGGAAAAATATCTTGAGAAGAAGACATAAGTACAACTATTTTCAAAATTCAAGAAAAGTAAAAAAAAAAAAAAATTGAAAAGATAAAAAAAGAAGATTAAGATTAAAAAAATAATTTAAAAAATGAAATATACATGTGGCAACGCGTGTATATCACTCCCTTAATACATATGTGGGTATGACATATTAAATGGCTATATATTCGATTTTAAATTAGTTTAGAGGTGTCATAGGACCCCCACAAAGTTGGAGTGTGTAACAGCAATTTCGGCCATAGTTGAAGTGTGTTTTAAACCATTTTCCCTATTTATGAAATTATTTATTTAAAACAAAATTTTAATATTGTTTTGGCTGCTCACTCTCTCAAAGAGAGTGAAATACATTCACTTTGCCAGGTAAACTTCTAGGGAGGTAATAATTTCAATTTTATAAAATTCAAAGAGGTAATAGGACCCCCGTGAAGTATGAATGTGTAGTTGGAAATCCGGCTATAGATTGGGGGGCTTTTAACCATTTTCTCTTTTATTTTTCATACAAAAGAAAAATAAGAGATTTGATCTTATTACTCAAATTTCTCTACGTAAAATAAAACGAACATAATAACAAAATTGATTTATTTCAAAATATAAAAAAATCTTAAAATTATATGCACATCTATCATTTTTAAATTTCAACTTCTAAAAAATTATACAAATCTCCTTCAATAAAGTTGTTGGAGTACATATTTTGGAATCAAAATATGTGAGTAAAGAACTTTTAAATTTATTATCATTGCAAAAAACAGTTTTCATTAAATATAAATATATCTCTTGCCACATCTAACTGGCAATAACTTTTTTCTTTTTATAATATTTTTTTGCATATTCAGGTCATTAGCTACAATTATATTTCATTGAATAAAATTAGGATTTATATTTACTTTTCTCGTAAATTTTATTTTGAATCGTTGAGGTTAAACCTTTTTTCTTTGAAGAAAAAGTAGCGGGGAGAGAAAAACAACTGAAAAATGGGTTAAGAATGTAATTCCATGGAGACAAGGGTTTCGTTAATATAAACCTTTTATCAACGACCCTTGTGGGTATTATTGAACTAGTTTAGCATCATAGAGTACACTTAATGATTAAAATATGAAATACTGTGATTAGGACCTTCATTGAATGTAAACAACAACAACATATCCAATGTGATATGTGGAGAATAAAATTATACACAGTCCTTATTCCTATCTCATCGATAGATACATAATTTCCGATGTACAAATAAGGCCTAATATGGGTTATAATGTATGAAAATTAGAGAATCAGAAAAAAATACCATAATTATGAGATCTATGTTTTACCAAAAAGAAATTATAAAACAATTGATATATAATATTTGATATAATGTGATATAATCTGTGATATATAGTTTGGTATATAATATATGCTTGTGTTGCAATATTGTACTCATTTTCAATATACTTAATTGAATAAAGTATATTTAATTAAGTAAATATTACAGAAATCTCATAGTGTTAAGAGCTAATTACATCCTATCTCTATTATTTCCCAAATTTTAAAAATTCCTTAAAATTATAGGATCTCGTAAGGGTGTCAAAAATGACCAAAATATAGGTAACTCGCTCAACCCGCCCAGAATTTTAAGGGTTGAGCTCAACATAATTTGAATTGGATTCAATCTCAACCCATTCAAGTCTTAACCCATTTTAAGAGAATCCTCAATTTAGCCCAATTCAATCTCCAATTTCAATCCGTTTTAAGACTCTTTATTTGTATTGATGTAATGTATGTTACTATATTGAAGGTATAAATTATTATATATTTAATATCTTTTAGAATTTATTTATCCATTTATAACTTTTTAAAAATAAAATTCTTGAGTTGAAATCAAATTGTGGTTATAATAGTTAAATATCAATATGTTAAAATTTTGAGATTAAGCGGGTCAAATTAGACGGGTCAAGACCCAACCTGTTTTTAGCCCATTTGAGCCCAAAGTAAACTTGGACGAGTCAAGACCCAACTCAATTTTTATTTTAACCAATTTTAATATCTTCAATTTCAACTCAACCCGCCCATTTTACACCCCTAAGATCTCGGATACATCTGAAAACCTACAGATACATAGCTCACAGATTGCGAATGATACATTACATAATGGGAGGGATGTAACCGAGATTGGAGGGATATATCCAAGAGGGGATAGGGATGTATCCAAAAGGGGATAAAGATGTATCCGAGAGGGGAGGGATGTATCCGAGATGGGAGATATGTATCAGAGAGAAGATTTTTGTAAGTTTTTCTAAATGATAGAATTTTTTTAGAGATTATGATAAAATAAAATGTGTATTTACGTAATTTTACCTTTAATATTAATGCATAGTAACTGAAGTACTATCTTTATTGGATATAGTACAAAGACACTATGCTTATATATTTAATTTTAAAGGGCATTAAAATATGCGTTTTCTATTTGAGGCTTTTACATCTAAAATTGTTTCCCTCAATTCCTCAATTCCTCAATTCTTCAATCCCTTCAAATCTTTGATTCCCGCTCTTAAAATTCCTCCTCTGCTCTTGTCTAAGGTGAGCGGTTCTTTTTACTTTCCATTGACCATCCATTTATTTTTCTCTCAACTAATACTTTGAGCCATTACTTCCCCTAGTTAGCTTGATTTTGCAACTCTTAGTAGTTCCTAAAGTGAATTTTATTTTAGTTCCAGTTTCTCTTTGTAATTTGATGCGAGACCTTCGAGTTTTCTCCTGTAAAAATGCTTCAGAAGCAGTAACTACTATGGAAATGTAAGGTATGAAGGAGGTTTTTGAGAAATTCTTTTACAAAATATTCAGAAAAAATGTCAGATTGACCACCAACAACATCAATTCTTTTCAGAATTGTTGGAAAAAAAATCGAAGCCCATGATAAGGTAAGCCTTCTTACTAATAGCTATTCTTTGGCTTAGGATTTTACTTTTACTTTTTGAAGTTTTAAGCTTTGCTGATTTTTGTCTTGGAAGTTTAAATGATGTAAATTACAAATATGAGGTATGTACCTGTCTGGGTTTCTGAAATCGCTGATGCTATTACCTTTTGAATTCTTCTAGCTAAGATTTTTGATATGATCTATAGAGAATTGTGCAATAGGTCGGACGTCTTTGATGTTTGCAGGATTAGGAGTTTTCGGTAGAATGGTCACTGAAGTGCAGTTAATAGGCCTATGCATCTTTCTGTGAAAAAGAAATCTTTCACTGCTATACATACCTCTTCTTTTGTGACTGCAGTGAAGTATTTTGTATTTGTTTCCCCAAGTTTAATCCATAGCGCTCTTGACTTCTGTTGTGGATAGTTTCCTCAATAAGTGACCACTTCTCTAAGTTCTGGAGAATGTCTTTCTCTCTTTGGGCCAGTCCATCAGAATATTGGGTAGACAAATAAGCTTGTGTAGTCATTAGCTCTATCTTAGTTGGCTAATCTTATCAGATGTGCCCTTGAACTCAACAATATTCAATTGTTTAAGAAGAGGTCTGAGAGCTTTCAACTTACACCAAATATCGAGCATTGCATCTGTAGATTGTTTAGTGCTCCACTTTTTCTTTACTAAAATTGAATTCAACAGTCCATTGTCTCAATATCAGGAGTCTGTTGTTGATACTGTAAGGGTCAGAGTAGAGGATTTCGTGCATATCCTTTTCATTCTGGAATTTCACAATATAGTACCCCTCTTCATGATAGAATATATCTGGAGTTGCAGCAGTAGAATAGACCTGATTTATATATTTACACATGGAATTATATCCAGGCATGTCTCCCAAGACATAAATTATCAAATCCATTTTAACTCTTAGTTTTTCAGCTCAATTTTATCAAGTTTCACTACCATATTACCATCGACATACTCAGGCGTAATGCAGTTTAATGGCATACCACTGTTAGCAGCTCGATTTCCCGCAAACAGGTTGACCCATGATTTAGTTGCTTCTTCTTGACCATCCATTCTAGCCGTAGGCATTGGGGGTTCAATCGGAGTTGGGGTAGGAGCATCCTCCACAGAAATCCCTTTCCCATTTCGTGAACCAGTGCCGACTCTCACTGCCAGTGACATTGACCCAAGGATTTGCTTATGTAGTGGTCTAGTATACTGTCCCTGCTGATTGGGAATCAGATTTGTACTTGGGCTCAAGAAATTTGCTGGGCTCCAGTTCAATCCCCTTTGAGACGAGGGGGCTGTGCTTGAGCAACCTATATTCTCGTTGCTAGGTGATTGTCCTTTCATACTTGCTCCACACTCTTCCATTCACTCTGTTAATCCATGAGTCTTCGCACTAACAGAGCTTCCAATTATTGCTTTGATATTTTCCTCGGTCGTCCTCGTCTTCGCTTCCCTGCCATGAAACCTCACTCGGCACACAGTAGCTTAACCTACGCTGAGAGAATTTGGGCAGGCTCTTCTTGAAATTTCCTTTAGAGGTATATTAAGAGTAAATGAAATTTTGGTATCCATCTTAGAGGTGTTCTACGGTCTATATGATGATGAAATTTTTGGAATATGCTTTATCTTTATGTGTTTGTATAAGCTTACTTTCCTTACCTGATGCGCTGTGCTTGGGCTCTATATGTATTTACTTCTCACATCACTTGATGATAAATGTTGTTTTCATATATCGACAACATATATTTGGAATAGAGACTGTGAGGTTGATTGATTCGCTTGACATTTCCTATTATTTTTAGCTAGTTGCCAATGATAACTATAAATGATTAGGTTCACATACTCCTATAATATGTTCTATTTTATTTGTTATTTGAAAGTTCTATGCAGCAAAACTTGGAGACAAATGGAGCAAGTAAAAATTACACAATGTTCTTAACTTCTGATCTATACCTTGTTTGGTTTGAATCAGGTATGAAGTCCTTAACTATTGAAGAATCTGTGGGCTCCTCGAAAAAGTACTACGTGGAGACACTGTACATATCGTTGCTCTATGATTTACTCCTCATATGATAAAGCTTAAGAAGATAACTGATGAAATTGATTGACTTTATACTTTTGTATGTCTTAGAATTTGTGTTCTTGAATTAAAAGGTATTAATACTTTTTATACCGAAAAAAAAAACTTGTCATTTTTGTATATCCTATAATCAGTAAATAAATATTGAAGAAGCTTCTGCAATGATTTTATAGAAAAGTATATCCTATAATCAAGTGAGTAATACGAAATTAGATACTAACAACTATAACTTCTTTTACAGTTTATATGAGATTTTCAAGATTGTAGGGATTTTT
The DNA here is from genome assembly GCA_018342035.1 of Solanum appendiculatum. Taxonomy (NCBI): domain Eukaryota; kingdom Viridiplantae; phylum Streptophyta; class Magnoliopsida; order Solanales; family Solanaceae; genus Solanum; species Solanum appendiculatum. The sequence continues at coordinate 447,459 of JAGDQO010000459.1, forward strand.
TCTTTTCTTTTTTGCATAAGTCGTGATGTACTTGTAAGCCAATAGGTTGATTTAATCCACCCATTGAAACTTCTATTTATATTAAACTTGTAACAAAGGATATGGACATTAGCTTAGTATCCTGACTGTTTCAGTGATGCAATCATCAATCCAAGATTTGTGGATTTAACTCATGAAGTTATCAATGATATTGTTACATTTTAAAAGAAGTACTTCATGATATCACCCATAATGTTACGTGTCTTTTTCTTAACATGAAAGCCATTGAATATTTGTATGAGTAGTTGCAATTGATTTTTCTTTGTGAATATGCTATGTAAGCTACAAAAATTGACTCTAAGAAGTTCATAATGTTGTCACAGATTACATGTAACCATTTCTTCATGATAACTTGTACTAGTTAGACGTGGTTAATGTTTCACCATCTCCCTTTTGCTCATCATGGCATAAAAGCCATGTATGTAAAGGTACCTATTCTGTCAATATGTATAATTTGAACCTTTTTCTTAATGGATAGGTGTTATGATCTACACTTTTGGAATCCAATGTCATTTTATGTAATTAGTGGAATTTATAATCAATGAGCATGATCTGAATGATCAAAAGTGATGCTATTAGCTTCCCTGTATTCTCTTTGTTTTGTCAATAAATATTTTGACTTGGTTGTCCGTTAAGATACAACAAAACAGTTGTTCCAGTTCTCATCTTGTGCCTTACTATCTTATGCACTAATTTTTTTGATATTAGGTGGTATTTTGAATTGATTTTTTTTCATTAGATGATTCCACTAGAATCAGAAAGGTCGTGGCAAGACTAGAGGGAAAGGTCTTGACAAAATGAAAAGTCTATGGGAAGCAAGATGAAAATAGAGATCTCAGTTGGCAAAGGAAGGCCAACTAAATCAAATCAATCAGCAAAACTATCCAATGAGTTACGGATAATTGTCTGAAATTTTCTTTTGCTTCCAAACAAGTGGAAATAACTAACAAGAGAGGACGAAGATGCAACACAAATTAGATGTCACGTAAGGATTCGTTACTCTTGTAAATTTGTTACACGATGGTGATTATACTGAATTTTTTGTGTGGATACTGCTATCTAGCAGTAGGTTCACTAATGGTATCTTTCACTTTGTTCTCTGAGATTTGTATTCTCTTATTTTCAAAAGAAATAACAAGAATTTTACACCAACATTTAACAAATCAGAAAACAAAAAACTAGTACATCAGATCAACTACTTGTTACTAAAACAACAACTAGGGGTATACATTTATCTCTTCTAGCTTCCTTTCTAAACTCTTCCTCAGGGATCCCCTAAAGAAGGTAGAAACTTGTGGATCAGTACTTCTAGCTTGGATTACAACTTTATTCCTCTAAATCACAATACTATAAGCTTATGCCGCCAGAGACATTCTATAAACAAGTAATAGAGCTTTTGCCTTTAGCATGTGTTTGTGCCTACTCCAACTCTTCAGCCCTAAATGGGCTTGCCTAGGCATTCCTTATTAGTGTAAAAGCTTACTCCATATGGATCTAGAGTACTCACACATGAATTGCACTTTTCTTTTTAATAAAGTAAGGATGATATAAAATGGCATCAAGAAGATGTTGGTTAGATAGTTACAAAAGTAGTGAGATTGTAAGGTTATTTACAAGTGTCTTATGCAATTACTAAAGAACTTACAAAGTCCTAAAGGTTGACATCATTCTTACTGGATCTTTTTCTTTAGGAGAATTCATTGATTAATTTTTTTCTTGCACTTTAGAGAATAACAATTTAGGTAGATGAGTCTATTAGTTGACCATGCTTAGCTGCAACCACTTCCTTCGATAAGCTATTGTCCTCCATTTCATATCTCCATAGCCATATTAACAACAATATTGACTTCCACATAATTAGATATGTGCACACTGTTTTTCTAATTTCTTCCGATTCAGAGGACACTTTTTAAAATTCTTTCTAATAAGGGCACCTAAGTTCACTAGAACATGAAACAACAATTTGTCAAAAGCATAATGTTGTTGCTCCTCTCCCTATGTAGGTCTTATGAGGTCATTAGGCAGTGCGGATTCATTCAAATGGATCTAAAGCATTTTTAAGCCACACAAACATGTCCAATCATCCCTACAGACCCAAGTCACATGTCTGCGAAATTGATATACGTATGAATATGAAACCAAACCTCAGAGATATAAGGCCACTACTTGTATTGTTAAGAGTTATCAGGTACCTCGTGGAATTAGTCGAGGTACACTCAAGTCATTTCATACTGCATTATGAAAAATATATAATATATGAGACAACTTGTTTGAAAAGTTGGCAAGAAAATGAAGATTGCCATAAAGTGGGAGTGCCTCAGCAGTTATATAATGTAGTAACTATAAATAATCCATATGAAAACTACTAATTCCTTGAAATGAAACAATGCAAATGTCACAATGGCTGCTTATTCCCAAGCCTCCTTGCAGCTTCGGTCTAACCACATTAGACCATTTAATTAAGTAAAACTTGTGCCCTTTACTGTTACCCTTCTAGCTGACTTTATCCAGCTGCTCTGAGATCTAATCGGGCAATTGTTGTTAGAGTTCTTAGTGATTAAAAATTACTCCATCCGTTTCAAAAAGAATGTCCTCCTTTCCTTTTTAGTTTGTTTAAAAAGGAATGACGCCTTTCTTTTTTTGGCAACATTTTAATTTCAGTTTTTCACATGACATGTTTAAGGCCACAAGATTAAAGAGCATTTTGGTACATTTGACATAACTTTTATTTAGGACCACAAGATTGAAAAGTCTTCTTTATTTTTTTAAACTCCGTGACATGTCAAACTAGGTCATTCTTTGTGAAACGGAGGGAGTATATGTTTAGACTTGATTGCTGCTTTGAAATCTCTTGTTATCCATGATAATATTCATTAATCTCTTAATCACATTCTTTTGTTTTCATTCTTTACACTGTTGTTTTTGTTAAAGTTGATATTACTCCATAGAGTTGACTTGGAGGTGTGTGACTTTGCGAAGGCAAAGTCAATTTTCTTTTGACCCTAGAACACTTCAAATTAAATCTTAATTTTCTTTTTTCTCTTTTTTCACAGGTATAAAATCTGAGAATTGAATCAAAACTAATTGCAAGCTAAGTGTCACCACTTTATTGGTACTTTGGAAGAAACTTTTACTTATATGTCTTAGTTTAGAAGTAGTATTTAGTATATTTCAGTTAGATTTGTTATTGGACATATTTTACTTTTATTTAAGGAGTTTGTAATGAGATATTACCTTTGTATAATTTAAGTCATTCTTAATTGTATGATCATGAGTGAATTTTCTTATTATCTAACATGTTTTATTATTTAATTTTTAATTTATGCAACTCTAATTTAATAAATTATATAAATATGAAATAATTAAATGTCATCAATTGTTTGTAATTAGTGACAAAAGAATTTATCATTTAACATAACTTTTAGCAACGACTAAATTAAACTTTTCAAGACAATTGTTTTCGTCACGAAACAAATTAGCTTGTCACAAGCTGACTACATTCAGTGACAAAAAATATATTTGTCCTAGTAATCTATTTTTATTGAATACGAATTAAATTTTTATTTAGTGACAATTACAATTGTCACTAATCATGATAATTTATAGTGACAATTATATATTATCGGTAAAAGCAATACTTTTAGTGACAAAACAATAGATTTAACCACAAAATTTTTAACCTTTATTATAATAAAATATTTGTCTCTAATTTATATATTAAAGGACGGAATATTTTTTTGTATATAAAAAGGAGCCATTAGTGACGAAATTACATTTGTTCAACTACGAAATACATACGACTTTAGAGACAATTGATTTCGTCACTAATTGAACTAATTAATTAGCGACGATATAGTTTTGTCGGTGGTAATAACATTTTAAGTGACAAAACATATTATTAACTACAAAAAAATTATACTTTTTATGACAAATAAATCCGTCACAAATGTTTCTGCATTTGGGAACAATTTTTCTTTTTGTCATTAATATAACTTTTTAACGACGATGCACTAAATCGTCTTTGTATACTTTTAGCAACCCACGATTAGTGACGAATGATGGACAAATTTTTAAATTTTTTTTCATCACACAAGATTTTTAATGACGAAATATGATTTATAAATGACAAAATTATTTGTCCCTAATAATCAAATTTGTTGTAGTGCCTTTAGCACTGCCTTTGGATGCCGAAGTACTAATTCATTTTGGGATGGCATCACGTTGCTGCTGATAAACCCAAACCAGTATCTACCTACAATGTTCAGGTCTTTCTTCTCTATCTTATAGCACTTTCAATCATACAGGAAGGGGAAGGCTCGCCAGATATTCACTACAACAAATTTGATTATCAGGGACAAATAATTTCGTCATTTATAAATCATATTTCGTTACTGAAAATCTTGTGAGACGAAAAATAATTCGTCAATTAGTCATCACTAAATGTGTGTCGCTAAAAGTATACAAAGACGATTTAGTGCTTCGTCGCTAAAAGTATTATATTAACTACAGAAAGAAAAATCATCCCCAAATGCATAAACATTTGTGACAAATTTATTTGTCATAAAAAGTATATTTTTTTATAGTTAATAGTATGCTTTATCACTAAAAAGGTTATTACTACTGACAAAATTATATCATCACTAATTATTTTATTTCAATCAGTGACAACATCAATTGTCTCAAAAGTTATATGTATTTCATAGTTGAACATAATTTAATTTCGTCACTAATGACTATATTTTATATAAAAAATTATTTTGTCCTTAAATGTATTAATTAGGGACAAATTTATTATTATAAAAAGGGTTAGTAATTTTGTTGTTAAACCTATCATTTTATCATTGTTGAAAGTTACCTTTGATCAAGAAATATTTTGTCACTAATTACTAACAATTGATGACATTTAATTATTTTATATTGATATGACTTATTAATTAATCATAATAATTGATATATAATCATAAATCTTGAATATGATTATTCAATTGCAATTACAATACTTTTCCACTTTCAAATACACAAATAATTTCTTTTCCATATTATCCCATCCCAACTTTTTTTAACCCCTCCTAGGAGCTCCCACATTATGCTTCCTTGGGGACTCGAACTCACAACCTCAAGATTGGAAGTGAGGAGTACTTACCATCCGATCAACTCTCTCTTGTCTCTCATTTTTATCTTATTTTTGACTTCATTTACTTTTTTCAAATTTAACTTCTATAGAAATAATATATTATATGATTATTTATACATATACACAAATGCATGAAATTTACCACCCACAATTCATTCAAATGTAGATTATATTTTATGTCTGCCAATATTTTGCAAGAGTTTGCATGATACTGTTTTTTCAATATAAACCCCATATTGTATTTATCCGTATCCAAATGGCTAAAAGTCATTCTCTCCTCATTTTACAATCACTAAATCAAAGATGTACAAATGAGTTTGGTATGAGGAAAAATATTTATATATATGTTTTTTCATTTTGGTGGGTTTATATGCTTGTGTATGTGTATATTTAAGTTTAACTTCTATTTTATTTTTTATTGCCTATATAGATAAATGAGTTTTAATTGTCATTAATAAAATATTATTATGTAAAATTTAGTTCTCCTTTAAATAGATAATTTTTTAATTTTAAAATAAAGTCCACTACTATTTTTATTAATTGAATTTTGTATTACGTGGTTGAAACATATAGTACAAATAATGGACCAAACACATTAGTAATAAAACTATGAACTTACATCCAAAATCTTTATAAAAACAACAGAACTAGAGGAGACTACCAACATGCCACACACACACACACACACACACACATATATATAAAGACAATATGGGTGAAGTTTAAAAATATGGGCTATGTAGATGTAGTTATTTAATTAGACTGTACATTTCTTAAAACTATCTTTTAATATATTCATTAGGATTCTGTCATTTTATTTATTTAGTTTATAAATTTTAAAAATTATTTAGTACAATTATAAATTTATATAAAATTAAACTTTCGATTTTATTAAAAAAATCTAATAATCGATTCAATTCAGCCAATAAATCAATTGTTTTTAAAAAAAACATTGATACCCATAACTATAGTACTTTATCATAATATATTTGAAATCCTAATTGGTTAATTTCTTTCATTTGTGCTTTCATTTTTTAGTTTATTTCAATTTTCACACTGATAGAAAAAGTTAATAGAAATTCATGAAATATTTCGCATCTTTGCAAAGTCTAAGCTTGTAAGTCGATGTTATCTCTGTATAGTTGCTCTACGTACATATGTGGAATCACTATTAAATATGTATAATATTTTTAGATAGAAGCAAATAAATCGACATAGTCAATGCAGTTTACCAATCACAAAATCAATAGACACGCACAAAAATTAGCACCAAGACTTGAGAAATTAATTTTTCTATCGTCTTTATTGATGAAAGTGTGTCAAATAAAAAATAAAAGTGTTAAACCAACAAATATTAGTGATCTAGTGGTAGAATAGTACCCCCTCATGGTACTTATAACCTGGATTTGTATTTTTCATATGATGCATTTTATAATTGCGTAATTTAAGAAAATTGATGAATTGAATTTCTTCATTTATAAAAATCGACCAAATTCAATAATTTTAATTTTTTTCCCTTGCCAATAAACGAATGGACTCTGTCTATTTCTTATGAGGCCCTTGTATTATTCTTTTTGTAAGTTGTCACTTGTAATTATGAACAATTGTAGCAAAAAAAATTGTATTTAGCTATGAATTTTTTTCGTAGCAAATAGTTGAATTATTCACTAAAAATTTTAAGTCGTCGCTATTTAGTACCTTACATATTTTATGACAATTTTTTGTTGTCACTAAATCACAAATTGATTAGAGACAATAAAATGTTTGTCACCAATTATTTATATTATTAGTGACGAAAATAAATGTCATAATTAAATCTCAATTTTTATAGCTAAAACTTGTAATATTTATCTACGAACTCTAATTTGTCGATATTGTAACAACATATTTTTTGAGACGAAATTCTTTTGACTCCAAAAATTAATAAATTTTAAAATAAAAAAATAATTGTCATGAATTAGATACATTATTAGTGACAAAATAATTGTCACTAATAACTTTAAATTCGTGACTAACATTACTTAACAAATGGCGCCAATTATTTCTTTGGTGGGAAACTTTAGTGGACAAAACTTTGATACAGATTTTTATGTTTCGTCACTAAAATATGTATCTCATATATTTAAGCACGAAAAGTAAATTTTGTCACTAAAAGCGAACAATTAGTGACGAGTTTGATGTCGTAGCTAATAATTTCGTAATTATATATCATATTTGTTGGAGTGATTAGAGGGGAAAATCACCCCTTTAGACTATCTAAAGTCTTTGTCATCCGGATCTTATACTCATCAGTCTGATTATCCGAGGTGCACAGTACTTCATTAATCACACTGGCATGACACTTAACCATTTTGCCTCTCACTTCAACTTCATCCATTGTCTTCAGATAGTCCCTTTCCTCTTCTTTGGTAACGCCTTAGCATAGGCGTCATAAAATTCACGTACCCACTTTGGCACATACTGTTGCCTAGCTTTTGTAAATTGCTCCAGCTTGTGGAATTTTATAGCCTCCCATATGGCTGGATACTCGCTCATGACTCCATCAGTTGAGAGTCAATGCTAGTCAAAAATTGTCCATTTCCCTTCTGCCTTGAGCCTATTCAAAGCCCTTGGAGCTATTATTAGGAGAATGCGAGAAGCAGGATTGGTATCTTGTAGGGGTGACACCAATTTGGAGCGCATATTCACCTGCTTTGTGGTGATGTGCTTCCGTACTTTCTTACCCCCTTTGGTAGGGGTCTGAGGATTCGTCTATTGGGAATGAGAGGCCTCAGAAGGCTCATTAATTGAGATGCCCTTTTGTTTCTTTGGAGGAGGAGGAGAGGGCTCTCGGTCTACTGTAGTGTCAGAGGCAACCACATTTTACCCTTCATTTTTTCCATTGCCTGCAAAGCACACATTAAACACAAGATTTGTGAAGGTTAGTTGAAATGGAATGCATACAGAATCATATTTTAGAAACACTATTGAGGCTCACCTAACTGGAAGGCGAATTGCCCAAACGGATAGGCAAACTCTGGTGAGCTTGCCGAAAGGGACAGAAGCAATTTAATCAAGGCTCGGCATAAAAGGCGAAGTCAATGCCAACTCGATGATTTGCCGAGCTGGTTTTAGCGAGCTAAGAATAGTCCGCCGAAACTAACAGTGCAAAAGGGAAAGACACAGGCATCAAGGGCGATGTCCTCTCCCACTCGGTGATACACCAAATGGGTTTTGGTGGACTATGTCACGACCCAAAGTACCCCCTAGACGTGACATGGCGTACAAGACCCCGAGAGGCCTCATACAAGCCACTTAGCATGCATCATACAAGGTAATAGCGATTTAAAAGTTCAAAAGACAAATCATTATCAAAAGAGTTTAAGCAATAGCGGAAGTCTACATATAGTCTCAAAAGCCATCTCACATAAGGAATGAAAGAAGTTGGGACGTAACCCATACAAAGTCTTCAAAAGTAAGTAAATGACATAAAAGTAAATGTGGCTACGTCCTCGAACATATGAGGACTCACAAAATTCTTCAAGATCTCTACTATTACGAACTAGCCATGAGAAGATGGGGATGAGCCAGACCCTACAATTATAAGAAAATATAGGCAAGAATATGCGTTAGTACAAAAATGTACCAAGTATGATAACCATGCATAAAAACATTTAAACATGCAAAAAGAGACATTTTCATAATCATGCAATGATCAACCTAAATCATGAAAAAAGCGTTAGAAATCATGCCCAATTCAAGCCAAACATCTTCACTTTACTTGAGAAATATTTTAAAAGTTCCTTTAGTTCATTATTGTGGGAGATTACCTTAACAGACATGTAAGACCATGTGAGCTATCAACATGGAATCCAGTGTCTAACCTACACCGATAGGGCCATCCTACTTGCCAAGGTAGGACCCTTTCTTTCTTGTAGCTTACGTGGATCCACTAGCTAATGTCTATCTAGACAATCATCCTATGGTTGCACATAGTTTATGGGACAAGAGATTGCTTTTGGAAACCCGGCCTCTACTACGGGAGAGCTTCCATCTCAATATCCTCTTGGTGCTAAGCATAAATCCCACGGAATAGTCATATATCATAATTCATCTTATTATCCATGAAAATGTACAACTAGAGTTACCAATCCAGGCTTACATCATTTAGAATAGCTCCTCAATCTTTGATTCAATTTTAGTTGAGAAAACCTTTCAACATGTTATGAATCCATTGTGTGAGAAAATCCTTTCACATTCATAATTTGAGTAATATGTGAGAAACCCTTTCACAACTCAACAACAGCATCATTCATGCTTCAATCTCAAAGAAATTCATAAATCGTCATAATTTTCATCATGGAACATGCATACTTTCATAAAACCCATCTTTTGATCATTCATAATTCAACATGAAATCATAGCTTTTAGAAATCGTAATTCATGCATCGGTTCATATAAACTTCATAAAATTTATCTTCTTCACAATTCAACCCATCAACAAACCTAATTTCAAAATTGGGGAAATCACATGGGTTCATGGGAATTCATCTTAATTCATGAAATTCAACTCAATTCATACTTCATAATTCATAAAATAATCAATTAAATCAACATTGAAAAGAACCCATGACATGGAAGAAAAAGCCCTAACTTCAATGGAGGATTTCTAACTTGTAAAATAGAGAAATTTAGGGACTCTATGGAGGAAAGGACTCCATAGATGAAGATCATCATACCTCAATGCCAAAAGCTTCAAATCAATGGAGGATTAGGAGACTTGACCTTCAAACCCTAGCTTCTTCCTCTTCTTCTAGAGAGAGAAATATTGGGGAAACTTGGAGGGATTTGGGGAACTTTGAAAGGTGATTAGAAAAGGGTGTAAATTAGGCTAAAAAGGTTTATATATGGTCTAGAATTATAGGGTAACCGACATAGATTAGACATTAAACAATTAGGAAAAAGACCAAAGACCCCTTTTTAAAATAACTACCAAGCGAAGAAGCTGAAAACGCTGTAGCTCACCGAAGCCACTCGCCGACTCTCCGAGTGAGCTTCCAGCTAGCCGAAATTTCCAGTGGGTTGGCTCTAGGACTAAGTCAACTCGGCGATAGAATGGGCAATTTGGCGACTCACCGAATGGAACGGCGAGCTCGATCGAGCTCGCCTAATTTAACAGAACGCTAGATAATGATTTCAAGTCAAAAAGGGTGAGAAGGCACCTCTCGGTGTACCACCGAGTCGTTCGGTGATCAGGCCCAGCCTCGTCGATAGGACTTCATGCTGAAATTTAGGAATTTTCCTTCTTTTCAAACTCCGAGGTTTTACATTATCTCCCCCTTGGGGACATTCGTCCTCGAATGGAACTCAAGACATCATAAGGAGTGTAGGAACAAGATCTAACAACCCAACAAGAATACAATCATATAAATGCACATATCCGAGGAGGAAACATCAACTCTAAGCTAAAGCATGTTCAAAACATCATTTCATATTTAACTCATACTCAAAGGCACATAACTATGAGGAAATCAATCAAGTTAACTCATTTTCTCAAAATATAAGCTTTTCATGAACATGCATAGATGGGGAATCATGGAAATGACTAGGACACATGAAACCCAAAGAGTAGACCATGGAGAACTAAATACCTCAAGCTATAGTAGGGACGGAGGGAAAGAGATGAGGATAACGGGACATCATATCGGCCTCGGCCTCCAAAGTAGCACCCTTGACTAACTGATTCCTCCGTAGAACCTTTACGGAAGTAACTTCTTTATTCCTTAACTTTTGGACTTTCCGGTCTAGAATCTCAACCGGGACTTCATCATAAGAAAGGCTATCCTTTATACCAAAACTCTCTAATGGTGCTATAGATGTCAGATCCCCAATGCATTTCTTCAACAAGGAGACATGAAAAACTGGATACACCGATGCCAAGTCATTTGGTAAGTCAAGTTCATAAGAAACCTTATCAATACGCCTCAAAATCTGATATGGGCCCACATAACAGGGACTAAGCTTCCCTTTCTTTCCAAACCTCATTACACCCTTCATGAGTGAAATTTTTAAGTAGACCCAATCATTGACATCAAATTCTAAATCTCTCCTTCTAACATCGGCATAGGACTTTTGTCGACTTTGAGCCGTTTTCAACCTCTCTCTAATAAGACGAACTTTCTCCATATCCTCATATACCAACTTTGGACCTACCAAAGCAACTTCACCAACTTCAAACCAACCTATTGGAGATCTACACCGCCTACCATAAAGAACCTCAAATGGAGCCATACCAATACTAGAATGGTAGCTATTATTATAAGCAAATTCAATCAAAGGAAAATGATCATTCCAGTTACCCTTGAAGTCAATCACACAAGCTCTCAACATATCTTCCAAAGTTTGGATAGTATATTCTACTTGCCCATCTGTTTGAGGATGAAAGGCCGTGCTAAGCTTAACACGAGTTCCAAGACCCTTTTGGAAAGACTTCCAAAATTGAGAAGTAAATTGTGCACCACGATCAGAGATAATGGATAAAGGCACTCCATGCAACCTAACCATTTCCCTTAAGTACAACTTAGCATAATCCTCCACCGAATAAGAAACCTTGACGGGAATAAAATGGGCTGATTTCATCATAAGATCCACAATAACCCAAATCGAATCATATTGCCGCCGGGTGCATGGTAAACCAACAGTAAAGTCCATATTCAAATCTTCTCACTTCCAAGTAGGAATACTAATATCTTGGGAAAAAACCTCCCGACTTTGATACTCAACTTTTACTTGTTGACAATTAGGACACTTAGCCACAAATTCCGCAATATCCCTCTTCATCCCGTTCCACCAATAGACCTTCCACAAATCACGGTACATCTTGGTAGCTCCCGGGTGAATGGAATATCGAGAACTATGGGCTTCTGACAAAATTTGTTCCTTTAGGCCATCTACATCGGGAACACATAGACGACCTTGATATCAAAGCACACCATCTCCCCCTTGGGAGAAAGCCTTAACAGACTTCTTGAGCACCGCTTCCTTCAACTCAACCAAATTAGGATCAAGACCTTGCTTTGCTTTCACATCAGACATAAAGGACGATTCTGAACAACTACACCACGTTCACTAGAATCAATCAACCGAACACCTAATCGGGCCAATCTATGAACATCATGAACCAATTCTTTCTTACCATCCTCAACATGAGCAACACTACCCATAGACAACCGACTAATAGCATCCGCCACCACGTTCGCCTTGCCGGGGTGATAGAGGACACTCATATCATAGTCCTTTAACAACTCAAGCCACCTCCTTTGGCGAAGATTTAGATCTTTTTGCTTGAATACATATTGCAAACACTTATGGTCAGTAAAAACATCAACATGCACACCACACAAATAATGTCTCCAAATCTTTAAAGCAAACACAACCGCCGCTAACTCTAAGTCATGAGTAGGATAGTTCTTTTCATGAATCTTGAATTTCCTTGAAGCATATGCAATGACTTTCCCATTTTGCATAAGAACACACCCTAACCCAATTCTTGAAGCATCACAATAAACCACAAACCCATCGGACCCTTTCGGTAAAGTCAATATCGGAGCCGAAGTAAGTCTATCCTTCAATTCATGAAAACTCTTCTCACACGCTTCGGACCATGTGAACTTAACCTTCTTTTGAGTCAAAGCCGTCAATGGGGAAGCAATCGAAGAAAACCCTTCAACAAACCTCCTACAGTAGCCAGCCAAACCCAGGAAACTCCGAATATTCGAAGGTGATAGAGGTCTAGGCCAATTCCTAACCACATCCGTCTTCTTAGGATCTACCTCAATACCCTTACTGCAGACAATGTGACAAAGAAAAGCCATATATCTTAGCCAAAATTCACATTTACTAAACTTCGCAAAGAGTTGTTGGCCCTTGAGAACTTGCAACACAATCCTCAAATGATCGGTGTGCTCATCCTCACCTCTTGAATAAATCAAAATATCATCAATGGACACAATCACAAACATATTAAGGTATTGTCTAAACACTCTATTCATCAAATCCATAAATGCAGCCGGAGCATTCGTCAAGCCAAAGGACATCACTAAGAACTCGTCATGTCCGTATCTAGTCCGGAAAGCCATCTTTGTAATGTCATCTTCCTTCACCCTCAATTGGTGATAACCCGAACGGAGATCGATCATAGAGAAGTAACTCGCCCCTTGGAGTTGATCAAACAAGTCATCTGTCCTTGGAAGAGGATACTTATTTTTAATGGTAACCTTGTTCAGTTGGCAGTAGTCAATGCACATTCGGAGGGAACCATCCTTCTTTCTAACAAACAAAACTAGAGCACCCCATGGAGAGATACACGGTCGAATGAAGCCCTTATCCAACAAATCTTTCAATTGTTCCTTTAATTCCTTAAGTTCTGCTGGAGCCATTCGGTAAGATGGAATAGAGATAGGTGCGTATCTTGGAGAAGGTCAATACCAAAGTCTATTTCCCTTTCGAGAGGAACACCGGGTAGATCATCGGGAAACACTTTTGGAAACTCATTAACAACGGGGACCGACTCAAGAGTAGGGTTTCGAAATCCACATCCCTCACCCTAACAAGATGGTATATACACCCCTTACAAATAATCTTTCTAGCTTTAAGACATGACACAATTTGACCTTTAGGCATAGAATTCCCCCCTTCCACTCTAGGATAGGCTCATTTGGGAATTGAAACTTGACCATTCGGGTCCTACAATCAATAGAAGCATAACAAGAATGCACCCAATCCATCCCAAGAATAACATCAAAATCTAACATATCAAGCTCTACAAGATCAACAAGACTCTATGGGATAACGAGACGGGACAATTTCTATAGACTCTCTTAGCCACAATAGATTCACCAATAGGAGTAGAGACACAAAAGGGATCTAACAACACATCCAGAAGAACATCAAACTTCATAGCCACAAATGGCGTCACAAAAGACACAATAGCACTGGGATCAAGCAAAGCATAAACATCAAAGTGAAATACTTTCAACATACCGGTAACCACACCGGGAGAACCCTCTTGCTCATGACGAGCTTGAAGTGCATATAATCAATTTTGCTTGGGAGCATTTGAACCCGAACCACTAGGTGGAGCTTGCTTACCTTCTCTTCCCTTAGCTGTGAGAGATGGACAATCCCTTATTTTATGACCGCTCTTACCACAACCGAAGCAACCATCCATGCTGGCTAAGCACTTGCCCTCATGTTTCCTCCCACACTTAGTACAAGTAGTCGATGAGAATCCACCACCATTTTTCTCCTTGAGGCTTCGGGTTAGGCATCCTATCTTTGTTTAACTTAGAAGGAGCATTGGAGAAACCTTGACTAGAAAACCTTTGTCGAAACCTAGAGCGACCATGTCCATCGGACCTCAAATGTGAAAAATTACCATCACCGGTCTTAGCCCTCTTTGTCTCCCTAGACCTTTCCTTAAGTTTCTCCTCTTCTATTTATTGAGCATGAATCATGAGACGAGAGATGTCCATGCCATTGATAAGCATGGCGGTACGACATTCCTTGACCACCATTTCAGACACCCCTGAAACAAACTTACTCATTCTCGCCCTAGGATCGGTAACCATAGTCGGAGCATATCAATACAATTGTGTGAACTTCAAAACATACTTTTTCACACTCATGCTTCCTTGACGAAGGTTGATGAACTCAAACACCCTTGCCTCTCTCATCTCAAAGGGAAATAACCTATCAAAGAAAGCAACCTTGAACTTTTCCCAATCAAGAGGACCCGCATCATCTGCCCTCTCACTCTTCCATTGCTAAAACCACACTTGAGACACACCCTTAAGTTGATAAGTGGCCAACTCCGCCTTTTCCTCCGGTGTCACACCCAAGATCATTAGTACCTTGTACACCTCATCGATGAACTCTTGGGGATCTTCTACAATCTCAGACTCATGAAACTCTGGAGGATTCATTCTAGTGAAGTCCCTCACTTTAGATGCTACCGTACCCATATTTGGGTGCACGGGAGCCACAACCTCCCGATTGGCTTGAGCCATCATGGCTTGAGCCAACACTTGAAAAGCAGCCCTAAACTCCGCATTAGTCACTTGTTCGGCCAAAGGGTCGGTCGGAACTTGAGGAGGAGCTTCTTGTTCCATATTCTCTCCCGCATTCCTTCTAGCATAAGCTCTTCGAGTAGCCATATCCTGAAGTGCATAGGATAGGGATTAGGAGAGAGACATATAGAGTTACACCCTATCACACGACTTTAGAATAATGAAAGAAGTGGAGTTTCCTAAGCATCATACAGCCTTTCATTCATAAGTGTGGCGCTCTTCACACCCACGAACAAGACTCTACTCGACGTGGCTTATGAGACTTCCTAGGACATTTCTAAAACCTTGTGCTCTGAATACCAAGTTTGTCACGACCCAAAGTATCCCCTAGACGTGACATGGCATACAAGACCCCGAGAGGCCTCATACAAGCCACTTAGCATGCATCATACAAGGTAATAACGATTTAAAAGTTCAAAAGACAAATCATTATCAAAAGAGTTTAAGCAATAGCGGAAGTCTACATATAGTCTCAAAAGCCATCTCACATAAGGAATGAAAGAAGTTGGGACGTAACCCATACAAAGTCTTCAAAAGTAAGTAAATGACATAAAAGTAAATGTGGCTACGTCCTCGAACATATGAGGACTCACAAAATTCTTCAAGATCTCTACTATTACGAACTAGCCATGAGAAGATGGGGATGAGCCAGACCCTACAAATATAAGAAAATGTAGGCAAGAATATGCGTTAGTACAAAAATGTACCAAGTATGATAACCATGCATAAAAACATTTAAACATGCAAAAAGAGACATTTTCATAATCATGCAATGATCAACCTAAATCATGAAAAAAGCGTTAGAAATCATGCCCAATTCAAGCCAAACATCTTCACTTTACTTGAGAAATATTTTAAAAGTTCCTTTAGTTCATTATTGTGGGAGATTACCTTAACCGACATGTAAGACCATGTGAGCTATCAACATGGAATCCAGTGTCTAACCTACACCGATAGGGCCATCCTACTTGCCAAGGTAGGACCCTTTCTTTCTTGTAGCTTACGTGGATCCACTAGCTAATGTCTATCTAGACAATCATCCTATGGTTGCACATAGTTTATGGGACAAGAGATTGCTTTTGGAAACCCGGCCTCTACTACGGGAGAGCTTCCATCTCAATATCCTCTCGGTGCTAAGCATAAATCCCACGGAATAGTCATATATCATAATTCATCTTATTATCCATGAAAAGGTACATCTAGAGTTACCAATCCAGGCTTATATCATTTAGAATAGCTCCTTAATCTTTGATTCAACTTTAGTTGAGAAAACTTTTCAACATGTTATGAATCCATTGTGTGAGAAAATCCTTTCACATTCATAATTTGAGTAATATGTGAGAAACCCTTTTACAAATCAACAACAACATCATTCATGCTTCAATATCAAAGAAATTCATAAATCGTCATAATTTTCATCATGGAACATGCATACTTTCATAAAATCCATCTTTTGATAATTCACAATTCATCATGAAATTATAGCTTTTAGAAATCGTATTTCATGCATCGGTTCATATAAACTTCATAAAATTCATCTTCTTCACAATTCAACCCATCAACAAACCTAATTTCAAAATTGGGGAAATCACATGGGTTCATGGGAATTCATCTTAATTCATGAAATTCAACTCAATTCATACTTCATAATTCATAAAATAATCAATTAAATCAATATTGAAAAGAACCCATGACATGGAAGAAAAAGTCCTAACTTCAATGGAGGATTTCTAACTTGTAAAATAGAGAATTTTAGGGACTTTATGGAGGAAAGGACTCCATAGATGAAGATCATCATACCTCAATGCCAAAAGCTTCAAATCAATGGAGGATTAGGAGACTTGACCTTCAAACCCTACCTTCTTCCTCTTCTTCTAGAGAGAGAAATATTTGGGGAAACTTGGAGGGATTTGGGGAAACTTGGAGGGATTTGGGGAAACTTGGAGGGATTTGTGGAACTTTGAAAGGTGATTAGAAAAGGGTGTAAATTAGGCTAAAAAGGTTTATATATGGTCTAGAATTAAGGGTAACCAACTTAGATTAGACATTAAGCAATTAGGGAAAAGACCAGAGACCTCTTTTTAAAATTACTACCAAGCGAAGAAGCTGAAAATGCTGTAGCTCGCCAAAGCCACTCGCCGACTCTCCGAGTGAGCTTTTAGCTAGCCGAAATTTCCAGTGGGTTGGCTCCAGGACTAAGTGAACTCGGTGATAGAATGGACAATTTGGCGACTCATCGAATGGAACGGCGAGCTCGATCGAGCTCGCCTAATTTAACAGAACGCTAGATAAAGATTTCGAGTTAAAAAGGGCGAGAAGGCACCTCTCGGCGTACCACCGAGTCGTTCGGTGATCAGACCCAGCCTCGCCGATAGGACTTCATGCTGAAATTTAGGAATTTTCCTTCTTTTTAAACTCTGAAATGTTACAGACTAGGACAAGCTCACCGAATGGGACAGTACCCAAGGCTATGCATATGCTAAGGAAGGTGATCTAGGACCTTCTCTGTGATTTTGCTAACCTCCGTGGCGAGCTAAGAAAAGCCCGCCGAATAGGAAGTGTTCAGCCCAGTGACAAATTTTTACAACAAAACCAACAAGCGCAACAAATACTAGTTTCCGCCCAAAATTACAATTCACCTATATTCATTTCTACCCATGGGCACTCAGACTTCCCCTAGATATCACTAAGTATACCACTAATTGATTATTTTCCCTTAAGAAAGTAGTCACCCTTTCTATCATTGGGCAAAATCATGCAATTGGATCAACACTGGTTACTTAGATTTCACCCATATAAAATTAGGCACATACCCAACAACAATATCAAGTCAATTCAACATTTAAACCAACACAACCACGATTCACGCCTGAACAATTACCAAACCTGAAGGCTGCTTCGACGGACCCGATGGAGTCTGCATAGTGCATTTAGGCGAATCACCCTTTGGAGTTTTAATCACTGATCTTGACAGTGCACTTTTCATCTTTCCGAGCTCAAAAGGTGGACAAGAGTGAGTCCACACATGCCTTCGGTGCATCACCGCTTTGGTTTTGGCATCACTTATTCTTCTCTTGTCAATATTTCAACCTCTTCTCAACGTACACTCACAATGCACGTTAATTAAAAGCAATAAAAAAACAAAAGTAAAGACTTGGGTTGCCTCCCAAGAAGTGCCTTATGTAACAGCCCAAAAAATTTCTAAGTTAAAACTAGAACTATTCTTGAAATTCTTATAAGGTCGTATCGAGTGATTCTTAATTGTTCTTGGATTCTAATGTCAATTGTTTAGTGTGTGAGTGAATTTGAATATGAATTAAGGTAACTAGAATCCCCTAGCACAAACTTGAGTTGAAAGCTTTCCTACCGAATGAGTTTCAATTGGGGATCTTACTTGGGTCAACTTCAAATGACTATATATCTTAGCATATGAAGAATAAGGTGCCTCATGAGCTATCAAATCGAAGGTCTTTGAGTCCTCATTCCAACGCCACCAAGCTTGCTAAATTTTGAGCTCGAAGTAAAAAGTTATGCCTATTTGAGTGAAGTCTCTCTATTTAAGGCACTTCATCCGTTTTAGGAAAGAGTATTTTGGTCTTTTCCTTTTTCCCACTAGGCATATCACGTTTTTCCTGACCTAATTAAGGGTCTAATCAGATTCTAAATCACCTATTCACGTTCCTAAACGCTTAGGGTTTTAGAGCAAGGTTTCAAGAAGAGAAAAAGGGTTAAGTTCTAGCGTTCTTTAAGAATTGTGGTTTTCGCCAAGAACATCATTCTTTCCAGGTATTTGAGGCTTCCCACAGTGAAGGACTTGTTTGTCCTCATGCCAAACATGCAATTCTTTTGTTAATTTGCCCATATAATCGTTTATGTAAATATTCTTGAAGGGTTTTTGAGTTTTAATCTTCATTCTTTAATAATGGTGGTTTTGAGTTCTTGAGCTGAGGGTTTTGCGAATGAGTGGTGTTTTTTGATAGAATTAGACTGAGATTTTGATAATTTCATGTTGGGTTGTGAATCAAAGAGAGTTTGGAAGAAATCAATTGATTCTAGATGAGTTAGGACCCGAAATTGAGCAAGAAGATTCATCGAATTTCTGGGTAGGGGATGGCGTGGCACGCCACCATAGCGCCAGAATTACTGCTCAGTAGTTTGGGGCTTGGCGTGACACGCCAATAGTGACCCCAAACTCTGTCAGTACTTTGGGGCCTGGCGCCCCACGCCAGCAGTACGCCAAGGGTCGTCTTGCCTTTTTCCTTCCGTGTTTCATTCCAAACGTATTTCATTGAATCGTTACTACGTTCTCTTGTTTGTATTAGCCCCTAAAGGCTCCATTAATCCTTGAGAGATCATACATGTTCTAATAACATGTCTTGATTTACATTCCAAACTAAAGTAAGTTTAAGAGGAAAGTTCAAGAGGTCTCTTTGAGTCATTTTGAGAATTCTTTTGTAATTAACAATGATTTTGAACTAAGTCTTGAGAGAGTAAATATGAGAATGAGAAGAGTTGTATTCACGATTGAAAACGAGTATAAGGGAACTAAGTAGTCCCAAAGGTATCATTTTGTTACATTGAGAAGAGAACTATGATTCATGATTAGTATGACAGTCGAATATGCCTTCAATGTGTAAGCAGTGTGACATCTAGATATGTCATCAATGTTTATGCAGTATGACTTCCCGAGTCATCAATCATCAGATCACAATAAACATTTGTTTTAAATTATTTTTTTTGAGAAAGTAAAGTAGAGTTTGAGTAGAGTTTAAAGAGAATTTTGAGTAAAGATTAAGGGAATTAATTGATTCCCAAATGTATTATTTTTACATTGAGAAAGCAAAACTTTGTTTCTAAATGAGTTATGAGTACAGAGATACTTCAGAGCAGTTACCTCTTTTAAGAGGATCTTTTGAGTAATTACCTCAAATTGAGAAAAGAGAATATTTTATACATTTGAGCATGAGTATATTATTGGGAGTAGTATTGAGCATTGATATGGGGATGAGTTAAGACAACTCAAAATCCTCATAATCCATGTCTGCCAACATAGGTAAAGGATCATACTTTTTAGATGAATCCTTAGTGCCTTCGGGCAGAGCTTAGTGGATCCACTTAGTTGAGGTGTCCTATACCCTGGCAAGGTATATGACAGTTCTGGCAGCGTGGGCGAGACGCTGTATCATCACGTAGCTCATAATGATGGTTGTCGGTTAGAGAAACTCCCTAATAGAGTAAAGAGTACTTTCATTGTCTTTTCACATACAATTTTCTTTGAATTATTATATTGTACTTTGTGAAGCTTTAAATGATCTTATCTCTAATCATGCTTTACATTGATTTGAGTATTTCTTTCAGTCTGGTCAGTTCAATATATGCTATTATTGCATTCTTTCGGTAAGAGGTTAAATGAGTTTCCATCATGATTTATATTATATTTCAGTTAAGTTACTGCCATTGTTTCATTTTGAATTATTTTGTTATTTAGCTGTATTGCATACTAGTACATTCAATGTACTGATATCATTCGACCTGCATCTTTTCATGATGCAGATACAGGTACATAGGATCCTTAACAGGAGTTTCTTAAGATCACTTCATCCGCTTGTCAGCTTTTTAGTAAGACCTCCTTGGTTCTGGAGGACTCTAGTTTTATAAGTTGTTAGTAGTAGTTCTCTTGAGGAGTTGTGGGTCTTGTCCCGACACTCATCTTTGTACAATAGAGGCTTCATAGAAAGACAGTCTTGGTCAGTCTTGCAGTATTCAATTTCAGATGTTATTTAAAACTTTATGTTTCATACTCAGTATTTTCAGCTAGTTTTGAGATTCAGTAAGTTGTATTAAACTTTTCTTCAGTTTTGATGCTTGTGTATGCTTGGGTTAGTCTTTCGCTTGTAGTCAACCAGGATGAGGGTTCGCTTGGGGATAAGAAATAGTTCTCGAGTGCCGGTCACATCCAGGGTATAGGCTGGGGTCGTGAGAAACATGGTATCTAAGCACAAGGTTCAAGTGTCCTGGGGTGTCTATGAAGCCGTTTCGGTAGGATCTTATTTATGGTTGTAAGGGCCCCTCCTCTTTAAATAAGGGACTATAGACATTTAAGAAAATCTTGAGAAAGTCATGAGACTGCAGAGGGGCTTGAGAGAAGCCCGTGAGCGAGCTTAAGTGTTGAGATTCGAAAGAAGGCACTCTTTATTCATATGAATAGTGCGTTCGAGCTAAAAGCAAGACGTACTACCAAACTCTCTTCTCTAAATCTTGTTTCGATAGAGACCCTTATGAGGAAGTGTGTTTTAGAGCTTGGGTTGTATTTTCACCCAGAAAGATAGTATGAGTTACAATGTTAAGAGCCAGAAGTAGTAGAAGAGCCCAGAGTTAAAGGAACACATGCAGAGGTATAGTAATCAAATAAAGGGAGATAGTGATGAGGTAAACTACGTAGTTGTATCCATGTACCTAGTAAGTTATTAATGAGGAGTTTTTCCTTATTGGTAGACTAAGAAGTGATGAGTTCGTGTAGATTTCATGATACAAGGTAGAGTAAGAGTTACTAGTATTGATGAGTTAGAGTATACTTTAACTAGAAGGGAGTTTATGTCAATGCCATTGTGTTGGTGAAGGCTAAGCATATGTGTTGAATAAAAGGGCAGAGTATTTATGAGGTGATAGATCTAAGCGAGGCTTATGATTTTTGAATGGAGAACCCATAGTATTTAGAGGGTTATAGAACTAATTAAGTAATGATGTATAGTAAGTGGGTAAATAGTACTTAAGTTGTGAAAAGGAATGTGGAAGTAATCTGTAAGTATGTAGAAACAGAGATAAAGATTTACTACTTGTCATGAGGTCTTAGTGGGTGAGTGTTTCTTAATTTTATCTGGTAGTCGTAAGTAGTAAAATATGTGAGCAATTATATTGATATATGTGTTTAGTACTAGCCACTAAGCTTGAATTTGAGATGAGTATCGTGATAAAAGGATGAAAATATGAGGTTGATGATGTTAGTTTTGAGATCTAATCTAGTAGGATTGACCTGAAGTAGATGAGGAATTAAGGTGTTACTTTGCAATAAAAGTGTATGACACAAGTGTGGTATTTTGACCCATAGATGGGAGCAATGAAGGTGGCCAAGTCACTAGATTAACAAGAGTATTAAGAGTTGTACCAGAGATCATATGTAGTCAGATGAGGTTCTAATTAATTTTATTGTTTCTATGTATGCCAAGATAGCATATTGAGTTGCCAATGTGGAGGAGGTTGATGTAAGCATTATTTATTACCCTTAAGAGTTGGGTAGAAGAGATTTTATATAGTCAATGACGAGCCTTTTAAATATATTTCAAAGTTTCCTCCAGTTAGGTTGATATGAACATAGAAGGATGTTATTAGTAGGCTAAGAAGGAGAAGTCAGATTATTAACAGTTAGATTAAGTGGCCTTATAAGCCAATGAGAAGAGGGGAAGAGAGTTCAGTAGTCATAAGATTTGCATCTTCTGAGTAAGAAAAGTGAATGTAGACCAGTTTTAGAGATGATAAAATATATCCATAGCTTTAAAGTGTCAGCTTTAGACCTAAGGGGGAGATGATAAGATGAGGAACCAAGTCAAGTGTTGAGGATCAGATAGAATGTGTTCAAAATGAGTTAAAGTGATATATCGATCCATTCATACTCTGCCGTATTCCTCAAAGTTCAGTCATTACATCATCTTGTTGATGTTTCTAATATCAGAATTGTGTTCATGACCTATGCTCATACAATTCAGATAGATTCACATCTATGCTCAGTCCCTAGAATGAGAGGCAAGGACTTTAGCTCATTGATCTCAATCTACTCCATAAATTTATGGATATCAACCTCATAATATGAACCTATTCAGATAAGCACTCATGTATCATAGTATGCTCAGTATCACAAATTCATAATTGGATCTCAATGGCTAGCAACATAATGTTATGTCATGAATATTCTTATATCAGAATTCTCGAATGAATCGTGCTTATGATCTTTCACCCTAAAGCTCTTTCAGTGATGCTTTTTAGTTAAGAAAGTGATGTTGATGATAGTAGTTGAGTGATGATAGAAGGAGAAGGTTGGTGTTTCTTATTTTGGTAGTAGTAGTGTGTTTATTCCGTCTAAGGTTAGAGTGTGGAGGAGGAATTGGATGGATTTTTACTATAAGTAATAGTAATAATGAGAGAAAGTAGTGGTTCCTGATAGTAATGCATGAAATTTCAGTTGGTAAAGGTGATGAGAGAATAGGAAATTCTTAGAAGGTTGGTTAGTAGGAGTTCATGGATTGGTTATAGTTCTAGGCTTGAATGAGGTGTTGGTAACATGTGGATGAATGCATAATACATTAGGTGGTTCTTGATTAGGACTCGAGTTTGGTTGAATGTTGTGTTAAGCAGTAGTATTCATGGGATGAGATTTCCTATGGACGTATAAAACCTGAATCTTGTGATTTGGATTAGTATAATTACCTTATGTTTAGCACCTTGTGACTTCAAGTCAAGGCTTGAACACAGTAAGAGTAGGCAGTTTAATTTAGACCTTTTTAAAGGTAGTCTTATACTCTAGTGAGAACTATGAGTGGCAGCTAATGAAGCGTAGTAATCAGAAAGAAGAGCATAGTGAGAAGTATTGCTAAGATTAAAAGCTACAAGTTATACCACTCGAGGCATAGTAGTCATATTCTTACTTCGTGCCCGGATACTCTTGTTTCATATCATGGTGTGTAATCTTGAAATCTTAGGTGAGCTTCGTGCCAAGTGAGCTTGAGTCTAGTTTCAAAATTCTTAGTACGAATCAGTTCCGCCTATGTTAGTAGGCAAGTTCAGAAGTCAAAAAGATAGTAAGAGTAACTCATTTCTTTTCCATTATTAGTCCAATCGTCATTCGAGAATGAGTGTTCCCAAGGGGGAGATATTGTAGCACCCAAAAAAATTTCTAAGTTAAGACTCGAACCATTCTTGAAATTCGTATAAGGTCATACCGAGTGATTCTTAATTGTTCTTGGATTCTAATGTCAATTATTTAGTGTGTGAATGAATTTGAATATGAATTAAGGTCACTAGAATCCCCTAGCACACAGTTGAGTTGAAAGCTTTCCTACTGATTGAGTTTCAATAGGAGATCTTACTTTGGTCAACTTCAAATGACTATATCTGTTAGCATATAAGGAATTAGGTGGCTCATGAACTATCAAATCGAAGGTCTTTGAGTCCTCTTTCCAACGCCGCCAAGTTTGCTAAATTTTGAGCTCGAAGTAAAAAGTTATGCCCATTTGAGTGAAGTCTCTCTATTTAAGGCACTTCATCCATTTTAGGAAAGGGTATTTTGGCCTTTTCGTTTTTCCCACTAGGCATAGCACGTTTTTCTTGACCTAATTAAGGGTCTAATCAGATTCTAAATTACCTATTCACGTTCCTAAGCACTTAGGGTTTTAGAGCGAGGTTTCAAGAAGAGAAAAAGGGTTAAGTTCAAGCGTTATTCAAGAATTGTGGTTTTTTCCAAGAACATCGTTCTTTCCAGGTATGTGAGGCTTCCCATAGTGAAGGACTTGTTCGTCCTCATGCCAAACATGGAATTCTTTTGTTAATTCACCCATATAATCGTTTATGTAAATATTCTTGAAGGGTTCTTGAGTTTTAAGCTTCATTCATTAACAATGGAGGTTTTGATTCTTGAGCTGAGGGTTTTGCGAATGAGTGGTGTTTCTTGACAGAATTTGAGTGGAATTTCAATAATTTCATGTTGGGTTTATGAATCAAAGAGAGTTTGGTAGAAACCAATCGATTCTAGATGAGTTAGGACACGAAATTGAGCAAGAAAATTCATCGAATTTTTGAGTAGGGGCCTGGCGTGGCACGCCACCATAGCGCTAGAACTACTGCTCAGTAGTTTGGGGCCTGTCGCCCCACGCTAGCAGTACGCCAGGGGGTCGTCTGGCCTTTTTCCTTCCGTGTTTCATTCTGAACGTATTTCTTTGAATCGTGACTACGTTATTTTCTTTGTATTAGTCCCTAAAGGCTCCATTAATCCTTGAGAGATCCTACATGTCCTAATCACATGTCTTAATTTACATTCCAAACTAAAGTAAGTTTAAGAGGAAAGTTCAAGAGGTCTTTTTGAGTCATTTTGAGAATTCTTTTGTAATTAACAATGATTTTGAACAAAGTCTATAGAAAGTAAATATGAGAATGAGAAGAGTTGTATTCACGATTGAAAATGAGTATAAGGGAACTAAGTAGTCCCAAAGGTATCGTTTTGTTACATTGAGAAGAGAATTATGATTCATGATTAGTATGACAGTCGAGTATGCCATCAATGTGTAAGCAGTATGACATCTAGATATGTCATCAATGTTGATGCAATATGACTTCCCGAGTCATCAATGATTAGATCACAATAAACATTTATTTTAAATTATTTTTTTTGAGAAAGTAAAGTAGAGTTTGAGTAAAATTTAAAGAGAGTTTTTGAGTAAATTTTAAGGGAACTAATTGATTCCCAAATGTATTATTTTTACACTGAGAAAGATAAACTTTGTTTTCTAAATGAATTATGAGTACATAGATATTTCAGAGCAGTTACCTCTTTTAAGAGGATCTTTTGAGTAATTAGCTCAAATTGAAAAAAAGAGAATATTTTATACATTTGAGCATGAGTATATTATTGGGAGTAGTATTGAGCACCGATATGGGGATGAGTTCAGACAATTCAAAATCCTCATAAATCATGTCTACCAACATGGGTAAAGGATCATACTCTTTAGATGAATCCTTAGTGCCTTCGGGCAGAGCTTAGTGGATCCACTTAGTTGAGATGTCCTATACCCCAGCAAGGTATAGGACATTTCTGGCAACGTGGGCAAGACGCTGTATAATCACATAGCTCATGGTGATGGTTGTCGGTTAGAGAAACTCCCTAATAGAGTAAAGAGTACTTTCATTGTATTTTCACATACAGTTTTCTTTGAATTATCATATTGTACTTTGTGAAGCTTTAAATGATCTTATCTCTAATCATGCTTTACATTGAGTTGAGTTGAGTATTTCATTCAGTCTGGTCAGTTCAGTATATGCTATTATTGCATTCTTTTGGTACGAGTTTAAATGAGTTTCCATCATATTTATATTATATTTCTGTTGAGTTACTGCCAGAGTTTCAGTTCTGTTATTTTATTATTCAGATGTATTGCATACTCGTACATTAAATGTACTGACGTCATTCGACCTGCATCTTTTAATGATGCAGATACAGGTACATAGGGTCCTCAACAGGAGTTTCGTTGAGATCAATTCATCCGCTTGTCAGCTTTTGAGTAAGGCCTCCTTGGTTCCGGAGGACTCCAGTTTTATAAGTTGTTAGTAGTAGTTCTCTTGAGGAGTCATGGGTCTTGTCCCGACACTTATCTTTGTACAGTAGAGGCTTCATAGAAAGACTGTCTTGGTCAGTCTTGTAGTATTCAGTTTCAGATGTTTTATTTAAAACTTTATGTTTCATACTCAGTATTTTCTGATAGTTTTGAGATTCAGTAAGTTGTATAAAACTTTTCTTCAGTTTTGATGCTTGTGTATGCTTGAGTTAGTCTTCCGCTTATAGTCAGCCAGGATGAGGGTTCGCTTGGGGACTAGAAATGGTTGTTGAGTGCCGGCCACGTTCAGGGTGTAGGCTCGGGTTGTGACACCTTATTCAATGTCATGGTATGACATAGTCCTCAAACTCTACAATCATTTTTGGGGTTCGAAATGGTGTCATTAGGCAATGTTCCCTTTTGCTTGGATTGAGATTAGTAGCCAGTTGGTCCAGTTGGGTCTCCAGCTGCTTGATGGAAACTGATTGGGAAGTCATCATCTGCAATAGAGTGGAGAAGTCATTTTTCAAATCTTACAACACCTTATCAGACCCTTTAACCTTATTGTAGATCCTTGCAAGCATGTCTTCAGCCTGGGTTCCTTCTTGCCTAGTTGGTTCTTTTGGACGTGGACAATCATGGGGAGGTACATACCTATCTTTTTCAGTCTCCCCATCTCTCCAAGTTCTACCACGCCATTCTTTCCAACTATTCTCTCTATCTTTTTTCCAACATGTGTTCCCACCTTGTCTTTGATAATTGTTGTGAGACCCCCCATTTGATTTCCCAAGTGTTGAACTTCTTCATTGAATAATGCCTCAAATTTGGCATCATCCGGGCATTGTGCAATGTTGGTTCCAACCGCATTTATAGACTTGGTTCCACCTCCCATGACATGCTTAGATAACAAATCGATTTGGGTCATCATTTTGGCCATGTTTTTGTCCCTTTAATGATCCTTCTCGATTTGTTCCTTAGTTAGACCCACTTGTAGAGTAGGCACTTGGTCCTCTCTCATGTGCCATGCTCGGTTAACCTCAGTCATATAATCAAGCAACAAAGCAGCCACCTCATACGGTTGTCTCATTAATCCACCATGTACTAATTGGTCAGCCACACCTTTATTAACTGAGTCAAGGCTGCAATAAAAGTATTGTAGCAGCAAGTTCTCTGGAACACCATGCATTGCACATTGCAATAGTAACATTTTGAACCTAAGCCATGTATCATGCAAAGGCTCACCTCCATTACACTTAAAATTTTGTATTTGGAGACGAAGTTTAACAATCTTTGAGGGTGGAAAGAATCTTTCAAAGAAGGCATCAATTAGCTCATCCTAAGAAGTATTAGAATAATTTGGCAACTTCGCCAATCATCTTGTAGCCTCTCCCGTTAAAGTGAATGGGAATAACCTCAACCTTACAGATTCTTGGGAGATATTCTTTAACACAAAGGGTCCACATATGTCCTTGAAATTTCTAAGGTGCTCATGGGGATCTTCATGAGCTAGCCCCCCAAATATTCCTTTCATTTGGAGCAATTGTATCATAGTTCTGGTAATGTGAAACACAGTCCTACCGATTGTAGGAGTTATCCGGATTGCTCCTGTTGTTTGAATGACATTAATGGGCATGTCATTTAGATCACCCATGTTGTCATTTATACCATATATAGTGACTATCGTTGTCACTTCCATGGTTACTCATTTTGTCAACCTGTAAATTAACCAACAGCAACACCAAACAAGAAATCTACTACAACTAAAGCATATAATAATCTAATTTCTCAATTAGAATTCTCAACTACCATTCCCCGACAACGGTGCCATTTTTTGATAACGCTCAAATAACCCTCCAAAACCAATTAAAGAGTGAGCAGTCGTTGTCAATAAAAACCCAACGAAGAGTCAGGGTCGAATCCCACTGGAATTGTGCAATGTGGAGAATTCCTTATCAAGAAATTTTGATTTTAAATTAGCTCATTTATTATAGTAAGAACAATTGGGTGGATGCTACTGTACCAACTTAATATAAAGCTTTGGTTATCAATTATCGCAATTAAACAAAAACTTAAACAAAATCAAGAGTTAACAAACAATCTCGGGGTGCGGGGATTGGAGATCAATCTTACAAAGAGGTAATTGTGCTGCTCTATAGTGATGAACATTCATGAATGGGCTAATCATCTTCGTTGATGCTAATCAACTTTCGATCTTAAAGCATCTATGTATAAAATCTCCTTTCGGTCTCATCTATATGCCAATCCTGAACAACCCAATACCTTACTCTATTGTCTCTTTCAAGAATAGGGCAAATAGATATGACCCATAACCTCTCTTTAAAGCAAGCTATAGACATCAAACCTAAATTGCTAGTATTGAACTAATTACCCACTCCAAGCAATCACTTTTGAGCATCAACCGGAGATCAGAAGTAGGAATTAAGTTTGCAACCTTAACCCATTAGTTAACCCCATGGTAATTAGGACAAATTCATGTATGAACATTAGCAAAATAGAGCATAGCAAAATAGCCACTACATTAAATCAACACCCAACCCCATTAGGGCACCCCTAGATCTTGGGGTTTTAGCCATCCATCACAAAAAGTAAAGAAATTATACCTTCTATGAATGTTGCCATGGGTAACTTGAAATCAAGAGATTAAGAGTAAATCCACTTTGGATTCAACTTCAATTTATCAAAATTCAACACCAAGTTGTAAAAACCCCAAAAGCTAGAAAAGTATTCTTCAAAAGTAAAGTGTTCTCCAACTCTCAAACTAAAAACTTCACTCCGAACTCTATTTTTCCAACCCTTTAAAAATTACATCCTTTGGGCTATTTATAATTTCCCAAAATTTCACCCAAAACTTCTCTTACTGACTGACTTGGCCACGTTAGTCGGGCTCCCAAAACTTACTCGGTGAATCACCCTCCTTTCCTCAGCTCGCCTTGTGATGCTCTAGGCTTCAAGTGTTTGAACCTCTGATGGAAAACTCACTTGAGTCACCCTTTCACGCTCGGTGAATTGCTGAGTACCACCTTTGTTTGTCTTTCAAGCATTGCATCATTGCTTTACACACTGTCACATTGGGTGATGTTCATCTGGGTCACCGTTCTCATTAGGCGTATCACCATTTGCAATGGAGTCCACTGACCTTCTTTTATAGACATCAGTGCTTTGCACTGTAAATTTGGGTGAGGTCGTGCTCGGTTGGCGATCCACCCTTCATGTTAGGTGATCAACAATATTCACCTTGCACTTTTTTTTTATTTTGGGTCATTCTTTCAAACATCAGTCCTTTCCTTGTTCAATTGCCTTCGTAGTTGCAAATCATCATTACTTTATCATAATAGAACAAAATTAGGCATTGAGGACACCAATTATTGATCTAAATAGACCTTAAATGAGTGCAAATTTACCACTCATCAGATACCCAACTCAGAACCTAAGCTAAACTCCTGACCAGGGACCTGACATTTAAATTGGGATATGACCGCAACATCCAAACTGGGACACAAGCTCAAAGATCGATCTAGAATCCAACCCTGACACCGAATTTGGGACCTGAACTTAATTATGAACATAGACCCGATATTTAAACTAGACCCAAATCTGACCCCAACAGTGACACCCGACCTGATGACTGATTTGAGACCCAATCACGACACCTAACTCGGGACCTGATGCTAATTCAGGAGCCGAAATTAAATCGAGATCCAATGCTAACTAGGGACTCGACACCCAAACTAGTCCATACACCCTAATCAATACCCAACTTTTGAACTAAGACTCGATTGAGGACCCGAACCTTACATTCGACTAGGGACCCGACCTCTACTCTTGATCCAAAACTCGACTTTCGAACCAGGACATGATCCTGACACTCGATGCAGGACTTGACTTCTGAATAGGGACCTGACTCTAACACGTAATGCAAGACCTGAACCTTACGCTTTACTTATAATCAGATCCCATCACCTAACTCAGGCCCCCATTTTGACCTCAACGTGGGAACTGACCTCGACTCCCAACAAAAGACCCGATCCCAATACTCGACCCAAGACCTGTCTTTCAAACTAATACTCGACCTTGATGTTTGACCTAGAATCAAACTTTTGAACTGAGATAAGATCTTGACACCCGACCTCGACCACAACCTTCAAGCGTGATGATCAATTTGAGACCCAAGCTTGCCATCTGACCTAGGATCCGACCTCGATACGTAACCCTCAACTAAAAACTTGACTTAGAACCTCACCCTGACAGCTAATTCAGGACTCAACCTCAACCTCAGAACTTGACCTAGGATCTGACCTTAAATATTGAACCAAGACCTGATATCCAAAATGGGATCTGACCATAACTCGATTAGAGACTCGGGAGTTGGGTATCAAATCGAGGTTATAAGTTGGATCTTGAATTGAGAATAAAGAGTTGGATCGGTAACCAAACACCAGTGGGGTGGAAAGTTGAGGTGTGAGGTTAAAAAAGAGTTTTTGAAAATGTTTTTTCTTACTTTTGGAGGTAAGTTATTTTCCTTAAATTTGAGGAAAATACGTTTATTTGTGTCACACATCGAGCCTACACCCTGGATGTGGCCGACACTTGAAAGCTATTGCTGGTTCAAAGTACACCCTTGGCCTGACTGACTACTGAGTGGAAGACTAAACATACATGCAGAAGCCTTATAAAATGAATATTCATAATCATTTAAAGATATCTCATGCAAAAGTCTTAAATAAATCTGAATATAAATACTTATAGTCATAATAATGTTTAAAAGTTCTACATAATAAAGACTGATCTTGACTCTTTAACTTTGTATATCTATGAAGCCTCTACTAACTAAAGATAGGAGCTGAGACAAGACACATGGCTACCTTCCTATTTCACTAAAGATGACTAAAAATCAAATAAACTGAACTAACTAAATTGAAGCCCTCTGGAAACAAGGAGGTCTCACCAACAGGTGATGGAAAGAAATCTTACTGAACGTCTTCTATTAAGAGTACCTAAATCTGCATCATAAAATGATGTATTGCAAAATTTCATTAGTACCTGGAATGTACATTATGTAATAAGACTTAATGAAATACATAACTGAACTACATAAAAGAACTGAAAGTAACTAGACTGAAAGTAACCTGACTAAAAGTAAAGCATTGATATGAGGTGAAATCATTAAAGATTTACAATGAGATACGTAATAATAGCCAAAACACTAAAATAATATACTTAACTTCTCTTGGGGAGTTTATCTAATAGACAACCATCACTATGAGCCTCATGATGACACAACGTCTAGCGCACGTTGCTAGAGCCATCTTATACATTGCCGGAGTATAGTACAACAAAATGTAACTTATGGATCCATCCAAAAATCCCTCAATGATGCTGGGTAAGGAGTTGGCCGAACCAACGGCTCGATCCTATCTATGTTGGCAGTGCAGGATATGGTGCAATAATGCTCATACTAATATCTGTGTTGAGATAGTAGTTAAAAGGACCTCTTTAGGGAAAACTAATCTTTACTTTATTGACTGAAATTTCTCTTGAAACTATTTATTCTCTTCTTGAATTAGCAATAATTTTCTCACTACAAAATAGTGCTTTCAGAACCATTAGTGTTCCCTTAAAATCTCTCCTCAATTGATAACTTAAAGTACTTAAACTTAATTTAATTCAGAAGTCAATGCATGAAAATGTTTATGCAAAAGCTTTTAATATATCTTAACTAAATAGGGTTCATATGATAAAATAAGCATGAACGACAATTTAAAAACCAAAATACATGAAGTACTATAATCTCAATGACAAGAATCGGAGTTTAATAACGAGGAATAAAGGTCAATTCGAAGTTCATGAAAACTTGGGTAAAACCCCTAAATTTAACTCTTACTGACATAATTTAAGATGTAGGGAATGAGAACGAACTTAGTCCATCACTATGATTAGCCTTACATACCTTGAATCACTCTAATTGAAACTCTAATCATAGGAGGAACCCTCAAAAGTGTCTTCTTGAACTTTAGGATGAGGTTTTGTATTCACTACATATGGGAGAAAGATTTGATGTTAGAATCTTGTTAAACATTTGTGATTAGAGATTGAGATTGTTTAGAAAAACATTAGATACATGGGAGGAACATACCTCGGTGTTTGAGATGAAGGATAGGAGAGAATTTGAGAGAAAATAAACCTAGGTCATCTAAGATGAATTTTCTAGTGACCGACTGACTTAAATTAATAAATGGAGCATCTTAAAATTGCGGACACTAGAAAATTGGCGTGGCACGGTGTGGCCACGCGGAGTTCATGACCAATTTGATAATACAGAGTCTAATGGACCAATGGCCTGGCGCAGTGTGCCCATGCTACTTGGTGCACAGGTGCACGACCAATTTGCCATCCCTCTAGTAAAATGTAAATAACTTTTCACTCAAGAGTATGATTGACGAGCGGTCAATGGCATAGGAAAGAATTCGTATAGATCTTTAATTTTATACGTCATGGGTCACTCAAATCTTGCTATTATGAAAGATATGTTTGTTTGAAGTTGATCCTTGTATGAACTCATGTGAAAACATAGCTGATAGATATGCTTTTTTAACACCTCAAAATTTTGAAGTTGAGTGTGAAAAGAAAAGTTGCAGAAAATGATCTAGTGCCTATTATAATGGATCATCCTATGGTCCGTAGGAAGTTCTATGATCCATAGAACTGAGTCGTAGGAATGGCCTTGGAAGTTTTGAAAATATGAGTCTCTGAACTTTTCCTACGGACCACCTCGACGGTCTGTAAATGGTTACATGAGCCGTAGAACAGGCCCGTAGGAGCCGTTTGGACTTAGTGAAATAATAGATGGTTTTTGGATTCTACAATTAGGTCCTATGGACCGTATAAAGCTCCATGGCTCATAGAAAGGGTTTCGTGGAATACTGTTCAGGATGTTGAGTTCCAATATTAATTATACGGTTGACCTGGCTTACAGACAGTCGGCCCAATCATAGACACTATTTGACAGTTTTTGATTAAGGGTGTTTTAGTCTTTTCCTATCCATTCAACCCATAAACTATACCATTTTGTCCTATAACTACTCCTATAATAGAATTTACTCTTCACATTTAGCCCATTCCCTCTCATTCAGTCAAAACCCTAAATCTCCCAAAGCCTTCCTCTCTTGTTCTCTCTCAAGAACTCTCAAGGCGAATTTAGGATTTCATCAAGCTTCAAGGTTTCTTCCTCCATTGCTAGGGCTTTAAATACCCAAGGTATGTGGGAACTTATCCTATGGATTCCTTTCATCCATTAGGTTCCAAAAGAATCTCAATTCTCCAATTCATTTCACCCAATTCTCTTACGGTTTCATACTATTCTCCATGGGTTCAATTTATTATGATTTAATTTCCTTTACGCAATCTTATTATGCATGATTTGACTCAATTACATGATTTCTAATTTCTTTCGTATGATCCCATGCATATGCCTATTTTATGAATATGAATTGTGATTATGAATCTAGGCATGTTTTATGAAATTGATGATTTATGCCTAAAGAATGCTTTTATGATAAAGTACCGATGATTTGTGAAAGATTTACTCACAATTAAAAGAAAATCATGATTTAGATGCTTAAAAGGTAAGTATCTTAATGAACAATTATGAAATCATTGTTTTGAGAAGAGCTACTCTAATATGAACTTATGATTAGGTTGGTAGTCTTTAATGGTTACCTTTACAAGTACTTTGATATGATTATTACTTTGTCTACTCTGTTGGGTTTTACTTAGCACCGAGAGGACCTTGAGATGGAGACTTTTCCATTAGTAGAGGCCGGGTCTCTAGAAGCAATCTCTTTGTCCCTAACCACGTGCCCCTAGAGGATGGTCTTAAATGACCTAAGCTAGTGGATCAACTTTAACAATAATGAATGATATGGAGTTCTTACCTTGACATGTAGACTCTCTCTTTTCGGTGTAAGGGTTACACCGGATTTTTGTTATTGTTCACATGGTCTTATTGTCGGTTAATAGTAATGACTCCTGTTTTACTCTAAAATTTGGTCTGACTCCATTTTGGGTGATTTTGGTGTCTAAAAGATGGTATTGACATTGTGTTCCTATTTTTGATAGCATGACAACGTTTGGAGGCCGTTCGAAAGGAAAAAGCTCTAGCCTTGTGATTTGGAGTGCGCGCGTCTAGCCTGCAGGTAAGCTACGACTTCCTTTTCATTTAGAATGAGCTTGAATGTATAAATTCATGATGATCAGTGTGAATTGGGGGCGGGTACCTTGTTATTTCTGCTTTTCACTTAGAAACATGATTTAGGGTTGATTACTACTATATCGAGGGTAGCACCAGGCTAGTAGGGTTGGATGTGTGACATGCATGCTATGTGACACTACTTGAGTTTTATTTGTTTTTTGATAGATGTTTGGCCTTAGCCTAGGATAGGATAGTGTTGCCTTAGACTCTTGAACATTGTGGCTTGCTTTGTCTCTGACGTCGATTCAGACGGACTAGGTCCTTGTAGACTGGAATAGCATACTTAAGTATAATATTTTGAGCCTTATATTAGGCGTTATTGTTACTTGTGGACCTTCTATACTCTCTCTCTCCCTATTTTTGTAGCTCTGAGGTATTACCGGAGGTTCGTGGTATCAAGATTCTTGGGGATAGAGTTGTGATTGGATTGGAGCCTTCTATTGGTACCTGTGGGAGTGGATTTCGATCCATGGTTTCTTGGAGCCTACTTGGGATCCTCTTCAGAGTTGATACGACCCTGAGTCACTCTTGCTAGCTGGGCGGTTTGCCCCTGGGAGTGGACTGGTTGGTTGGACGGCCTTGGTATATAAGATCCTCTACAGAGTCGACACGCCCTTAGGTCACTATTGCTAGCTGGCCGATATGCCCCTAGGAGTGGACTGTATGGCTGGGAGGCCTGGATTGGTTGTTACTTTTGCTAGATGTGCTAGGAGTTGACTGGTTTTGTTGATTGTCACTTTTGCTTGCTGGGCTTGGAGTTGACTGATTCTTGGTTACTTGTGTTGGAAGCCCGGTTGATGTTCTTAGATTCAGATCCGGTTACTTTTTTTTCTTGTAGACTTAGATATTCTGTGTACCTATCAGGCTTATGGGGGTTCGTTCAAGTTTTTATTTAAACTTGCGCATGAGTGTACCTTTTGGTCTTATGGGTTCCATTTAGGTTTTGTTTAGTTGTATTTAGATTTACTTTCTGTATACTCATGTTCCTTCTTTCTTTCATTCTTTGACCTTTGTTTGTGTCTAGATTCTATCTTTCCTGATTGTCTTTACCTTTCTTGCTCAGTCAGCCTATAATGCCTACTAAGTACCTTGTTTTGTACTTATGCTGCACTCTGTATCTTTTTCATGATGCAGGTCCTGCTACTAGCTACCAGCGGTGATCATTCGTGCCATCTTTTGCAGCTTGTGGATATCGGAGAAGAGGGTGAGCACTTGAAATCCTGGACCACCATGTCTCCTTCTGTACATATGTTAGCTTTTCTTTCTCCTTTGAGACGACTTGTTTTGGTCCTCTTTTTGGACTTGTATTTGTTCTTATTAGATATCTCTGTACTTTTGACTTCTAGGTTCTAGGAGAGTTTCCATTATATATAGCTTTTGGTTTACTCTCCAGTTTTGTCTTTATTTATTGTTAGAATTATTTCTTGTTTAGTTCAGCCCTTATATCTATTACTCACGTCTGGGTATGGGTTGGCTTACCTAGTGGCACGTTATGGTAGGTGCCATCATGACTCAAGAGATCGGTTCGTGAAAAGTTAGTATGAGAGCCCAGGTTCACCGGTCTCACTTGTATAGAGCTAATACCTTGTAGAGTCATATAGATCGGTGTGGAGACGTCCATATCCTATATTTGGGAGGCTATATGGTGTCTTTATGATTTCTCTCTTTTTGTCACTTTCATTCAACCTGTGTGTTATTTGTTTCTTGGAATCTCACTTGTTTCATTCTTTTTTCAAGATGGCTCGTATGCACCACACAACGACTAGGGGTACGGGTTAACCTCCCTTGCTTGGTAGGGGTGTAGCACCACCCCTAGATAGAGAGTGAGATTTGGAGCCTACAACGGACCCTCCAGCAGCCCATGTTTGAGATCAGCCTATGGGGCCAAGACCAGCCCAGCCACCACTCAGACCGACTTTGGCTCCACACCTCTAGGCAACCATTGCCCAACTTTTCATAGTTCTTGGGGGCATGCAATAGGCCCCAGCTCCTGCACCAGCACTGGGGCCTGCCCCAACACCAATTCAGCAGGATCAACCTACAGAAGTGGCACCTAGGGCCCAGGTGCCACTTGGGGTGCCTAGCCCATGATTGCGGCCAGAGTTATGCTGCTAGAGGAGCAGAAGATGCTCAAAGTTTTCATGAGGATTTCACCTTCAAGGTTTTTTGGGCTTGTGAGTGAGGATGCTCATGAGTTTCTTACTACCTACCGAGAGTGGCTTCATACTTTTGGGTTAGTGGAGTCAAGAGGAGCTGACTTCACTACATATCAGCTAGATGGGCTTACCAGGCAGTGGTGGCGTAGATTTATTAAGACCAGACCACCTGGTTCCCCTTCGGTCACCTGGACTGAGTTCTCTAAGGCCTTCTTGTCCAGATTCATCCCTCGCAGCATCTGAGATTGCCTCTGAGACCAGTTCTATTCTACCCTCCAAGGAGGAGAGAGTTCGGTGTTTTGTTCATGGGTTGAGGCTTCATCTTTGGATTGAGACTCAGTCCATGGTCTCCATGGATCAGTCTTTTCATGATGCTGATGATCACGCCCACACTATTAAGGAGGTCTATCATGAGGCCCAAGGAGGAAGTGACAAGAGAGCTAGATGTGAGGGTAGCTAAAGTGGGTCCCGCTCTAGGTCTACAGAGGTATATGATAGGGTTCGACAATGATTTCATCAAGGAAAACCCAGTCGGCCTGTCTTGGCCTCATTGCAGAGTTCAAAGGGTGATTGGTATAGCCGAAGTTAGGTTGGCTCTAGTCAGAGTCATTTGTCCTAAGCTAGTACTTCAAGCCGTGGTGGCCGTTCTTCTGGGAGCAAATAATCTTCATGCTATTTTGAATGTGGTGAGTTAGGTCACTAGGCCAGAGATTTCCCTCTGCCTAGATGGATTGCTCTAGTTAGACAACTAGCTCTACAAGCTCCATGAGCAGAACCTTAAGCTAGGGGTCGAGGTCAAGGTCAGGACCGTTGCGGTAGATAACAGGGTATTTGGGGTGGTCCCTGAGGAGGCAGGTCAGGTGGTAGGACTGATGGCCAGGGCAGAGGCGGATGAAGCCATTTCTATGCAGCTCTAGCAAGTGCAGAGGCTGAGACATCAAATGATGTGATCATATGTACGATTCTTTTATGTCGTCAGCCTGCCTCGGCTTAATTTGACCCTGGTCCTACATATTCTTATGTGTCTGTGTATTATGCTTCTCATTTGGGTATGAGTTTTGAGCCAATGGTAGCACCGTTCGTGTGTCAACCCCCGTGGGTGAGTCTTTAGTAGTGGATCAGGTGTTTCGATCCTTCTTAGTTACTATCCAGAGGCATGACACTCGAGTTGACCTTATATTGCAAGATATGCTTAATTTCGATGTGACTCTGGGCATGGACTGGTTATCCCCCTATCACACTATTTTAGATTATTTCTCTAAGACCGTTACCTTAGCCATGCCAGGTATTCCTCCGGTGGTGTGGTAGAGCTCCATTAGTAGCACACCGATTGGAGTTATCTCTTTTATTTAGTCTCGAAGGCTAAGGGCTAGCGGATGTTTGTCCTATTTGTCATATGTATGGGATTGGAGTAGGGAGGTCCCTTTAGTGGATTCCGTGCCTACTGGCTTAAATTTTATAGATGTGTTCCCTACCGACCTACCTGGCCTACCCCAAAGCATGATATTGACTTTCTTATTGAGCTTAAGCTGGGTGCTCGGCCTATTTCCATTCCACCATATCAGATGGCTCCTGCAGAGCTTAGGGAGCTTAGTGTTCAGCTTTATGATCTCTTAGGTAAGGGATTCATTAGGCCTAGTGTATCACCTTGGGGTGCTTCGATTCTGTTTGGGAAGAGGAAGGACGATAAGCAATTGAATAAGGTGACAGTAAAGAATCGCTACTCCATGCCTAGGATTGATGATCTATTTGACCAGCTTTAGGGTGCCGTAGTGTTTTCTAAAATTGATCTGAGGTCTAGTTACCATAAGTTGAGGATTAGGGCAGCGAACATCGCAATGAATGCATTTAGGACTTGTTATGGCCACTATAAGTTTCTAGTGATGTCTCTTAGGTTGACTAATAGCCCTGCCGCCTTCATGGACTTGATGACGTGGGTGTTCAGGCGGTAACTTGATTTGTTTGTCATTGTGTTCATAGATGATATTATGTTATATTCACGAAGCAGGAGTGATCATGAGCAACATCTCAAGATTGTGCTCCAGACTTAGAGAGATAAACGACTTTATGCCAAGTTCTTAAAGTGTGAGTTTTGGCATGAGTCTATAGCACTCTTGGGGCACGTGGTGTCCAAGGATGGCATCATGGTAGATCCAGTAATGACTGAGGCTATTCATGATTGGGCTAGGCCCACTTCAATTATTGAGGTTCAGAGCTTCGCCGATTTGTACGCTACTACATACTATTTGTGGAGGGCTTCTCTACCATTGCTCCACCTTTGACTCGGTTGACTCGCCTTGATGTATCTTTTGAGTGGTCTGAGGAGTGTGAGTTGAGCTTTCTAAAGCTCAAGGAGATGCTGGCTACTGCTCTTGTATTGACTCTTACAGTTGAGTGTGAGGGCTTCACGGTCTATTGTGACTCATCCGGTATTGGTTTAGGTTGTGTTTTAATACAGTGGGCAGGGTCATTGCTGATGCATCGAGAAAGCTTAGGTTACATGAGCGCAACTGCCCTTGTAACACCCTAGTTTTTGAAAAGAAGGAAATATTCAGTTTTAAATTTTTTTCTGGTACCAGTGACAATGGAGGCCATCTACAAACCGTAAGTGGAATGACGGGCCATAGATGGGAACTGTCAATGGCCCTGCCAACTTTTTGAATTTTGAGTTTTTGAACCTTGACCTACGGATTAGCAGGACGGTTCGTAGTTCAGTTGACGGGCCGTAGATGGGTTCCGTAGATGCCTTCATGACTTAGCCAATTTTAAGTCCAAAACGAACTTTCTGAATCGATTGACGGAAGAGCAGGATGGTCTGTCAGTGGATGTACGGACCGTAGGTCCTGTCCGTCGATTGGCCCCGAAAGTTTATTTAAGGGCTTTTTGGAC
Organism: Solanum appendiculatum; assembly: GCA_018342035.1. Lineage (NCBI taxonomy): Eukaryota > Viridiplantae > Streptophyta > Magnoliopsida > Solanales > Solanaceae > Solanum > Solanum appendiculatum. The sequence continues at coordinate 487,409 of JAGDQO010000459.1, forward strand.
TTTTTCCCTAAATGTTTATTCCTTATACTAGACGATTTTGCCCCTTAACCTTGGCCCTATTTATATTTTCTAAGCCCTAACCACTTCATTTTCGAACTCTCATCTCCCAAAATATTTCTCTCTCTAGAAGAACAAGAAGGAGAAAAAGAGAGCTAGGGTTCTCATCAAGGTCATCAATCCCCTTTTATTTCGAGGCATTGGCATTGAGGTATGATAGTATTTACCATTTGGAGTCTTTCCTCCAATGGGTCCTCTTTTCCTTAAGGTTTTCAAGGTATAATCTTGCCCAAGAGAGTTAGGGTTTGACAAATTCATATGGGTTCTTCATTATGCTTTCCATTGTTGATGTTATGGTTGATAGTACACGATCTAGCATGGTAAAGTAAGCTAGTGCACGATTTAGCGTGGTTTACATGCAACTCGATGAATCCCATGAGCTTATGCTAAGTATCCCCCAATTTATGATTATGCTTATGATTGTGGGTTGATTGAGCAAAGATGAATTGCATGAACTCTTTGTGAAGTGAGTTAAGGATTATGATTATCATGCTATGCATTCCACGTAAGACTATGAATGATGAAAAGAGGATATTTTATGAAAAGATGCATGTTGAATCAAAATCTTTGATTTTCCTCGATTATGTGGGTTCCCTCCATTATGACTAAATTGGCTTGATGTATGGCTTTATAAGTAATTGCTTGCATGTTTGAGGAAGAAACTTATGAACCCATGATTTATGAGTTAAGAGCATGATGAGCTATGTAAATATGAAGCTTGTGAACTCATGCATGTTTTATGAAGTTTATGATATGTTAGTGTATTTTGTTGAGTTGTGAAAGGGTTTCTCAAATGATGCTCAACCTATGAGTGTGAAATGTTTTCTCACACGTAATGATTCATAACTTGTTGAAAGGTTTGCTCAACTAAGCTTGAATCCATGATTAATGAACTATTCTATGAAGGGACAAGAGGCGATTACCTATGTTCCCTAATGTAGACAAGAGGTGATTACCCATGTCTATCTAAGATAAAATGAACTATGATAATTCCGTGGGAAATATGCTTAGTACCGAGTGGACAAGTGGCGATTACCCATGTACCATAACCTATGTGCCACCATAGGGTGATGGTCTATGATAGACACGATCTGAGTAGTTCATGGTCTTACCTTGGCAAGTAGGACACCCTTTTCGGTGTGGGGCAGACACCGGATTCCATGTTGATAGCTCACATGGTCTTATATGTCGGTTAAGGCTATTTCCCCACAAGTTAATGAACAAGTGTTCTCATGATGATGGTTTAAAGTAAAGTAAAGAAAAGATGAAGAGCTTGTCTTGGCCATGTTTTATGCTTCATGTTTCTTATGTTCTATCATGTTTTAGCTTGGCCATTACATGTCATGATTATATGTCATTCTAGCATGGTTTATATGCCCTTTTATGTATTGCTATCATACTTGGTACTTGATTGTACTGACACATACTTTTGCCTACATTGATTCTATTGATGTAGGGCTGGGCGGTTCTTCTTATCCAACTCGGGGCTAGTTAGTTCCAGTGATAGTGAAGACTTGGTGAGGCCTCCTATGTTCGAGGACCTAACCTTGAAATTTTTCCATGCTTTCCGTTATGCTTTTTGATATTGTACTGGGCTGCGTTTCAAACCTTCATTTCTATTCTGTTATGTTAGATGGCTTGAGACATAAGTTGTAGACTTCTGTTGTTTTGTTATATAATGCTCTTTTTAATTCTTTTCTCTATTATCTTGTATGTTATGTATGCTAAGGGCTTGTGTGGGGCCTCTCGGGGTCTTGTACACCGTGTTACATCTAGGGGCTACCCTGGGTCGTGACAAAACTTGGTATTCAGAGCACAAGGTTTTAGAAAGATTCTATGATGTCTCATAAGCCACGTCGAGTAGAGTCTTGTTCATGAGTGTGAAGCGCGCCACATTTATGAATGAGAGGCTACAAGATGATTAGGAAACTCTACTTCTTCATTATCCCTAAGTCATGCATAGAGTGTTACTCTATATGCCCCTCTCTCCTAATCCTTATCCTATGCGTTTCAGGATATGGCGTCTCGAAAAGCTTATACTCGAAGGAATGCGAGAGAAAGTGAAGAGCAAGAAACTCCTCCTCAAGCTCTTCAAGTTCTGGTCGATCCTTTGGCTAGCAAGTAACCAATGCGAAGTTCAGGGATGTTTTCAGGTGTTCGCCCAAGCCGTGATGGCTCAAGCCAATAGGGAGGTTGTGGCTCCTGCGAACCCAAATGTGGGCACGACGGCGTCAAGAGTGAGGGATTTCACCCAGATGAACTCTCCAAAGTTTCACAATTCTAAAGTGGAGGAAGATCCTTAAGAGTTTATTGACGAGGTTTATAAAGTGTTAATGATCATGGGAGTGTCACCGACGGAAAAGGCAGAGTTGGCCGTCTACCAACTCAAGGGTGTCGCTCAAATTGGGTATAACCAATGGAAGAGTGAGATGGCGGTTGATGAAGGTCCTCTGGAGTGGGAGAAATTCAAGGGTGCTTTCCTCAATAGATTCTTTCCCCTTGAGATGAGGGAGGCGAAGGTACTCGAGTTCATCAACCTTCGTCAAGGAAGTAAGGGTGTGAAAGAGTATTCTTTGAAGTTCACACAGTTGGCTCGATATGCTCCTTCTATGGTCGCTGATCCTAGGGCAAGAATGAGCAAATTTGTTTCGGGAGTGTCCGAAATGGTGGTCAAGGAGTGTCGTACCGCCATGCTTATTAGTGATATGGATATTTCTCGCCTCATGATTCATGCACAACAAATAGAGGAGGAGAAGCTCAAGGAAAGGTCTAGGAACTTCAAGAGGGCTAAGACCGGTGATGGTGGGTTCTCTTAGTCAAGGTCCGATGGACATGGTCATTTTAAGCCTAGACAAAGGTTCTCTAATCAAGGGCCTTCCAATGCCCCTCCTAAGTTCAACCAAGAGAGGGTGTCTAACCCTAAGCCTCAAGGAGGAAATGTTAGTGGCTCCTCATTGCCTACTTGTGCCAAGTGTGGGAGGAAACACGAGGGTACTTGTCTAGCCGATTCGAATGCATGTTTTGGATGTGGTAGGATGGGTTATAAAGTAAGGGATTGTCCTTTGGCTACTAAGAAGGGAGGAGAAAATCATCGAAAGGCTCAACCCCAAAATCCGGCAAGTTCTAGTGGAAATCAGAAGCAAAGGTATGTTGAAAATCTTCCACTTTGATGTTTATGCTTTGCTTGATGCAGGTGCTACGTTGTCTTTTGTGACGCCTTATGTAGCTACGAAGTTTGATGTTGTTCCGGATGTGTTGTTAGATCCATTCCATGTCTCTACTCATGTTGGTGAACTATTGTGGCTAAGAGAGTCTATAGAAATTGTTCCGTCTCTTTATTTCATAGAGTCACTATGTGGATCTTGTAGAGCTTGATATGCTAGACTTTGATGTTATCCTCGGGATGGATTGGTTGCATTTTTGTTAAGCCTCTATTGATTGTAGAACCCGAATGGTCAAGTTCCAATTTCCAGATGAGCCTATCCTAGAGTGGAAAGGGGGAAATTCTTCACTTAAGGGTCAATTTGTTTCTTATCTGCAAGTTAGAAAGATGATTTCTAAGGGTTGTATGTACCATCTTGTTAGGGTGAGGGATGTGAATTCCGAAACCCCTACTCTTGAGTCAGTCCCCGTTATTAAGGAATTTCCGAAAGTGTTTCCCGATGATTTACCCGGTGTTCCTCCAGAGAGGGAAATAGACTTCGGTATTGACCTTCTCCCTGATACGTAACCTATCTCTGTTCCTCCTTATAGAATGGCTCCGGTAGAGCTTAAGGAACTAAAAGAGCAATTGAAAGATTTGTTGGATAAGGGCATCATCCGACCAAGTATTTCTCCATGGGGTGCTCTGGTCTTGTTTGTTAGAAAGAAAGATGGATCACTCCGTATGTGTATTGACTACCGCCAACTGAATAAGGTTACTATCAAGAATAAGTATCCTCTCCCGAGAATTGATGATTTGTTTGACCAACTCCAAGGGGCTAGTTATTTCTCTAAGATTGATCTTCGTTCGGGCTATCACCAATTAAAGGTAAGGGATGATGACATTTCAAAAACAGCTTTCCGGACAAGATATGGGCACTATGAGTTTCTAGTGATGTCTTTCGAGTTGACTAATGCTCCAGCCGCATTTATGGATTTGATGAATCGGGTGTTTAGACAGTACCTTGATATGTTCGTCATTGTGTTTATAGATGATATCTTGATTTACTCAAGGAGTGATAGTGAGCATGCTGATCATTTGAGGATTGTGTTACAAGTTCTCAAGGACCAACAACTCCTTGCTAAGTTCGAGAAATGTGAGTTTTGGTTAAGATCCGTAGCCTTCCTTGGATACATTGTTTTCGGTAAGGGTGTCGAGGTAGATCCTAAGAAGACGGATGCGGTTAAGAATTGGCCTAGACCTCTATCACCTTTGGATATTCGTAGTTTCTTGGGTTTAGCCGGTTACTATCGAAGGTTTGTTGAAGGGTTTTCTTCAATTGCTTCAACTTTGATGGCTCTAACTCAAAAGAAGGCTAAGTTTTCTTGGTCCGAAAGGTGTGAAGCGAGTTTTCAAGAGTTGAAAGATAGACTTACCTCGGCTCCTGTGTTGACCGTACCGGAAGGGTCCGATGGGTTTGTGGTCTATTGTGATGCTTCCAGAATTGGGTTGGGGTGTGTACTTATCCAAAATGGGAAAGTCATTGCTTATGCTTCAAGGCAACTAAAGGTGCATGAAAAGAATTACCCTACTCACGATTTGGAGCTAGCGGCAGTTGTGTTTGCTCTAAAGATATGGTGGCACTACTTGTATGGTGTCCATGTTGACATCTTTACCGACCATAAGAGTTTGCAATATGTATTTAAGCAAGAGGATCTAAATCTTCGCCAACGAAGGTGACTTGAACTATTAAAGGACTATGACATGAATGTCCTCTATCACCCTCGCAAGGCTAACGTGGTGGCAGATGCACTTAGTCGGATGTCAATGGGTAGTGTTGCCCATATTGAAGATGGTAAAAGGGAACTAGTTTGTGATGTTCATAGATTGGCTCGTTTGGGTGTGCGATTAGTTGATTCCACCCAAGGTGGTGTTATGGTCCACAATGGTTCAGAATCTTCCTATGTACAGGATGTGAAAGCTAAGCAAGATCTTGATCAGAACCTTGTCGAATTGAAAGAAGCGGTGCTAAAGAAGTCCGTTGAGGCTTTCTCCCAAGGGGGAGATGGAGTGCTCAGATATCAGGATTGTTTATGTGTCCCTAATGTAGATGACCTAAGAGGGCAAATCTTGATTGAGGCCCATGGTTCTCGTTATTTCATTACCCGGAAGCTACCAAGATGTACTGTGACTTGCGGGAGATCTATTGGTGGAATGGGATGAAGAAGGACATTGTGGGATTTGTGTCTAGATGTCCTAATTGCCAACAGGTGAAAGTTCAACACCAAAGACCAGGGGGTCTATCACAAGATATTGACATTTCTACTTGGAAGTCGAAAGATGTGAACATGGACTTTATTGATGGCTTGCCGCGCACTCGGCGCCAGTATGATTCGATTTGGGTGGTTGTAGATCGTATGACGAAATCAACCCATTTCTTTCCCGTCAAGGTTTCTTACTCGGCGGAGGATTATGCTAAGTTGTACTTGAGGGAGATGGTTAGGTTGCATGGAGTTCCTTTATCCATTATCTCCGATCGTGGTACACAGTTTACTTCTCAGTTTTGGAAATCTTTCCAAAAGGGCCTTAATACTCGTGTTAGGCTTAACACAGCCATTCATCCCCAAACCGATGGGCAAGCAGAGCGTACCATCCAAACTTTGGAAGATATGTTGAGAGCTTGTGCAATAGACTTCAAGGGTAATTGGGATGATCAATTGCCTTTGGTTGAGTTTGCTTATAATAACAGCTACCATTCTAGTATTGGTATGACTCCATTTGAAGATCTCTATGGTAGGAGGTGTAGATCTCCCATAGGTTGGTTTGAAATTGGGGAGGTTGCTTTGATAGGCCCTGAGTTAGTGCATAAGGCTATCGAGAAAGTTCGGCTTATTAGAGAAAAGCTTAAAACGGCTCAAAGTCGACAAAAGTCTTATTCCGATGTCAGAAGAAGAGAATTAGAATTTGATGTTGATGATTGGGTTTACTTGAAAATTTCACCTATGAAGGGGGTAATGAGATTTGGGAAGAAAGGGAAGCTTAGTCCTCGTTATGTAAGCCCATATCAGATTTTGAGGCATATTGATAAGGTTGTCTATGAGCTCGAATTGCCTAGTGAGTTGGCATCAGTGCATCCGGTTTTCCATGTCTCATTGTTGAGAAAGTGTGTTGGTGATCCGAACTCTGTAGTGCCAATAGAGACTCTTGGCATTAAGGATAGCCTTTCTTATGAAGAGGTTCCGGTTGAGATTCTAGACCGACAAGTCCGGAAGTTGAGAAATAAAGAAGTTGCTTTCGTGAAAGTTCTATGGAGGAATCAATTAGTTGAGGGTGCTACTTGGGAGGCCGAGGTCGATATGATGTTCCGCTATCCTCATCTTTTTCCTTCTGATCCTCCTATAGTTTGAGGTACCTAGTTCCTCATGGTTCATTCTTGTGGTCTCATGTGTCATAGTTGTATCCATGATTCCTTGATTTATGCATGTTCATATGTGCATTGAGTATGAGTTACATAAAGTCTTCATGAATTTTGTATTGAGCATGCTTTAGCTTGGAGTTGATGTTTCCTCCTCGGATATGTGCATTTTCGTGCTTGCATGCTAGGTTGGGTTGTTAGTCAGAGTCTATCGCCCTTCTCAGGATATCCAGGTTCTCATTCGAGGACGAATGTCCCCAAGGGGGAGATATTGTAACACCCCAATTTTTGAAAAGAAGGAAAAATGCAGTTTTAATTTTTTTTCTGGTGCCAGTGACGATGGAGGCCATCTACAGACCGTAAGTGGAGTGACGGGCCATAGATGGGAACCGTCGATGGCCCTGCCAACTTATGAATTTTGAGTTTCTGAACCTTGACCTACGGATTAGCAGGACGGTTGTAGTTCAGTTGACGGGCCGTAGATAGGTTCCGTAGATGCCTTCAAGACTTAGCCAATTTTCAGTCCATAAATGAACTTTCTGAATCGATTGACGGAAGAGCAGGACGGTCCATCAGTGGATGTACAGACCGTAGGTCCTGTCCATCGATTGGCCCCGACAGTTTATTTAAGGGCTTTTTGGACTTTTTCCCTAAATGTTTATTCCTTATACTAGACGATTTTGCCCCTTAACCTTGGCCCTATTTATATTTTCTAAGCCCTAACCCCTTCATTTTCGAACTCTCATCTCCCAAAATATTTCTCTCTCTAGAAGAACAAGAAGGAGAAAAAGAGAGCTAGGGTTCTCATCAAGGTCATCAATCCCCTTTTATTTCGAGGCATTGGCATTGAGGTATGATAGTATTTACCATTTGGAGTCTTTCCTCCAATGGGTCCTCTTTTCCTTAAGGTTTTCAAGGTATAGTCTTGCCAAGAGCGTTAGGGTTTGACAAATTCTTATGGGTTCTTCATTATGCTTTCCATTGTTGATGTTATGGTTGATAGTGCACGATCTAGCATGGTAAAGTAAGCTAGTGCACGATTTAGCGTGGTTTACATGCAACTCGATGAATCCCATGAGCTTATGCTAAGTATTCCCCAATTTATGATTATGCTTATGATTGTGGGTTGATTGAGCAAAGATGAATTGCATGAACTCTTTGTGAAGTGAGTTAAGGATTATGATTATCAAGCTATGCATTCCACGTAAGACTATGAATGATGAAAAGAGGATATTTTATGAAAAGATGCATGTTGAATCAAAATCTATGATTTTCCTCTATTATGTGGGTTCCATCAATTATGACTAAATTTCCTTGATGTATGGCTTTCTAAGTAATTGTTTGCATGTTTGAGGAAGAAGCTTATGAACCCATGATTTATGAGTTAAGAGCATGATGAGCTATGTAAATATGAAGCTTGTGAACTCATGCATGTATTATGAATATTATGATATGTTAGTGCATTTTGTTGAGTTGTGAAAGGGTTTCTCGTGTAATGCTCAACCTATGAGTGTGAAAGGTTTTCTCACACTTAATGATTCATAACTTGTTGAAAGGTTTGCTCAACTAAGCTTGAATCCATGATTCATGAACTATTCTTTGAAGGGACAAGAGGTGATTACCTATGTTCCCTAATGTAGACAAGAGGCGATTACCCATGTCTATCTAAGATAAAATGAACTATGATAATTCCGTGGGAAATATGCTTAGTACCGAGTGGACAAGTGGCGATTACCCATGTCCCATAACCTATGTGCCACCATAGGGCGATGGTTATGATAGACACGATCTGAGCAGTTCATGGTCTTACCTTGGCAAGTAGGACACCCCTTTTCGGTGTGGGGCAGACACCGGATTCCATGTTGATAGCTCACATGGTCTTATATGTCGGTTAACGCTATTTCCCCGCAAGTTAATGAACAAGTATTCTCATGATGATGGTTTAAAGTAAAGTAAAGAAAAGATGAAGAGCTTGTCTTGGCCATGTTTTATGCTTCATGTTTTTTATGTTCTATCATGTTTTAGCTTGGCCATTACATGTCATGATTATATGTCATTCTAGCATGGTTTATATGCCCTTTTATGTATTGCTATCATACTTGGTACTTGAATATACTAACGCATACTTTTGCCTACATTGATTCTATTAATGTAGGGTTGGGCGGTTCTTCTCATCCCACTCGTGGCTAGTCAGTTCCAGTGATAGTGAAGACTTGGTGAGGCCTCCTATGTTCTAGGACCTAACCTTGTTATTTTTTTCATGCTTTTTGTTATGCTTTTTGATATTGTACTGTGCTGCGTCCCAAACCTTAATTTCTATTATGTTATGTTAGATGGCTTGAGACGTAAGTTGTAGACTTCCGATGTTTTGTTATATAATGCTCTTTTTAATTCTTTTCTCTATTATCTTGTATGTTATGTATGCTAAGGGCTTATGTGGGGCCTCTCGGGGTCTTGTACGCCGTGTTACATCTAGGGGCTACCCTGGGTCGTGACAACCCTACTCATGACTTGTAGTTGGCATCGGTAGTTTACATGCTTAAGATCGGGAAGCACTACCTGTATGGTGTTTGTTGTGAAATCTACACTGATCACAAGATTCTTCAGTATATTATGAGCCAGAGGGATCATAATTCGAGACAGCATTGCTGGGTTGAGCTTCTAAAGGACTATGACCTCTCTATAATCTAACATCCGAGCAAGACGAATGAAGTAGCAAGACATCTTGAGTCAGAAGCTAGTGAGTAAGGGAAGTCTAGCCTTGCTACTTATGGTAGAGCGACCTTTAGCTTTGGACATTTAGTCCTTAGCTAATCAAATATTTTGATTGGATGTTTTAGATTCTAGGAGTGTTCTAGCCTATGTGGGAGTTCAGTCCTCTCTACTTGATCAGATCTGTACCCGACAGTTTGAGGATGAGGCCTTGGTGGCAATTTGAGATCGTGTGATAGCATGTGATGCCTGTCAGGTTACCTTGGATTCAGATGGGGTTTTTAGGTTTGTAGGTTGTATTTGTGTTCCAATAGTTCAGTTGATACTTCAGGAGGCCTATGATTCTAGATATTCTATCCATCTGGGCACCACAATGATGCATAGTGTCTTGAGGCAGCATTACTGGTTTAGTTGTATGAGGAGAGATATTGTAGAATATGTATATCATTGCCTTAGTTGCCAGCAGGTAAAGCCGAGCATTTGAGAACTGGTGGTGAGTTTCAGAGATTACCCATTCTGATGTGGAAGTTGGACCGCATCGCCATGGACTTTGTCGCAGGTTTACCTAAGACTTCTAGAGGTGTTAATAGCATTTGGGTCATCGTTGATCGACTGAAAAAGTCAGTTCATTTCCTCCCTGTTCAATCTTCATTCAACACCAAGAGGATAGCCGTATCTCTATTCATGAGGTGGTTCCTCTTCATGGTGTGCCGGTCTATTATATAAGATTGGGTGCTCAGCTCTCTTCTTGCTTTTGGAGGAGGTTTCAGGATGAGTTGGGCACTCGTGTTGACCTTATCACATCCTTCCACCCACCGACTGGCATATACTTGATTTAGTAGGCTTTGGAGTAGGTCACAGTGATTTCAGGATGGGCTTTGGACAACTCAGAGTAGGCACCTGAGTTATGTGGATCGTAGGCGGTGACCTTTGAGGTTCTCTAGTTGTGGTAGAGTTTTCTCTGCGTGTCACCCATGAAAGGCTTGATGAAATTTAGAAGGCGGGGCAAGCTTAGCCACTGGTATATTTGGCCTTTTGAGATCCCCCGAACGGTTGGGGATGTTGCATATGAGTTAGCTTTGCCTCCAATGTTCTTCGCTATCCATCCAGTATTTCATGTCCTGATGCTGTGCCGGTATGTTCCAGATGAATCTCATGTGCTTTAGTATGATGTAGTAAGTTGGGTGATTGCTTGACCTTTGTAGAGGAGCCATTTGCTATTTTTGCTAGAGATGAGCTGCGATTGTGCTCGAGAGCTATTCTTGTGGTTAAAGTCCGTTGGAGGCATCTTCCAGTTGAAGAAGCTACCTGGGAGATGGAGCATGATATACGGGAGCAATTGCTTGGCTTGTTTGAGCCTATACTTCTTGACCCTTACTTTCACGAACGAAAGTTCTTTTTAGTAGTAGATGCTGTAATGACCTACAGGTCATTTAGGTGTTTATGCCTCATGCTCATCATTTAGAGCTTTCCTGTAGCGGCCCCAAGTCATTTATGACTTGCTGGGACTGATAGTTCAGTAACCTGGTCATTCGATTAATTTTTCAGTGAGTTTTAGTGTTTTAGAGATTTTGAACCTTGAACGGTTAGTTTTGGTCAAAAGTTTAGGAAAATGACCTCAGAATCCAATTTTGAGGATTCCATAATCTCTTGATAGGTATTTTTAGGCTAGTAGCATGGTCGGCATGACTCCCGAGGCTTTCAGTGAGAGTCTAAGCGATTATGTATTTTAACTTTTAAATTAAGGCCTAAGTTTGACTTTAGTCAACATTGTGAGTAAACGAGCTCTAATGAAAATTCTATCAGTGCGATTAGCTCCAGAATATTAAATTTGGTCTAGAATGACCCTTCGTTTGGATCCCAGGGTTATTGAGCTAATTCCAAGCCTCCTTGTGGATTTTCGCTTACGACAGAGTTTAGGTGAGAGACCCACTTTTTTTCGAGATGATCTCATATGGGAATTTTGACTACCCTATTGAGTCTAGAATATGGAATTTGGTAGGGTTTCCTATCTCATTTGCATTCACGGGCTTCCAAATGAATCCCGGGCACCCCGTCGGAGAATTCAAGGTTTAGACAAACCAGCTGAAGTACTGATATCGGGTGTAGGATTTTAGCGACTAGAAATTAGACTTTTAGCGACCAGAATTAGACTTTTAGCGACCAGATCTGGGCTATTTATATAGCATATTTGCAGCCTTAATTCTTCTTTTAAAAGGTGATTTATCTCTCATTCGAGCTTCGATTTGAGTGATTCGATGTCCTGGGTGATCATTGGTAGTGTCGCTACATTGTGAAGTGATCTGGAGCTGTTGAAGGACTTTCGTTTGAGGTGAATTTTGTGATTGAACTGCTGCCCCGTCACTCTTTGTTGCTTCACTTGTTGATTATTTGCATGTGTTGTTGTGGTCTATTTTAGACCTCTGATTGTGTTCATATTTAGAACACAAGTTTGTGGCGTAGTTTAGGACCTGTTGATGGATTCAATACTAAAAATTCTGGCGCGGGTCCTACGATTCTCATTTGACTCTAAAAATTGGTCCAGCTCTATTTTGGGTGATTTTTGTGTTTAAACGACCGTATTGACATTGTGATCCTATTTTTGATAGCGAGGTAGCATTTAGAGGCCGTTCGGAAGGCAAAAGCTCGAACCTTGGGATTTAGCACACGCAACCGGCCTACACGTAGGCTCCGGCTTCCTTTCTATTAAGATTGAGCATGAATGTGTAAATTCATGATGATCAGTGTGAATTAGGGGCGGGTACCTAGTTCTTTATGCTTTTCCTCTTAGAAACCATGATTTAGGGTTGATTACTACTGTATCGAGGGTAGAAGTAGGCTAGTAGGGTTTGTTGTGTGACTTGCACGCTATGTGAAATTACTTGAGTTTTATTTGTTTTCAGATGCATGTTTGGTCTTAGCAAAGGATAGGCTAGTGTTACCTTAGACTCTCAAACCTTGTGGCTTGCTTTATCTCCGAGGTCGATTCAGACTGACTAGGTCTTTGTAGACTTGAATAGCAGACTTGAGTCTGATAGTCTGAGCCTTAGCTTAGGCGTTATCATTGCTTTTTGAACTTCTGCACTCTCTCTCTCCCTATTTTTATGACTCCGAGGTGTTACCAGAGGTTCGTGCTATCACGATGCTTGGAGATTGAGATGTCCTTAGCTGGGAGCCCTTTGTTGATACATGTAGGAGTGGTTATCGATCCATGGTGGCTTGGATCCTACTTGATATCCTCCTCGGAGTTGATACGCCCCCGAGTCACTCTTTCTAGCTAGGCGGTATGCCCCTGGGAGTGGACTAGATGCCTGGTGGCCTTGGTATCTGAAATCCTCTATAGAGTCAACACACCCCCGAGTCACTCTTCCTAGCTTGGCGGTACACCCTTAGGGGTGGACAATCTGGCTGGGTGACCTGGATTGGTTGTAACACTTGCTAGCTGGGCTAGGAGTTGACTAGTTGTATTGATTGTCACTCTTGCTAGCTAGGCTGGGAGTTGACTGGTTCTTGGTTATTTGGGCTGGGATCCCAATTGATGTGCTTGGATTAAGATCTTTGTTACTTTTCTTTCTTTTAGACTTAGCTATTTTGTACCTATCGAGCTTCTGAGGTTAGTACAAAAATTTACTTAAACTTGCACACGAGTGTACCTTTTGGTCTAATGGGGTCCAGGTAGGTTTAGTTTAGCTGTACTTAGATTTACTTTCTATATACTCGTGTCCCTTCTTTCTTTCCTGCTTTGAGCTTTGTTTGTGTTTAGATTCTATCTTTTATGATTGTCTTTACCTTTCTTGATAGTCAGCCTATGATGCTTACTGAGTACCTTATTTAGGTACTTAAGCTGCATTCTATGTCTTTTTCGTGATACATGTCCTAGTACAAGCTACTAGTGGTGATCGTTCGTGCCATCTTTTGCAGCTTGTGGATATCGGAGACGAGGGTGAGCCCTTGGCATCCTAGACTAGCCTGTCTCTTCTATACATATGTTAGCTTGTCTTTCGCCTTTGAGATGACTTGTTGTGGTCCACTTTTGGGACTTGTATTTGTTCTTACTAGATATATCTATACTCGTGATTTCCAGGTTATGGGAAGGTTTCCATTATATATAGCTTTGGGTTTGCTTTCCCTTTCTATCTTTTCTTATTATCAGTATTATTTCTTGTCTAGTTCTTTCCTTATATCTATTACTCGCGTTCTGGGTACGAGTTTGCTTTCAAACTGGTGGGTTATGGTAGGTGCCATCATGACTCGAGGGATCGGGTTGTGACAAAGTGGATATTGCATAATTTGTGGTTAAATGTCCAAATTGACAACAAAAAAAAGTCAAGCATCAGAAATCGAGAGGTTTGTCTCAAGGCATTAGTATTTTTACTTAGAAGTGGGAAGACATGAATATGAATTTCATTACCGGTTTACCCCACACTCGGCAACAACACGATTTGATTTGGGTCAGTGTGGATCGTATAACGAAGTCAAGTCATTTCATTCCCGTAAAGACTTTTTATTTTGTGGAAAATTATGGTTAGTTGTATATCCGAGAAATGTTTAGGTGGCACAGAGTGCTTCTATCCATTATATCCGATCGAGGTATCAAATTTACTTCACATTTTTGGAGGTCTTTCCAAAAAGGCATCGATGGTCAAGCCGAGCATACTATTTAGATATTGGAACATATGTTGAGTGCTTAAGTGATTGAGTCAAGGGTAAGTGGGACGATCATTTGTCTTTGATCGAGTTTGCTTATAATTATAGTTATCATTCGAGTATTAGTATGGCTCCATTTGAGCCTCACTATGTAGGAGGTGTAGGTCTCCTATTGGTTTGTTTTAAGTTGGCAAGGTCGCTTTAATAGGGCCCGAGTTGGTTCTTGAGGCTATTGAGAAGGTTTGACTTATTAGAAAAAGGTTGAAAATGGTTAAAAGTCGACAAAAGTTTTATGACGATGTTAGAAGAAGAGAGCTTGAATTCGATCTTGATGATTAGGTTTACTTGAAAATCTTACCTATGAAGGGTGTGATGAGGTTTGAAAAGAAAAGGAGGCTTAGTCCCCATTATGTGGGCCCATATAAGATTTTGAGGAGTATTGGTAAGGTAGCTTATGAGTTGGATTTGCCTTCTCATTTGGCATCGGTGTATCCGGTGTTCCATGTCTCTTTGTTGAAAAAGTGCATTGGTGATCCGATGTCTATTATGCCATTGGAGAGCGTTGGCATTAAGGAGAATCTTTCTTATGAAGAGGTTCTGGTTGAAATCTTAGATCGTCATGTCCGAAAATTGAGAAATAAAGAAGTTGCATTCGTGAAAGTTCTTTAGAGGAATCAATTAGTTGAGGTTGCTACCTAGGAAGCCAAAGCCAATATGATGTCCCGGTATCCTCCGCTCCTATTCTAGCTTTAGGTATTAAGTTCCTCATTGTTCATTCTTTTGGGTTCATGTGTCTTAGTAATTCTCATGTTTCTATATGCATGCATATTTCATGAAAGTTGTTTTAAAGTTATGTTTTAGCTTGGAGTCGATTACTCCTTGGTTTTATGCATTTTGATGTGAATTGCATTTATATTGGATTGTTAGATCTCTCTACTTTACTCATTCTAGCTTGAGTCCCATTTGAGGACGAATGTTCCCAAGGAGGAAATATTGTAACACATAAGAATTTTGCAGTTCAGTGTGTAAAGAAAAGTTGCAGAAAATGGTCTGGTGCCGGTTTCTACGGATCAGTCTACGGTCCATAGGAAGTTCTACAGTTTTTAGAACTATGTTGTAGGAATGGCCTTGGATGTTTTGAAAATATGATTCTCTAAACCTTTCTTATGGACCACTAGGAATGTCCGTAGAAGGTTGCACCAGCAATAGGACAGGCTCGTAGGAGTAGTTTGGACATAGAGATATCATGGATACTTTTTGGATTCTACAATGAGGTCCTACGTATCGTATAAAGCTCCATGGATCGTAGGAATGGTTTCGTGGAAAACTGTTTAGGATGTTGAGTTCCAATGTCAGTTCTACGGTTGACCAAGACAGTTCATAGAAAATTTTACAAATCGTAGGTCCAACCATAGACACGGTTGACAGTTTTTGATTAATGGTGTTTTGGTCTTTTCATTCCCATTTAACCCCTAAACTATGTTATTTTTGCACTATAACTACCCCTATAACTGAATTTACTCTTAAAGTTTATCCCATTCCCTCTCATTCACTCAAATCCCCAAATTCCCCAAAGCCTTCTTCTTCGATTCTCTCTCAAGAACTCTTAAGGAAAAGTTAGGGTTTCATCAAGCTTCAAGGTTTCTTCCTTTATTTCTAGGGATTTGATTACCCAAGGTATGTGGGAACTTCACCAATGAATTCCTTTCATCCATTGGGTTCCAAAAGAATCTTAATTCTCCAATCGAATTTCATACAATTCTCTTAGGGTTTCATGCTATTCTCCATGGGTTCAATTTATTATGATTCAACTACCTATACCCATCTTATTATGAATGATTCGACTCAATTACATACTTTCTAATAGGTTTTGTATGAACTGATAACGATCAAATGTCCTCCTTAAAACAAATTAAAAGGGATAACGATCGTTGTCAATAAAAACCTAACGAAGAGTCGGGTTGAATCCCACAGGGAACGGTATATCGTAGAAATTCATATCATGAAATTTTGAATGTAAAATTGTTGATTTTTAATATTAAGAAAAAGTGGGTGGATAATTTCACCAATTTAATATAAAGCTTTGGTTATAAATTATCCCAATTAAACTAAAATTTCAGAGAGTTTAAGAATTAAAAAATAATCTAGGGGTGCGAGGATAGGAAATCAATCTCACATAGGGGTGATTGTGCTGCTCTACAGTGACAGACATTCATGAATAGGCTAGGCCATCTTCAATGACGCTAATTATCTTTCGATCTCGAAGCACCTATGCATAGAATATCCTTTCGATCTCATCAAAATGCCAATCTAAATAACCCAATATCTTACTCTATTCTCTCTTTTGATGTAAAAATAGGGAAAATAGATCCGACCCATAATCTCAATTTTCAAGCAAGTTACAGACATCAAACCTAACTGCTAGTATTGGACTCATTACCCACTCCAATCAATCTCTTTCGAGCATTGACCGAAGATCGAAAGTAGGAATTAAGTTTGCAACCTTAACCTCTAAATTAAGCCCATGCTAATTAGTCCAAATTCATGTATGAACAATAGCAGAACATAGCATAGCACAATACCCACTACATTAAATCAACACCCAATCCCATAATTGCAATCCTAGATCTTAGGGTTTTAGCCACCTATCACAAAAAGTAAAGAAAGTAAACCTTCCATGAAAGCAACCACGGGTAACATGAAATTAAGCAATTACAAGTAAACCCACTTTGGATTCAACTTCAATTTATCAAATTCAAGTGAAAAGTTGAAAACCCCCAAAACATAGAAAGTGTTCTTCCCAAAGGTTAAGTGTTTTCTCTCTCTAAAATTCAAAACTCTCAATTCTATAATAATCTCCCATCTAAACTCCCTATTGGGCTATTTGTAGGTTCCAAAAATTAGGCCCAAAAACTCAGTGCTTGTCTACTTAGGTGATGCTAGTCGGGCTCACCGAGTCCGTTCGGTGAATTACCTTTGATGCTTTAGTTCACCTATTTTTGCTATAGGCTTTAGGTGTTTGAACCTCAGTTGGGGAACTCGGTTGAGTCAGGCTATCACGCTCTGCTCATTGCAGAGTACAACCTTAGTTCTCATTTCAAGCATCTAATTTTTCTCCTTGCACTGCCACTTTCGGTGAGGATCAACAAGTTCGCTATTCTCATTCAGCGTATCGCCTTATCTGTGGGAGTTCACCAACCTGTTTGATAAACACCAGTGCTATGCACTGTCATTTTTTGATAAGGTCGGGATCACAAGGTGATCCACGGTACCCCGTAGACGTGACATGGCATACAAGACCCCGAAAGGCCTCATACAAGCCTCTTAGCATACATGCATACAAGATCATAAAAAAGAATTAAGAGTTCAAAAGATAATGTCATATCAAAGCTTTTTAAGAAAATAGCGGAAGTTTACATCAAATGTCTCAAAGCCAATCTAATATAAGAATGAGAAACAACATTTGGGACGTAACCCAATACAATGTCAAAAATGAAAGAACATAAAGGTAGAGCAACTAGGCTATGTCCTCGAATGGATGAGGACTCACCAAGTCTTCAACAATCCTTCTACTAAGCTCTAGCCACGAGTAGATGGAGAATCGCCAAGCCCTATATTAACATTTCAATGTAAGCAAGAGTATGCGTCAGTACAATCAAGTACCAAGTATGATAGCAATGCACATAAACAATTAAAACATGCTAAAACGGGACATTTTCGTGACATGATATGACAAAACTAAACATGATAAAGGTTAGAAAACATAAGGCATAAACCATGGTAAAAGCAAGCTAAACATCTTCACTTTACTTGAGGAACATCATAACAATGCTTTAGTTCATTGCTTGTGGGAGGTAGCCTTAACCTACATGTAAGACCATGTGAGCTAACAACATGGAATCCAATATCTAACCCCACATAGATAGGGCCATCCTACTTGCCAAGGTAGGACCCTTTACTTAACATATAGCTTACGTGGATCCACTAGCTAGTGTCTATCATAGACCATTATCCTATGGTGGCACATAGTTTATGGGACATGGGTAATCGCCACTTGTCCACTCGGTGCTAAGAATAATTCCCACGGATTAGACACAGTTCAATTATCATAAGTAGACATGGGTAGTCGCCTCTTGTCTACATTAGGGAGAATGGGTGATCGCCTCTTGTCCCTTCATTAGAATAGCTCCTTAATCATCAATTCAAAGTTAGTTGAGCAAACCTTTCAACAAGTTATGAATCATTACACGTGAGAAAACCTTTCACATTCATATGTTAGGTAATATATGAGAATTTCCTTTCACAACACAACAACAACATTAACATATCAGAAACTTTGATGCTTTAATCTAAAAGAACCCTTAATTCATCATTAGCTTCATAAGAGACATGCATAATTTCATAAGCTTCATCTTCACATAGTTCATCATGCTCATAACTTACAAATCATAGGGTCCACATAGATTCATGATAATTCCTCTTAAATCATGCAGTTCAATGCAAATTCATACTTAGAACACCATAAACAAGGCAATTTGATCATAATTGAAGGAACCCACATAATAGAGGAAAATCATAGATTTTGATTAAACATGCTTACTTTCATAAAATCATCCATAAGTCATTCATAATCTCATCATGAAAAGTCTTAGGTTAGGAATCATAATCCATACATGGATTCATTGAGATTTCATAGAATTCATCACTTCATAATTCAACCCACCAACAAAGCATAAATTTCGAAATTGGGGGAATTGGCATGGATTCATGGGGATTCATCTAAATTCATGAAATTCAACTCAATTCATACTTCAAAGTTCATAAAAAAAATCAATTGAATCAATATTACAAGGTACCCATGACATGGAAGAAGGCCCCTAATTCAATTAATGACTTGTAACTTAAACATTGGAGATTTTAGGGATCCCATGGAGGAAAGGGCTCCATGGATGAACACTATCATACCTTAGGGTCTCAATTCCTTAAGCAATTGATGAAGAAAAGCTTGATTTCTTGAACCCTAGCTTGCCCTATTCTTTTTCTTCTTCTATTTTCTAGAGAGAGAATATTTGAGAGAGGAGAATTTGGGTAATTTTGTAAAGTAATTGGAAAAGGTAGATTTTAGGATTAGAAAGGCTTATATAGTGTTAGGTGAGGTTATAAACCGACTTAGTTTAGTAAATAGACTATTAGGTTAAAAGACCAAATGATCCCTTTGAAATAACTGTCGAGCCCCTACCTACGGTTGGACCTACGGTCAGTAGGTAGACCTACGACCCGTCCTATCCTTCTGTAGGTAGATTCAAAGACAACCATTTTGGACCCTGCAATGACGGGTCCTATCTACTGCTTGTACATCGAACCACGGACCGTTCATGGCAATTTTAGGTCTAAACTTATGGCGTAAGAATTTAACTAAGTCTGGAGGAGACCTACGAGACCCATCTACGACTCGTTGAAAGATCGACGGGCCATCCTGGTAGACTTTCATTAAGGTTCTGGAACTTGACATTTTACAGACATTCAGTGGCCCAACTATGGTTCCCACCTACGGTCCGTCAGTCCATCTACGGTCCGTAGGTGGCCTCTGTCGTCACTGGCGCAAGAATCTGCAACTTTCTTCTTCCAAAATCTGAGGTGTTACAATATCTCCCCCTTGGGAACATTTGTCCTCGAATGAGAATCAAGACATCATAAGGAGGGTAAGAAGCAAGAGCTAACAACCCAACCTAGAATGCAATCACATAAATGCACATATCAGAGGAGGAAACATCAACTCCAAGCTAAAGCATGTTCAACACATCATTTCATGAAGACTTTATGCAACTCATACTCAATGCACATAATCATAGATAAATCAATCAAGCTAGCTCATTTTCACAACATTAGACTCTTTATGAACATGCATAATTAAGGAATCATGGAAATAACTAAGACACATGAAAACAAGGAATGAACCATGAGGAACTAAGTACCTCAAGCTAGAGTAGGATTGGAGGGAAAGAGATGCTGATATCGGGACACCATATCGGCCTCGGCCTCCCAAGTAGCACCCTCAACTAATTGATTCCTCCAAAGATGGAAGCAACTTCTTTATTTCTTAACTTCCAAACTTGCCGGTCTAAAATCTCAACCGGAACTTCTTCATAGGAAAGACTATCCTTTATGCAAAGATTCTCTAATGGCACTATAGACGTAGGATCACCAACACATTTCTTCAACAATGAGACATGGAAAACCGGATTCACCAATGCCAAATCATTAGGCAAATCAAGTTCATAAGCAACCTTACCAACACGCCTCAAAATTTGATATGGGCCTACATAGTGGGGACTAAGCTTTCCTTTCTTCCCAAATCTCATTACACCCTTCATGGGTGAAATTTTCAAGTAAACCCAAGCATCAACATCAAATTCTAAATCTCTCCTTCTAACATCGGCATAGGACTTTTGTCGACTTTGAGCCATTTTCAACCTTTCTCTAATAAGCCGAACTTTATCCATAGCCTCATGTACCAAGTCGGGACCTATCAAAGCAACTTCACCAACTTCAAACCAACCTATAGGAGATCTACACCTCCTTCCATAGAGAGCCTCAAATGGAGCCATACCAATACTAGAATGGTAGCTATTATTATACGCAAATTCAATCAAAGGCAAATGATCATCCCAATTACCCTCAAAATCAATCACACAAGCTCTCAACATATCTTCCAAAGTTCTGATAGTACGTTCCACTTGCTCATTAGTTTGAGGATGAAAGGTCGTACTAAGCTTAACACGAGTACCAAGGTCCTTTTGGAAAGATTTCCAAAATTGAGAAGTGAATTGTGCCCCACGATCAGAGATAATGGATAAAGGCACTCCATGCAACCTAACCATTTCCCTCAAGTACAACTTGGCATAATCCTCCACCGAATAAGAAGCATTGAAGGGAATGAAATAGGCTGATTTCGTCATACGATCCACAATAACCCAAATCGAATCATATTGTCGCCAGGTGTGTGGTAAACCAACAATGAAGTCCATATTCACATCTTCCCACTTCCAAGTAGGAATACTAAAATATTGGGTCAAACCTCTCGGCTTTTGATGCTCAACTTTCACTTGTTGACAGTTAGGACATTTAGCTACAAATTCCACAATATCCTTCTTCATCCCATTCCACCAATAGATCTCTCGCAAATCATGGTACATCTTGGTAGTTCTGGGTGAATGGAATATCGAGAGCTACGGGCTTCAAATAAAAATTTTCCTCTTAAGTCATCTACATCGGGGACACACAAACGACCTTGATATCAAAGTACACCATCTCTCCCTTGGGAGAAAGCCTCAACGGACATTTTGAGCTCTGCTTCTTTCAACTCAACCAAATTAGGATCAAGATCATGTTTAGCCTTCACATCATGCACAAAGGACGATTTGGAACCATTGTGAACCATAACACCACCTTTAGTGGAATCAATCAATCGAACACCCAATCGGGCCAATCTATGAACATCACAAACCAACTCTTTATTACCATCCTCAACATGAGCAACAATACCCATAGATAACCGACTAAGAGAATCCGCCACCACATTAGCCTTGTCGGGGTGATAGAGGACACTCATGTCATAGTCTTTTAACAACTCAAGTCACCTCCTTTGGCAAAGATTTAGATCTTTTTGTTTAAACACATATTGAAAACTCTTGTGGTCGGTAAAGATGTCAACATGCACACCATACAAATAATGCCTCCAAATCTTTAAAGCAAACACAACCGCCGCTAATTCTAAATCATGAGTAGGATAGTTCTTTTCATGCACCTTTAGTTGCCTTGAAGCATAAGGGATAAATTTTCCATTTTGCATAAGAACACATCCTAGCCAAATTCTTGAGGCATCACAATAAACCACAAAACCATCAGACCCTTCAGGTATAGTCAATATCGGAGCCGAGGTAAGTCTATCCTTCAACTCTTGAAAACTCTTCTCACACGCTTCGGACCAAGTTAACTTAGCCTTCTGTTGAGTCAAAGCCGTCAATGGAGAAGCAATCGAAGAAAACCCTTCAAAAAATGACCTATAATAGCCGGCTAAACCCAAGAAACTACGAATATTCAAAGGAGATAGAGGTCTAGGCCAATTCTTAACCGCATCTGTCTTCTTAGGATCTACCTCAATACCTTTACCGGAGACAATGTAACCAAGTAAAGCCACGGACCTTAGCCAAAACTCACATTATCTAAACTTCGCAAAGAGTTGTTGGTCCTGGAGGACTTGCAATACAATCCTCAAATGATTGGCATGCTCATCTTCACTCCTTGAGTAAATCAGAATATCATCTATGAACACAATCACAAACATGCCAAGATATTGCCTAAACACCCTATTCATCAAATCCATAAACGCGGCCGGAGCATTTGTCAACCCAAACGACATCACTAGGAATTCATAATGGCCATATCTAGTCCGAAAAGCCATTTTCAGAATATCAAATCCTTTCACCCTTAATTGGTGATAACCCGAACGAAGATCGATCTTAGAAAAGTAACTAGCCCTTTGAAGTTGATCAAACAAGTCATCTATCCTTAAAAGAGGATACTTATTCTTAATGGTAACCTTGTTTAATTGGCGGTAGTCAATGCACATATGGAGTGAACCGTCTTTCTTCCTTACAAACAAGACCGTACCACCCCATGGAGAAATACTTTATCGGATGAAACCCTTATCCAACAAATCCTTCAATTCCTTAAGTTCTGCCGGATCCATTTGGTAAGGAGGAATAGAGATAGGTTGCGTATCCGGGAGAAGCTCAATACCGAACTCTATCTCCCTTTCAGGAGGAATATCAGGTAAATCATCAGGAAATACTTCCAGAAACTCATTAACAATGGGGACCGACTCAAGAGTAGGGGTTTTGGAATCCACATCCTCACCCTAACAAGATGGTATATGCAACCCATAGAAATCATATTTCTAGCTTTAAGACATGACACAAATTGACCTTTAAACATAGAATTTCCTCCCTTCCACTCTAGGATAGGCTCATTTGAGAATTGAAACTTGACCATTCGGGTCCTACAATCAATAGAAGCATAACAAGAATGCAACCAATCCATCCCAAGAATAACATCAAAATCTAACATATCAAGCTCTACAAGATCAACATGAGTGACTCTTTGGGATAAGGAGACGGGATACTTTCTATAGACTTTCTTAGCCACAATAGATTCACCAATCGGAGTAGAGACATGAAAAGGATCTAACTACACATCCGGAACAACATCAAACCTCATAGCCACATATGGCGTCACAAAAGACAAAGTTGCATCGGGATCAAGCAAGGCATAAACATCAAAGTGAAAGACTTTCAACATACCGGTAACCAATTAGGGAGAACCCTCTTGCTCATGATGAGCTTGAAGTGCATAGAATCGATTTTGCTTTTGATTTCCCCTAGAACTCGATGGATTTTGAGGTTGAGTTCGTCGACGGTTATCCCCTCCATTTTTAGCCACTAAGGGGCAATCCCTTATCTTGTGATCCATCTTGACACAACCAAAGCATGCATTAGAACCGGCTAGACATTTACCCTCATGCTTTTTCCCACACTTAGTACAAGTAGTCGATGAAAAACCACCATCATTCTCTCCTTGAGGCGTAGGGTTGGACACCCTATCCTTGTTGGACTTAGGAGGAGCATTGGAGAAACCTTGACCGGAGAACTTTTGTCTAAATCTAGAACGACCATGTCCATCGGACCTTAAGTGTGAAAAGTTACCATCACCGGTCCGAGCCCTCTTTGCCTCTCTAGACCTTTCCTTAAGCTTTTCCTCCTCTATTTATTGAGCATGAACTATAAGATGAGAAATATCCATATCATGGATAAGCATAGCGGTACGACATTCCTTGACCACAATTTCAGACACTGCCAAAACAAACTAACTCATTCTTGCCCAAGGATCGGCAACAATAGAAGGAGCATATCGAGACAATTGTGTGAACTTTAAAGCATACTCTTTCACACTCATGTTTTCTTTCCAAAGGTTGATGAACTCAAGCACCCTTTCCTCCCTCATCTCAAGGGGAAAGAACCTATCAAGAAAAACAGCCTTGAATTTCTCCTAATAAAGAGGACCCTCATTATCTGCCCTTCCTTCCTTCCATTGGTTGAACCAAACTTGAGCAACACCCTTGAGTTGATAAGCGGCCAACTCCGCCTTTTCCTGCGGCATCACTCCATTGATCATTAGCACCTTGAACACTTCATCAATGAACTCTTGAGGATCCTCCTCAACCTTGGCACCATGAAATTCCGAAGGGTTCATTCTAGTGAAATCCCTCACCCTTGATGACGCCGTACCCACATTTGGGTTCACGGGAGCCACAACCTCTCTATTGGCTTGAGCCATCATGGCTTGAGCCAACACTTGAAAAGCAGCCCTAAACTCCGCGTTAGTCACTTGTTCAGCCAAAGGGTCGGCCGGAACTTGAGGATCTTGAGGAGGAGCTTGTTGTTCCACATTCTTTCCCGCATTTCTTCAAGCATAGGCTCTTCGGGTAGCCATACCCTGAAACACATAAGATATGGATTAGGAGAGAGACATATAGAGTTAAACTCTATGGCATGACTTAAGAGTAATGAAAGAAGTGAAGTTTCTTAAACACCTTATAGCCTCTTTATTCATAAATGTGGCGCGCTTCACACTCATGAACAAGACTCTACTCGACGTGGTTTATGAGACATCCTAGGATCTTTCTAAAACCTTGTGCTCTGAATGCCAAGTTTGTCACGACCCAGGGTACCCCCTAGAGGTGACATGACGTACAAGACCCCGAAAGGCCTCGTACAAGCCTCTTAGCATACATGCATGCAAGATCATAAAAAAAATTAAGAGTTCAAAAGATAATGCCATATCAAAGCTTTTTAAGAAAATAGCAGAAGTCTAAATCAAATATCTCAAAGCCAATCTAACATAAGAATAAGAAATAACATTTGGGACGTAACCCAATACAATGTCAAAAATGAAAGAACATAAAGGTAGAACAACTAGGCTATGTCCTCAAATGGATGGGGACTCACCAAGTCTTCAACAATCCTTCTACTAAGCATTAGCCACGAGTAGATGGAGAATCACCAAGCCCTACATTAACATGTCAATGTAGGCAAGAGTATGCGTTGGTACAATCAATTACCAAGTATGACAGGAATGCACATAAACATTTAAAACATGCTAAAACGGGACATTTTCATGACGTGTTATGACCAAGCTAAACATGATAAAGGTTAGAAAACATAAGGCATAAACCATTGTCAATGCAAGCTAAACATCTTCACTTTACTTGAGGAACATCATAACAACACTTTAGTCCATTGCTTGTGGGAGGTAGCCTTAATCGACATGTGGTGTCTAACCCCACACTGATAGGGCCATCCTACTTGCCAAGGTAGGACCCTTTACTTAACATATAGCTTACGGGGATCCACTAGCTAGTGTCTATCATAGACCATTATCCTATGGTGGCACATAGTTTATGGGGCATGGGTAATCGCCATTTCTCCACTTGGTGCTAAGCATAATTCCCATGGATTAGACATAGTTCTATTATCATAAGTAGACATGGGTAGTCGCCTCTTGTCTACATTAGGGAACATGGTGATCGCCTCTTGTCCCTTCATTATAATATCTCCTTAATCATCAATTCAAAGTTAGTTGAGCAAACCTTTCAACAAGTTATGAATCATTATATGTGAGAAAACCTTTCACATTGATGGGTTGAGTAATATATGAAAATTTCCTTTCACAACTCAACAACAACATTAACATATCATAAACTTTGATGATTCAATCTCAAAGCAACCTTAATTCATCATTAGCTTCATAAGAGACATGCATGATTTCATAAGCTTCATATTTACATAGTTCATCATGGTCATAACTTACAAATCATAGGGTCCACATAGATTCATGCGAATTCCTCTTAAATCATGCATTTCAATGCAAACTCATGCTTAGAACACTATAAACAAGACAATTTGATCATGATTGAAGGAACCCACATAATAGAGGAAAATCATAGATTTTGATTGAACATGCTTGCTTTCATAAAATCATCCTTAAGTCATTCATAATCCCATCATGAAAAGTCTTAGCTTAGGAATCATAATCCATGCATGGATTCATTGAGATTTCATAGAATTCATCACTTCATAATTCAACCCACCAACAAAGAATAAATTTTGAAATTGGGGGAATTGGCATGGGTTCATGGAGATTCATCTAAATTTATGGAATTCAACTCAATTCATACTTCAAAGTTCATAAAAAAATCAATTGAATCAATATTGCGAGGAACCCATGACATTGGAAGAAAATCCCTAATTAAATTAATGACTTCTGACTTAAAAATTGGAGATTTTAGGGATTCCATGGAGGAAAGGGCTCCATGGATGAACACTATCATACCTTAGGGTCTCAATTCCTTAAGATATTGATGAAGAAAAGCTTGATTTCTTGAACCCTAGCTTGCTCTCTTCTTCTTCTTCTTCTTCTATCTTCTAGAGAAAGAATATTTGAGAGAGGAGAATTTGGGGAAATTTGTAAAGTGATTGGAAAAGGTAG
Organism: Solanum appendiculatum; assembly: GCA_018342035.1. NCBI lineage: Eukaryota > Viridiplantae > Streptophyta > Magnoliopsida > Solanales > Solanaceae > Solanum > Solanum appendiculatum. The sequence goes on from JAGDQO010000459.1 coordinate 513,988, forward strand.
ATTTTAGGATTATAAAGACTTATATAGTGTTAGGAGAGGTTATAAACCGACTTAGATTAGTAAATAGGCCATTAGGTGAAAAGACCAAACGACCCCTTCGAAATAACTATCGAGCTCCTACCTACGATTTGACCTACGACCCATCCTATCCTTCCGTAGGTAGACCTACGAGACCCATCTACGACTCGTTGAAAGATCGACGGGCCGTCCTGGCAGACCGTCATTAAGGTTCTGGAAGTTGACATTTTACGGACATTCAGTGGCCCAACTATGGTTCCCACCTACGGTTCCCACCTACGGTCTGTCAGTCCATCTACGGTCCGTAGGTGGCCTCCGTCGTCACTGGCACCAGAATCTGCAACTTTCTTCTTCCAAAATCTGAGGTGTTGCACCACCTCTCTTTGTTTGGCGATCAATATTGTATAGTTTGCACTTCTTTTTGCATTTTGGCCATTCTTTCTAACATCAATCCTTGCCTTGTCCATTTGCCATCCTAGCTACAAATTATCAACATTTCATCTGAATAGGACAAAATTAGGCATTGAGGACACTAATTATCACGAATCGATTTCTTGAGTCATGATGGTGCCTACCAACCCACCAATAGCAAGCCAAAACCCTATCCCGGAACTTAGCAATAATGGGATTGAGGGTGGGAACTAACCTTAACTACGCGGAAGCATAAGTAAAGGAACATATAAAGGAAAGGCAGAAACGAAATATCTATACACAACAACGATACCTCCCAGAACCTGCAAGTCACATGTACAAAACTACTGAACGAGTACAAGTCCCAAAAGTGGACCATAGAAACAAGCTGTCTAAAAAGCAAAAGACAAGACAATATATATATACAGAAGGAGACATGTAATCCTAGAATGCCATGTGCTTACCCTCGTCTCCAGAACAGACCGCTACAGGCTCGAACTCAACACTTATAGCTGTTGCTCGAACTTGTATCACGAAAACAGACGCAGAGTGTAGCATGAGTACGAATAGAACAGGTACCCAGTAGGCATCATAGGCTGACTAAGCAAGAAAGGTAAAAACAGACCGAAAGGATAGAATCTACTATAACCAAGGTCAAGAGAGAAGAGAGAAGAGAGAACTAAACAACAAAAAGACTAAGAACACAGATCTAAACCTAATCGGTCCTCCCCATAAGACCCAGAAGGTACACTTAAGCGCAGATAAATAAAAACCCAAATGGACCTCCATAAGCTTGACAGGTACACAAAATAGCTATTCTACGAGAGCGAAGGAAGACCAAAGCCACAAATCTAATCTACAAACCAACTCAACCGAACCAAAACAACCAACTCCAACTCGGTCAAAAGTCTGACTTTCAAATTGGACCGCCAGTCGAACAACAACTTCTGGGGGCCCTACCTAGCTAGTAGAGTGCCAAGGCACGATGACTCCGACAACCCCAACCCTGAAATGGAACAACCAGCCAATCCCAAGCCTCAATACTCCGCTGCCCAATGAGCCAACACTCGCGGGGGCCCTACCCAAGCCACAAGAGCACGCCGGTACTCTCGGGGGCCATACCCAAGCCAATAAAGTAGGCTGGATAACCCTAGTATCTCATATCCAATCACCCATTTTGCCAATACTCCCGAGGTCCCTACCCAAGAAAGTAGAGTTTGCGGGGCCATCCAAATAACTTCAAACATCAAGCCAAGGTGGATCGCCATCCACTACCAACTACAGTACCGCCGAATCGATCTCGAAACATCCGAAAGCCGAAGAAAAACAACACGCCTTCGATGACCCATCGACACCACATAAATGGGGAAAGAAGCTAGAAAAGTTTACCACACAAAGTCCAACCGGCATCAACTATCAGACCCACGTTTGTAATGACAGTCTACAAGGACCTAGTCATCCGAATCGACGTCGGAGACATACCACAGTCAAACAGGTGCATGGGTCGAAGTCAATGCAACTCTATCCTAAACTAAGGCCAAAGATGAACTCCACTACAATAGGTATCCAACTAGACAATCCACATGCAGCAACATATAAACAGTCCAACAGATACTCATAAAACACCGATAAGCAACCCCACCACTAACATGGTACTAAACCCAAAATTAACCTGTAAATCACCCTAAAGCATGGTTTCTAAGAAGAAGAGAAGAAATACAAGACCCCACCCCAGATTCACACAAATCATAAAGTATTCACACATTCCAGCTCAATCTAAAGGAAGGGAAGTCGTAACCTACCAAAAGGCCGACCGCGCACGCTCCAAGTCACTCTGCCAGAGCTTTTTCTTTTCGAATGGCCTCTGAACGCTGCCACGCTATCAAAAATAGAATCACAGCCTCAGTACGGTTGTTTAGACACTAAGATCAACACAAATAGAGATAGACTAATTTAGGAGTCAAAAATAAAAAAATGTGGGACCCGCTCTAGAAATCCCAGAATTGACTTCGTGAAAAGGTCCTAAAACTTCCCCCGAACGTATGTTCCAAAATAGAACACAATTTAGGGTTCGGAACAACCAACAACACAAAGAAACAAAAGATGCAAAACTTTACACCATAAGCACAGGATAGCAACTTACGCCTCAAATTTACGGGAATCGAGGACTACCCAACACCTTCTACTAAACTACTCACGAAGCCAACAAACTTCTGAGCACACAGGATTTGGAATCACCAAAAATCGATTTGACATGAGAAAGATATGAAATTCTAAGCCTTATCACAAAGGAACCCGACCTCCCCTTTATATACATTGCCAGTCACTGACCTCCGCGAACGTGGCCATGGCCCCGCGAATGCGGAGGGGAAACAATTATACCTCCGCAAACATGGCCAGGGACCTGTGAATGCGGAGAAGCAACACATAAAACTCTGTGAATGCAGCCATGCACCCGCGAATACGGAGAGAGAAGATCCACACCTCCGCAGACATGGAGGCCCATCCGCGAACGCGGAGAGGACCATAACACACCTCCGCGAACACGGAGCCAAGCCCGCGAACGTGGAGAGGAGAGGGGTTTGCAACATCAGTTGTGCACCAGCTGAGTTTAGGCATTCTTAATACTCTAACGGGGTGCTCGGGATTCGTTCGGATCCCCGTGCACACAAATGATATATGCTACCCCATCAAATTCGACATTCCAGACTCAATGGCGAAGTCAAAATTTCCATACAAGATCGTTTTTACAAAGAGTGGATCCCACTTTCCAAGTGGCAATTTAGCCAACTTTAATCGAGGTCCTCAAAATTAGCTCGAAAGCCTCGGGAAGCGCAGAAAGGGTCATTATAGACCAAACTCGGCATTCCAAAACTAACCACATTGACAGAATTTCATCCGAGCGCATTTACCATGAATGTTGACCAAAGTCAACTTTAAGCCAAATTTCAAAGGCTAAAGAGCCAAATGGCCCCAAAATCACACCGGAAGCCCCGAGACTTAAGCCAACCATGCTTCTAGCCTAATTTGGCCGCTCCAGAGTTGATGGAACTGTCAAACTTTCCTTCTGAGGTCGTTTACCTGAGGTTATGACCGAAATCAATTTTTCAGGATTCAAAAGCTCCAAAATAAGAAAATAGGCATAAAACCCAAACGAACGACCAGTTAACCGAACCTACAGAGCTAGCAAGTCAGAAATGACTTAGGGTCGCTACAAGAATGCTCTCAAAGACACAAACACACAAATGACCTGAAGGGTCATTACAACATCCACTACTAAAAGAACTTTCGTCCGCGAGAGTAAGAGTCAAGAAAATCCTGAGGGCTCAAATAAGCTGGGGTACTGCTCCCGCATCTCCCGTTCGGTCTCCTAGGTAGCCTCCTTGACTGGGCGATGCCTCCAACCGACCGTAACCACGGGAATGGCTTTAGACCTCAGCTGTCTCACATCTCTGGCCTAAATAGCAACAGGCTACTTAATGTAGGTCAGGCGACCATCCAACCCAACAACATCGCGCTAGAGCACATGAGGCTCATCTGGAACATACTGACGCATCATCGAAACATGGAAGACTGGATGAATAGCTGAGAAGGCTGGAGGTACGGCTAACTCATAGGCTACCTCACCAACTGTCCTCAAGATCTCAGAAGGCCCAAAATATCCGGGGCTAAGCTTGCCCCGTCTCCCAAATATCATCACGCCCTTCAGGGGTGATACTCTGAGGAATACTCTATCACCCACGAAAAATCTCAGCGGCTGTCACCTGCGATCTGCGTAACTTTGTTGTTTACTCTTAGCCGTCCTGAGCCGATCCTGGATCATCCTCACATGTGCTAGGGTCTCCTGGAACATGTCTATACCACGCGGCCTAGGCTCCGTAGACTAAAACCAACAAATTGGGGTGTGACAACGCCTACCATATAAGGCCTCAAACGGGGCCATCTAAATGCTAGAATGGTAGCTGTTGTTGTACACAAACTCCATCAAAGGCAAGAACTGGTCCCACTGGCCTCCAAAGTCCATAACACAGGCTTGCAACATGTCCTCAAGAACCTAAATAGTGCGCTCTGACTGGTCATCAGTCTGCAGGTGGAAAGCTGTTCTAAGATCAACATAGGTGCCCAACTTTTCTTGAAATACCCTCAAAAAGCTAGAAGTGAACTATGGACCCCGGTCCGAAATGATCGAAACAGGCACCCTATGAAGACGGACCACCTCCCTAATGTAGATACGAGCTAACCTCTTAGCATTGAAGGATGTATAAACTGGAATAAAGTGTGTTGACTTGGTCTATCGATCCACGATGACCCAGATGCCGTCAACCCCTCTAGAAGTCCAAGGCAACCCCACAATGAAATCCATGGTGATACGCTCCAACTTCCACTCATGAATGGGCAATCTCTACAACTCACCACCAGGCCTCAAATGATTGGACTTCTCCAGCAGACAATACAAGCAATGGGACACATGATCAGAGATGTCTCTCCTCATACTGCTCTACCAGTAATGCTGCCTCAAGTCATGGTACATCTTAGCGGTGCCTGGATGGATGGAATATCTGGAATCATGGGCCTCGCTAAGGATCAGCTGTATCAAGTCCCCAACTCTAGGAACATAAATTCGGCCAGCAAATCGCAAAACCCCATCTGAATCTAAGGTAGCCTGTCCAGCATCACCCGTCAATACTCTATCTCTGAGTGCCACCAAAGATCTATCCTCGAACTGACGACTGCGGATCTGAACCAATAGATATGACTGAACTCCCACATTGGCTAATACCCGACTAGAATCTGAAATATCAAGCCTGATCATCTGATTGGCCAAGGACTGGATGTCCAAAGCCAAGGGTCGCTCTGAAACAACAAGGAAGGCTAGACTACCCATACTCACTGCCTTTCGGCTCAAGGCGTCCGCTACGACATTCGCCTTGCCCAGATGATTGAAAATAGAGAGGTCATAGTGCTTCAGGAGCTCAATCCAGCGGTGCTGCCTCGAATTAAGATCCCTCTGGGTCATAATGTACTGAAGGCTCATGTGATCAGTATAGATCTCACAATGAACTCCATATAGGTAATGCCTCCAGATCTTAAGCACGAAAACTACCACCGCCAACTCCATATCGTGAGTGGGGTAGTTGCGTTCGTGTAGCTTAAGCTGCCTCGACGCATAAGAAATAACCCGGCCCTGCTGCATTAGAAAAAAGCCCAATACAACGCCAGATGCATCACAATAAATCGTGAAGCCCTCGCCCTCAATTGGAAGAGTCAATATAGGAGCGGTGGTTAGCAACTCCTTAAGCCTCAGAAAGCTCCTTTTACACTCCTCCGACCACACAAAGGGAACATCCTGGTGAGTCAACCGAGTAAGAGGGGCTGCTATAGTAGAGAAAACCTCAACAAAACATGTGTAGTACCCTGCCAATCCGATGGAACTCTGAACCTCAGTCACAGAAGTGGGCCTAGACCAATCACGGATAACCTCAATCTACGCCGGATCAACCATAATGCTATCCTTGGACACCACGTGCCCCAAGAATGCTACAGACTCAAGCCAGAACTTGCACTTTTAGAACTAGGCATAAAGTCGATGATCTCTCAAAGTTTGGAGCACTATCCTCAGATGCTGCTCATGCTCACCATGGATCCGCGAGTATACCAAGATATCATCAATGAAAAACTATGATGATGGAGTCCAGATACGGCCTGAATACACTAGTCATCAAGTCCATGATAGTGGCAGGGGCATTAGTACACCCAAAAGACATCACTAGGAACTCATAATGGCCGTAACGAGTCCTAAATGCTTTGTTAGGGATGTTCGCTGCTCTAACCCTCAACTTGTGTTAGCCGAATCTTAAGTCAATCTTAGAAAATACTGCGCCATCTTGAAGCTGGTCGAACAGATCATCAATACGAGGCATGGGGTAACGGTTCCTCACCGTCACCTTATTCAACAGCCTGTAGTCAATGCGCATCCGCATGGTACTGTCCTTCTTCTTCACAAACAGAACTAGGTCACCCCAAGGCGATGCACTAGGCCAAATGAACCACTTACCTAAGAGGTCCTGAAGCTGAACACTAAGCTTCTTGCGCTCTGTAGGGGCCATACAGTATAGTGGGATGGAAATAGGACGAGTACTCGGCTCCAAATCAATGGCAAAAACAATATCTCGCTCTGGGGGTACGCCAGGAAGGTCGGCAGGAAATACATCAGCAAACTCTCGGACTATAGGTACTGACTCCACCGTAGAGCTCTCCCTACTAACATCTCTAACATACGCCAAATAAGCAAAACATTCGCTATCCACCAGCCTCCGGGCCAGAATACAAGAAATCACCTCAATTGGTGTGCGACTGCAAGAACCCTGCCACACCACCAGTGGAATACCAAGCCTGGCTAAAGTACCGATCTAGGCATAGCAATCCAAGAGCGCTCGGTGAGGGGATAACCAATCCATGCCTAAAATCAGATCAAAATCCAGCATACTCAACCCAATAAGATCAGCCTGAGTGTCCTGCCCCCGGATAGTCACCACACAAGACTACACACCTGATCCACTACTAAAGAATCCCCTATCGGGGTCGAAACACGCAAAGGTACCACTAAAGGCTCTGGACTCACCCTCAACCGAGGAACACAATAAGCAGATACATATGAATATGTAGAACTAGGATCAAATAAAGCTGAAGCGGACTGATGGCATAGGAGAACCGTACCTATCATCACATAATCAGACGCCTCGGCCTCTACTCTAGCTGGAGCTGCATAGAAATGGCCCTGGGTGCCTCTACCACGAGCATCCTCCCTGCCACCTAACCTGCCTCTCCGGGGACCTCCCTGCGCACCCTGATGCTGACCTCCTCCTCTAGCTGGAGGGGCTACTGTTGAAATCGGTCTCGCTGCCTGAGGAGATGGTAAAGTTGATCTGGAGATAAGGCACTCCCTAGCTGAATACCAAGCTCTCCACACGTAAAGCAACCCTGAGAAGACCTACTTAGAACTGGAGGCTGGCCACCCCGACCTGATGAACCTGTTTGGAAACCACCTTGGCCCTAGCTCGGAGCGGCACTATAACCACCCTGACAGTGATGGTAACCCTGTGAAGTCTGCAGTGCTGCCTGAAATGGGTGACTAGACTGAACTGACTTGAACCTCTGCTGGACCCGGTCCTGAGTATCCATGGGCTTGGGACATTGCCTACTAGAGCTATCATCCTGCCTAGCCCTCTTGCCGCTGCCCCTTCGGCCTCGTGACAGAGCTGCTCGATCATGCTGGCATGGTCTATGACATCGAGAAAAGAAAGGCCCGTTGACACCATAGACTACGACATAATACGCAGCTGCAATCTCAAGCCCCTGACAAAACATCTAACTCTCTCCTCCTCCATAGGTAATATCATAGAAGCATGACGGGATAACTCGTGAAATCTGGCCTCGTACTCTGATACCATCATGGAGCCCTGCTCCAACCTCGAGAACTCATCACGTAGCTGATCTCTGATGCTCCGTGGAATAAATCTAGCCAAAAAGGCATCAGAAAACTCTGTCCATGATACCAGCGGGGAACCGGATGGCCTAGTCTTCATAAACGAGCACAACCACTGCCTTGCCGGTCCATCTAACTAGTAAGTCGTGAAGTCAGCTCCTCTAGACTCCACCAACCCAAGGGCCTGCAATCTCTCCCGAAAGGAAGTAATAAACTCAAGGGCGTCCTCACCAACAGCCCCAGAAAACCTCGGCGGTGTCAGTCTAAGAAATACTCCGAGCATCTTCGGCTCCCGAAGTGGCATAACTCCATCTAAGGCATCCGAATGAACGGTGGCCAGTGCTAGCAGCTGCTGGCCCTATGGAGCTGCTACTATAGGTTGATCCTGCTGATGAATCTCTGGAACCACTGGGGTAGGCTGACCCTGCTATGTTGGAGCTGACTGTGGAACAGGTGCTGGAGCCTGCTGTTGCTGCATACCCCTTATAGCCGCCAAAATCTGCGTAAGCATCGCCTGAAGATCAGGGGCGGTAGCTGGTGCAGGCGGTGGCTGGGCTGGTCCCGACCCCACTGGCTAAGGAGGAATCTGCTCCTCAACCCGAGGCTCCGCCTCCAGCTCCAGAGTCCTCACCCTATCGTGACCCGATGCCGCAGCACCACCTAGACCTCAGGGTCAACCTCTATTGCACGTGTGAGCCATCCTACGACAGAGTGAAACAAGTGAGATTTCATGAAACCAATCGAAAAATGATGCATGAACAGGAAACAAAACAAGAAAACCTCTTAAAGACATCCTTAGCCTTCTAAAGATAAGTCACAGACGTGTCCGTGCCGATCAATAGGACTTTACTAGATGCTAGCTCTGTAGGAGTGAGACTAACGAACCTGTAGATCTGATACCAATTTGTCACGACTCGATTTCTTGAGTCATGATGGGGCCTACCAACCCGCTAGTAGGCAAGCCAAAACCCTATCTCGAAACTTAGTAGTAATGGGATTGAGGATGGGAGTTAACCTTAACTACGCAGAAGCATAAGTAAATGAACATATAAGGCGAAAATGAAATATTTATACACAACAATGATACCTCCCAAAACCTGGAAGTCACATGTATAGAACTACTAAACGAGTACAAGTCCCAAAAGTGGACCACAGAAACAAGCTGTCTTAAAAGCAAAAGACAAGACAATATATATATATACAAAAGGAGACAGGTAATCCAAGAACGGCATGTGCTCACCCTCCATTTCGGAACAGACCACTGCAGGCTCGAACTCAACGCTGATAGCTGGTCCTTGGACCTACATCACTAAAACAAATGCAGAGTGTGGCATGAGTTCTAATACAACAGGTACCTAGTGTGCATCATAGGCCGACTGAGCAAGAAAGGTAAAAACACACTGAAAGGATAGAATCTACTACAATCAAGGTCAAGAGAGAAGAGAGAACTAAACAATAGAAAGACTAAGAACATATATCTAAACCTAACTGAGCCCCCTATAAGACCCAGAAGGTACACTCAAGTGCAGATAAATAAGAACCCGAACAGACCCCCATAAGTCTGACAGGTACACAAAAGAGCTATTCTACGAGAGTGAAGGAAGACCAAAGCCACGAATCAAATCCACCAACCAACTCAACCGAACCAAAACAACCAACTCAAACTAGATCAAAAGTCTCACTTTCAAATTGGACCCCCGACCGAACAACAACTCTCGGGGGCCCTACCCAGCCAGTAGAGTGCCTATGCACTACGACTCTGGCAACCCCAACCATGAAATGGAACAACCAGCAAACCCAAAGCCTTACTACTCCACTGCCCAATTAGCCAACACTCCCGGGGACCCTACACAAGCCAGTAGAGTACGCCGATACTCCCGGGGGCCCTACCCAAGCCAGTAGAGTACGCCAAACAACCCAAGTATCCATATCCAATCACCCATTTCGCCAATACTCCCAGGGGCCCTAACCAAGCAAATAGAGTACGCGGGGCCATCCAAATAACTTCAAACATCAAGCCAAGGTGGATCGCTGTCCACTACCAACCACAGTACCGCCGAACCGATCTTGAAACATCCAAAAGTCAAGGAAAAACAACATGCCTCCAACGACCCATCGGCACCACAGAAATGGGGAGAAAAGCTTGAAAGGTTTACCACACAAAGCCCAACCGGCATCAACTATCAGACCCAAGTCTGCTATGACAGTCTACAAGGATCTAGTCATCCGAATCGACGTCGGGTACATACCATAGTCAAACAGGTGCATGGGTCTAAGTCAATGCTACTCTATCCTAAACTAAGGCCAAAGATGAACTCCACTACAATAAGAAGCACACCAGACAATCCACATGCAGCAACATATAAACAGTCCAACAGATACTCATAAAAAATCGATAAGCAACCCCACCACTAACATGGTACTAACCCCAAAATTAACCCGAAAATCGCCCTAAAGAATGGTTTCTAAGAAGAAGAGCAGAAATACTAGAACCCCACCCCAGATTCACATAAATCATTAGGTATTCACACATTCCAGCTCAGTCTACTGGAGCTTTTCCCTTCCGAATGGCCTCAGAACGCTGTCACGCTATCAAAAATAGAATCACAGTGTTAGTTTGGTCATTTAGACACTAAGATCAACACAAATAGAGACGAACCAATTTAAGAGTCAAAACTTATAAAATGTGGGACCCGCTCCGAAAATCCTGGAATTGACTCTGCGAAAAGGTCCTAAACCTTCCCCCACACCTATGTTCCAAAACATAACACAATTCGGGGTTTGGAACAGCTAACAACACAAAGAAACAAAATATGCAAAACATTAAACCATAAGCATAGGATAGCAACTTACACCTCAAATTCATTGGGAATCGAGGACTACCCAACACCCTCTACTCAACTACAAACGAAGCTAATGAACTTCTGAGCACAGAAGACTTGGAATCACCGAAAATCGATTTCAGATGAGAAAGATATGAAATTCTAAGCCTTTTCACAAATGAACCCGACCTCCCCTTTATATACATTGCCGGTCGCTGACCTCCCCGAACAGGGCCAATGGCCCCGCAAACGCGGAGGGAAAACAATTATACCTCGACGAACACGGCCAGGGGCCCATGAACATGGAGAAGCAATACACAGAACTCCGCAAATGCGGCCATGGGCCAGCAAATATGGAGAGAGAATATCCACATCTCCACGGACGCGGAGGCCCATCCACGAGCGCAGAGTGGAACATCACACATCTCCTTGAACGCGGACCAAAGCCTGCCAACGCGAAGAAGAGATGGGTCTACAATATCAACTGTGCACCAGCTGAGTTTAGGCATTCCAAAAACTTCGATTGGGTGCTCGGGATTCATTCGGAACCCCGTGCACACAAACGAGATAAGCTACCCCATCAAATTCGACGTTCCAGACTCAATGGCCCAGTTGAAATTTTCATACGAGGTCATTTCGAGAAAAAGTGGGTCCCACTTCCCAAGTGCCAATTTAGCCAACTTCAATCGCGGGCCTCAAAATTAGCTCGGAAGCCTCAGAAAGCGCATGAAGGGTCATTCTAGACCAAACTCGGCATTCCAAACTAACCGCGCTGATGGAATTCTCATCCGAGCGCGTTCACCACGAATGTTGACCAAAGTCAACTTCAAGCCAAATTTCAAAGTTAAAGAGCCAAATGGCCCCAAAATCACACCGGAAGCCTCAGGACTTGGGCCAACCATGCTTCTAGCCTAATTTGGGGTCGTTTACCTGAGATTATGACCGAAATCAATTTTTTAGGCTTCAAAAGCTCCATAACAGGAAAACAGGCATAAAACCCAAACGAACGACTAGGCGACCGACCTACAGTGCCAGCAAGTCATAAATGACTTGGGGTCGCTACAGGAACGTTCTAAACGACATGAAGAAGACACAAACATTCAATAACCTAAAGGGTCATTCCACTAATTATTGAGGTAAATAGACCTCAAATGATGCAAATCTACCACTCATCATGAACTTATGCTGATGCCTATTTTATGAATATGAATTATGATTATGAATCTATGAATGTTTTGTGAAATTAATGATTTACTTATAAAGGATGCTTTTAAGATCAAATATCAGTGATTTGTGAAAGGTTTACTCGCAATTTAAAGGAAATCATGATTTAGATGCTGAGGAAGGTAAGTATCTTAATGAACAATTATGAAATCATGGTTTTGAAAAGAGATACACTAATATGAACTTATGATTGGATTGATTGTCTTTAATTGTTGTCTTTCTAAGTACTTTGATATGATTATGACTTTTTCTACTCCGTTGGAATTTTACTTAGCACCGAGAGGACTTTGAGATGGAAGCTTTCTCGTTAGTAAAGGCCGGGTCTCTAGAAGTGATCTCTTTGATCCTAACTACGTGCCTCCGTAGAATTGTCTTAAATGACCTAATCTAGTGGATCCACTTTAGTAATAATGAATGATACAGAGTTCTTACCTTGGCAAGTACTCTCTCTCTTTTCGGTGTGGAGGTTACATCAGATTCCATGTTATAACTCACATGGTCTTATTGTCGGTTAATGTATCCACTTTAATAATAATGAATGATACAACTGAATTATGTTTTCTTCAATGGTTTTATCAAATGCTTTTCCTATGGGTTTCAAGTATGCATTGACCTTGTTCATGAATTAACATTTCTCTCTAAAGGTTATTATTACGCTTTCACTTGGTCATGTATATTATGTTTAAGTTCACCATATTGTCATGCTTATATTTTTATGCATTTCCTCATATTCAGTACATTCAAAGTACTAAGCGTACTGTGCCTATATTGTTTCAAAATATAGGGTCTGGCATTTCTCCACATGCACGTGGCTAGTAAATTGATTTTGCATTGACGATTGTTGATTCCTCTTGTTCCAAGGGTTGTTCCACTTACGCTGCTTCATTTTCATGTCATTTCAATTTCAAACTTACTCTGTGAGCTAGGGATTTATTCTAGCCACGTACTATGATAGTAGAGGCTTATGTCAGACACTATATGTTTCATCTTATGAGTTGTACTCTGTTTCTTTTCGTATGAAGGATGTTGACTGAGACTTTTATCTTGTCTTTCTTTCAATTACGAGTATTGCTCATGTCAAGTGGCTTGTGTAGGGTCTTTGGGGATCCTATTCGTCATGTCACGTCTAGGGTGTACTTTTAATCGTGAAAACTTTGAACTTGGCTTGGTGTTTGACGTATCTTACGATCCTAAACCACATCCAATAAACTTAGCAAAGGGCCTTAACATACATGCAAAACTTAGAAATCATCATGTTCGGCCCTATACATATACACAAGATTGTTCAAATCTTTGCTTAGAAGTTGCGGGGTGTTACAGTTTCTCCCCCTTGGGATTATTCCACCTTGAATGATGGTCAAAATGAAATTGAAGGGAAAAGGGTTACTCTACTATCTTTTTGACTTTTGAACTTGCCTACTAACATAGGAAGAACTGATTCATACTTAGAGTTTGAAACTTGGCTAGAGCACGCTTGGTACGAATGCTCATATAAGATTTCATGATTATAGGCCAGGACATGAACTTTCTAAGAATAAAAATAGGAATAAGGTTATTTCCTCAAAATTTCTCATAACCTTTTAACAAAAAATTACAGGCATGAATCGAGTGAGATACCTGAACATAAAGCTCTAACATAGTCAAAGTAACTGAGTCATTTGAACGGGTTCATAAAACATGAATGCTATAGATTTGAACATGAGTCCTACTTTATCTTGACATGAAACATAGATATCTTGGGCACGAAGTAACAATAGGAATACTATGCCTTGAGTGATACGACTTGTAGCTTTTAAGATTAGCTACACTTCTCAGCTATGCTCTTCTTTCTGAATACCACACTTCATTAGTTTCAACTCATAGCTCCCACAAGTGTATGTGACTACTCTTACCAAGGACTAAGTCTAGTTGATTTCTCTCTTCACGTTTAGTCTTAACTCAGAGTCACAAAGTGCTACATCTGAGATGATTATACTAACTAAACCACAAGATTCATGTTCTATACCTCTATAGAGAATTTCATCCTACTACTCTTTAAAACCATAGTCAACAAACCTCGAGTCCTAATCAAGAAAGAAATAATGTGTTGTGTATTCATTCACATGTTATCAACACCATATTCAAGTTTAGTACTATAACAACTCCATGGTCTCCTGCCTAACCAATTTTCTATAAAAACTTTCCGTTTTCTTTTCATCTTTACCAACTAAAATTTCATGCATTACAACGAGGAAATCGACCAATTACTCTCATCCAACTATTACTCATAAAAAAACCTCATCTCACTCTTCCTCCACATTTATAACCTTAGATGGAATAAGCACACTACCACTATCACAACAAGAAACATCAACCTTCTCCTATCTATCATTATTCAACTACTATCATCATCATTACTATCAAAACTGAAAAAGGATCAGTGGAAAAGCTTAGAGCAAAAAATCATGAGCATGATTTATTCGGGAAATTTGATATAAGAATATGCATGGCATTACATTATTTCTCTAGCCATTGAAGGTAAATCTCGAATTCACTAGACTGTGCATAATATGAGACATGAGTGCTTATATGAATAGATTCATATCATGAGGCTAATATTCACAACCTTATGGAGTAAGATAAAGATCAATGGGCTAAAGTATTTCACCTCTTATTCTATGAACTGAGCATAGATGTGAATCTATTTGAAGCGTATGAGCATAGGTCATGGACATAATGGTTTTATACGAGCCATGAATAGGGTGTTGTAACAACTGAACTTTGAAAAATACGCTAGATTATGAATGGATTGATATATCACCATAACTCTTTCTAAACACATCATTATTTGATTCTCAACACTTCACTTGGTTCCTCTCCATATCATCTCCCCCTTAGGTCAGAAGCTGACACCCTACGGCTATGAACCTATTCCATATTCTCTAAACTAATCTATATTCACTTTACTCTAATAATTGGGAAAATGCTAATCTCATGTCTACTAAACTCTGCGTGCGAATGTACTAAGTATCCTTCTAGGGCTTCTTGCTGAGCTGTTTCTCTTAACTTCTTACCACTTCTATAAAAGTCTTTCAATAATCATTACTCGCACTAGCTTATAAAGCCGTTCTATCTAACTCTTAATAGTTTGACTTCTCTCTCTTAACCCAGTAATACAATCCATCTAAGTTCATATGTACCTTATTAAAGAAATCTTAAACTATATTAAAGAGGCTCACTATTGTCTATATATGATTCCTTCAGCCAAACTCTTAAGGGTAATAAAGAATACTTACATCAGCCTAGTCCACATTGACAACCCTAATATACTATCTCGATACACACATAGAAAATCATAAACTTAATTAGAGCCTCATCTAACTATATACGATCTTGGGTACACCTCTTAATGCTCTTGTTTATCTAATGAGTTAGCCACACTTCATTGCCCTCATCTAAGAATCATAACACGACACTTGTACCACTAACATTTATTGCAAAATAACACCTTAATTGCTCACCTACCCTATGTCAAATCTACTAGATCAAATCTTAAAACTAACATCATCCCCCTCATATTGCAATCCTTTTTATTACCACACTCATCTCAAATTCAAACTTAGTTTCTAGAACTAAAAATGAATATCAATATAATTTTTCATATAATATACTAACTTATAACTACTAGATAAAAGTAAGAAACACTCGACAACTAAGACCTTATGACAAGTAGTCAATCTATATCCCCCAGTCTACCTAGTTACAATTTATCACCACGTTCCCTTTCACAACCTAAGTACAATTTACCCCTTCACTATACATCATTGACTAATTAGTTCCATAACCATAATAATATCATAGGACACTCCCTTCAAACTCAAAAGCCTAGCTTAGATCTATTTCCTTATGACTACTCTGTCCTTCTGTTTGACACCTACACTTGGTCTTAGCTACCATAATGACTAGTTCAAGTGTACTCCAGCTCATCCGCAATGACCCACCAGGTCATTTCTATGTTAATGCCTTCTTTCCATCATTTAGAGCATTCTTGTAGTGACCCCAAGTCATTTATGACTTGCTGTCACTGACTGTTCGGTCGCCTGGCCGTTCGTTTGGGTTTTATGCCTGTTTTATTGTTTTAGAGCTTTTGAACCTTCAAAAGTTGATTTCAGTCATAACTTCAGGTAAAAGACCTCAAGTGGGAATTCTGACGGTTCCATCAGCTCCGGAGCAGCCAAATTAGGCTAAGGAGCATGGTTTGCCCAAATCCCGGGATTTCCGATGTGATTTTTGGGCCAGTTAGCTCTTTAGTCTTTGAAATTTGGTTTGAGGTTGACTTCGGTCAACATTCTTAGAAAACACGCTCAGATAAAGATTCCAGTAGTGCGGTTAGTTCCGAAATGCCAAGTTTGGTCTAGAACGACCCATCGAGAATTATCGGTAGCTTCCGATCTGATTGAGACCTCAGGTAGAAGTTGGCTAAAATGGCTCATTGGGTGTGGGACCCACTTTTTAACGAAACGATCTCGTATGGAAATTTTGACTGTGCCATTGAGTTCAGAATATCAAATTTGAAGGGGTAGCATATTTCGTTTGCATGCACGGGGTTCCGACTGAATCCCGAGCACCCCATCAGAGTTTTGGATTTGTCCAAAACTTCTCTGGTGCAGCTGTCAAAACTGCAGACTCATTGACTCTCCGCGTTTGCGGGATAGGCTTCGCGTTCGCGGGATAGGCTCCGCGTTCGTGGGATAGGCTCCGCGTTCGCGGAGGTGTGAGAGAGTCTACTCCACGTTCGCGGAGGTCTGTGAGTCTGGGTGTATTCCTATTCTCTGCATTTGCGGAAGACTCTCCACGTTCGCAGAGGTCTTGGTCCCCTAGCTCCGCGTTTGCGGAGGCCTGTTTGGTGAGAGGTTTCTTGTGCTCCTCATTCGTGGAGGGTTATCCTCATTCCCGGAGGTCTGTTGGGTGAGGGGAGAAGTTGTTCTCCATGTTCGCGGGCCTGGGGCCGCGTTTGCGGAGCACTGGCTGGCTCACCTCCGCGTCCGTGAAGCGTTGACAGCGTTCACAGAGAAGAGCGGGCCTGGCAGTTTATAAAAGGGAACCCGAGACTCATTTGATGGGAGCTTCAAACTCCCATATCTCACTCATTTTTCTTCAATTTTTGGTTATTCGAAGTCCCAGGCACTCAGATTCTCATGGGCTTCGTGGGTTTTAGGATGGGGTTCGTTGGGTGTTCCTCATTTTCTTTGAAATCGAGGGTAAGCTCTTTGTTGCCTAGTTTGTTTAGTTTTGTGATTTGGTTGTTGTGGGCTGTTAGGAGCGGATCCGACACCTAATGGGTGACCCATTTTGGGATTCATGTTTGGTGAAGGATTTGGGACCTTTTCACGGAGTCAATTCTTGAAAATCCATAGCGGGTCCCACTTTGCCCGATTTGACTCCAAAATTGGTCTGTCTCCAAATTTGTTGATTTTAGTGTCTAACAGACCGTATTGACACTGTTATTTTATTTTTGATAGCGTGGTAGCAGTCTGAGGCCGTTCGAAAGGGAAAAATCTCTAGTTGAGTTACTTGGAGCGCTTGTGATTGACTTTTTGGTAGGTTACGACTTTCCTTCCTTCTAGCTTGAGCTTGAATGTGTAATTGCTGGTTGATATTTGTTAATCTGGGGTGGTTGGCTAGGTTTGTTTCCCTTATTCCCTGATTTTTTAGTTTTGAGTTGACTGTTGGGCTTTTATGGACTAGTATCATGTGGTAGATTGGGTTGTTCACTTGGATTGCTAGTATTTGTGTTGGGGACTATCTGTTGGGTGGTTATCTGATGTTGCATGAGTGGGACTGGGTTCTTTCACTCCGTGATTGGCTGATTGTTGTGATTCTGCCTTAGAATAGGCTGTTATGTTCTAGACATAGTCCCATGTACCTGGCTGACTTGAGTATGTATCCGACCTCGATTCGGATGAACTAGATTCTTGTAGACTGGTATAGCAAACCTGGGTTTGAGAGTATGAGCCTTAGTATAGGCATTTTCGTGGCTTTCGGACCTTTCGATTCTTTCTCCCTTATTTCTGTGAATCTTGGGATGCTGCCGGAAGATGTCGCCGTTACGCCGATTGTCGTTTGAATTGTGTTAGGCAGGGATCCTTCGGTTGATATTCTTGTGAGGGATGTGGCCCGTGATGTTAGTCTGGCATGGTATGGTTAGTGTTGACTTTATCTGGTTTTGTGTTGAGGATATGTAGGGAGTTGACGGCGATCCACGATATATGGGTTATTTGGGGTCCTCTGTGGAGTTGACACAGATGGTATAGTCGTCTGGCTAGGTTAATGCCCCCGGAGTGGTAGATGGCACATTTGTCTGGCTGGGTTAATGCCCCCGGAGTGGTAGATAGCACACTCGTCTGGCTTGGTTAATGCCTCCGAAGTGGTAGATGGTACACTCGGTTGGCTGGGTTAATGCCCTCGAAGTGTTAGATGGCTCACTTGGCTGGTATGGGCTGGGCCTAGGGTGATTCCCTTGGAGTGATAGACTATTTGGAAAGCTGGATACCGGGGTATTTAGAGGGATCGGCGTACCCCCGCCCTTTTTGCAGTACTCGACTGGCTGGGTTCATTCCCCAGGAGTAGCTTGCTGGATTGGCGTATTGCTTTGGGAAGTTAGACTTGTGGTCGGTTGAGTATCGGTCGTTTGTTCGGTCTGGAGTTCTGTTCCTTGATTCTGTAGTTCTAGCTTTTAGTGTACCTGTCGGGCTTATGGGGGTATGTTCGGGTTTTTATTTAAACTTGAACACAAATGTGCCCAGCGGGTCTTATGGGTGGCCCAGCTGGGTGTAGTTAGCGATTCTTAGTTTACTTTTCGCTTTTCCGTTTCCTGTTTTGTTTACTTCTGTTGTTGTTGATTGCATCTTGTCTGCCTATTTTTACCTTTCTTGCTCAGTCGGCCTATGATGTCTACTGGGTAACTGTTGTTTTGGTACTATGCTACACTCTGCATCTATTTTCATGATGTAGGTTCGAGCACCAGTTATCAGCATTGAGATAGGGCCAGGAGTTGTCCTTTCAGGAGACTAGGGTGAGTGCATGGAGTTCGGGGATTGCCTGTCTCCTCTGGTATATCTATTTTGGCTTGTCTTTTACTTTTGAGACAGTTGTTTCTATGGTCCACTTTTGGGACTTGTATTCTAGTTAGCAGTTTTGTACATGTGACTTCCAGATTTTGGGAGGTATTGTATATATCATTTTGGGTTGGTTTCGCTTCAGCGCTCTTGTTTGTGTTTTATTTGTATGCTTCCACTTAGTTTGGATTAGTTTCCACTCTTAGTCCCATTACTGTCAAGTTCCAGGATAGAGTTTGGCTTGCCTAATGGAGGGTTGGTAGGCGCCATCATGACTTGAAAAATTGGGTCGTGACATCATTCTAACCAATAACTATTCATTTACCTTCTATCATGAAATTCACACAAAATATTTACTACTCCCTAGGAAACACATAAGGGAAAATACCTCATTAATGACTTAGTGGGTACATGACCACAACTAAATTCTTTACTCAATAACTATCCCCATTTCGTAAGTATACTTCTAAATATATAATTCTAACTCTGGGCACTCTTACTACTAGCTCATTATATGACAAATTACACTACCCTTTGGGCAACAAAACTATCCAAGCATTCAAAAAAATACTTCCCTTTTAAAGGGCATCACCTGAAATGTGGTTTAGAGAAGAGAATCTAAGAGCACATCTTATTCTAGCTCGAACAAATGATTCATATGAATAAAAGTGTATTCTTTCAAAATCAATACACTTAAGCACACTAATGGGCTTCTATGAAGCCCTTTCGCAGTTTCTTAACTTTCTGAAGACTGTATCTGAGTGTGACTAATCAATAAGGATCTAGGCTTTTCTATTTCAACCACCTTCAATATGAGGGGTAGTTGAACGAATTTGATAAACACACGACTTCGAATAAGTTTCTAATGACATTACTCTATTGTACGATCTAATGTATGAATAAATGAGAAACATCTCCTAAATGCCCTGTAACCACCTGATTATAACTTTTGTGTGCAACACACCCATAAGCAAGACTCTAGTAGATAGGACTTCATAGAAACACTAGAACACTTGAACTTTATTGTTTGATAGCATGTTTTCACGTCGCGAGCCTACACCCTAGCTATGACCGATACTCATAAACCATTGTTGGTTCCAAGTGAACCCTTGGTATGGCTCAATACTGAGCAGAAGACAAAACATACAAGCAAAAGCCTTAAAAAATGAACATTTAAAATCATTTAAAGATATCTCATGCAAAGTCTCAAATAAATCTGAATATAAATATTAATAGTCATAATGATGTTTAAAACTTCTGCGTAATAAAGAATGATATGACTCTTTAACTTTGTCTATCTATAAATCCTCTACTAACTTAAGATAGGTGCCGCGACAAGACCCATGATTACCTGACTATTCCACTAAAGATGACTAAAAATCAAATAAACTGAACAAACTAAATTGGAGCTCTCCGGAAGCAAGGAGGTGTCACCAACAAATGATGGAAATAAATCTTACCGAATGTCTGCTATCACGAGTACCTGAATCTGCATCATGAAATGATGATGCACCAAATAGTGTTAGTACGTGGAATGTACAGTATGTAATAAGACTAAATGAAATGTATAAGTAAACTAAATAAAAGAATTGAAAGAAACTTAATGTAACTTGACTGAGAGTAAAGCATGAACATGAAGTGAAATCATTAAAGGTTTACAATGAGATATGCAATAATAGCCAAAAACACTAACATAATATACTTTACTTTTCTTAGAGAGTTTCTCTAACCAATAACCATCACTAGGAGCCTCGTGATGATACAACATGCAACACACATTTTTTCCAGAGCAATCCTATACCTTGCTAGAGTATAGGACAACAAAACTTAACTTATGGATCAATCTAAGAATCCCTCAATAAGGCTAGGTGAGGAGTCACCCAAACCAATAGAATGATCCTATCTACACTAGTGGTGCAGGTTATGGGGTTTCAGTTATCTAAAATCATACCTAAATCGGTGCTCCATACTACTCCTAAAACATGCAATAATACTCATACTAATATCTGTGTTGAGTTAGTACTCAAAAGAACCTCTTTAAGGAAAATGCATCTTTACTTTACTGATTGAAACCTCTTCTGTAACTATTTAATCTCTTCTTGAATTAGCAATACTATTCTCAGTATAAAATAGTGCATTTCGAACCATTAGTGTTCCCTTAAAAACTCTTCTCATTTGATAACTTATAATATTTGAACTTACTTTAATTCAGAAGTCAATGCATAAAATTATTTATGCAAAAGCTTTCAGCAATTCTCAACTAAATAGGGTTCATGTGATAAAATAAGCATGAACAATAATTCAAAAATCAAAATACATGACTTACTATAATCTCAATGCTAAGAATCGAAATTCAATAACGAGGAATAAAGTTTAATTCTAAGTTCATGAAAACTTAAGTAAAGACCCTAGATTTAACTCTTATTGACTAAATTTTAGGTGTAGGGTGTGAGAACGAACTTAGTACATCACTATGAGTAACCTTACATACCTTGAATCACTTTAGTAGAAACTCTAACTTTGAAGAGGAACCCCAAAAGTCTCTTCTTGAATTTAGGATGAGTTCTTGTTTACGCTAGATATGGGAGAAAAAATTTGATGTTAGAATCTTCTTAAGAATTCGTGATTATAGATTGAGATTTGTTTAGAAATACATTAGAAACGTGGGAGGAACATACTTGGTGTTGGAGATGAAGGAGAGGAGAGAATTTAAGAGAAAATAAGCCTAGGTCGTCCAAGATGAATTTTCTAGTGACCCACCGGCTTAAACTTGATAAATAGAGCATATTAAAATTGCGGACACTAGAAAATTAGCTTGGCGCAGTGTGGACACACAACGGCCCATGCGGAGTGCACATACAATTTGATAATATCGAGGCTACTGGATAAATGGCCTGGCATAGTGTGCCCATGCTACCGGGTGTACGGAGCAGGCGACCAATTCACCATCCCTCTAGTAAAATGAAAACAATCTTTTACTCAAGAGTCGAATTGACGAGCGGTCGATCGCATATGAAAGAATACTCGTAGACCTTTAATTTGATAAATCATGTATCATCTAACTCTTACTATTCCAAAAGATATGGTCGTTTGAAATTGACCCTTGTATGACCTCATGTGAAAACATAGTCGAAAGAAATGCTTTGAGGTAACTAACGACCCTAAACCACATTCAATAAGCTTACTACACTTAGTAAATGACCTTAAAATATTTGTACAAATTAAAAATCATCAGGTTCGTGCCTATATTCATAAAAAGGATTATTTGAATCTTTTCTTAGAAGTTGCAGGGTGTTACAATATTTCCCCCTTGGGATCATTCATCCAAGAATGACGGTCAAATTGAATGGGAAGGGAAAGGGGTTACTTTTACTATCTTTCATACTTCTGAACTTTCCTACTAACATAGGCAGAACTGATTTCATATTCCTTAGTTCAAGAAATAAAAAATGCATGTTTCTAAGATAGATCATGTTTTTCATAAAGGGTGTGCATTGATAACACTCAAATTACTCACAAAAGAAGTTAATGAGTAAGCGATCGTTAGCAATATAAAATACCCAACAAGAGAGTCGTGGTCGAATCTCACAAGGAACAATTTGTCTGTAATCGAAAAGACAAAGAATTGCAAGCTACTAGTTTGAATGAAAATAACAATACACAATTATAAAAATAAGATTGGTTGAAGGTAACAAAATCTGAATTGGGTAAAGATCTAATCAAGCAAGGGATAGTTGGGACTTGGGAAATTTGGAACTCAATTATCATTCAAACGATCCATTGCGATTCATCATCAACAACACAAATCTTCCTTTGATCTCATTGTGCTATATTATGAAATCTCCTTTCGGTCTCAATCATGCATTTCAACAAAACAATCTACTACCTTAATATAGACCTCTCTTTCAAGCAAGTCTAGCATTCAACAATCAAAGCCTAAATCTCTCTTTCGAGTAAACTTAAAAATCAAAACTAATATGTAATTATCAATCTAATTATCCACTTCACAAATTCACTTTCGAGCAACCCACAAAGATCTAAGCTAGATTTGAGCATGCACTCTAAAATCATAAGTGAAAACATGATAATTAGACCAAACCCATTTCATGAATAAGAAGCATGGAATGACTTACAAAAGAAATAGAATGAGAAATCAAAGACCCAAAGGATTTGTCTATTTCTAGCACAAAACCCCAATTTCAATTAGAACTTACACCCACAATTCATGCAATACAAAGCAAGGAAAAGAAGAAAGAATAAGAAATATTACTATTAAGATCACAATCTTCAATCCAAAAGATGAATTATGCGGCAAGTTGCCTTCAAAGTCTCAACCCAAAAGATAAATATTCTTAGATGAAAGATAATAACTACACTAAAATATAAGATTAAAAATATATTTGAAAAATAAACCCTAAAGCTACTTTTCTTTAGCCTTTTTTGAGAATTTGGGTCCAAAAATCCGTGAAATTCAAACTCTGCCCCTGTTTAGGCACCCGTCAGTAGTGTAAGCAATCACAAGTTCGCTAAAGCGAATGTCGCAAAAGCAACTGATCATATCACAAAGGTGAAGCCTGACTATTGTTGCCCCTACGCAGAAGTGAACCCCGCATAGTCGCAAAAGTGATATGTTGACTTCAAGTTGAGTGTTCGTGGAAGTGAACTCCAGTTCGCAAGTGCGAGATCTGAGAGTGTTTGCTGCAAGTGTTTGCTCCTTTTTCCATTCTTTTTATCAGTTTCCATCATATTCCTTCCAAGCAACAAATACCTAAAAGCAACACAATTCAATGAATAATTAGCCTCTTTCTCTACTCGAATGCCACAAAATCATAAGTAAAGAGCATTAAATGAGTGAAAATCTTCAACTCATCAACACCCCCAACTTAAAAACTTTGCTTGTCCTAAAGCAAAAAAAAATCAAAACCACCAGAGGCACTCAATTTAAGCACACCACATTTCTATTTCAACTAAGGATCATAATCATGAATATGATTGGTACTAATAATTAGCAAGAAAGCAAGTGATTTCCAATTCAAGAAACTCTGTCACGACCCAGGGTAGCCCCTAGATGTAACACGGCGTACAAGACCCCGAGAGGCCTCACACAAGCCCTTAGCATACATAGCATACAAGATAATAGAGAAAAGAGTTACAAAGAGCATTATATAACAAAAAAGCGGAAGTCTACAACTTATGTCTCAAGCCATCTAACATAACAGAAAAGAAATGAAGGTTTGGGACGCAGCCGAGTACAATATCCAAAAGCATAACGGAAAGCATGAAAAAGTAACAAGGTTAAGTCCTCGGACATAGAAGGCCTCACCAAGTCTTCACTATCACTGGAACTGACTAGCCACGAGTGGAATGAGAAGAACCGCCAAGTCCTACATCAATAGAATCAATGCAGGCAAAAGTATGTGTTAGTACAATCAAGTACCAAGTATGATAGCAATGCATAAAAGGGCATATAAACCATGCTAGAATGACATATAATCATGACATGCAACGGCCAAGCTAAAACATGTTAGAACATGAGAAGCATGAAGCATAAAAACATGGCCAAGACAAGCTATTCATCTTTCCTTTACTTTACCTTAAACTATCATCATGAGAACATTTGTTCATTAACTTATGGGGAAATAGCCTTAACCGACATATAATACC
Source organism: Solanum appendiculatum (assembly GCA_018342035.1). Taxonomy (NCBI): domain Eukaryota; kingdom Viridiplantae; phylum Streptophyta; class Magnoliopsida; order Solanales; family Solanaceae; genus Solanum; species Solanum appendiculatum. Next base: position 538,710 of record JAGDQO010000459.1, read on the forward strand.
ATGTGAGCTATAAACATGGAATCCGGTGTCTGCCCCACACCGAAAAGGGGTGTCCTACTTGCAAAGGTAAGACCATGAATTTCTTAGATTGTGTATATCATAGACCATCACCCTATGGTGACACATAGGTTATGGGACATGAGTAATCGCCACTTGTCCACTCGGTACTAAGCATATTTCCCACGGAATTATCATAGTTCATTTTATCTTAGGTAGACATGGGTAATCGCCTCTTGTCTACATTAGGGAACATGGGTAATCGCCTCTTGTCCCTTCATAGAATAGCTCCTTAAGAACATGGGTAATCGCCACTTGTTCTTCGTTAGGAACATGGGTAATCGCCTCTTGTCCCTTCATAGAATAGTTCATAAATCATGGATTTAAGCTTAGTTGAGCAAACCTTTCAACAAGTTATGAATCATTACATGTGAGAAAACCTTTCACACTCATAGGTTGAGCATCACATGAGAAACCCTTTCACAACTCAACAAAACGCACTAACATATCATAAACCTCATAAAACATGCATGAGTTCACAAGCTTCATATTTGCATAGCTCATCATGTTCTTAACTCATAAATCATGGGTTCATAAGCTTCTCCTCAAACATGCAATTCAATGCAAACAAATACTTAGAAAGCCATAAATCAAGGCAATTTTAGTCATAATTGAGGGAACCCACAAATAGAGGAAAATCATGGATTTCGATTCAACATGCATCTTTTCATAAAATATCCTCTTTTCATCATTCATAGTCTTACATGGAATTCATAGCTTGATAATCATAATCCTTAACTCTCTTCACAAAGAGTTCATGCAATTCATCTTTTCTCAATCAACCCACAATCATAAGCATAATCATAAATTGGGGGATACTTAGCATAAGCTCATGGGATTCATCAAGTTGCATGTAAACCACGCTAAATCGTGCACTAGCTTACTTTACAACGCTAAATCGTGCACTATCAACCATAACATCAACAATGGAAAGCATAATGAAGAACCCATAAGAATTTGTCAAACCCTAACTCTCTTGGGCAAGACTATACCTTGAAAACCTTAAGGAAAAGAGGACCTACTGGAGGAAAGACTCCAGATGGTAAATACTATCATAACTCAATGCCAATGCCTTGAAATAAAGGGGATTGATGACCTTGATGAGAACCCTAGCTCTCTTCTTCTCCTTCTTGTTCTTCTAGAGAGAGAAATATTTTGGGAGATGAGAGTTGGAAAATGAAGGGGTTAGGGCTTAGAAAATATAAATAGGGCCAAGGTTAAGGGGCAAAATCGTCTAGTATAAGGAATAAACATTTAGGGGAAAAGTTCAAAAAGCCCTTAAATAAACTGTCGGGGCCAATCGACGGATAGGACCTACGGTCCGTACATCCACTGACGGACCATCCTGATCTTTCGTCAATCGATTCAGAAAGTTCGTTTTGGACTGAAAATTTGGGTAAGTCTTGAAGGCATCTACGGAACCCATCTACAGCCCGTCAACTGAACTACGAACCGTCCTGCTATTCCATAGGTCAAGGTTTAGAAACTAAAAATTTATAAAGCTGGCAGGGCCATCGACAGTTACCATCTACGGCCCGTCACTCCACCTACGGTCCGTAGATGGCCTACGTCGTCACTGGCACCAGAAAAAAAAAAATTAAAAAACTGCATTTTCTCTCTTTTCAAAAACTGGGGTGTTACAATATCTCCCCATTGGGGACATTCGTCCTCGAATGAGAACCTTGATATCCTGAGAAGGGCGATAGACTCGGAATAACAACCCAACCTAGCATGCAAGCACGTAAATGCACATATCCGAGGAGGAAACATCAACTCCAAGCTAAAGCATGCTCAATACAAAATTCATGAAGACTTTATGCAACTCATACTCAATGCACAATTATATATATATATATCATGCTAGACTCTTCATGAACATGCATAAATCAAGGAATCATGGATACAACTATGACACATGAGACCAAAAGAATGAACCATGAGGAACTCGGTACCTCAAGCTAGAGGAGGATCGAAAGGAAAAAGATGGGGATAGCGGGACATCATATCGGCCTCGGCCTCGGCCTCCCAAGTAGCGCCCTCAACTAATTGATTCCTCCATAGAACTTTCACGGAAGCAACTTCTTTATTTCTCAACTTTCGGACTTGTCGGTCTAGAATCTCAACTGAAACCTCTTCATAAGAAAGGCTATCCTTAATGCCAAGAGTCTCTATTGGCACTACAGAGGTCGGATCACCAACACACTTTCTCAACAATGAGACATGGAAAAGAGGATGCACGTATGCCAACTCATTAGGCAATTCAAGCTCATAGGCAACCTTACCAATACGCCTCAAAATCTGATATGGGCCTACATAACGGGGACTAAGCTTCCCTTTCTTCCCAAATCTCATTACACCCTTCATAGGTGAAATTTTCAAGTAAACCCAATCATCAACATCAAATTCTAATTCTCTTCTTTTGACATCGGCATAAGACTTTTGTCGACTTTGAGCCGTTTTCAGCTTTTCTCTAATAAGCCGAACTTTCTCCATAGCCTCATGTACTAACTCGGGGCCTATCAAAGAAACTTCCCCAATTTCAAACCAACCTATGGGAGATCTACACCTCCTACCATAGAGAGCTTCAAATGGAGCCATACCAAGACTAGAATAGTAGCTGTTATTATAAGCAAACTCAACCAAAGACAAATGATCATCCCAATTACCCTTGAAGTCTATTGCACAAGCTCTCAACATATCTTCCAAAGTTTGGATGGTACGCTCTGCTTGCCCATCGGTTAGGGGATGAAAGGCCGTGCTAAGCTTAACACGAGTACCAAGGCCCTTTTGGAAAGATTTCCAAAACTGAGAAGTAAACTGTGTACCACGATCAGAGATAATGAATAAAGGCACTCCATGCAACCTAACCATAACCCTCAAGTACAACTTAGCATAATCCTCTGCTGAGTAAGAAACCTTCACGGGAATGAAATGGGCGGATTTCGTCATACGATCTACAACCACCCAAATCGAATCATACTGGCACCGAGTGCGAGGCAAGCCAACAATAAAGTCCATGTTCACATCTTCCCACTTCCAAGTAGGAATGTCATTATCTTGGGATAGACCTCCCGGTCTTTGGTGTTCAACTTTCACATGTTGGCAATTAGGACATCTAGCCACAAATCCCGCAATGTCCTTCTTCATCCCATTCCACCAATAGATCTCCCGGAAGTCACGGTACATCTTGGTAGCTCCCGGGTGAATGGAATGACGAGAACCATGGGCCTCAATCAAGATTTGTACTCTTAGGTCATCTACATTAGGGACACATAAACGACCCTGATATATGAGCACTCCATCTCCCCCTTGGGAGAAAGCCTCTACCAACTTCTTTAGCACCGCTTCTTTCAATTCGACTAGGTTCGGGTCAAGATCTTGCTTAGCTTTCACATCCTGCACATAGGAAGATTTTGAACCATTGTGAACCATTACACCACCTTAGGTGGAATCAACTAATCACACACCCAAACGAGCCAATCTATGAACATCACAAACTAGTTCCCTTTTACCGTCTTCAATATGGGCAACACTACCCATTGACATCCGACTAAGTGCGTCTGCCACCACGTTAGCCTTGCCAGGGTGATAGGGGACATTCATGTCATAGCCTTTTAATAGTTCAAGCCACCTTCATTGGCAAAGATTTAGATCCTTTTGCTTAAATACATATTGCAAACTCTTATGGTCGGTAAAGACGTCAACATGGACAACCATACAAGTAATGCCGCCATATCTTTAGAGCAAACACAACTGCCGGTAGCTCCAAATCATGAGTAGGGTAATTCTTTTCATGCACCTTTAGTTGCCTTGAAGCATAAGCAATGACTTTCCCATTTTGCATAAGTACACACCCCAACCCAATTCTGGAAACATCATAATAGACCAAAAACCCATCGGACCCTTCCGATAGGGTCAACACCGGAGCCGAGGTAAGTCTATCTTTCAACTCTTGAAAACTTGCTTCACACCTTTCTGACCAAGTAAACTTAGCCTTCTTTTGAGTTAGAGCCGTCAAAGGTGAAGCAATTGAAGAAAACCCTTCAACAAACCTTCGATAGTAACCGGCTAAACCCAAGAAACTACGAATATTCGTAGGTGATAGAGGTCTAGGCCAATTCTTAACCGCATCCGTCTTCTTAGGATCTACCTCGATGCCTTTACCAGAAACAATGTGACCAAGGAAGGCTACGGATCTTAACCAAAACTCACATTTCTCAAACTTAGCAAAGAGTTGTTGGTCCTTGAGAACTTGCAACACAATCCTCAAATGATCAGCATGCTCACTATCACTCCTTGAGTAAATCAAGATATCATCTATAAACACAATGACACACATATCAAGGTATTGTCTAAACACCCGATTCATCAAATCCATAAATGTGTTTGGAACATTAGTCAACCCGAAAGACATCACTAGAAACTCATAGTGCCCATATCTTGTCCGAAAAGCTATTTTCGGAATATCATCATCCCTTACCTTCAATTGGTGATAGCCCGAACGAAGATCAATCTTAGAGAAATAACAAACCCCTTGGAGTTGATCAAACAAATCATCAATTCTCGGGAGAGGATACTTATTCTTGATAGTAACCTTATTCAGTTGGCGGTAGTCAATACACATACGGAGTGACCCATCTTTCTTTCTAACAAACAAGACCAGAGCACCCCATGGAGAAATACTTGGTCGGATGAAGCCCTTATCCAACAAATCTTTCAATTGCTCTTTTAGTTCCTTAAGTTCTACTGGAGCCATTGTATAAGGAGGAACAGAGATAGGTTGCGTATTAGGGAGAAGGTCAATACCGAAGTCTATTTCCCTCTCTGGAGGAACACTGGGTAAATCATCGGGGAACACTTTCGGAAATTCATTAACAACGGGGACTGACTCAAGAGTAGGGGTTTCAGAATTCACATCCCTCACCCTAACAAGATGGTACATGCAACCCTTAGAAATCATCTTTCTAGCTTGCAGATAAGAAACAAATTGACCCTTAAGCGAAGAATTTCCCCCTTTCCACTCTAGGATGGCTCATCTGGAAATTGGAACTTGACCATTCGGGTTCTACAATCAATAGAGGCATAACAAGAATGCAACCAATCCATCCCGAGGATAACATCGAAGTCTAGCATATCAAGCTCTACAAAATCCACATGAGTAACTCTATGAAATAAAGAGGCGGAACAATTTTTATAGACTCTCTTAGCCACAATAGATTCACCAATAGGAGTAGAGACACATAATGGATCTAAAGACACATCCGAAAAAACATCAAACTTCATAGCTACATAAGGCATCACAAAAGACAACGTAGCACCTGGATCAAGACAAGCATAAACATCAAAGTGGAAGATTTTCAACATACCGGTAACCAGATCTGGAGTGCATAGAACTGGTTTTGCTTTTGATTTCCACTAGAACATACTGGATTTTGGGGTTGAGCCTTTCGATGATATTCTCCTCCCTTCCTAGCAGCCAAGGGACAATCCCTTACTTTATGATCCATCCCTTACTTTATGATCCATCCTACCACATCCAAAACATGCATTCGAACCGGCTAGACAAGTACCCTCGTGTTTCCTCCCACACTTGGCATAAGTAGGCAATGAGGAGCCACTACCATTTCCTCCTTGAGGCTTAGGGTTAGACACCCTCTCTTGGTTGAACTTAGGAGGGGTATTGGAAGGCCCTAGATTAGAGAACCTTTGTCTAGGCTTAAAATTACCATGTCCACCGGACCTTGACTAAGAGAACCCACCATCACTGGTCTTAGCCCTCTTGAAGTTCCTAGACCTTTCCTTGAGCTTCTCCTCCTCTATTTGTTGTGCATGAATCATGAGGCGAGAAGTATTCATATAACTAATAAGCATGGCGGTACGACACTCCTTGACCACCATTTCGGACACTCCCGAAATAAATTTGCTCATTCTTGCCCTAGGATCGGCCACCATAGAAGGAGCATATCGAGCCAACTGTGTGAACTTCAAAGCATACTCTTTCACACCCATACTCCCTTGACGAAGGTTGATGAACTTGAGTACCTTCGCCTCCCTCATCTCATGGGGAAAGAATCTATCGAGGAAAGCACCTTGAATTTCTCCAACTCCAGAGGACCTTCATCTACCGCCATCTCACTCATCCATTGGTTATACCAAATTTGAGTGACACCTTCCTTTTCCATCAAGGACACTCCCATGATCATCAACACTTTATAAACCTCATCAATAAACTCTTGAGGATCTTCCTCCACTTTAGAACTATGAAACCGGGTGAAATCCCTTACTCTTGACGCCACCGTACCCACATTTGGGTTCATGGGAGCCACAACTTCCCTATTGCCTTGAGCCATCACGGCTTGGGCCAATACCTGAAAGCAGCCCTGAACTCCGCATTGGTTACTTGCTCGGCCAAAGGATCGGCCGAAACTTGAGGAGCTTGAGGAGGAGTTTCTTGCTCTTCACTTTCTCTCGCATTTCTTTGAGTATAAGCTCTTCGAGATGCCATATCCTGAAATGCGTAGGATAGGGATTACGAGAGAGGGGCATATAGAGTAACACTCTACGCATGACTTAAGGATAATGAAGAAGTGGAGTTTCCTAATCATCTTGTAGTCTCTCATTCATAAATGTGGTGCGCTTCACACTCATGAACAAGACTCTACTAAACGTGGCTTATGAGACATCCGAGAACCTTTCTAAAATCTTGTGCTCTGAATACCAAGTTTGTCACGACCCAGGGTAGCCCCTAGATGTAACACGGCGTACAAGACCCCGAGAGGCCTCACACAAGCCCTTAGCATACATAGCATACAAGGTAATAGAGAAAAGAGTTACAAAGAGCATTATATAACAAAAAAGCGGAAGTCTACAACTTATGTCTCAAGCCATCTAACATAACAGAATAGAAATGAAGGTTTGGGACGCAGCCGAGTACAATATCCAAAAGCATAACGGAAAGCATGAAAAAGTAACAAGGTTAAGTCCTCGGACATAGGAGGCCTCACCAAGTCTTCACTATCACTGGAACTGACTAGCCATGAGTGGAATGAGAAGAACCGCCAAGTCCTACATCAATAGAATCAATGCAGGCAAAAGTATGTGTTAGTACAATCAAGTACCAAGTATGATAGCAATGCATAAAAGGGCATATAAACCATGCTAGAATGACATATAATCATGACATGCAACGGCCAAGCTAAAACATGATAGAACATAAGAAGCATGAAGCATAAAAACATGGCCAAGACAAGCTATTCATCTTTCCTTTACTTTACCTTAAACTATCATCATGAGAACATTTGTTCATTAACTTATGGGGAAATAGCCTTAACCGACATATAATGCCATGTGAGCTGTCAACATGGAATCCGGTGTCTGCCCCACACCGAAAAGGGGTGTCCTACTTGCCAAGGTAAGACCATGAATTTCTTAGATTGTGTATATCATAGACCATCACCCTATGGTGACACATAGGTTATGGGACATGAGTAATCGCCACTTGTCCACTCGGTACTAAGCATATTTCGCACGGAATTATCATAGTTCATTTTATCTTAGGTAGACATGGGTAATCGCCTCTTGTCTACATTAGGGAACATGGGTAATCGCCTCTTGTCCCTTCGTAGAATAGCTCCTTAAGAATATGGGTAATCGCCACTTGTTCTTCGTTAGGAACATGGGTAATCGCCTCTTGTCCCTTCATAGAATAGTTCATAAATCATGGATTCAAGCTTAGTTGAGCAAACCTTTCAACAAGTTATGAATCATTACATGTGAGAAAACCTTTCACACTCATAGGTTGAGCATCACATGAGAAACCCTTTCACAACTCAACAAAACGCACTAACATATCATAAACCTCATAAAACATGCATGAGTTCACAAGCTTCATATTTGCATAGCTCATCATGTTCTTAACTCATAAATCATGGGTTCGTAAGCTTCTCCTCAAACATGCAATTCAATGCAAACAAATACTTAGAAAGCCATAATCAAGGCAATTTTAGTCATAATTGAGGGAACCCACATAATAGAGGAAAATCATGGATTTTGATTCAACATGCATCTTTTCATAAAATATCCTCTTTTCATCATTCATAGTCTTACATGGAATTCATAGCTTGATAATCATAATCCTTAACTCTCTTCACAAAGAGTTCATGCAATTCATCTTTTCTCAATCAACCCACAATCATAAGCATAATCATAAATTGGGGGATACTTAGCATAAGCTCATGGGATTCATCAAGTTGCATGTAAACCACGCTAAATCGTGCACTAGCTCACTTTACAATGCTAAATCGTGCACTATCAACCATAACATCAACAATGGAAAGCATAATGAAGAACCCATAAGAATTTGTCAAACCCTAACTCTCTTGGGCAAGACTATACCTTGAAAACCTTAAGGAAAAGAGGACCTACTGGAGGAAAGACTCCAGATGGTAAATACTATCATAACTCAATGCCAATACCTTGAAATAAAGGGGATTGATGACCTTGATGAGAACCCTAGATCTCTTCTTCTCCTTCTTGTTCTTCTAGAGAGAGAAATATTTTGGGAGATGAGAGTTGGAAAATGAAGGGGTTAGGGCTTAGAAAATATAAATAGGGCCAAGGTTAAGGGGCAAAATCGTCTAGTATAAGGAATAAACATTTAGGGGAAAAGTTCAAAAAGCCCTTAAATAAACTGTCGGGGCCAATCGACGGACAGGACCTACGGTCCGTACATCCACTGACGGATCGTCCTGATCTTTCGTCAATCGATTCAGAAAGTTCGTTTTGGACTGAAAATTTGGGTAAGTCTTGAAGGCATCTACGGAACCCATCTACGGCCCGTCCACTGAACTACGAACCGTCCTGCTATTCCATAGGTCAAGGTTTAGAAACTAAAAATTTATAAAGCTGGCAGGGCCATCGACAGTTACCATCTACGGCCCGTCACTCCACCTACAGTCCTAGATGGCCTACGTCGTCACTGGCACCAGAAAATAAATAATTTAAAAACTGCATTTTCTTTCTTTTCAAAAACTGGGGTGTTATAAACTCCCTCAAGTTCAAGCACATTTTCAAAGCACATGGCATTTTCAAGAATGACCAAGTGACAACAATAATTCTGAAGAAGCGACTCACAACCACTAGTCAACCAAACAACTTCCCTTGACTTAGTTTCAAAATCTATCAACTTCACAAATCCATTCTAGTTTTCATGCCATCACAAGAGAGAAAATGTCCCACAATTGTACACACAAGTATTAACAAGAAAAGGGACAAAAATTCAAACACTCACACTCACAAGGAGATCATAAAGGTTTTTTTTGCGAGCTTGTAATGAAAGCTTAGGGAAGGTTATGAAAATATTTGTGTAAAAGTGACAACACCCTCCTAGAACACTACAATTCATCATTTTTTCAACTTCACCACTATTTTTAATTTTCAAACCAATGCACACTTTTTCTTATTTAACTCAAGATACTCCACATGTAATGATTCTATACCTTGGAGGATTCAATTTTTTTTATTCTCAACTTTTTTTCTTTTTCATGATTTTTCTTTCTTTAAACTTCATCCTCCATTCTTTGATTCTTTTTTTATAACTCACAAACAAGCTCTCATGTGGTTAACATCCCCTATATGAGTTTTCCACAACACCCCAAACTTAGTATTTAACCTCAACATTTGCAATTGTCAAGTTAAAGGAGGAAAGGGTTCGAAAGAGGATTACTTTTTCAAAATGGGAAAGGATTGTAATAAGGTTGCCAAGAAAATGTTATTAAGCTCAAAGGGGAACAACTAGGGATATATTTAGTGCAAAGGTGGGTCTTTTAGGTCTAGTGGACTTCAAAAATTTACAAAGAAAGCCTAAGATCATGTCTCTAGCCAAAAGCAATCAAGACCAACATTTCAAAACCAACCGGGCAAGTTCTAGTTAACACTAGTGAACACAAGGAATTATTTTCAACAACTCATCAAACATGACTTGAAAACTATTCAATATGGATCAATTTCACTTCCTAGCAAAGAAAAACTAAGTTATTTTCAACATTTACCACCTAGTAAGTAAGGAGTCACAAAAAAAGCAAAAACATTGTCACAAAGTCATTCAAATCCACAAATGTCCTTTTCATAAAAAATTAGGAGGGGTGCTCATTTATGATTTTCAAGGCTTGACTAAGTCTATTAGTACCAAACAAGTCACAATCTCACATCAAAGCACCAACAGGGCCAACAACACCCAACAAAATGACAATTTTCTCTTAAAAATGACGTTACCCAATCTATCATTGGGAGAATTCAAGCCTTTTATCGAGTTTTCCATAGGGCTACTCCAATATCACAAGCTACGGGTACTTAGACTTCCCCTGCTCCAAGGAATACAAAAAGAAAACACCACCATGATGATTCATCACAAAAATAAATTAAAAAAGAAATGCAAAACTAGAATAAGGCAAAAAGATAATAAAAATGACCAATCCAAACAGTATAAACAAAAGCCCGACAAGGGCAATCAAAAATACCAATCCAAAACATCAATCTAGAATGTCAATAAAATAATAAAAACAACCCAAATGGGAGCACTCCCAACAAAAAATGGTATTGTATCCTCATTCTGGGCTGCATAAGTCCTCCTCACTGGCCTCAACTCCCACATCATCAGTCCACACAGCTGTTGCATCTCCAACCTCATCTGACCTCAAAGTCGGCAGCGGCTCATTTGCTGTCAACACCTTCCAAAGTCCTTTGACTCCTTTCCACATCCGGGTGAAGAACTTGTCCCTACTTTTCTCTTGCTTCTTCATCTTGCTGTGAGAGAGACTCAACTCACCATTTGACTTGGCCAAACTAGTGTATGCCTTCTCAAAATTATCTTGCTGAGCTCTCTGCTTCCTTTGGTCCTTCAACTAGGCATCAAACTCATGATATGGTACAAATGGCATGGACGCAGAAGATGACTCACCAGGCCTTTAGGCAGCCTCGTCACCAACCCCTTCACAATCTGCAACTCACAAGCCAAATATTTGAATGACCTTAAAATTGGAGGTATAGAAGAGTCCTCCTCCATATTCTCAACATCCCTGAATCCATCTTCCTTTTCTTACTTTTGACAAAAGTGCCTTCACCTTGCATTTTAAGAGGTAAGATTTGATTTTTAGGACTCACCCAAGTATTAGTCGAGTACTCTTCCACTTCAGCCCATCTGCACAATTGCATGATCAAAGAATAGAGAATGAGGGGGGGGGTCTATCATGGTGCTTAAATTCCAAGAACTCATTCACTACGAAGTGACCCACATTCAAAGGAATGTCATCAAGTATGCAAGCCTTGATATGTGCCCTCAACATCAGAATGTTTCTAATATTCCCATTTGAGGAGATTTCGCTGCACATAATTAACATCCATGGCCTAGCTTCAGTCATCAAATTAGAGGATAGAATTCAAGCTTTTGTAGTAGCCTACTGAACATTTTAGCCTGGGCATAGTTTTGATGCTAGCCAAGTGCCCGGCTCGCAATATTAACCTTGAAGGCCTCAATGTCGTGATCTAACAACCAATAGACTACATTTATTGCCTCCGACCCATAATTAATGACTCTGCCCCGAATGATTATCAACCTTGTTGTCATGTTGGTCTCTTTGAGGTTGGCATAGAATTCTCTCACCCATTGCTCATTTTCCTTGCACGGCTCCACAGTCAAGCAAATCCATCCGGAGTTCTCCAACCTTTGGTAGAAACTAGGGAGCATTTCGGTCACCTTCACAAGTGCAATGCCTCTTTCAGGGAATAATTTTTCTTGATCATTTCATCATAGTAGGTTTCTGGAGCTCGGAGAGAAACAAATCAATTTTTGTCATAGTCGACCACAACTTCCTCTTCATCACCAATTTGTCATGCCATTTTTGTCTCTTGAAAATTTGAAAATAACAATAGAATGAAAGTGTAAAAAAACATGTGTTAAACAATGGTATTCTATAGGTAGAAGTCAAAGAAAAGTATTTAGAACCAATTCAGGATCAATTAAGGCCTCCTAAAAATTTCACCCTGGCAGAAAATAGCTACAGATATCGCAAAAGTGAAATGTTGTTCACCTTTCTCATTTTGTAAGTCGCCATTCCGCTTTGAGTTTGCCGACCGCCATAAATAATTTAGGTATTGTGCATATCAATTTCGACGAGGTCGTACCCATTGTGTGATCTGCCCTTCTTGTTAAGCGATCAACATTGTTGAGTTTATACTTCTTTTCATATTTTTTGCCATTCTTTCAAACATTCATACTTGCCTCGTCCTTTAGCCTTCATAACAAAAAACAATCAATAAATCATTGAAATAAGATATAATTAGGCATTCAGGACACTAACTGTTGAGCTAAATAGGCCTCAAATGATTGTAAATCTACCACATCACATTAGGGACCCAGAGGCTTGTAACACCACAAATTTCAAAGGAAGGAAAATGTAGATTTTCAGAACTGGTGCTTGTACCAACGGAAGCCACCGATGGACCATAGGTTGAATTACGGGCCGTAAGTGGGAATTGTAGATGGCAAGTTAAATAATTTCAAAATTTTAAGTTTCAGAACCCATTTTATGGCTTAACAGGATGGTCTATCATTGCTTCTTCGGGTCGTACGTAGGTCTCGTAGGTGAGCCCAGACTTAGTGAAATTTTGAGGGTCAAGGTTGAAAGCTACAGTTGGTATGTATGGTCCGTAAGTGGACCAAAGGATCGTACATAGCTACCGTTGTTGGAAGTCTAAATTTATCATCTTTTAATCTTTCTACGATTGGCCAGGACCGTCCGTAAAAGGACCTACATACCGTAGGTCGAGTCCGATAGTTATTCTTAAGGGCTTTTTGGTCTTTTCCCTAATAATTTTGACCGTATACTACATTGTTTTGCCTTCTACCCTAATCCCTATATAATGATTTTCAACCCCAAATTTACCCAATTGAATTCATTCTCCTAAATTCCTAAAAGTTGATCAAGTTCATCCCCTCAAATATTTCTCTCTCTTAAGCTTGAAGAAGAAGGCCAGGGTTTCAAGTCAAGCCTCCAAATCCTCCATTGATTGTGGGCTTTGAACTCCAAGGTATGATGGCTTTCACCTATGGGGTCCTTTCCTCCATAGGTCTCCTAAATTCACCAATTTTCACAAGTTAGAATCTTCAATTAAAATTAGGGTTTTATTTTATCTTATGGGCTCTTTCCTTTACTTTACTTGAGATCATCATAACAACACTTTTGTTCCTTAGTTGTGGGAAATAGCCTTAACCGACCTATAAGACCATGTGAGCTATCAACATGGAATCTGGTGTCTACCCTACACCGAAAGAGGGTTGCCCTACTTGCCAAGGTAGGACCATAACTTCTTAGCTTACGTGGATCCACTAGTTAGTGTCTATCATAGACCATCATCCTATGGTGGCACATAGTTTATGGGACATGGGTAATCGCCACTTGTCCACTCGGTGCTAAGCCTAATTCCCACGAATTAATCATAATTCAATTATCATAAGTAGACATGTGTAGTCGCCTCTTGTCTATCATTAGTCATAAGTTCATTATTAGTAGACATGGGTGATCTCCTCTTGTCTACATTAGGGAACATGGGGATCGCCTTTTGTCCCTTCATTAGAATAGCTCCTTAAGAACATGGGTAATTGCCTCTTGTTCATTTTAAGTTCATAGTGTGAGAATTACATGAGAAACCCTTTCACAACTCAACAACAACATCAACATAGCATAAACTTTGGTATTTCAATCTCAAAGCACCCTTAACTCATCATTAAGTTCCTATGAGACATGCATATGTTCATAAACTTCATCTTTACATAGTTCATCAGGCTCATAACTTATAAATCATAGGGTTCATATAGCTTTATGAGAATTTCTCTTAATTCATGCAATTCAATGCAAACTCATGCTTAGAAAGCCATAAACAAGTCAACTTGACCATAATTGAAGGAGCCCACATAATAGAGTAAAATCATAGATTTTGGTTGAACATGCTTGATTTCATAAAAACCATATTTAGGTCATTCATAATCTTATTCATGAAAATTCTTAGCTTAGGAATCATAATTCATGCATAGATTCATAGAGATTTCGTAAAATTCCTCAATTCATCATTCACCCCACCAATCAAAGCAAAGATTTTGAAAATTGGGGAAAATAACATGGGTTCATGGGGATTCATCCAATTTCTACATCAAATCATATAAATCACGCTAATTCGTGCACTAAATTACTTTAACACGCTATATCGTGCACTAGGAATTGTAAAATCAACAATTGAAATCATAATTGAAGAATCCATAAGAATTGATCAAACCCTAGTTCAATTGGGGAAATTGGATCCTTGAGAATTGAAGAAAGCTAAGGACCAATTAGAGAAAAGGGCTCCAAATGGCGAATACTATCATACCTCAACAAAGCCCACAAGAATTTGCTAGAAATTGATGACCTTTAATGGAGGATCCTAGCCCTTCTTCTTCCTTGAGAGTTGAGAGAATTTCTTAGAGAGAAATATTTGAGAGAGGAAATTTTTTGTAACACCCCAAGCTTCCAAAGGATTTGAAAATGTAGAACTCACCTGAAGACAGTGACCTACGGAGGCCACCTACGGGCCGTAGATAGATTGATGGGCCATAGGTGGGGACCGTCGATGGCATTGTGAAATTCCAAGATTTCCAAGTTTCTTAACTTTGACCTACGAGTAGCAGGACGGTTCGTGAGTCGAACGACGGTCCGTAGAAAGTAACCGTAGATGACCCCAGACTTGGCCAACTCTTTAAACTTAGGCAGTGATCTACGGTTATGGTGTACGGTCCGTAGATTGACCTACCAACTGTAAATCGAGACCGTCGTTGCAGGGTCCCCAGATACCAACTCTCTGAATATTTTGACGGTTTAACAGGACGGTTCGTCAATGGATGTACGGACCGTAGATCTTGTTCGTTGATTGGCCCCGACAGTTTTAATTAAGGGCTTTTTGGTCTTTTCCCTAATCGTTTACCTATTAAGCTATGTCGGTTATACACTGAATCTTAGACCTGTTAATACTTTCTAAGCCTAATTTCTTTCATTCTAATTCATTCCAAAACTCTCCTCTCTCAAATATTTCTCTCTCTGAAAAGAAACTCTCTCAACTTTCAAGGAAGAAGAAGAATCTTGAATCCTCCATTGAAGACCTTCAACCTTCTCCAATTCTTGTGGATTGCTTTGAGGTATGATAGTATTCACCATTAGGAGTCCTTTCCTCGAATGGGTCCTTCCTCTTCTTCATGATTTTCAAAGGTTTACTCTAACCCAATTGAATTAGGGTTTGTGATCAATCATTGTGTGTTCTTCAATTATGATTCCAATTATTGATTTTATGATTCCTAGTGCACGACTTAGCGTGATAAAGTAACTTAGTGCACGAATTAGTGTGAATTACATGATTTGATGTAAAGATTGTATGAACCCCCATGATCCCAAGCTAATTCTCCCCAATTTGATAATCTATGTTTTGATTGTTGGGTTGAGCTATGATTTGATGAAGTTTATGAATTCTCTATGAAATAAAGCATGAATTATGAATGAATTGATGATAATCTTATGAATTTAGCATGATCAAGTCAAAAGCATGCTTTTCCTCTATTATGTGAGTTCCTTCAAGTATGGGTAAATTGTCCTAATTATGGCTTTCTAAGCATGAGCTTGCATTGAATTTCATGATATGAGTTGAACTTGCATTAGCCCATATGAACTCTATGACCTATGAACTATGAGCATGATGAACTAAGTAAAAATAAGGCTAATGAACTTATGCATATCTCATATGAAGTAAAAGATGAGTTAAGGGTGCTTTGAGAGTAAAGTACCAAAGTTATGACATGATGATGCTATGGTTGAGTTGTGAAAGGTTTTCACACGTAATACTCCCAATATGACTTAAAAGAACAAGAGGCGATTACCCATGTTCTTAAGGAGCTATTCTAATGAATGAAGGGACAAGAGGTGATTACCCATGTACCCTAATGTAGACAAAGTGGCGATTACCCAAGTCAACCAATAATGAGCTTATGACTAATGTAGACAAGAGGCGATTACCCATGTCTACCTAGGATAAAATAAACTATGATTTATCCGTGGGAAGTATACTTAGTACCGAGTGGACAAGTGGTGATTACCCATGTCCCATAACCTATGTGCCCCCATAGGGTGATGGTCTATGATAGACACTAGCTAGTGGATTCACATAAGCTAAGAAGTTCATGGCCTTACCTTGGTAAGTAGGACACCCCTTTACGGTGTGGGGTAGACACCGGATTCCATGTTGATAGCTCACATGGTCTTATATGTCGGTTAAGGCTATTCCCCACAAGTTAATGAATAAGTGTTCTCATGATGAAGTAAAGAAAAGAAAGAAAGATGATTTAGCTTGCTTATGCCTTTATACATGCTTTATGTTTCATATCTCTCATGTTTATCATGTTTTTAGCTTTGCCATTGCATGTCATGATTATGTCTCTCTCTAGCATGATTTATGTAGTTATGTGCATTGCTATCATACTTAGTAATTAGTTGTGCTAACGCATACTCTTGCATGTATCAACTTCTTTGGTGTAGGACGTGGCAGTTCTCCTACACGTGGCTAGAGCATTGACTTAGAGTTGAGAAGAAGACTTGGTGAATCCTTATCCACCCGAGGACATAGCCTTGTTGGATTTTACTTTGATGTCTTTCCTTATGTTGGATATTGTATTGGGCTGCGTCCCTATCACTTTTATTCGTATTCTATGATGTTAGAAGGCTTTGAGACATGAGTTGTAGACTTCTGTTGTTTTGATTAAAGTTTTGATCTAAAAATCTTCTCTTGAACTCTTATTTCTCTATTATCTGGTATGTTATGTATGCTAAGGGCTTGTATGAGTCCTCTCGGGGTCTTATACGCTGTGTTACATCTAGGGGCTACCCTGGGTCGTGACAAAGTTGGTATTCAGAGCGCAAGATTTTAGAAAGATCCTAGGATGTCTCATAAGCCGCGTCAAGTAGAGTCTTGTTCATGAGTGTGAAGCGCGCCACATTTATGAATAAGAGGCTATAAGACGTTTCAGAAATTCTACTTCTTTCATTACTCTTGAGTCGTGCCATAGAGTTTAACTCTATATATCTCTTTCCTAATCCATATCTTACGCGTTTTAGGATATGGCGACCCGAAGAGCTTACGCTAGAAGAAATATGGGAGAGAATGTGGAACAAGAAGCTCCTCCTCAAGCCCCTCAAGTTCCGACCGACCCTTTGGCGGAACAAGTTACTAATGCTGAGTTTAGGGCTGCTTTCCAAGTGTTGGCTCAAGCCGTGACTACTCAAGTCTATAGAGAGGTGGTGGCTCCCGTGAATCCAAATGTGGGTACGGTAGCATCAAGAGTGAGGGACTTTACGAGGATGAATCCTCTGGAATTCCATGGCTCTAAGGTTGAGGAAGATCCTCAAGAGTTCATCGATGAAGTGTACAAGGTGTTGATGATCATGGGTGTGACGCCGGAAGAAAAGGCAGAGTTGGCCGCTTATCAACTCAAGGGTGTTGCCCAAATTTGGTTCAATCAATGGAAGAGTGAGAGGGCGGTTAATGAGGGTCCTCTTGATTGGGAGAAATTCAAGGTTGCTTTCCTTGATAAGTTTTTCCCTCTTGAGAAGAGAGAAGCTAAGGTGCTTGAGTTTATCAACCTTCGACAAGGAAATATGAGTGTGAAGGAGTATGCATTGAAGTTCACACAATTGGCTAGATATGCTCCGTCCATAGTTGCCGACCCAAGGGCAAGAATGAGCAAATTTGTGTCGGGAGTGTCCGATATGTTGGTGAAAGAGTGCCGCACCGCCATGCTTGTGCATGACATGGATATTTCTCACCTTATGGTTTAAGCCAAACAAATTGAAGAGGAAAAGCTTAAGGAAAGGTCTAGGGAGACTAAGAGGGCTAGGACCGGAGATGGTAACTTTTCGCATGCAAGGTCCGATGGACATGGTCGTCCTAGATTTTGACAATGGTTCTCCGGCCAAGGCTCATCCAATATTCCTCCTAAGTCCAACAATGATAGGGTGTCTAACCCTAAGACTCAAAGAGGAAATGGTGGTGGTTCTTCATTGTCTACTTGTCCTAAGTGTGGGAGAAAGCATGAGGGCAAATGTCTAGCCGGTTCTAACGCATGCTTTGGTTGTGGTAAGACGGATCACAAGATAAGGGATTGTCCCTTAGCGGCTAAGAATGAAGAGGATAACCGTCGACGCGTTCAATCCAAAAATTCATCAATTTTTAGTGGGAATCAGAAGCAAAACCGATTTTATGCACTTCAGGCTCATCGTGAGCAAGAGAGCTCTCTCGATGTGGTCACCGGTATGTTAAGAGTTTTCCATTTTGATGTTTATGCTTTGCTTGATCCCGGTGCTACCTTGTCTTTTGTGACGCCATATGTGGCTATGAGATTTGATGTTGTTCCGGATGTGTCGCTAGATCCTTTTCGTGTCTCTACTCTGATTGGAGAATCTATCATGGCTAAGAGAGTTTATAGAGATTTTCCTGTCTCCTTATCCCATAGAGTCACTCATGTTGATCTTGTAGAGCTTGATTTTGATGTTATTCTTGGGATGGATTAGTTGCTTGCTTGTTATGCCTCTATGGATTGTAGGACCCGAATGGTCAAGTTTCAGTTTCCAAATGAGCCTATCCTAGAGTGGAAGGGAGGAAATTCTACGTTTCGAGGTCAATTTGTGTCTTATCTAAAAGCTAGAAAGATGATCTCTAACGGGTGCATTTACCATCTTATTAGGGTGAGGGATATAGATTCCGAGACCCCTACTCTTGAGTCGGTTCCAGTTGTTTATGAGTTTTCGGAAGTGTTTCCCGATGACTTGCCCGGTATTCCTCTCGAAAGGGAAATAGACTTCGATATTGACCTTCTCCCAGATACACAACCTATTTCTATTCCTCCTTATAGAATGGCTCCGGCTGAACTTAAGGAACTAAAAGAGCAGTTGAAAGACTTATTGGATAAGGGTTTCATTCGGCCAAGTATTTCTCCATGGGGTGCTCCGGTCTTGTTTGTAAGGAAGAAAGATGATTCACTCCGTATGTGTATCGACTATCGCCAATTGAACAAGGTTACCATTAAGAATAAGTATCCTCTGCCAAGGATAGATTACTTGTTTGATCAACTTCAAGGGGCTAGTTATTTCTCTAAGATCGACCTTCATTCGGGCTATCACCAATTAACGGTGAAAGAGGATTATATTCTGAAAATGGCTTTCCGGACTAGGTATGGTCACTACGAGTTCTTGGTGATGTTGTTTTGGTTGAAAAATGCTCCCGCCACATTTATGGACTTGATGAATAGAGTGTTTTAGCAATACCTTGACATGTTTGTGGTTGTGTTTATTGACGACACTTTGATCGACACAAAGAATGAGGGTGAACATGTTAATCATTTGAGGATTGTGTTGCAAGTCCTCAAGGACCAACAACTCTTTGCGAAGTTTAGTAAATGTGAGTTTTGGTTAAGGTCTGTTGCTTTTCTTGGTCACATTATTTCCGGTAAGGGCATTGAGGTAGATCCTAAGAAGACGGAAGCGGTTAAGAATTGGCCTAGACCTTTATCACCTTCGGATATCCGTAGTTTCTTGGGCTTAGCCAGTTATTATAGGAGGTTTGTTGAGGTGTTTTCTTCAATTGCTTCTCCGTTGACGGCTTTGGCTCAAATGAAGGTTAAGTTCGTATGGTTCGAGGCATGTGAGAAGAGTTTTCAAGAGTTGAAGGATCGACTTACTTCGGCTCCGATATTGACTCTACCGGAAGGATATGATGGTTTTGTGGTTTATTGTGAGGCCTTGAGAATTGGGCTAGGATGTGTTCTTATGCAAAATGGGAAAGTCATTGTTTATGCTTCAAGACAACTTAAGGTGCACGAAAAGAACTATCTTACTCATGACTTGGAATTAGCGGCAGTTGTGTTTGCTTTGAAAATATGGCGACATTATTTGTACGGGGTACATGTACATGTCTTCACCGACCACAAGAGTTTGTAATATGTGTTTAAACAGAAAGATTTGAATCTCCGCCAAAGAAGGTGGCTCGAGATGTTAAAAGACTATGATATGAGTGTTCTCTATCACCATGGTAAGGCTAACGTGGTGGCGGATGCTCTTAGTTGATTTTCTATGGGTAGTGTTGCTCATGTTGAGGATGATAAGAAGGAGTTGGTTTGCGATATCCATAGACTGGCTCGATTGGGTGTTAGATTGGTTGATTCTCCTAAAGGTGGTGTTACGGTTCACAAGGGTTCCGAATCCTCTTTTGTGCATGATGTGAAAGCTAAGCAAGGTCTTGATTCTAACTCGGTTGAACTAAAGGAAGCGGTACTCAAGAAGTCCATAGAAGTTTTCTCCCAAGGGGGAGATGGTGTGCTTCGATATCAAGGTCGTTTGTGTGTTCCTAATGTAGAGGGCTTAAGAGAGAAAATTTTATCGGAAGACCATAGTTCTCGATATTCCATCCACCCAGGAGCTACCAAAATGTACCGGGATTTGCGGGAAATTTATTGGTGGAATGGAATGAAGAAAGATATTGCAGAGTTTATGGTTAAGTGCCCTAATTGTCAACAAGTGAAGGTTGAGCATCAAAGGCCAGGAGGTTTGACCCAAGATATTAGTATTCCTACTTGGAAGTGGGAAGATGTGAATATGGATTTTATTGTGGGTTTGCCTCGCACGAGGCGACAATATGATTCGATTTGGGTTGTTGTGGATAGAATGACAAAGTCAGCCCATTTCATTCCCGTCAAGACTTCTTATTCGGCAGAGGATTATGCTAAGTTTTATTTTAGGGAGATGTTTAGGCTGCATGGAGTGCCTTTATCCATTATCTCTGATCGTGGTGCATAATTTACTTCTCAATTTTGGAAGTCGTTCCAAAAAGGTCTTGGTACTCGTGTTAAGCTTAGTACGGACTTTCATCCCCAAACCGATGGGCAAGCGGAGCGTACTATTCAAACATTGGAAGATATGTTGAGAGCTTGTGCAATTGATTTCAAGGGTACTTGGGATGATCACTTGCCTTTGATTGAGTTTGCTTATAACAATAGCTACCATTCTAGTATTGTTATGGCTCCATTTGAGGCTCTTTATGTTAGAGGGTGTAGATCTCCTATAGGTTGGATTAAAGTTGGTGAACTTGCTTTGATAGGCCGGGAGTTGGTGCATGAGGCTATGGAGAAAGTTCGACTTATTAGGGAGAGGTTGAAAACGGCTCAAAGTCGACAAAAGTCCTATGCCGATGTTAGAAGAAGAGAATTAGAATTCAATGTGGATGATTGGGTTTACTTGAAAATCTCATCCATGAAGGGTGTAATGAGATTTGGGAAGAAAGGGAAGCTTAGTCCCCGTTATGTAGGCCCATATCAGATTTTGAGACGTGTTGGTAAGGTTGCTTATGAGGTTGACTTGCCTAATGATTTGGCATCTGTGCATCCGATTTTCCATGTCTCATTGTTGAAAAAGTGTGTTGGTGATTTGACCACTATAGTGCCATTAGAGAATCATGGTATAAAGGATGGTCTTTCCTATGAAGAAGTTTCGGTTGAGATTTTAGACCGGCAAGTCCAGAAGTTAAAGAATAAGGAAGTTGCTTCCGTGAAAGTTCTATGGAGGAATCAATTGGTTGAGGGTGCTACTTGGGAGGCCGAGGCCGATATGATGTCCCGATATTCTCATCTCTTTCCTTCCAATCCTACTCTAGCTTGAGTTATCTTGATCCTCATGGTTCATTCTTTTTTTGTCTCATGTGTCATAGTTGATTTCCATGGTTCCTTGATTGTGCATGTTCATGAAGAGGCTTATACGATTTTGTGCATTTGAGTATGAATTGCATAGTCTTCATGATATGATTGTGTTGATCATGCTTTAGCTTGGAGTTGATGTTTCCTCCTCGGATATGTGCATTTATGTGATTGCATGCTAGATTAGGTTGTTAGTCCGTGTCTATTACCCTTCTCAAGATGTCTTGATTCTCATTCGGGGACAAATGTTCCCAAGGGGGAGATATTGTAACACCCCAAGCTTCCAAAGGATTTGAAAATGCATAACTCACATGAATACGGTAACCTACGGAGGCCACCTACGGGTCGTAGATGGATTGACGGGCCATAGGTGGGGACCGTTGATGGCACTGTGAAATTCTAGGATTTCCAAGTTTCTGAACTTTGACCTACGGGTAGCAGGACGGTTAGTGAGTCGAACGATGGTCCGTAGAAAGTAACCGTAGATGACCCCAGACTTGGCCAACTCCTTAAACTCAGGCAGTGATCTACGGTTATGGTGTACGGTCCGTAGATGGACCTACCAACCGTAAATTGAGACCGTTGTTGCAGGTCCCTAGATACCAACTCTCTGAATCTTTTGACGGTTTAACAGGACGGTCCGTCAATGGATGTACGGACCGTAGATCATGTTCGTTGATTTGCCCCGACAGTATTAATTAAGGGCTTTTTGGTCTTTTCCCTAATCATTTACCTATTAAACTAAGTCGGTTATACCCTGAATCTTAGACCTGTAAATACTTTCTAAGCCTAATTTCTTTCATTCTAATTCATTCCAAAACTCTCCTCTATCAAATACTTCTCTCTCTAAAAAGAAACTCTCTCAACTTTCAAGGAAGAAGAAGAATCTTGAATCCTCCATTGAAGACCTTCAACCTTCTCCAATTCTTGTGGATTGCTTTGAGGTATGATAGTATTCAGCATTAAGAGTCCTTTCCTCGAATGGGTCCTTCCTCTTCTTCATGATTTTCAAAGGTTTACTCTATCCCAATTGAATTAGGGTTTGTGATCAATCATTGTGGGTTCTTCAATTATGATTCCAATTATTGATTTTATGATTCCTAGTGCACAATTTAGCATGATAAAGTAACTTAGTGCACGAATTAGTGTGAATTACATGATTTGATGTAAAGATTGTATGAACCCCCACGATCCCAAGCTAATTCTCCCCTATTTGATAATCTATGTTTTGATTGTTGGGTTGAGCTATGATTTGATGAAGTTTATGAATTCTCTATGAAATCAAGCATAAATTATGAATGAATTGATGATAATCTTATGAATTTAGCATGATCAAGTCAAAAGCATGATTTTCCTCTATTATGTGAGTTCATTCAAGTATGGGTAAATTGTCCTAATTATGGCTTTCTAAGCATGAGCTTGCATTGAATTTCATGATATGAGTTGAACTTGCATGAGCCCATATGAACTCTATGAACTATGAACTATGAGCATGATGAACTAATGAAAGATAAGGCTAATGAACTTATGCATGTCTCTTATGAAGTAAAAGATGAGTTAAGGGTGCTTTGAGAGTAAAGTACCAAAGTTATGACATGATGATGCTATGGTTGAGTTGTGAAAGGTTTTCTCACGTAATATTCCCAATATGACTTAAAAGAACAAGAGGCGATTACCCATGTTCTTAAGGAGCTATTCTAATGAATGAAGGGACAAGAGGCGATTACCTATGTACCCTAATGTAGACAAAGCGGCAATTACCCAAGTCTACCAATAATGAGCTTATGACTAATGTAGACAAGAGGCGATTACCCATGTCTACCTAGGATAAAATGAACTATGATTAATCCATGGGAAGTATGCTTAGTACCAAGTGGACAAGTGGCGATTACCCATGTCCCATAACCTATGTGCCCCCATAGGGTGATGATCTATGATAGACACTAGCTAGTGGATCCACATAAGCTAAGAAGTTTATGGTCTTACCTTGGCAAGTAGGACACCCCTTTACGGTGTGGGGTAGACACCAGATTCCATGTTGGTATCTCACATGGTCTTATATGTCGGTTAAGGCTATTCCCCACAAGTTAATGAATAAGTGTTCTCATGATGAAGTAAAGAAAAGAAAGAAAGATGATTTAGCTTGCTTATGCCTTGATACATGCTTTATGTTTCATATCTCTCATGTTTTTAGCTTGGCCATTGCATTGTCATGATTATGTCTCTCACTAGCATGATTTATGTAGTTATGTGCATTGCTATCATACTTAGTACTTAATTGTGCTAACGCATACTCTTGTCTGCATCAACTTCTTTGGTGTAGGACGTGGCAGTTCTTCTTCTCGTGGCTAGAACATTGACTTAGAGTTTAGAAGAAGACTTGGTGAGTCCACATCTATTCGAGGACATAGCCTTGTCGGATTTTACTTTGATGTCTTTCCTTATGTTTGATATTGTATTGGGCTGCGTCCCTATCACTTTTATTCGTATTCTATGATGTTAGAAGGCTTTGAGACATGAGTTGTAGACTTCCGCTGTTTTGAGTAAAGCTTTGATATAAAAATCTTCTCTTGAACTCTTATTTCTGTATTATCTGGTATGTTATGTATGCTAAGGGCTTGTATGAGTCCTCTCAGGGTCTTATACGTCGTGTTACATTTCGGGGCTACCCTGGGCCGTGACATTCTTTTGGGAATGGTTTAGAATGAGTAAAATTAGGCTTAGGAAATATATATAAGGTTTGGGTTAAGGGTATAACCATCTTAGATTAGGAGTTCAATATTTAGGGAAAAGACCAAAAAGACCTTAAATAAAAACTATCGGGGTCCATCTACGGTCCGTACATCAATCGACAGACCGTCCTGTCCTTCCGTCAATTGATTCAGAGACCTTAATTTAGTCCTAAAATTTGTCTATGTCTTGAGGGGATCTATGGGACCCATCTATGGACCGTCAATTGGATGACGACTCGTCCTGCTGCTCCGTAGGTCAAAGTTCAGAAACTTGAAATCCTGAACGTTTATAGTGCCATCGACGATTCGTACCCACGGCCCGTCATTCCACCTACGGTCCGCAGGTGACCTCCATAGTCATTGGCACCAGAATTTTGAAAAGCTGCATTTTCTTTCTTTGAAAACTTGGGGTGTTACACACTAGTTGATCCTATTGATGACTGAATTGATTCTTCTAGTAAAATCAATTTGTGTCCACCTAGTGTTGATACATGTGCTTTGAATGATAGTTCATTATCAAGTGATATTGGTGTTGATCAACTTTTGTATAATAATCTCTTGTTTGATGATGACATGACTCTTGAGAGTGTGCATAGAGGAATACCTTATAATGTTTGAAGTGTAACCACTCTTGAAGGCTTTCAAATGTTTGAGAATCCACTATGGTGTGATGACACACTTTCCAAAGATGAAAATCTCTTTTGTGAAGATGATAGAACATTTATTTGAGAGGATAGTGTTTAGAAGAAAGGTGATGCTTATGTGTTAATTGCTACTTCTTATTTGTGTGTTCCAATTCTTCATATGAGTTATGATGCTTTAGTATATAAAGTGGAGGCTAAAATTTGGAGCACCTTAATTGAAGTTCATTTATGTGACACCTTTCTCTACTACTTGTTTGCATATGATGATGCTTGCGCTTTTGAGTGGAGTATGATATTGGAAGATAAGGGTGCCAACCGGGCAAAAAAGAGTGCTTGATCCATGTTCATGGATTTCCTTTCCATTTGACCCTGGTAATGAGTTGAATTGTGGCACTTGTTTAGTGATGCTTGACCAAGATGACAAGCACAATTTGGAGGAACTTGTTGGCACCTTTCCCTATGATGGAAAGTCCTTCTTAAGGGTTTACAATCCACTTGAGGGGCCTACATTGTGTATGGGGAAGGGTAGTTTTCTAACCCTCTTTCTTTACTACCTCTTTGCATATAATCTTGTTGATTGCACATCTTATGGGGGTACGAGTTATTTGTCAAGAGAAGGTGAGGTTTATCCTAAATTCATCATGTTGTCTTTGTGTGTTCCATCTTATGATGTAATGAGTGCTATGACCTTGAACCTAATTGTGATCTTGCATATAGGAACACCTTAGATGACCCCAATGTGCATGACACCTTTCTCTACTATCTCTTTGCTTATGACGAGTCTCGTATTTATCTTAAATGTGTATTGCATTTGGGTCGGGATTGCATATGTGGACCTTCTATCATTTTGAACCCGGTGAATGTTTTGGAGTATGTAAGCTTGTAATAGTGTCATCTTTTAGGTGGTATTATCCTTTTGATGTGTGGAATATTCAATTTCCTTGTGCTCCATATATGGGCTTCATAGTCATGATAATGGAGGATACTTGGTTGTTACTTGAGATTGAGTCTCCTTGGTATAATGCTTTTTGTGCTAACAATTGTACTAACCCTCATGCTATGAGGACCTCTTGGTTGCTTTTCCTTCTTATGTTCTTGAAAGGTTTGGATTCGAGGACGAATCCTTTTCAAGAAGGGGAGGATGATAACGTCATGGATAGCAAAGATCATATGATTGCTTTAGAGGAGCTTGATGGACACCAAATAAAGACATAAATTGTGTTAAAGGTCCATCAAAGTGAAGAGAAGGAAGAAAGTGGCCATGTGTACAAATGGTCATCTCATGAATTCAAGAATTCACAAAAGAAGACCATCAAACAAAGCCCTTATCTCATTAAGGGTAAAATTGTCAAAGAAGTGTCTTCTTTATATCCTTAGTATAAATAGTAGTTTTATTATTTTCGAAGACTTAGATTATGAATATTATGATGAATTGAATATTTGAAAGCTTTGAAGCTTGTAGTTTCTAGGTGTAGATAGCATTAGTGTAGTTCTTAGTTGGTAATTATAGTTGAGTGATTAGGGTTGATTCCCGATATTGCTTGTGTTAACTTCTTCTAGCTTAATCGATTATCGAGTTACCCTCTTTGTGGATTCAATTTTTTTTTCTCGTTTTAGATTGAGAGGTGAACGTATAAAGTCCTTTGTTGCTCATAAATTTGATTAGATTTCGATAATTCCACATATGTTTTCTTATTTCTTTCAATTGTCCCCTTTTTTCTTTTCATGAATGATCTTATATAATTTATAATTTGTTAAATACAAATGTTATACAAGCCAAATAATATTAAAAATAATTAAAATGTGAAATAGAGAGGATAAATAGTAGCTCTCCAAATTTAGATAACTACTATGCACCTCTCTATAAATAGAGAATAGAGGGTTTTTTGTAGTGTGGTTGGAGACCCTATTCTGTATTTTACTCTTCATATATAGAGTACAGAGATTAAAATAGAGAAGGATTGGAGATGGTCTAATATGGATAAACCATATTTCTTTTGCTCTAGAATGTCATGCCCCAAACTCTCGGGGCACAACTGGCACCTAATGCCAAAACTTAGGCCTAAGCCAACCTTATTGGACAATTTGCTAATGGCACATAATAGCCAAGCACAATCAATGAAACAAACAAGTATATCTCAACTAAAAAGAGAAGTTCCAAGTCGGTAATGCTCCCGTCAACAACAATATAAAAAAGCAACTACTCCGAACAATTCATATAACATAATAGTCAGCTAACACATAAGTCATGTTTGGGCCGTCAAAGTCACCACGATATCTAGGAAAACATAAAGCTACATGACCTAACAAAGCTTCCATAACTTCTATAAAGAAGCTCAAAATAAAAATTTATCAAAATAATAGATTAAATAACTATCAAACTCTATCCAACTAGCAAACAAGGCCAACATGACCAATAACGTGGCTCTAAAACCCAACACCCGAGTCTGCAAGCCTCTATGAGAAGTAAAGCTTGGTCGAGTTAACACTTAAAAAGAAGGAAAAATGCAGATTTTGGATTGCAGGCATGACTTACGGTTGGTAGGAGTACATATGGACCGTAGATGGCATCCATAGGTAGTGGGGAAATAATTTTTGAAGAAAATCAAGTTTCAGAACCCTTTTTACGGCTCAACAAGACAGACTTTCATTCCTTTTACATGTCGTAGATAGGTATCGTAGGTGGCTCCCGGACTTAGTGAAATTTTAAGGCCTTAAGTGAGTTTGTATGGTTCGTATGTACAGACAGTAAGTGGACCAACAGACCGTACATACGTCCCGTTATCGAAGGCCAAAATTTATGGTTTTTGAATCTGTCTACGGACCGTAGGTTCAAGCCGCAGGTCCAGTCTGACAGTTATTTTTTAAGGGGTTTTTGGTCTTTCCTTAATTGATTAATGCCTAAGCTCGGTGGTTCTGATCCTAATCCTAGACCCTATATAAGTCTTCTAAGCCTAAAATCTAACTACTCTAGATCATTCATCAAACTCCCCCAAATCCCTCCAAGTTCTCCTCTCAAATATTTCTCTCCCTAAAGCTTAAAGAAGAAGACTAGGGTTTCAAGTCAAGCCTCAAATTTTTCCATTGATTGTGGGCTTTGAACTTCAAGGTATGATGGCTTTCACCTATGGAGTTCTTTCCTCCATAGGGTTCCTAAATTCTCCAATTTCCACAAGTTAGAATCTTCAATTGAAATTAGGATTTTATTCAATCACATGGGTTCTTTCCAATTATGATTCAATTGATTGTTTTATATATTTTTATACATGAATTTAAGTAATTACATGTTTCTAAGTTGAATTCACTTGAACCGATGCATAATACATGATTTCTAGACTATGAACATATGATAATGCTTTTGAACTATGAAAGATGAAGTTTATGAATATATGCATATTTTATCATAAAGGGATTTCTCACATACTACTAAAAATATGATTGTGAAAGAAGTTTCTCACATAAAGGATTCATAGGGTTGAATGGTTTTCTCAACTAAACTTTGAATCAAGAACTAAGAGCTATTCTAATGAACTCTAGCTTGGATGGGTCACTTAGTGTGCCTTCCATGAATGATAAGGCAAGTAGCGATTATCGATGTCCCCTAATTATATGACAAGCGGCGAATACCCATGTCTTCTAATGATAAGAAAAGTTAAGATTTTTGACTAATCCGTGGGAATTATGCTTAGCACCGAGTGGACAAGTGACGATTACCCGTGTCCCATAAACTATGCGCCACCATAGGTTTGTCTTAGATAGACATTAGCTAGTGGATCCATTTAATCTAGAAGTTTTGGTTCATACCTTGGCAACTAAGGACATCTCTTTTCGGTGTGGGATAGACATTAGATTCCATATTATAGCTCACATGGTCTATGTCGGTTAATGCTAACCTCCAATAATAATGAACTAAGGTTACTTCTAGAAGTATCTCAAATGTATTTTAAAGGATGTTTACCTTGCATTGACCATGATCATGCTTATGTTTTCTAACAATTATTTTATGAATTAGCTTTGCCATTGCATGTCCTTTTAAAACCTCTTTTTGCATGATTTCATAATTCCTATGTATTGCTATCATACTTGGTATATTCCATGTAATAACGCATATTCTTGCCTACATTATTACACTAATGTAGGATCCGATGCTTATATTATGCATACCCATGGCTAGTGATCCCATAGCGAGCTTTCAAGATTGGTGAGTCCTCATGTTTAGAGGACCGGGGCTTCTTTTATGGCTTTCATGTTTTTTACCTTTCGGATTTTGTATGTGATGTATGGGTTACGTCCCAATCACCTTTCATATCATGTATTAGTTGGCTTTGAGACTATGTTAGACTTCCACTATGTTTTGTTAACTCTTTCTAATATAGAACTATCTTTTAAACTCTTTAACTCTATTATCTAGCATAATGTGTGCTAAGTGACTTGTGTACAGCCTCTCGAATCCTATTCAACATGTCACGTCAGAGGGTCCTTTAGGTCATGACAAACTTGGTATTTATAGCACAAGGTTTTGAAAGGTCCTAGAATGTCTTATAAGCCACGCTGAGTAGAGTCTTTTTCATGAGTGTGAAGCGCGCCACACTTATGAATGAGAGGCTATAAGATGTTTAGAAAATTCCACGTCTTCCATCATTCTAAAGTCGTGCGATAGAGTGTAACTCTATATGTATTTCTCTCTTAATCCTTATTCGATGCTTTTCAGGATATGGCCACTCAAAGGGAATATGCTAGAAGGAATGTGGGAGAGAATGTGGAATAAGAAGCTTCTCAAGCTCATCAAGAAGCTCCTCAACTTCCGGTCGACCCTTTGGCCGAGCAAGTGACTAATGTGGAGTTTAGGGCTGCCTTTCAAGTATTGGCCCAAGCTATGACAGCCCAAGTCAATAGGGAGACTGTGGTCCCCGTGAACCCAAATGTGGGTACGGTGGCAACTAGAGTGAGGGATTTGACTAGGATGAATCCTCTGGAGTTTCATGGTTCCAAGGTGTAGGAAGATCCTCAAGAGTTCATTGACGAGGTTTACAAGGTTTTGATGATCATGGGTGTTACCTCGGTGGAAAAGGCGGAATTGGGTGCCTATCAACTTAATGGCATTGTAGAAGTTTGGTTTAGCCAATGGAAGGAAGAAAGGGCGGTTGATGCGAGTCCTCTTGATTTGGGAAAAGTTTAAGGTTACTTTACTAGATAGGTTCTTTCCCCTTGAGATGAGGGAGGCAAAGGTGCTCGAGTTAATCAACCTTCATCAAGGAAACATGAGTGTGAAGGAGTATGCTTTTGAATTCACACAATTGTCTCTGTATGTTTCTACTATGGTTGCCGATCCTAGGGCAAGGATGAGTAAGTTTGTTTCGGGTGTGTCTAAAATGGTGGTCAAATAATGCCGTACCACTATGCTTATCCATGATATGGACATTTCTCATCTAATGGTTCATGCTCAACAAATCAAAGAGGATAAACTAATGGAGAAGTCAAGGGAGACAAAAAGGGCTATGACCGATGATGGTGACTTTTCACACTCAATGTCTGATGGTCATGTTCGTTCTAAGTTCCAACAAAGATTCTCCAATCAAGGTTCCTTCAATGCTCCGGCTCCTAAGTTCAACAAGGAAAGGGTGTCTAACCCTAAGCCTCAAGAATGAAATAGAAGTTGGTCTTCATTGTCTAGTTGTGCTAAATGTGGAAGAAAGCATGAAAGTAAGTGCCTAGCCAGTTACAATGCATGTTTTGGTTGTGGCAAGACATATCATAAGATTAGGGATTGTCCCTCCAGTTCTAAGAATGAAGGAGATAACCGTTAACAGGCTTAGCCTTATCATTCATCAAGTTCTACTGGAAGTCTGAAGCAAAATAGATTCTATGAAATTCAGACTCGTCTTGAGCAAGAGGGTTCTCCCGATGCTGTTACCGGT
The DNA here is from genome assembly GCA_018342035.1 of Solanum appendiculatum. Taxonomy (NCBI): domain Eukaryota; kingdom Viridiplantae; phylum Streptophyta; class Magnoliopsida; order Solanales; family Solanaceae; genus Solanum; species Solanum appendiculatum. Next base: position 569,872 of record JAGDQO010000459.1, read on the forward strand.
ATGTTGAAAGCCATTCAACTTGATGTTTATGCTTTTCTTGATCCCGGTGCTACTTTATCTTTTGTGATGCCATATGTGGCTATGAGGTTTGATGTTTTTCCGAATGTATTGATAGACCCTTTTGCCGTCTCTACTCCTATTAGTGAATCTATTGAGGCTAAAAGAGCCTATAGAGATTTTCCCGTCTCCTTATCCCATAGAGTCACTCACGTTCATGTTGTAGAGCTTGATATGTTTGATTTCAATATTATTCTTGGGATGGATTGGCTGTATTAATGTTATGCTTTTATTGATTGTAGAACCCAAGTGGTCAAATTTCAGTTTCCAAGTGAACCCGTTCTAGAGTGGAAAGGGGGAAATTCTATGCTTAAGAGTCTGTTTATTTCATGTCTTAAAGCTAGAAAGATGATTTTTAAGGGTTTCATATTCAATCTTGTAAGGGTTAGGGATATGGATTTTGAAACCCCTATCTTAGAGTCAGTCCCCATTATTAATGAGTTTCCAGAAGTGTTTCCTAATTAATTGCCCGCTATTCCTCTGGAAGGGAAATACAATTCGGTATTGACCTTCTCCTAGACACACAAGCTATCTATATTCCTCCTTACCGAATGGCTCTGGCAGAACTTAAGGAATTAAAGGCATAATTCAAAGACTTATTGGATAAGGGTTTCATTGGACCGAGTATCTCTCCATGGGGTGCTCCAGTTTTGTTTGTTCGAAAGAAAGATGGTTCACTTCGTATGTGTATTTGTGAGACCCTGCAGTTCTTTCACATAATATACGTAGCATGGCATGAGTGTATGAGGTGTATATGACATGGTGTATCACGTCGGGAGAATAAGGTTGCAAAAGGATTGTAAGACAACATAATTAAACTAGAGTTATTGGTCAAGGATGCCCTTAAACAAGTTTGAGTTCAAGAATGCCTCTTGAACACCCCGCCTGTTCGGAAGGTTTAAATTAACCAGTACCTTCGGGGTAAGAATAATAGTGTCTTATATGCTAAGAAGTATGTTTTATAAGGTAATGTAGTCGCGCGATGATCGTAAGTTTAGTTTTGGAAGTCAAGGAAGTAGTGAAATAGAAGTGGGCAAAAGTTAGAGTAAGTTTCTTTGATAAACTCGCTGAAATTTGGGTTAAATGTCTCGGAGCTTTTCTCCCAATTTATAAAGCTTTATAAAGACCCCAATATACCAAATCAAAGGTCTACAAGTCTATTTTCCAACGCACTAAACCGTTCATTCATAGCTCTTCAGAATAGAGAGATATTCATGTATTCGTGAGACTATACAAGCAGGCACGTGAAGGTGGGTCCCATAGCCCCTATGTCGGTTTAGCTGTATAAGAGTGGATATCCCTTCGTTTTATTTCATATTTTTCACCCAAATAAGAATAATAACAGTCCTTAATCCTCTCTAAGGGTTCCCCTACGATCCAAGAAAATATCTATAAGATTTCAACATGGTTTCACCCTTGAAATGTTCATAGAGATGGTGTTACTTCTTTCCTCCTCGTTGGTTGTGATTTGAAGGATTCTTCAGGGTGAAGGAGTCTCATTTTAGGGGATTTTTCTGCTGTTTGGAGGTAATAATTCTCACCTTTCATTTTATTGAGTTAATCCAAGTTATACCTAAGCAATATAGGCAAGAACACACGAATAGACGGTTGGAAAATCGTATTTGGATAGTTATGTGATGTTGGGCTGTTCTGAATTATTTTCTGATGTTGTTGTTAATGGAATTTTTGGAAATGATTTTTATGTGTGTGGTTGTTGTTGATATGAATCTGGGAGAGAAGAAGAAGTATAGAGGGGTATTGAATTGTAAGAGAAATTAGCGTGACGTTAGTTCTATTATTGTAATGTGATTTTCAAATGGTTTCTTCTTGATTCAAGGCCTTCTATTTGAGGAGACTATTTGTTATTGGAGGAGGCAAGCTAAAATACTATAAAATACATCATGTTTAAGTTAAGGTTCTACCCTTTTAACCTCTCAGTGCTTTAGAGGAGAAATGCATGATTCTGGACGTCATTGTTGGACAAACTCACAAGATAATGATTGGTAGCCGCGAGTTCGAGTTATTCTGGTTATGTTGAACAATTATAGGACTGTATAAAATATATTTCTGGATTTAAAGGTTTGAAAACTCATGGTTGGGGTTTTGTTGTGGCTATTTTGGGGTTGGAAAGGAGGGGTGTGGCGTTACATCGAGTTTTTCTTGTTGTGTAGGCGTACTCTATTTTGTTGTGGTGGACTATTTTCATAGGCCTCCAGTTGTTCATAGCTTCTGGAAAAATGCTTGTTATGTAAAAATGTAATGAAGCATGAGTTTAAAAAGGTCGGGCGAGCTAATCACTCTCCTTGTAATCTCTAAATTGCTACTTTGACACTGACATGTTAATACTCAGTTTGTAATAGTTGTGTCACTTGATTTTGTATAGATTACATACTTTAAAGAAAGGGTAAAGTCCATATTAATACTGCAAAATCAAGAATCGAGGTATGTTAAGGCTAGGCTTTGTGCTTCCTTTGAGCATTAATTTTAGAAACCTAAATAGTCAAATGTTGTTTTACTATTCTATTGCTAGAAAGACCTTCTGTGAAAGGTATTGGGACTATAGATGAAGCATTTTTGTGACTTCATCATGTTGATATTCCACTTATTCGGTTATATAGGGTGTTTAGTGTCTATATGTCATTTTGTCGGTTACCTTGACTATAGGTTCATGTGTCTAAATTATTATTCCTCTCTGGGTGTTGTGACTTGAAAAGATTATGGAGGAAAATTGAGAATTTGCAATTAGTCCCCCTTCCTCGCTAATATGTTTCTTTGAAAAACCTTAAAATAATACATCAATTTCAGAAACTGCCAAATGTAACTTGTATGTTTAAACTACTGAAGGGCATGTTTTCTTGAAATACTTTCTTTTACAAATATTAAGGAAATATATATAACAACTAATTTTTAAGTTACCTTTCTAAAGTTTAATTAAGTGTTCTAGTTTATTCTACTGGCATATGAGGTTCTACGAGACATTTACATGTGATACAAAAGTGATTACGAAATTATGAGAACAAGAGTACCAACGGGCCAAGATTTGCAACATGCTTATTGGTAACATAAATACATTTTGAATTTAAGACATGACATGCTATGCATTCTACTCCCGAGCTATAATCGGTAGGTATGGGGCCTATTGCCTAGATTTATACGTATGTAACACAGATGACCACAAGTTGGCGAATATGATGCCGGTTAGCTACCGGAAGGCACCACCATTGCTAGCACTTGGTTGGGTATGACATGCATTTGCATCTAAATATATATGTATTTACTACATACAATTACTCGAGTATACCATGGCTACTTAATTTATATCAGGTCAGATGTCATTCATGGAGGCTATCACAGTTTTTGTTTCAGGTAGTATCTTTATTATCCTTTTTAGAGTAGTTATTTATAATTCTACTTTCTGCCTTACATACCAATATATTTTTATTCGTACAGACGTCCCGTTGCCTGGGGACGCTGCATTTTTGTTCCGTACATGCAAGTCCAGGTAGGGATTTTGATTGACCCCTCTGCTGGGATTCGGGGTTCAGCTGTGAATTAGTAAGCTCCACCTCTTCTGGGGGCTTTAATAGGATGTTTACTTTTGTTGTGTAGTTTGGGTATAGTCGGGGCCTTGTTCCGACTAGTGCTTATGGCACTCTTAGAGGCTATTGTGGACATGATATTCTGGGTTTCTTTCTGCAGCATCCAGTCTCTAGCCCCATAGGCTTGGCATGTATATATATGTATGTACGTATGTATGTCCTCAGTTCCAGCCTCGTCGGCCAGCTAGTACTTTATTATTTTTGCCTTGTCTACCTTCATCTATATGAATTTGATATTCAGGTTATGACCTTAATGATCTAGGATTAGTATTTTAGATGTTATGCTACCTGACCTTCTAGGCCCACGATTGAGTCAGTTAGTATGTTTCAGTGGCTAACTCAATTGAATAAGGTATCGAGTGCCACTCATGGTTCCCCTAGTTTGGGGCATGACAAACTTTGTATTAGAGCAGGTCGTGTCCCAGGGAATCCACAAGTCGTGTCTTGTAGAATCTTCTTTATCGGTGTGTTGTGCACCGCACTTATAATCAAGAGGGTATAGGACATTTAGGACTTGTTACATTTCTTTCAATTTATAGATCGTGTACAGAGAAAAGTTATAAGTACATATGAAATCTGAATCGTGCTTTGTGTTTCTTATCTTACTGAGTACTTATGCTCAAGAGGATTTACTGAGGTTTTATGGTAGAGATTGTGGGTCATCAAAAATTGGTAGACCTGATAGAGCTAGAGATGCTCGACTTTATTATTAATATGGGCATGGATTGGCTGAAACCTTGTTATGACAATGTCGACTACCGAGAGAAGACTGTAAGATTTCTAATCCTAAGGGAAGTAGTATTACAATGGAAGGCTAGTGCATCAACAAGGAAAGGCAAGTTTATTTCCAGTCATCATGAAAAGAAATGGTTACCAAAGGCTGTGTTTATCATATTGTCCAAGCAAGTTTAAGATATTGATGCTAAGACATCGACTCTTCAGTTATTCTAGTGGTCAATGAGTTTCTAGATGTATTTCCAGGTGAGTTCTTTGGTATTCCCTTAAGGGCAGGAGACTGATTTTTCTGCTAATACATTACCAGATGCCCTGTGGATATCAAATCCCCCATTTAGAATTGCACCAAAAAAATTAAAGGTATTGAAAAAAAACAACTAAAGGATATATTAGATAAGGGCTTCATCATGCCTAGTGCATCACCAAGCGGTGCACCAATGTTATTTGTACGAAAGAAAGATGACTCATTGCAGAAGTGTATAGACTAACAAAAAATTGAATAAGGTGACCATAAAGAACAAATATCTGCTACAAAGGATTGATGGTTTTTTGACCAACTATATGATGTCGGAAGCTTCTCAAAGATTTCATGATTAGATATGGACCTTTTGAGTTTCTTGTAATGTCTTTTAGATTGATGAATGCCCCAACAGTAATTATGAACCTGATGAATAATATATCCATATCATTTTTAGACTTGTTCGTGATCGTATTAGTTGATGATATTCTAGTACATTCTCATTCAGAGGCAAAGCATAGATATCATCTCCAAGTAGTGCTTCAGATACTCCAAGGTTAGAGGTTGTATGCTATGCTCTCGAAGTATGAGTTCTGGTTGTGTTAAGTGGCTCTTTAGGGGGACATATTGTATTAGATGCTGGTATTCGAGTTGACTTATAGAAGATTGAGGCGGTGAAGACTTGGCCTAAAACTATGAACCTGGTAGAAGTTCGAAGCTTTTTGGGGGTTAGTAGAGTATTACAGAAGGTTTGTGGAAGGATTTTTTTTTTTCACTTTCAGCACCCCTAACAAAGTTGACTCAGAAAGAAGCTAGGTTTCAATTGACAATAGCCTATGAGGGGAGATTCCAAGAGCTGAGAGATAGATAGACTTCAGCACTAGTTCTAACCTTACAAGACGGTCCAGAGGACAATGCAATGTATTATGATGCTTCCAGTGTTAGGCTGGTTTATGTTGTGATACATCACAGAAAAGTAATTTCTAATGCTTCATGACAGTGAAAGAAGAATTAAAAGAACTACCCGACACACGATTTGAGTTGACTGCAGTTATTCATGCCTTGTAGATTTTGAAGCATTACTTGAATGCCTTTAATGTTGATATTTATATAGATCATAAGAGCCCCAGTATATTTTTTTAGATTGAAAGAGTTGAACCTATGATAGCACAGATGGCATGAATTGATGAAAAGTCTTTGATGTGGATATTTTATATTATCCCAGGAAAACCAATATAATAGCGAATACCCTCAATAATAAGTCTATGGGAAGTCTATCACCTTTGGAAGCTGTGAATCGAGAGATAGCCTAAGAGCTCCATCAGCTAGCTGGTTGGGGGGTTAGATTATTACACACCACTGATACTAGAGTCATAGTTAAGGACTGATTAATATCATCTCTAGTTATGGAGGTGAAGGCCTGACAAAATGAGGATCCTAGCTTAGATCAGCTTAGAGGCAAGGCTCAGCAGCACACGTTTTAGCCTTTGATAGAGTAGGAGATACAATCTTTAGATTCAGAGATCAGTTCTGTTCTGAACGCTACATGGCTTCTATAGAAAACTATAGGACACGCAAACCATTTTTCCTTCTCTGTTCACTTAGGATCCATGAAAATGTGTTATGGTATTAATGAGTTATATTATCAACATGTAGAGGTAGAGCATCAGAAGCCTATTTTTCTGATTCAGGAGATAGTTATTCCATTGTTGAAAGGGGAGGAGATAAATATGAATTTTTTCACATGTTTGCCTCATTCGCGATGGAAGATCAATTCCATTCGGGTGATTATTGAAAGGTTTATGAAATCATCCCATTTCTATCTAGTCAGGTCAACATTCTAGTTAAAGGTTATGTTGGGATGTACATTAGAGGGATATTTAGACTTCATGGTGTCCCAAAATTGATTATTTCAGATATAGGGGTAAAATTTATAGAACAATTATGGAGGTTCTGGTTGAAGGGTTTGGGGAATCAAGGTAATCATAGTATGACTTTTCATCTGCAAATTGAGGGCCAAGCCGAACATATGATCCATATGCTCAAGGAAATGTTATGGGTATGTGTGCTAGATTTTAGTGGGAACTAGTATTATCACGTGTCACCCATTGAGTTTTCTTATAGTAACAGCTTACAAGCAAGTATTCAGATAGCTCCTTATGAAACACTATATGGGCGGAAGTGCAGGTCGCCAATTGATTGGTTCATGATCAGGGAAGTAGAGTTTTTGGGTCCCGATCTAGTCCAACAAGTGATAGAGAAGGTAAAGCTTATTAGAGATCGGTTGTAGATAGCATAGAGTCGGCAAAAGTCTTATGCAGATGTTTGATGGCGAGACTTAGAGTTTGATATAGAAGATTAGGTTTTTTTGAGAGTATTGCCTCTGAGGGGTATCATGCAAATCGTCAAGAAAGGGAAGCTGAGTTCAAGGTATGTAAGGACATATAAGATTATTCGGAGGATTGGTAGTATGGAGTACAAGCTTGATTTTCCTTCAAAATTGAAAGCGGTCCATTCGGTATCCCATGTACCTATGTTGTAGAAGTGCATTGGAAATGCTTTGAGAATTATTCCCATTGAGGATATTCGAATTTATAAAGACTTGTCTTATGCTGAGGTGTTAGTGGCTTGTTGGATCGGCAGGTAAGAGAGATTTGGATGAAAGAAGTGGTTTCTGTGAAAGTGTTATGGCGGAATAACAACATCGAGGAAATAACTTAAAAGTCGAGGAGAAAAAAAGGAGAAGTACCCCAAGCTATTCACGATTTAAGCTGAGTTAAATTTCAATAATTAACAATTATTCCCCTACACCAACTTAAGTGGATTTTAAATAACTTAGAAATGCAATTTATCTGGCTTGTGACAAGGTAGCTATATGAAGCCTTGTAATTGAAATTTTCAGAATTGGATTTAAGATTTGCAGATGTAACAAATATAGCCTCGCAAATAACACAGTAGAAGCAAAGGAATGCAACCAAGAAATTGTTTGGATCCATTCGCGGACGAATGTTCTTAAGGGGGGTGGGGGAGAATGTGAGACCCAGCAGTTCTTTCACATAATAAACGTAGCATGGCATGAGTGTATGAGGTGTATATGACATGGTGTATCACATCGGGAGAATAAGGTTGCAAGGGATTGTAAGACCTAAGAATTAGACTAGAGTTATTGGTCAAGGATGCCCTTAAACAAGTTTGAGTTAAAGAATGCCTCTTGTAACACCCCGCCTGTTCGGAAGGTTCTAAATTAACCAGTACCTTTGGGGTAAGAATAAGAGTTTATGATATGCTAAAAAGTATGTTTTATAAGGTAATATATTCGCGCGATGATCGGAAGCTAAGTTTTGGAAGTCAAGCAAGTTGTGAAATAGAAGTGGGCAAAAGTTAGACTAAGTTTCTTTGATAAACTTGCTGAAATTTGGGTTAAATGTCTTGGAGCTTTTCTCCCAATTTATAAAGCTTTAGAAAGACCCCACTATAGCAAATCAAAGGTCTACAAGTCTATTTTCTAACGCACTAAACCGTTCATTCATAGCACTTCAGAATAGAGAGATATTCACGTATTTGTGAGACTGCACAAGCAGGCACGTGAAGGTGGGACCCATAGCCCCTATGTCGATTTAGTTGTATAAGAGTGGATATCCCTTCATTTAATCTCATTTTTTTCTCACAAATAAGAATAACAACAGTCCTAAATCCTCTCTAAGGGTTCTCCTACCGTCCAAGCCAATATCTATACGATTTCAATGTGGTTTCACCCTCAAAATGTTCATAGAGATGGTGTTACTTCTTTCTTCCTCGTTGGTTGTAATTTGAAGGATTCTTCATGGTGAAGGAGTCTCGTTTTAGGTTATTTTTCTGCTGTTTGGAGGTAACAATTCTCACCTTTCATTTTATTTATTGAATCCAAGTTATAGCTAAGCTATATAAGCAAGAACACACGAATAGACGGTTGGAAAATCGTATTTGGATAGTTATGTGATGTTGGGCTGTTTTGAAGTATTTTCTGATGTTGATGCTGCTGGAATTTTTGGAAATGATTTTTATGTGTGTGGTTGTTGTTGATATGAATCTGGGAGAGAAGAAGAAGTATAGAGGGGTATTGAATAGTAAGGTAAATTAGCGTGACGTTAGTTCTATTATTGTATTGTGATTTTCAAATTGTTTCTCCTTGAGTCAAGGCCTTCTATTTGAGGAGACTATTTGTTATTGGAGGAGGCAAGCTAAAACACTATAAAATACATCATGTTTAAGTTAAGGTTCTACCCTTTTAACCCCTCAGTGCTACAGAGGAGAAATACATGTTTCTAGACGTCATTGTTGGACAAACTCACAAGATAATGATCTGTAGCCGCGAGTTCGAGTTATTATGGTTATGTTGAACAATTATAGGACTGTATCAAATATATTTCTGGATTTAAAGGTTTGAAAACTCATGATTGGGGTTTTGTTGTGGCTATTTTGGGGTTGGAAAGGAGGGGTGTGGCGTTACACCGAGTTTTTCTTGTTGTGCAGGCGTACTCTATTTGGTTGTGGTGAACTATATTCATAGGCCTCCAAATGTTCATAGCTGCTGGAAAAATGCATGTTATGTCATTAATTTGTGGTTGTTTTTTGGAGAAGAAAATGTAATGAAGCATGAGTTTAAAAAGGGTCCGGCGAGCTAATCACTCTCCTAGTAATCTCTAAATTGCTACTTTGACACTGGCGTATATTAACTCAGTTTGTAATAGTTGTGTCACTTGATTTTATGTAGAGTACATACTGTAAAGAAGGGGTAAAGTCCATATTAATACCTCAAGACCGAGAATCGAGGTATGTTAAGGCTAAGCTTTGTACTTCCTTTGAGCACGAATTTTAGAAACCTCAATAGTTAAATGTTGTTTTACTATTCTATTGCGAGAAAGACCTTTTTTGAAAGGTATTGGGGTTGCAACTGAAGTATTTTCGTGACTTCATTATGTTGATATTCCACTCGTTCGGTTGTATAGGGTGTTCGGTGTCTATATGTCATTTTCTCGACTACCTTGACTATAGGTTCATGTGTATAAATTCTTATTCCTCTGTGGGTGTTGTGACTTGAAAAGATTATGGAGGAAAATTGAGAATTTGCAATCAGTCCTCCTTCCTCGCTAATATGTTTCTTTGAAAAACCTTAAAATGATACATCAATTTCCAAAACTCCCAAATGTAACTTGTATGTTTAAACTACTAAAGGGCATGTTTTCTTTAAATACTTTCTTTTACAAATATTAAGGAAATATATATAACAAGTAATTTTTAAGTTACCTTTCTAATGTTGAATTAAGTGTTCAAGTTTATTCTACTAGCATATGAGGTTCTACGAGACATTTACATGTGATACGAAATTATGAGAACAAGAGTACCAACGGGCCAAGATTGGCAACATGATTATTGGTAACATAAATACATTCCAAATTCATGACATGACATGCTATGCATTCTACTCCCGAGCTATAATCGGGAGGTATGGGGCCTATTGCCTATATTTATATATATGTAACACAGATGGCCACAAGTTGGCGAATATGATGCAAGTTAGCTACTGGAAGGCACCATCATTGCTAGGACTTGGTTGGGTATGACATGCATTTGCATCTATATATATGTATTCACAACATACGATTACACAAGCATACCATGCATACATAATTTATATAAGGTAGGATGTCATCCATGGAGGCTATCACAATTTTTGTTTCAGGTAGTATCTTTATTACCCTTTTTAGGGCAGTTATTTATAATTCTACTTTCTGCCATACATACCAGTACATTTTTATTCATACTGATGTCCCGTTGCCTGGGGACGCTGCATTTTTGTTTCGTGCATGCAGGTGCAGGTCCAGGTAGGAATTTTGATTGACCCCTCCCCTATGATTCGGGGTTCAGCTGTGAGTTGGTAATCTACACCTCTTCCGGGAGCTTTGATAGGATGTTTACTTTTGTTGTATAGTTTGGGTATAGTAGGGGCCTTGTCCTGACCAGTGCTAATGGCACTCTTGGAGGCTATTGTGGACACAATATTCTGGGTTTCTTTTTGCAGCATCCAGTCTCCAGCTCCATAGGCTTGGCATGTATATATATGTATGTACGTATGTATGTCTTCAGTTGCGGCCTCGTCGGCCAGGTAGTACTTTATTATTTTTGTCTTGTCTACCTTCGTCTATATGACTTTATTATTCAGGTTATGACCTTAATAATCCAAGATTAGTGTTTTAGATGTTATGCTGCCCGACCTTCTAGGCCCACAGTTGAGTCAATTAGTATATTTCAGTGGCTAACTTGATTGAATAAGGTATCGAGTGCTAGTCACGCCTCCCCTAGTTTGGGGCGTGACAGTATTGACTACCGTCAATTGAATAAGGTTACTATTAAGAATAAGTATCATCTTTCAAGAATAGGTAATTTGTTTGATCAACTTCAAAGAGCAAGTTACTTCTCCAAGATTGACCTCCGGTCGGGATATCACCAATTGAAGGTGAAGGAAGATGGCATTCTGAAGATGGATTTTCAGACTAGATATGGTCCGTACGAATTCTTGATAATGTCATTTTGTTTAACAAATGCTCTGGCCACATTTATGGATTTGATGAATAGGGTGTTTAGAAAATACCTAGATATGTCTGCGATTGTGTTCATCTATGAACTTTTGTTTTACACAAGAAGTGAGGATGCGCATACCGATCATTTGAGGATCGTGTTGCAAGTCCTCAAGGACTAATAACTCTTTGCAAAGTTTAGTAAATGTGGTTTTTGGTTGAGATCCGTGGGTTTCCTTGGTCACATCATTTTACGAAAAGGGTATTGAGGTAGATCCTAAGAAGATGGATGTGGTAAAGAGTTGGCCTAGACCTGTATCCCCTTTGAATATTCAAAGTTTCTTGGGTTTTGCTAGTTATTATAGAAGATTTATGGAAGGGTTTTCTTCGATTGCCTCTCCATTGATGGCATTGACCCAAAAGAAAGTTAAGTTTTTATGGTATTAAGCATGTGAGAAGGGTTTTCAAGAATTGAAAGATAGACTTACCTCCACTCTAGTATTGACTCTACCGGAAGGGTCCGATGGGTTTGTGGTTTATTATGATGCTTCAAGGGTTAGACTAGGATGTGTTCTTATGCAAAATGGGAAAGTTGTTGCTTTTGCTTCACGGCAACTTAAAATCAATGAAAAGAACTATCCTACCCATGATTTAGAGCTAGCGGCAGTTGTATTTTCTTTGAAGACTTGGAGGCATTACTTATATGGTGTTTATGTTGATGTCTTCACCGACCACAAGAGTCTGCAATATGTGTTTAAGCAAAAGGATCTAAACCTTCGCCAAAGGAGGTGGTAGAGTTGCTAAAGGATTATAATAGGAGTGTTCTCTATCACCCCGGTAAGGCGAATGTGGTGGTGGATGCTCTTAGTCGGTTATCCATGGGTAGTTTTTCTCTTGTTGATGAAAATAAGAAGAAATTTGTTCGAGATGTTCATCTTTTGGCCCGGTTGGGTGTTTGGTTTGTTTATTCTACTAAAGGTGATGTTATGGTTCATAATGGCTCATAATCGTCTTTTGTGTCAGATGTAAAGGCAAAGCAAGGTCTTGACCAAATCTTAATGGAATTGAAGGAAGCGGTGCATAAAAAGTCCATTGAGGCTTTCTCCCAAGGGGAGATGGTGTACTTCGGATATCAAGGCCATTTGTGTGTTCCCAATGTTGATAATTTTAGGGAGCAGATTTTATCGAAAGCCCATAATTCTTGATATTCCATTCATCCGGGAGCCACCAAGATGTACCGTGACTTATAAAAGGTATATTGGTGGAATGGGATGAAGAAGGATATTGCAGAAGTTGTGGCTAAGTATCCTAATTTTCAACAAGTGAAAGTTGAGTATCAAAAGCCAGGAGGTTTGTCCCAAGATATTAGTATTCCTACTTGGAAGTGGGAAGATCTCAATATGGAATTTATTGTTGGTTTACCCCGCACTCGGCAACAACATGACTCAATTTCGGTTTTTGTGGATCGAATGATGAAAACTGCTCATTTCATTCTTGCAAGTTTTCTTATTCGGCAGAGGAATATGCTAAGTTATACCTATGGGAGATGGTTAGGTTTCATTGAGTGCCCCTATCCATTATCTCTGACCGTGGTACCCAATTTACTTCTCAGTTTTGGAAATCTTTCCAAAAGTGCCTCGGTACTCATGTTTAGCTTTGCACAGCCTTTCATCCTCAAACCGATGGGCAAGCGGAGCACATTTTCCATCATTTGGAAGATATATTTAGAGCTTGTATGATTGATTTCAAGGGCAATTGGGATGATCATTCTCCTTTGATTGAGTTTGCTTATAATAATAGCTACCATTCAAGAATTGGTATGGCTCCATTTGAGGATCTATATGGTAGAAGGTGTAGATCTAGTATAGGTTGGTTTGAAGTCGGTGAAGTTGCTTTGATAGATCCTGAGTTTGTTCACGAGGCTATTGAGAAAGTTTGGCTAATTAGGGAGAGGTGCAGAACATCTCAAAGTCGACAAATGTCCTATGCCGATGTTAGAAGAAGAGATCTGGAATTCGATGTTAATGATTGGATTTACATGAAAATTTCAACCATGAAGAGTGTAATGAGGTTTTGAAAGAAAGGGAAGCTTAATCCCCGTTATGAGGGCCCATATCAGATTTTGAGGTGTATTGGTAAAGTTGCTTACGAACGGGATTTGCCTAATGATTTGGCATCGATTCATCCGGTTTTCCATGTCTTCTTATTAAAGAAATGTGTTGGTGATCTGACATATATAGTATCGTTGGAGAGTCTTGGTGTAAAGGAAAGTCTTTCTTATGAAGAGATTCCAGTTTAGAGTTTTGACCAGCAAGTTGGGAGATTGAGAAATAAAGAAGTTGCTTCTGTAAAGGTTCTTTGGAGGAATCAGTTTGCTGAGGGTGCTACTTGGGAGGCCGAGGCCGATATGATGTCCAATTATCCTCATATCTTTCCCTCCGTCCCTACTCTAGCTTGAGGTATTTAGCTCATCATGGTTCGTCTTCATGTCTTAGTCATTTCTTATGATTCCTCATTTAAGCATATTCATGAAAAGCTTAATTTTTGAGAAAGTGAGTTAACTTGATTGACTTCTTCTTGTTTATGTGCATTTGAGTATGAGTTACATATAGACCTTATGAAATGGTGCTTTGAATATGTTGAAGCTTGGAGTTGATGTTTCCTCCTCGGATATGTGCACTTATGTGATTGCATTCATGTTGGGCTGTTAGATCTAGTTCCTACCCTCCTTATGATGTCTTGAGTTCCATTCGAGTATGAATGTTCCCAAGGAGAAGATATTTTAACACCTCAGACTTGGAAAAGAAGGAAAAATGTAGATTTTGGGTTGCAGGCATGACCAACGGCTCACACCTATGGTTGGTAGGAGTACCTATGGACCGTAGATAACATCCGTAGGTAGTGGGGGAATAATTTTTGAAAAAAATCAAGTTTCAGAACTCTTTTTATAGCTCAACAGGACGTACCGTCATTCCTTTTATGGGTCGTAGATAGGTCTCGTAGGTGACTCCCACACTTAGTGAAATTTTAAGACCTTAAGTGGGTTTCTACAGTTCATATGTACGGACCATAAGTGGACCAACAGACCATACATAGGTTCCATCGTTGAAGGCCCAAATTTATGGTTTCTAAATCTGTCTACAGTTGGCTAGAACGGTCCATAGGTCGAGTCTAGTAGTTAATTTTTAAGGGTTTTTTAGTCTTTTCCCTAATTTATTAATTCCAAATCTAGGTTATTTTTATCCTAATCCTAGACCCTCTATAAGTCTTCTAAATCTAACTACTCTAAATCATTCATCAAACTCCCCCAAATCCCTCCAAGTTCTCCTCTCAAATATTTCTCTCCCTTAAGTTAGAAGAAGAAGACTAGGGTTTCAAGTTAAGCCTCCAATTTCTCCATTGATTGTGCGCTTTGAACTCCAAGGTATGATGGCTTTCACCTATGGTGTCCTTCCCTCTATAGGGTTCCTAAATTCTCCAATTTCCACAAGTTAGAATCTTCAATTGAAATTACGGTTTTATTCAATCTTATGGGTTCTTTTCAAGTATGATTTAATTGATTGTTTTATATCTTTTTATGCATGAATTGAAGTAATTACATGTTTCTATGTTGAATTCACATGAACCCATGCATAATTCATGATTTCTAGACTATGAAAATATGATAATGCTTTTGAACTATGAAAGATGAAGTTTATGAATATATGCATGTTTTATCATGAAGTTGATGTAATTGAGTAAAGGTTGCTTTGAGAGTGAAGAATCAATGTTGTTGTTGTTGTGAAGGGATTTCTCACATACTACTCAAACATGATTGTGAAAGGGGTTTCTCACATAAGGATACATAAGCTTGTAAGGTTTTCTCAACTAAACTTTGAATCAAGAACTAAAAGCTATTCTAATGAACTCTAACTTGGTTGGGTCACTTAATGTGCCTTCCATGAATGATAAGGAAAGCGGCTATTACTCATTTCCCCTAATGATAAGAGAAGAGGCGAATACCCATGTCTTCTAATGATAAGACAAGTTAAGATTTATGAGTAATCCGTGGGAATTATGCTTAGCACCGAGTGGAAAAGTGGCGATTACCCGTGTCCCATAAAATATGTGCCACCATAGGTTTGTCTTAGATAGACATTAGGTAGTTGATCCATTTAATCTAGAAGTTTATGATTCTTACCTTGGCAAGTAAGGAGATCTCTTTTTTGGTGTAGGATAGGCACCGTATTCCATGTTATAGCTCACATGGTCTATCTCGGTTAAGGCTAACTTCTCACAATAATGAACTAAGGTTACTTCTAGAAGTATCTCAAATGTGTTTTAAAGGATGTTTAGCTTGCATTAACCATGGTCATGCTTATGTTTTCTAAAAATTATTTTATGAATTAGCTTGGCCATTGCATGTTATTTAAGGTCCCCTTTTTGCATGATTTCATAATTCCTATGCATTGCTATTATACTTGGTACATTCCATGTACTAACGCATACTCTTGCCTACATTGTTTAACTAATGTAGGATCCGACACTTCTATTCCACATACTCGTGGCTAGTGATCCCACATCAAGCTTTTAATATTGGTGAGTCCTCATGTTCCGAGGACTAAGGCTTTTTTGATTGCTTTCATGTTTTTACCTTTTAGATTTTGTATGTGATTTATGGGTTACATCCCGATCACCTTTCTTATCATGTATTAGATGTCTTTGAGACTATGTTAGACTTCAGCTATGTTTTCTCAACAATTTCTAATATAGAAATGTCTTTTAAACTCTTTAACTCTATTATCTTGTAGGTTGTACGCTAAGTGTCTTGTGTAGGGCCTCTCGGTGTCCTATACGCCATGTCACGTTTAGGGGTACTTTAGGTCATGACATCAGGACAGGGCCCTGGCCTATCTAAAACTATTTATATTCAAAGCCAACAAACCTCAGAACTCTGGCAGCTCGAAACGAAAGGGGCTAGCCAACCTGATAGAAGTCAACTATGCTGCTAGGGAGGTCTATCAAGACCTGCAGTCATGAATGCATCTCCCTCAAGCAATGGAAATATTAGTACAATATAATATACGGAGCATCTAGGCAAGATAATAATTATGAAGGAATTATAAGGTACTCAAGGAAATTCAATCTGAGAGTCAATGATACATTAACCACTTACCTTCCCTTGAAATTTTAAAAACCGAAAACAATAAAACAACAACCCAACCAAGCTCTCATAAGCTCGACCGGTACAAACAACAAGATCACCTCCCCAGGCCCCCATATTCCTGAAAGGAGCCAATTCAGTCTGTATACCCCATCAGTAGTCCCCTAGCCCCATAGATAGTCATTATAAGTCAATAGCCCCTAAGGAACTCTATATATAGACCCAAAGGGAATCAATACCTTTTAATAGCTTTCTAAGCAGAATATAGCCCTCTTAGGCATCAATATAGCCCCGTAGTCAACACATAGACCTCTCGGGGATTAATATAGCCTCATAGGCATTACATAGCCCTCTTAAGCATCAATATAACCCCACATGGAACACATTGCCCTCTTAGGCATCAATACAGACCCATAGGCAACACATAACCCTCTTAGTCATCAATACTAACTTGTAGGCAGCACATAGCCCTCTTAAGCCTCAACATATAACCCTCTTTGGCAACCGAGTGGCCCATAAGTGAATATGCCTCAATATAACCCCCTAGGTAACCATAATAGCCTATTGACTTCATATTAGTCCCGAAGGTAATTAAAATAACTTGTAGGATTCCATTGATCTATATAGCCTCTTAAGCAACTTCTACATAGCGTCGTTGGATAATATCACATTTTTGCAAGTAACAAAAATAGCCCCAAGGGCAACAATGAAAAATCTAATAGCCTTAAGGCTAGTAATTTAGCTACGGAAAAACTATATGAATAGTTTCTAAGCCATGTCTAACATAGGGCCGCTACTAACAAAATTAGAAACCCAATAAGGAAGGATGTAACAGCTTGAGTAGCAAACAACCAACAATTAGGACGACGATTATATCAACAACAATAATAATCTCAACTAACTCCACAGTTCATAAGGAAAATGTGTATATCGTTTATATGAGCCAACAAGGCCTCCATAATATTTAATAGCACGTATATGATGAAAATGTATGTAATTGTACCTCCTCAATATGAAAACTATAATACCTCAATTAACCCAATAATCATTGTAATTTGACAACAACACTCATATACACACCACTTCTTACTTCTAACTTAACACAACACCGAAATTACTAGATATGGATTTCTAGAAAGAATAACATCAACAATAATTTAGAGATGTTTAACAACCAACTCTTCAATAACTTGCTAGACTAAAAAATAATAACCCTTAATAAAACACGCCAATAAAGAATGAAATAGCCTTTACATATCTTATTTTGAGACTTTCTTTCCTAAATCGTGTCATCGATGCCCATGAAAATTCATATCTTGATTTGAACAGAAATAATTATAAAAATTTGACCCCTTTCTATCCCTCCCTAATGGGATATTTATAGATCTAACAGAACTTATCTCTCTTGTGTGTTGCACAAGTAGCGTACTATGTTTTTAGAAATCCCAAACAGGGATGGAGCGGTCCGATGTCGCATAGCTTGGAGCAAGCTTGTAGGCGATGTCTCTCTTTTTCTTTCTATTTCCCTTAGTTAACCAATTCATACCTTTAGTTATAGCCACACCACATTTCCCAATTTCTCATTTACATGTTGTATCCTCTCTTTTTTATTTAATGGCCACTTAGAATTTGCACTTAGTTCTTGTCCACGTGTTTTTTAAAAATCAATTCTAATGATTCATAACTACAACCTTACGTAGTCAACTGCCACGTAAATTACATAGTTCCACTTTGTTGTCAAGCTTACTGTCTTTTTATCTATTCTCACTTTGCTCACTTAAATTGAATAATCATTATTGGATAAAATGAGTAGTCCATTAATCAATTCTCCACCATTGATAAATATTTATCCCTACAACAATTCAATAGCACCGATTCATTACACAATTCAAAACACTTATATCATGCTATTATAACATATTCCATGTTGTACAAAAGTAATATATCTACGTTCCCGTAATTTTGTTATAGCCGTACGTACCCATCGATTAGATTACATCCTTAAGTTCGAAATTAGTCATAAAAATTATGGGGCTTTACATTGAAGATTAGAAGAAGACTACTTTAACTTGTCCTTATGGGACATTCACTTTCAAAAGAATGTCATCCGAGTTGTGTAATGCTTCTAAAACGTTTCAAACATGTATGATGTCAATGTTTTCTTACATGGTGGTGGACTGGATGGTTTCATGGATGATTTCTCTTTAGTGGGAAATTGATTTGATGAATGTTTGGGTCAATTGGTGCAAGTAGTAAATCATTATGAGGATACATATCTTGTGCTATAATAGAAAAAATGTCACTTCATGGTGAATGAAGGCATTGTATTAGGCTACAAAATATCTTAGAATGGCATAGAGGTGGATTAAGATAAAATAGAAGTTATATCTAAATTGCTACCTCCAATCTTTATCAAAGTTATCCGGGTTTTTCTTAGGCATGCCGGTTTCTACTGAAGATTCATTATGAATTTCTCAAAAATTGCTAATCATATTTGCATATTGCTGGAGAAGTATTTTTAATTTGAGTTTGATGATGCTTTCCTCAAGGTGTGTGAATTGTTGACGGATAAACTCATGTATTCTCCTATTATTGTTGCTTATGATTATTCCGAACCATTTGAAATTATGTGTAATGCAATTGAAGTGGCTTTGGGATTTTTCTTTTGCAAAAGACATGAGAAGATGTTCCACCTAATCTACTATGCTAGTAAGTAGGGGCACAATTTGCTCCTGATGTCCGAACATAGGCTTGAGCTAACTCTGCTGAATCACTTGCTAATGACGCATGACAACCACACACAGTCAAGAAAGCAACCAAGTATATCTCAGCTTAAAAATAAACCATCGACCGGAATGTCCCTTTCAGTATATCTACAAAGAAAAAACCTAATCCCTACAGATTATATATGAGTAATAACTAGCTAGCACAGAAGCATGTTTGGGCCGTCGATTCCGCCATAGTATCTAGGAAAGCGTAAACGCTATGAGGGCCATCAAAGCCACCATGATCTCGATACAGAAGCTGAAAATAGGTACGTATCTAAAAATATTTCATGTAGCTATAAAATATCAGCCACCCAGAAAGCAAGGCAAAGATGGAAAATAATGTGGCTATACAACCCAACACACTAGTCCGCAAGCCTCTACGAATATAACACTTAGACGGGAGAAGGCCCCGGCCAACCCAAAATCTTCAGAAAAGAAAAACAACAAAGCCTCTGGACTCTGGAAACCTCTAAAAGAAAGTAGTCAACCAATCTGCTGGATAGGCGACTATGCTACTCGGCAGGTCTATCTGGTCATCACTCAATACTTGCAGACATGAATGCAGTGCCCCAGGCAAGGTGCGTCAATACAAAATAATGTATCGAGCATGTAAGGTAAACTGAAAGCTGAAACTGAAGTATAAGTACTGAATGAAAAGAGCAATGGTGAAATCGAATTACAATACCTTAGCTCCCTATAACAAGAAAATATAAGCAAATAACAAGAAATAACTTGATCTGACCCCATAAGCCCAGCAGGTACAAATAGCACACAATCCCTATAGGTCTTAATGAGTGCAAACAATCGCTAAATACTCATATCATCCCCTTTACCTGGATCTCAATAATAATCTGATCTGAACTGTCTGAATGTACATGTGCCATGAATCAACGCAATTCAGAGGCTCTTCAGTATAATACATATATGCTGCCCCATCGGTACAACCCACTAGGCCCGTAGGCACTATCTACCCAGCGTGTAGGCTCGATATACTCAGCTCGTAGGCTTGGTCTACCCAAATCGTAGTCTCGGTCTACCCAAACCATAGTCTCGGTCTACCTGGCATGTAGGCTTGGTTTAAGAATCAATCTACATGCTCAAGAACCCTGCAATGTCAGTGTCTGCTATGGCCAAAACATGTTCATATGTGGCATCCAGACGATAAAAAATTACAACAATAAAAAGTAATTATAATTAATCAAAACATAATCATAACATGCTTTTCTAGGCCACTATGGAGTAGAGTATCACCGATAGACATTATATCATATGGTCGTAGCCAATTTAGTAGGATAAGGTTGCAGGTTTAATAATGATAATAACTCGGCCATAACATACTTAGGCCATTAGGATCATGCCAGAAGAAAAATAATAGTCTTAACATACCTTTCAACCAAAGCCCAAAAGGTGTCTCTATTAAGCTTGCCCAACCAAAAGTAATGCAAGAATGCAGAAATCGGCAACACTCAACCAAATTGTCTAAAATAATAATACTAAGATTCTTCCTCCTTTCAGCTAAAAAAACTGCAGCCTAAGGTGACAAGAAAGTTATACCACAATGATGAGCTCGCGACGTAGAGCAACTTCATTTAGACTTTCGAGTTGAAAGAATCAACCCCCATGGGGGATTTAGTAGCTTGAGTTTTCATATTTTATTGTTTTTGGATCATTTCTAATTAAAAAACCAAAAGAGATGGATGTATATAAAGAATAACTGATTTAGGGGCTACAGGGACCCACTTTGACGTGTCTTATTGTGTAGTCTCATGAAAACGTGCATAACTCTCAATTCTGAAGTCGTATGGACAAACGGTTTGGTGTATTGGAAACTAGAATCGTAGGACTTCTATTTAATAGGTCATGGGTATTCAAAATTCTTATATATTAGGATAAAATTACTCAGATATATGACCCTAAATTATAGAGAATTCCTTAATGACATTTACAATAACTTTTACCAACCTTTATTTCGCAACTTCCTTGATTTTTAAACTTAACATACAAACTTTGTCCACTCAGAATAACTCATATAAAATCCTTCTTAATATGGTAGGTAGTCTTAGTCTTATTCAAAAAGTATGAGTTAATTCAAACGTTCAAATTGGCGGGTGTCATACCTGAAAACCCTATGGCAAATGATTAAGATTTCTATTAATGATTCATGATGATATGAAAGAATTTGAGTTGGAAAGATTAAAATCCTTGGAGAAGGACTTACCTTGAAGACAAATCTTGAAAAATATTTGAAAGAACCTTTTTTGGAAGTCTTACGCTTTGATTTTCTTTAGAGTTTTGCCCTGAGGTTTTTGAGAGAGAGGAGAAGGGGAAATTAAGAGATGAAAATCTGATTGATTAGAGTCTTTTAGAATTTAATTAATCCATTTAGGTTTTTTCAAGGGGTATAAATACAAAAATGACCTTTTTAGTGTTTTTCCATCCGTCAAAATGTGATTGCACTGCGTCATGTTAGTAAAAAGATCATAACTCTTTATTATGAACTCCGGTTGACGCAAACGTGGTGGCGCTAGAAAGAAGATTCATGGACTCTTCATATTCTAAAAGATATGATCTTTCGAAGTTTACCCAAGTAAAAGTTTATATCACAACTCAATCAATAAGGAATCTTTTAACTCAACTTTTTGCTAGAGTATTCTTATGATCTTAATTCATCTCCAAATCTTTTCCCACGCTAAAGGATTGATCGTAATATATATGCAAAATTAAGAATCACTCGTTACTACCTATACACATATGAAGAATAGTTTAGATTTTAGCTTATAAATTTTGGTGTGTTACAATATATCCCTTTTGGAACCATTCGTTCTCGAATGATGGTTAAATTGGACTCAAAGAGAAATGAACTTTTTTTACTATATTTATGACTTCTGAACTTTCCCATTAACATAGATAGAACTGGTATATATATTGAGAGTTTGAAAATCAACTACAACACGCTTGGCATGAATGCTCGCATAAGATCTCAGGGTTACAGGTCATGACATGAAATTTCTAAAAATCATAATAGGAATAAGTCTATCACCTCAAACTTCCTCATCAAAATATTTCATAACCTTCTAGGAATGAATTATGGGCATGATTCATGTGAGACATTTGAACATAAAGCACTAACAGAGTCTAAGTATCTGAGTCACCTAAAATGGGTTCATACAACATGAATGATATAGATTTGAACATGATTAGCCATACTCTATCTGATGCTATTTGACATGAAACATGGATATCTTGGGCATGAAAAAAGAATAGAACTACTATGACTTAAGCGATATGACTGATAACTTTTAAGATTAGAAACATTTCTCACTGTGCTACTCCTTGTGAACACTACACTTTATACACTACTACTTGTAGGTCCCACAAGGATAAATATGAATACTACCACAAATATCTAACAGCCTAATTAGATGAGCTTATAAAAAGTAACTTATACGTTAAAAGCTAAAAGTCATAAGTATATGGTTCCTACTTTTTCTCTTGACTTCTTTTAAAACTTTTTCGTCTTAAAAGTGAGTGCTAAAAATTACTTTATAACCTTTCCAAACACCTTCAAAACTAAAAAGAGTGCTTAAAAGTCAAAAGAACCTAAAAATAAGTTAATCCATATAGGCAAAGCATAATTGTTTTCTCTTACCATGTTCAAGTCTAACTCAGAGTTACAAGGTGCTACACATAGGATGATTATACTAATCTAAACCGTGGGATTCATGATCTATAGCTCTGTAGGAACTTCATCTCAAGAATACTACTTTTTCTTACAAACTCATTCAACAAACCTCGAGTTCTTATTAAGGAGTGCTAGTGCTTTATCCACATTTATATTAACACTCTATTCAAGCCTATTACTATAATCATTTCATTGAATTCTAGGTAACCAATTCTTATACGAATTTCCCACCTTCATATTATCACTACAAACTAAAAGTCTAGGAATTACTACAAAGAAACACAACATGTGTTTTCACTTAGCCAATATATAGCACCAAGCCTCATTTTTATCTCTTCCTCTAACCTTACAAGATACATACATGGAATAAGCATACTACAATCTTCACAATAAGAATCATCTACCATATCATATAAACTAACACTAAGTTATTATCATCATTGATATCAAAACTAAAAGAGGATCACTGGAAGAATTAAGAGTTAAAAGATCATAAACATGAATCGTTCAAAAAAAATCTACAGTGAGAACATGGTTGACGTAACATGATTTCACTAGCTATTAAGGGGATATCATGAGTTAATGGGACTGAGCATACTGAGAAACATGAGTGCATATATTATGAGTTGTATATCGTAAGACTGGCATTCACAACTTCATAAATTAAGATTGAGATTGTTGAGCTGAATCTTTGCCTCTTATTCTAAGGAGTAAGCATAGGTATGAATATTTAGAAACTACATGAGCATGGGTCTAGTACATAATGCTAATATATGAGACATAATCATAGTGTCATAATGATTGAAATATTAGGAATACACTAAAGTAGGAATGAACTGCTATCACATCATATATCTTTCTGAACACATCACCTTATTATCTCCCCCTTAGGTCTAAAGCCGACATTCTAAGTCTGATGACCTATTTTTATTCTCTCAACTAGCCTATATTCACCTTACTCAGGATACTAACTAAGAACATATAACAAATTATAAGTTTAGAGCCTCACATGACTATATAGTATACAATCTTCGGTGCAGATCTCTCTTCCTATGGCTTAAAGTCCTCTTCTACTTAAATATTTGTCACAACTTACTACCTCACATAAGGAGCACATATAATTTCTAGTTGCCTCACCATACTTATTACAAGCCTATCAGCATAAACTCCTTAACACGTTAACTTCAATTCACCGCCAAAACTTGATCTATACTACCACAATGGTATACTTTAAGTCACCTTAATCAATAACTCTCTCCTTGCTACTAACATGAAATCTACACACACCAATTATACTTTAACAAACACATAAGGGCCTATCACCTTATTACTAAATTACTGGGACATGACTGCAACTATATACTTTACTCCATCACTATCTCCACTGTTTAAGGTTACTATACTTCTAACTTCAAACTTCTAACTCTAGGAAATTCTACAACTAATGGGTCATAACATCACAAATCACACTATCTTTTGGGTGAAAACACTATTCAAGCATTCTAGAACATACTTTTCCCTTAAAGGTATCACATATAGAAAGTCTCAAGAAGGGGTCTGAGAGCTATCATACATTTGCTCAATGCATGATTTAGGTGAACAAGTATAAGAGTGCATCTTCTTTAATCAAATAAAGTTAAGCGCACTAACGAGATCTTTTCAAACCCTTGTACAGTCTCTTAACATTCTACTAGCTCTATCTGAGACGCCATATTGGTAGGAATAAAAACTCTACTATTTCTCGTACCTTGAGGATGAGACATAGTTGGAGGAGTTAGAGCAACACACAAATCTTCATAAGTTTCTTAGGAGACAACTCTATTTGACGATCTAGAGTATGAAAGAAAGGAAACTTTTTCTTAAATGTCTGTAGTCCCTCTTTTATAGAAGTGGGGCCCTCACCATCATAAATAAGATCTTATTGACACGACTTCATAGACACCCTAGGACACTCGAACTCTCTCCCCTCATTCAAAGATTGTCACGCCCCAAGACAACACCCTGAACGTTGCTAGCACTGCAAACCATTGCTTGTCCCAAGCAAACCCTTGGCCTAACTTACTACTATACCGAAGGCTATAACACATATGTGGAATCTTTTAAAAGATGAGAATGCAAGAACTTTAGAAACAAACTCACAAATTTTATTTGAAGATTTAAAATGAAATCTGAATAATATATATATGTTTGTAAAATAATGCTGAAAGTTATAACTCGACTGACTCATCTATGAAGCCTCTTACATACTGAAGATACGTTACCGAGACATCACTCCAGACAACCTAAATACTATGCTAACAATATATCAAGTTCTAATACTCAAGATGAATTGAAGCCCTTTGAAAGTAAGGAGGTCTCACCAAAGCTAGAAGAAAGTAGTCTTGATGACGCATCTGGTCTCATGAGTACCTGAATCTGCATCATAAAATGACGTAGCACCAAATGATGTCAGTACAGAAAATGTACGATATGTAAAATAGCAAAGTGAAATAACTGTCTAAAACTTAACGTACTAAGATGAAATGAGTAGCTCTTTATCTAGACTGAAACAAGGCAAACTAAATAGTAAAAACCTATTTATGTGCTTTAACAACAAAACTTTAAAACAGAATATATGCAATAATGGAAAATAATAAAACTAATATAACTTTAATTTTTCGGAGAGTTACTTATAACCGACATACACCTAATGAGCTCATGATCACGTGGTAAATGGTCGCGATCGCATGGGAACAATTTTGTGAATGCGATGAGTAAAAACTGTCAGGCATTGGACAAAACTGGAAATTCACTATTTGATTCCAAAATCCCATTTTACACCCATGCAGAGCCATTGTGAGAATTATTGATTCCATTGCAGATTTTGGAGATTCCATAGCTTGGGCTTAGGGTTTTATAGCAAGTTTTCTTCAATTCATTATTTGAGTGAAAATCAAATTCTCAATTGTAACCATTTTTTATCCTTTCCTCAAATTCCTTATTTTGTATTGCTTGAATTGTAGGTGTAATTGATCATAGAAAATTTGGATTTTGTTTTGTTGATTGACATCCTTAGTTGTTGTAATTGATTGAATGCTTCTCATTTATGAAATGAGTTCTTGATTATCTAATCAATTTCATGCTTTATATTCTTTCCAAATGGATTTGATCACTCCTTGGACTTGTCCATTTACTTTGATTGAGCTTGAAATAATCAAATGAGTTTGGGAAAGGTTGATTGATTCATAATTTGAAATGTAACAACTCATATATCTGATTATAGCTAGAAATAATTTTTCACGACCCAAGGTATCCCCTAGACGTGACATGGCGTACAAGACCCCGAAAGGCCTCATACAAGGCACTTAGCATACAAACATACAAGATTATAGAGATTAGAGAGTTCAAAAGACAATATCCTATCAAAGCTTTTAAGAAAATAGCAGAAGTCTACATCTCATGTCTCAAAGCCAATCTACCATAAGAAAGAGAAATAAAGTTTGGGACGTAACCCAACGCAATGCCAAAATGAAAGAACATTATGTAATAACTACTAGGCTATGTCCTCGAATGGATGAGGACCCACCAAGTTTTCAACAATCCTTCTACTAAGCTCTAGCAACAAATAGATGGGGAAGCGCCAAATCCTACATTATGAGACAAATGTAGGAAAAAATATGCGTTAGTACCTGGAATGTACCAAGTATGAGGGGAATGCAATAAAACATTTAAATCATGCTAAAAAGGGACATTTTCATGACATGCAATGACCAAGCTAAACATGAAGTAAAAAGGGTTAGAAATCATATGTCATAAATCAAGGTCAATGCAAGCTAAATATTTTTACATCACTTGAGGAGCATCATTAAAACACTTTAGTTCATTGTTGTGGGAAGTTGCCTTAACTGACATTTAAGACCATGTGAGCTATCAACATGGAATCCAACATACTCCCTACATCGGAAGGACCATCCTACTTGCCAAGATAGGATCCATAACATCTAGCTTACATGGATCAACTAGCTAATAAATGGTCTATTTAAGACATCCTATGGGGGCACATAGGTATAGGACATGAGGGATCTCCTCTTGTCCACTCAGTGCTATGCTTAAATCCCACAGAATAGTCCTTGATCATATTAATAATCCATGGAAAGGTACATCAAGGAACACCAATCCAAGCTAAATCATGTGCATAGACGTTTCATATTCCATGGACATAGTCCAAGCTTACGTCATTAGAATAGCTCCTTAAACCTTTGATTGAACGTTAGTTGAGAAAACCATTCAAAAAGTTATGAATCCTTTACATGTGAGAAAACCTTTCACAATTCAACAACATCTTCAATTAAGCTTCAATCTTAAAGTAATTCATAAATCATCAATTATCAACATTGAGACTTCTACCTCAAAGCGTCTAAAAATCATCATCAATTGCATAAAAGACATAGATAAATTCATAAACTTCATCTTTTCATAATTCATCATAAATCATAACTTGAAAACCATAGATTTCACATGGGTTCATGAAAATTCATCTTAAAACATGCAATTCAAATCAACTTCATGCTTAGAAAACTATAAACAAAGCAATTTGATCATAATTGAAAGAACCCACATGATAGAAGAAAACCTAGTTTTTGATTGAACAATCTTTACTTAGAAAATTAGGGTTTATAGTCCAATTCATAGATCAATAAATGGGTTCACGTGGAATTAGTTGAAAAACATGTAATTGAGTCTAATTCATTAAAACAAGATCATAAGTACATAATTGAATCCATACAAATACAACCCATGAAGAATGAAATCAAATCCTTGTTCAATTTTTTTGGGAAATTGAATTGGAGAGTTGAAGAAAACCTTTGGGGCTCAATGGGTGAATGGAGCCCATTGATGAACTCCCTACATACCTCAATAGAAGCCCTAAACAATGATGAAGAATGGAGACTTGAACTTGAAGAACCCTAGCTTGACTTCTTCTTCATGATTCTAGAGAGACAAATATTTGAGAGAGGAGAGTTTGAGGAAATCTTGTAAAGTGATTGGAAAGGGTAGATTTTAGGATTAAAGGGCTTATATAGAAATAGGAGAAGGTATAAACAGACTTAGATTAGTAAATAGGCCATTAGGTGAAAAGACCAAATGACCCTTCTTCAAAGATCCACCAACGACCCCACTTACCATATGACCTACGGTTGGTAGGTCAACCTACTGCCCATAGGTGACCAACCGTAGGTCACACTGCCTTAGGTCAAAAAAATTAAATTAATTCCTCCTTCCAACCAGTAGCATCAACGACCTCCCCCCCCCCTTGACCTACTATTGGTAAGTCATATAGTAGGTCACTCCTTAGACAATTTTTCAACTTTCCCCCTAGGCAAACCCACTTACTACTCCTACCCCTCTTGACCTACTATTGGTAAGTCTAATGAAGATTGGTAAGTCAAGTAGTAGGTCACCAAAGTTTCCAAAAATTTAAATTTTTTGCCCTTTCGAATCTAGGGTGTTACATTATCTCCCCCTTGGGAATATTCGTCCTCGAATGAGAATCAAGACATCATAAGGAGGGTAACAAACAAGATATAACAACCCAATCAAAAATGCAATCACATAAATGCACATATCCATGGAGAAAACATTAACTCTAAGCTAAAGCATGTTCAACACATCATTTCATGAAGACTTTATGCAACTCATACTCAATACACATAATCATAGATAAATCAATCAAGCTAGCTTATCTTCACAACATTAGACTCTTCATGGACAAGCATAATCAATCAAGCTAAATTATATCTTGGAAAAGACCAAATTTTCATGAGCATAAATGCAGGAGGAAACATGAGAATGACTAAGACACAAGAATCCATAAGAGTAATCCATGAGGGGCTAAGGCCTCAAGCTAGATCCAAAGGTAGAAGGAAAGAAATATAGGGATACGAAGACATCACATCGCCTCCGACCTCTCATATAGCAAACCATAACAAGGAGCTCTTTCCGGCAACTTAATTAGTCCCAACACTTACCAATCAAGAAACACACTATCTCCCCCTTGGGAGAAAACCTCTCTAATCCTTTCGAATCCATCTCCCTCAACTCAATCGTAACACCAAAGTTTTAACAACCACAAATACATTGATACAAGTGAACACTTAAGAAGTTCTACGAGGATTTCAAAGTCAACCTTAATCACACTAACCACACATAGAGTCATACCATAGCCAAAGTAACACCCAACATCAAACAATACATAACCACAAGCTAAAAGACCATAACTTACCAATTTCCACATCCGGGGAACCCTTGTGATCTTGTCGAGTTCAAATTTCATATGACTTACCTTATCGCAGACCACCATTCTTACCCTTGTCACCTCTAGAGGGAAAATCCGTTATCTTGTGCCCACTCTTTCCACAACAAAAGCAACCATCCGAACCGGCTAGGCACTCACCCTTGTGTCTTCTTCCACATTCCTTGCACTTGGCCACATTTTCTCACTAGAATCCTTACCTTGAGAACGATTTCCTTCATCGGACTTTGAATGTGAAGAATCACCATCATCCTTCTTGCCCTCTTAGAATCCCTTGTTTTCTCCTTAAGCTTCTCCTCTTCTATTTGTTGTGCATGAACCATCAAGCGGGAGACATCTATCTCCTTAACAAGCATGGCGGTTAGGCATTCTTTGACTACCAATTCGGAAGCACCTAACACAAATTTACTTATCATTGCCCTTGGACCGGCCACCATAAAAGGAGCATGTCGAGACAATTGCGTGAACTTCAAAGCATATTCCTTCAGACTAATATATCCTTGACGAAGGTTAATGAACTCAAGTACCTTTGCCTCCCTCATCTCAAGGGGAAAGAACTTATCAAGAAAAGCAACCTTGAATTTCTCCCAATCGAGAGGACCCTCATCTTTCGCCCTCTCACTTTCAAATTGCTCAAACCACACTTGGGCCACACCCTTGAGTTGGTAAGCGGCCAATTCCGCCTTTTCCTCCGATGTCACACCCATGATCATTAGCACCTTGTACACCTTATCAATGAACTCTTGAGGATCTTCCTCAACCTTAGAGCCATGAAATTTCTGAGGTTTCTTTCAAGTGAAGTCCCTCACCCTTGATGCTGCTGTACCAACATTTGGGTTCACAGGATCCACAACCTCTCTATTGGCTTGAGTCATCATGGCTTGAGCCAACACTTGAAAAACAGCCCAAAACTCCGCATTAGTCACTTGTTCGACCAAAGGGTCCGCCAGAACTTCAGGAGCTTGAGGAGGAGCTCCTTGTTCCACATTCTCTCCCACATTTCTTCTAGAATTAGCCCTTCGAGTAGCCATATCCTAAAATGCATAGGATAGGGATTAGGAGAGAAACACCTATGAGGTTAAAGTCTATCGCACGACTTAAGAGTAATGAAAGAAGTGAAGTTTCCTAAACATATTAAAGCCTCTCGTTCATAAATGTGGCGCGCTTCACACTCATGAACAAGACACTACTCGACGTGGCTTATGAGACATCCTAGGATCTTTCTGAAACCTTGTGCTCTGAATACCAAGTTTATCACGACACAAGGTACCCCTAGACGTGACAGGGCGTACAAGACCTCGAAAGGCCTCATACAAGCCACTTAGCATACATACATTCAAGATTATAGAGATTTGAGAGTTCAAAAGACAATATCATATCAAAGCTTTTAAATAAATAGCAGAAGTCTACATCTCATGTCTCAAAACCAATCTACCATAACAAAGAGAAATAAAGTTTGGGACGTAACCCAATAGAATGCCAAAATGAAAGAACATAAATGTAATAACAACTAGGCTATGTCCTCGAATGGATGAGGACCCACCAAGTCTTCAACAGTCCTTCAAATAAGCTCTAGCCACAAATAGATGGAGAAGCGCCAAATCCTACTTTATGAGACAATGTAGGCAAAAGTATGCATTAGTACATGGAATGTACCAAGTATGAGGAGAATGCAACAAAACATTTAAATCATGCTAAAAAGGGACATTTTCATGACATGCAATAACCAAGCTAAACAAGAAGTAAAAAGGATTAGAAATCATAAGTCATAAACCAAGGTCAATGTAAGCTAAACATTTTTACATCACTTGAGGAACATCATAAAAACACTTTAGTTCATTGTTGTGGGAAATTGCCTTAACCGACATTTAAGACCATGTGAGCTATCAACATGGAATCCGACATTCCCCCTACATCGGAAGGGCCATCATACTTGCCAAGGTAGGACCCATAACATCTAGCTTACGTGGATCCACTAACTAATAAAAGGTTTATTTAAGATATCCTATGGGGGCACATAGGTATAGGACATTTGGGATCTCCTCTTGTCCACTCGGTGCTATGCGTAGATCCCACAGAATAGTCCTTGATCATATAAATAATCCATGGAAAGGTACATCAATGAACACCAATCCAAGCTAAATCATGTGTATAGACGTTTCATATTCCATGGACATAGTCCAAGCTTACGTCATTAGAATAGCTCCTTATACCTTTGATTCAACGTTAGTTGAGATAACCTTTCAACAAGTTATGAATCCTTTACATGTGAGAAAATGTTTCACAATTCAACAATATCTTCCATTCAGCTTCAATCTTAAAGTAATTCATAAATCATCAATTATCAAGTTTGAGACTTCTACCTCAAAGCTTCTTAAAATCACCATCAACTTCATAAAAGACATGCATAAATTCATAAACTTCATCTTTTCATAGTTCATCATAAATCATAACTTGAAAACCATAGATTTCACATGGGTTCATGAAAATTCATCTTAAAACATGCAATTCTACTCAACTTGATGCTTAAAAAACCATAAACAAAGCAATTTGATCATAATTGAAAGAACCCACATGATAGAAGAAAACCTAGTTTTTGATTGAACAATCTTTACTTAGAAAATTAGGGTTTATAGTCCAACTCATAGATCAATACATGGGTTCGCATGGAATTAATAGAAAAACCTGTAATTGAGTCTAAATCATCAAAACAAGATCATAAGTACATAATTGAATCCATTCAAATAGAACCATGAAGAATGAAATCAAAACCTTGTTCAATTTTGGGAAATTAAATTGGAGAGTTGAAGAAAACCTTGGGGGCTCAATGGATGAATGGAACCCATTCATGAACTCCCTACATACCTCAATTGAAGCCCTTAACAATAATGAAGAATGTAGACTTGAACTTGAAGAACCCTAGATTGACTTCTTCTTCTTCTTGATTCTAGAGAGAGAAATATTTGAGAGAGAAGAGTTTGGGGAAATCTTGTAAAGTGATTGGAAAAGGTAGATTTTAGGATTAAAAGGGCTTATATAGAGTTTGGAGAAGGTATAAACCGACTTAGATTAGTAAATAGGACATTAGGTGAAAAGACCAAACGACCCTTCTTCAAAGATCCACAACGACCCCACTTACCATATGTCCTACGATTGGTAGGTCAACCTACTGGCCTTAGGTGACCAACCGTAGGTCACACTGCCTTAGGTCAAAAAAATTAAATAAATTCCTCCTTCCAACCAGTAGCATCAACGACCTCCCCCCCTCTTGACCTACTATTGGTAAGTCAAACGACTATCGGTAAGTCATGTAGTAGGTCACTCCTTAGACAAAATTTTCAAACTTTTCCCCTAGGCAGACTCACTTACTACTCCTACCCCTCTTGACCTACTTTTGGTAAGTCTAACGAAGATTGGTATGTCAAGTAGTAGGTCACCAAAGTTTCCAAGAATTGAAATTTTTTGCCCTTTCGAATCCGGGGTGTTACATAATTAATCCATGCAACACCTATAATAGGACTAATTGTGTTGCCACTTTGCTAGTTTCGATACAACTAGCTGAGATATATTTGCCTTTGGTCAAAAGAAATAGGTAGATAATTGAGATTCAAAGGCATATATGATTTTACCCGTGAATGAGATTGCATGCGATTAATGTGCACTAGATCATGTGAATGTTTATTTACTTCGCATTCCCTAATTCCCTTTGATCCCTTGTTTCGAAAGGCCTTTGCTCTTGTTCCTTTACTCCCTTGAAATGGAGAAGCGATAAACTGGCTGAATAAGTTGCCTCCTGATTCCATCAGAACATGGGCAGAGCTGAGAGAGGTTTTCATTGATAGATTTTTCCTAGAGTCAAAGAAACTGCAGATAAAGGATGAGATTGGTTCTCATAAACAGCTGTCAGGCGAGGCGATGTATGACACATGGTGGAGGTTTAGTCGGAAGTTCAAGAAGTTCCCAGATCATGGCTTCACTGAGAGACACTTGAAGCAAGCATTTTACAGGTCATTAAATTTCGTGACCAAACCAGTCATGGATACAGTATGTGGGGGCTCATTCATGCGCAAACCATTCCCTGAGATTATGGACATTATGAACAAAGTATCAAAGAACAACATAGCTTGGAACACAAGGGATGCAGAGGTTGGAGATCTTGGGTTCACTTTTGAAATGTCAGCTGAGCAGAGAAAGAGAGGAGAAAAGATATCAGGATATGGCTCACCTGAAACCCAGATGGACCTAATCATTAAACATCTCACGGTAGGTCACGAAAAGGTAAATGTTGTTGGTGCTGCAACAAGGTATTATGAACAGGATGCTGATTTTGAGGAGGAAGCCAAATACTTGAATAACCAGGGGGTTTCTAGAATTATAACTCGGGTAACCAAGGATATAATTCTGGAAATAAAGGTCGGAACTACCAAAGAGAAGGGCAGTACGATAGGCTGAGTTACGGAGAGAAAGGAAATTGGCAAAATAAGGAGGGGTATAAGAATGACCACAGTGATGTATATGTACCTCCAGGGAATAGAGATCGAGCAGGAGGTAGTTATAGCGGAAGCAAAATGGAGGACATGTTAGCTAAGGTTCTCCAAAAGGTTGAATCTACAGATGCTGGGGTGAAGGAGCTGAAGAATGATTTTTCAAGTATGAGTCAGACCATTGACTCACACTCAACATCTATTAAGTAGCTGGAGCAACAATTGTGGCAATTGTCAGCCACATTGAATCAGAGAAAGAATGGAACACTGCCTAGTGATACCATTCAAAACCCCAAGAAAGATTGGCAGTGTGGGCAATCACTACTAGAAGTGGTAAAGCACTTCCTGAACAAGAACATGCAAGTATGGAGCAGGAAGTATGCATTGAAAGAAGTGAAGAAGCAGAAGCTAAGGTTGAACCGGATGACGAAGTAGCAAGGAGCAAAGAAATGGAGAAGCCATCAAGGACAAAGGGATTGGAAATAGAGGCAACTTTTCCTTTACAACCGGTACCTAGGCCTCCCCCTCCATTTCCTCAAAATCTTAAGAAGAAATCCAAAGATGGAAAGTTCTTGAAATTTATATCTATGCTTCGACAACTATCAGTGAACATTCCACTTGTGGAGGCTTTGGACCAAATGTCAGGATATGCTAAGTTCATGAAGGACTTGGTAACGAAGAAGAGAACTGCAAGTTTTGATCCGGTAGAAAATGTTCATCATTGTAGTACTACCACTACTACGTGTTTGGTGCAAAAGAAGGAGGATCCAGGTGCATTCACTATACCATGTACGATTGGTGATTTGGTGTTTGCAAAAGTGTTATGCGATTTAGGGGCAAGTATAAACCTTATGTCGTTGGCTATATACAAACAACTGGGGTTAGGAACTCCAAAGCCCACTACCATGAGGTTGATGATGGTGGATAGATCAGTAAAGAGACCGGTAGGTATTTTGTGTGATGTACTTGTGAAAGTGGGAAGGTTCATTTTCCTAGCCGACTTTGTGATTTTGAATTGTGAAGTAGTTTTGAGGTTCCCATAATTTTGGGAAGACCATTTTTGGCAACAGGAAGAGCATTAGTTAATGTGGAAATAAGAGAGTTAAAATTTTGACTAAATGGTGAAGAAGCAAAGTTCAAAGTGTGCAAGTCAATGAAACAATCACAAGACATGAGCGTAGTATCTGCAATTGATATTGTGGAAGATGGTGACACGACAACATCTATAGAGGAAAGACATGATGTGGAGACATTGGCTGCAGTGATAATGAATTTTGATGAAGACTTTCGAGTAGACTATGTTCAGACTGTAAATGCACTGCAAGGCATGGAGTCACTTTCATACACTCTTAAGAAATTGGTCTTTGATCTGAAAAGTAGGCCGAGTCCTCCAGTGAAACCATCTATTCAGGAACTGCCAGTGCTGGAGTTGAAACAACTACCTAGTATCTGAGGTATTTATTCTTGGAAGAAAATAACACCTTGCCTATGATTTTAGCTGCAGATCTTAATGATGAACAGGTGCAAGTAGTGATGAAAGTGTTGCAGAGGTTCAAGAAAGCGATTGAGTGGACCATTGCAGATATCATAGGATTACCTCCAGGTATTTGCACTCATAAAATTCAGCTTAAAGAAGATTGTTGCTCGAGCATAGAGCACCAGAGAAGGCTAAACCCACCAATGCAAGAGGTGGTAAAAAAGGAAATTATCAAGTGGCTGGATGCATGGGTGGTATACCCATAACTGATAGTCATTGGGTCAGCCCAGTGCAATGTGTCCCCAAAAAGGGGCGAATGACAGTGGTAGCAAATGCTAAGAATGAACTGGTCCCACAAAGGCCGGTTATAGGTTGGCGAGTGTGGATGGATTACAAGAAATTGAACAAATGGACCTTGAAAGACCATTTCCCAATGCCTTTCATGGACCAAATGTTAGATCGGATAGCAGGGAAAGGGTGGTACTATTTCTTAGAGGGATACTTTGGGTACAATCAGATATCCATTGCACCAGAGGATCAGGAGAAAACCACATTCACATGTCCTTATGGTACTTTTGCGTTCAAACGCATGCCATTTGGATTGTGTAACGCACCAGCAACTTTCTAGAAGTGTATGATGTCTATTTTTTTAGATATGGTTGAGGATACTTTGGAGGTATTCATGGATGATTTCTCTATGGTAGGTGACACTTTTGATGACTATTTGTTAAATCTTAGTAGGGCACTACATCGGTGTGAAGAAGCAAACCTGGTGCTAAACTGGGAAAATGCCACTTCATGGTTAAGGAGGGGATAGTCCTAGGTCATAAGGTGTCTGCAAAAGGGTTGGAGGTGGATAAAGCAAAAATTGAGGTGATCGAAAAGCTGCCTCCACCTATTTCTGTGAAAGGAGTTCAAAGTTTCTTAGGTCATGTAGGTTTTTATTGGCGCTTCATAAAAGATTTTTCTAAAATTGCACACCCTCTATGTAAATTGTTAGAAAAAGAGGTGAAGTTCACTTTTGATGAAGCATGCAACAAAGTGTTTGAGAGTTTGAAGGAGAAACTGATCTCAGCTCCAGTGATCATCTGTCCTGATTAGCCGGAGCCATTCGAGGTAATGTGTGATGCAAGTGGTGTTGCGCTAGGGGTTGTTTTAGGGCAGAAGAGGAATAAGATGTTACATCCGATCTAATATGTGAGCAAGACACTGAATGGAGCACAAAGAAATTACACTGTTACGGAGCAAGAATTTCTTGCAGTAGTGTATGCTTTTGAGAAATTTAGAGCATATTTGCTAGGAACTAGAGTGATAGTCCACACTGATCATGCAGCATTGGAATATTTGATGGTGAAGAAAGATACAAATATGAGATTGATAAGGTGGATACTATTGTTACAGGAGTTTGATTTTGAAGTTAAAGATCAGAAGGGCTGTGAAAATCAAGTGGCCGATCACTTGTCTAGACTGGAGGAAGAGAAGAAGGAAGAAGCTGAATTAGACATTGATGACTCATTCCCAGACAAGTAGGTATTAGCCACTACTCTTGATCTTATTCCTTTGTTTGCTGACTTTGCGAATTATCTTATCAGTGACTTGATGCCAGAAGGTTTGTCTTATCAACAAAGAAAGAAGTTTCTGCATGATGTTGGTAAGTATTTTTTGGATGAGCCTTATTTGTACAAGGTGTGTGCGGATAATATTATCAGGCGATGTGTACCAGAAGCTGAAATGTTGAGCATTCTTGAAGCATGTCATTCATCTCCTTTTGGGGGACACCATGGGGGTACCCGTACTGCCCACAAGGTGTTCCAAAGTGGATACTATTGGCCCACAATTCATCAAGATGCTTTTGACTTGGTGAAAGGGTGTGATGTGTGTCAAAGGCAAGGAGGTATCTCCCATCGTCATGAACTCCCTATGACACTTATCTTGGAGGTTGAGTTATTTGATGTCTGGGGGATTGACTTCATGGAACCATCTGTGAGCTCGTACGGGTAAAAGTACATTTTTGTGGTAGTTGATTATGTCTCCAAATGGGTTGAGGCAATAGTATTGGCAGAGAACGATGGTAAGAGTGTGGCAGGATTCCTGAATAAAAACATTTTCTCTAGGTTTGGTACACCTAGAACTATTATCAGTGATGGCGGATCACATTTCTGTAATAAAGTGTTCAACACACTTTTGGCCAAATATGGGGTTAAAGAGCACAAAGTGTCGACACCTTATCATCCACAAACAAGTGGCCAGGTGGAGGTGTCTAACAGAGAAATAAAAGCAATATTTGCAAAGACAGTTAATGCCAACAGAACAGATTGGACAAGGAAGTTAGATGATGCTTTATGGCCATATCAAACAACTTTCAAAACACCCATTGGTATGCCACCATATTAGTTAGTGTTTGGAAAGGCATGTCATTTTCCTGTAGAGTTGGAGCATAAGGCACTTTGGGCACTGAAGAAATTAAACTTGAGTTGGAATGAAGCAACAAATATGAGGTTGGAACAGATAAATGAAATGGATGAATTCCATTTGAGAACATATGAGAGATCCGCCTTATACAAGCAAAGGATGAAGTTGTATCATGACAAACACATTGAGAAAAGAACTTTTAGTCCAGGTGATTTGATGTTGTTGTTCAACTCAAGGCTACGCCTATATCCAAGTAAGTTGAGGTCCAAGTGGTCTGTACCTTTCAAAGTTACTCAAGTGTTTCAATCAGGAGCCATTGAGCTTGAAAACAGAAAAGGTGAAAGGTGAAAGGCAAATGGTCAACGAGTCAAAGCATACATGGGGGGCTCCGAAAGATGTGAAGATCGTTGAGAAATGTAAACTTGATGAAGTCTGAGTAATCAAGGACCCTGCGTCACATCGTGATGTTAAATTGTGCACTACTTGGGAGGCAACCCAAGATGTAATTGTAATAGGTAGTTTAAGTTTACGTAATAGTTCTTGTTTTTATAGAGTCATGGTGTTTGTATGTGTGCAGGAAAATGTCGGAGCAAGTTGATAAAAGTGGATGTCTGGAATGCCCTTCACGAGCAACTAAACGGGCCATATTACACCTCACAGTCCGTGAAGTAGCATGTCAAAACAAGGGGAGCTCACTGGAAAAACAAGAAAGAGTTCACGAAAGGGTTTACGACTCGTCTCATCTTAGACGGACCGTTTAGCCTCTCGTGAACTTCCAGATAAGTTTTCTTGTCTAAGTATTCTTCACGAGGCCCTGTACGGGCCGTGATACCCCTCATGAGTCACTTCACGACCCGTCTAGAATAGGTTGGCACTAAAAGACCTGACTTGGCCCACGCGACTTGAAAGTAAATACATTGCATTTTAACACAACCAAAGCGCCAAAAGTCAAGTTCTTTCATTTTTTCATCTTCATAACGGTTTCTTAGGGTGATCAAAAGTTTCTTTTTAGCATCTATATAAAGGAATCATCAGCTCAAGCAAAAACCCTAAGTCCACATTGCAAGACATCTCGAATTTTTAATTTTTTTTGGTTTTGTTGTGCAAAATTGAGTCTCACAATTGAAGTAAGTTCTCTTTTACTTGGTATAAGTTTGATCTTATCTACATCAAGTATAGAGTTGCTCTTATTGTACATTTTTATGGAAAATTGATTGTTAGTTGATTTAGGGATGAACATATATGGTGGGTATTGCACAATTTTCATAAATGGCATGTTTAGATGTGGAAATTCATGTGTAATTCTTGATGGTTTGATCAAATAAGTGGTATTCTGATTGTGGGATTCATAAGTATGTTGTTTGTGGAGTGTTGAGCTAAATCAAAGAGGGTGAATTCTGGGTGTAAGTACACGACAGGTTTCATGGACCGTGTAAATGTTCACAGGTAATGAAACCCTTCGTGAACCACACCCAGATGTTGGGTGTTCACTGGACCACTTCACGATGGCCTAGACGGGTCGTGGTACACAACACGGACCGTATAGTGCCACGTATAAAAAATGGAAATAACAAAATACCAAAAAGATTTTATTTTATTATTTTAATTTTCATGCATAGCTTGGCCCATCCCAATGATAGATTGAGTGACGGCATTCTTTAGGCAAGGCGTCATTTTGTATAATTACATAGGGAAGCTTGAGTACCCATTAGTGTAGTTATTTGATCTTAATGGTTCTAACTCGTGTGATCGCAGGTTCAATGGCTAAAGCAAGGTGAAAATCAGCACGGACCTCACCCCCTGCTTCTCTGGAGCCAAGTTTGAGTGAAGAAATATCGAGTAGTCTTGGGGTCCAGATAGATACTAAAATTGAAGATCATTCTCCCCGAGCTACTAGATCTCGGACTGCGAAAGCCACTACAGAGCACACTCCTTCTCAGTCTGAAGAAGAAGAAGAAGGTTCTGGGAGCGAGCAGATATGATGAATCCCAAGCATCCATGAATGACCCACAACCAGTTGAGGATGTAGAGGAAGAACACAATAGCCATGATGAGAGTGCTGCTAGTGAGCCTGAGGTGTCGTTAGTGCTGTTTATTTATCAGAGGGAATCCGACCCCATGATGAGACAACATCTCATAGATGTCTTTCATCGAATGTGGGTGATTCCTGGCTCGAAGGTCATCTTTGAGAATGGCATTCTGTCGAAGTCATATGGCATTGGTGGGAGAACAATTACTCATGAGTCGAGAGTTGTGGAGGCAGATGTGCGAGTGTTTCCAGAGATTTACAACCTAGTAAAATAACATAAGTTTGAATGGATGACTAAAAAGCCTGGAAAGTATACATGACACTTAACCAAGGAATATTATGCCTCATGTGCAGCGTCTTTGATGAACTTTGCTACCTACACAGAGTCAACTAAGAGAAGAAAGAAAGCAGTTGCCGCAACGTGGCCGCCATTGGTTGAGGTAGTTGTTTGAGGAGAGAGGGTCAGGATTTCAGAGACAACAATAAACAGGCTTCTACATGGCCCGGAGTACATATCACCTGATTCTGTTTGTCTATTTGAGGGTCGCCATCATTCAGTGACCAATGAGACCGAGATGGCGAATCCAGCTTCTAGAAAAAATGTCATGAAGTGGATTGCCGATTTGATTGCTTCTGAGGGCGAGGTAGAAGCATGGGTAGATAACCCACAGATGCACATCACTAAAGCATCCTTGTCATTTCCGGCAAAAATATGGTGGGCAATAGTTCGTGCACAATTGCGCCCAATAGCTAATGATAACACCCTATCCCCCTCACTTGCTTCTTTAGTGGCTTGCATTATGGCAGGTTATCCATTGAATGTTGGAAGAATAATTTCCACAGAGATGAGGGATCGGGCATTTAATGAACGGGCAAGTCTGTCGTTTCCTTGCCTGATAAGGAGACATTATGTGCATGCTAACATACAAACCAACAAATTGGTAGACCGATATGTCGAGGCAACAAAGGTAACTGCCGTGAGCAAGATTAAAAATGTGGCAAACCATCTATACGGGACGAGAGCAGGGCCTGTAGGACCCTTAGTAGTTCTTCCTCATGTTCTAGTTGAGTTTTCGAGGGCGGATGGTGGTAGTGCACCAGCTGAGGGAACAACTAAGACAGTTGAGAGAGTACAACCTACACCAACACCACCTTTTGATATTGCAGGTACTTTTATTTCTTTGCCCGCCATATTCATTGAGAGGTTAGATCCAGAGCAGAGACAAACTCGGGCTATACTAGATCAAGTAGTTGAAAGACTACCACAGGTAGTTTATGGTCAGGTCTAGAGTGCGGAGCAGCACCTGCGTGATGAACTTCGGTGGGAGGTTTCAGTCCTTAAGAATAGAATGGAAGGCCTAGAGGCTCATGTCAACAACCGGTTCAGTTCCTTAAGCTCCATAGATGGTGAGGCTCTACAGGTACAGATGGCTGATATGAAGGCGGATATTGACAAACTTAAAAAGAAGCCGATCTCTGTACCTCCACTGGTTGTGCTAGATTATTTAATGAATCTTTTTACCATGGCTCCGGTAGTGCCGACAGTTGGAGACATTTGGTGTGATTTAGTTCGACCTGAAACTGCAAAAGGAAAAGAAAAGGATACAGGTTCGATAGAGGAGCATGAAGACCCCTCCAGAGAAGAAGAGGAGAGCAAAGAAAGCTAGACGAGAGTCCAGGCGACTTGCCTGAGAGCAGGAAACATTGGAGCAGCAACAGCGTGATGCGATGAGGTCTAGAGCCTCCGGTAGTGAACTTCGTGGTCCTCTAGATAGAAGCCGTCCAGATCCATTTTCTGCACCTGAGAGCGCACCCAGTGCTAAGGGTGCCAATGTCACTCCGGGTCTTGACGCCTAAGGCATTATCGGTATGACCACTCCTCACCGCCCTTGTATTTTGTACTTTGAGGACAAATTTATTTTGGTGGGAAGGAGGTGGTCGAGCAACCTACCAGTAGGTGTTAGTACATGGAGGTTTGCTCTTGTTTTGAAAAGTTATTTCTGTTTTGTTTTTGCTTTTGTGAAAGTAGTAGTGTTTCAGTCATTGATTAGTCTTGGTTTGTTTTGATTAACAGCTGAATCTTGAATTTGGGTGAAACCTTGAAACATTCTTGAGTCTTATATTTGACTGTTAGGCTCTTTGTGTGACATCTCAGATATGTTTGTGTTGATCATTGCTAGCTAGTATCTCAATTAGTTTACTGGAACTGTAAGCAGGTGCCATGTGAGTGTGAGGTTTGGTTGAAGACTAACGTTGTATGTAAAAGCTAGAACTTGCCTAAGTAGTCTTGCGGAAATAATTAAACAACTAGATAGAAAGGGATCATAGGCCATTTTTTTCATTTAATCCACTTTAAAAACAAATAACCACCAAATGAAATCATGGACCCTTGAACCCTATTTGAGCCTGGAAGCTAATTTTATTGTCACCCTTGAAATCATACCCTAGGTTCTCCAAGGGCACGATGCTATAACTCAAGTCAAAAGCTTAAGTTGAGGGTGGTCATGAACCGAATAAAAAGAAAAAGCTTAACTGGATCGTATCCTTGGTTACTCCGAAGGAATGAAATCAAAATTCTTAGTGCAAATGGATTACACAAGTGGTGGAAAAAAAAGGGTGTGAGTGACAGGATGTACTGAAGTAAGAAAAGATGGGACTACTCGAACAAGAATTGTGTGCTGATAAGAAATTGGGAGGAACATGGTAATTTAGTCACTTGTAAACCAAATGTTCCAATCCCTAACCCGAGCTAACGCTACAAGCCGATAAAAGTCCTATAGTGAGCCTATTTTTGTTGTTTGATGGTTGAAGCATAGAAAACAAGGGCAAGTCTACGGTCTAAATATTTACAGTGTTAGAAGTTCTTTTGGAGAGCGAGAGTAGTCGTCAATCCAGAAATATCATGTGTGTGGGATTTCTTTGTTGTAATGGCACTATGTTTGCACTTGACAATTAATTAAGCTAGCTGATTGTGAGTATTAGCATGATTATGATCAATTTTGTATAATGAGATGTCATCCATTGACTCTGGCATGTTAGATAAGATGATTCTGGATAGGTTTGTTGTTAAAATAGCTGCTACATCTTTGTGCTTGTTTGGTGTTTTGAGCATGTGTTATTTTTTTTATTTTTTTATCCCTTGAGGAAAAGCAATAGTCTAAGTTTAGGGTGTTGATGTGTCGTGATTTTACGGCACGGCTTATAATTAATAACGAGTCTAGGTGCTCCTCTTTCTTTTTCAGCACTATTGTTGACATAGAAAGCAGAGCAACTCCAAGGAGATTTAGACACATTAATAATTTTATTTTTTAATAAATTATCAATTTCTATTTTACAATAATCAAGTAATTCATGATTC
Source organism: Solanum appendiculatum (assembly GCA_018342035.1). Lineage (NCBI taxonomy): Eukaryota > Viridiplantae > Streptophyta > Magnoliopsida > Solanales > Solanaceae > Solanum > Solanum appendiculatum. The sequence continues at coordinate 612,703 of JAGDQO010000459.1, forward strand.
ATTTGAATGGGTCTAGTCTTGGTAGTAATAGCCTGTTCATTAAATCCATCAATGTAAGGCAAATCCACAATATGCTTTTTTCTTTCCCAGAATGCATTTGGAAAATCAGAGCAAATTTCACTTTCGAATTTTTTATGAAGATTGGATATTTTAACTTCCATCTCCGGGGTTTTTAAAATTTGCTCAATTTTTTTAATTTTTATTTCTTCTTTGAGAAAATTAACATGTTGAGATAAAGAGTTTATTCTAAAAACGGTCTTATCTCTGATAAAATTACTTTCATCTTGAGAAAGAGTTTTGACAAATGGAAAATGTAACTCTTTTCCCAAAATGGAAGTAGTAATACCATTAAGATTAGTAATGAAAGGTTTTATCTGAGTGATAAAAGGAATTCCAAGAATGATATCTTCATTAATATCTTCAGTAATAATAAAATCATTGGTTAAACAGATACTATTATTGCAAATATGAGCTTTAGAAAGCTTATAATTAATTTTCAGCAACTCACCAGTAGCAGAATATAGTTTAGAAGTACTTTTCTCTAAGTACTTTGTAGGAACAATACCTTTAACAATGCAATTTCTATCTGCACCACTGTCAAGTAAAGCTATTTTATTAATAACAAAGTTCTTATTAACAACAATTTTAATAGGAATATGATGACTCTGAGGTCTGACAGAGGTAATAACATCGATACCTGGACTAGAGGTAGAAGCGATATTAGGAGTTGGTTCAGCACTAAGATCAATCTGAAAAGGAGGATAATCAAGGTTATCCTTTTCAGGTTCATCTTTAGTTTCTTCATTAAAGTCTTGCTTATCAATCTCTTTTAAGATTTTATCAGCAATGGCATCAGTTTCGACTTTTCCAAGTCTAGACTTAATGTCTCTGATTTCTTCTTTAAGAGTTTTGACTTCTAAATGAAGATCAGATATAGAAGGCTCGGCATTTCTTTCGAACCTGTTCATGATTTGTTTCATGCTGAAGGGTTCAACCATAGGGCGAGCTTTAGGCTTTTCCTTTTGGTTGAGAATGAGGTTCTTGAGTTCTACAAGATATTTTTTCCTAGCTTCTTCATTATCAATATGCTCGATAATGTCGAAGAGAGCTTCTTTGGAGTCATTGCTAAGGACTCTAATTTGAGGAATACTTTCACAGACACAGAATGCTTCTGTGCAGTTACAATCTCTACCGGATTGGCTGGAATCTGAATCATAGTCAACGTTGATATTTTCTTCGTCGCTATATTCAGCAGAGTTATTTGAAGAATCGGATAAAGGTTCTTCAAGGATAGAAAAGAGTTTCTCTTTAGTTTCATCATCAATCTCGAGACTGTTGATTCTCTTTTGTTTGCCGGATCTGCATTCATTAGCTCTATGGCCAGTCTTTCCGCAAGTCCAACATACATCCTCTTTGGATTTCTTAAATCCTTTTCGTCCTTTTCTTCTTTTGGACGATTTTTTATACTCTTTATCAGAAGTTCTTCTAGACTTGCTGCGATGAGTTTTCTTACTATCTTTGCTTTCCTTTCTAAGTTTCCTAGAAGGAGGGGTTAAAGTAACAAATCCGAAGTCTTGGCAAAAACTTCCTAATTCTCTTCTAGACGAAGACTTTTCCTTTTTAAGTTGATGCTTCAACTTAATGTCTGTGCAAAGTTCTAATCCTACAGTGTTTATTACACTAATAAGATCACCATACGTCATTTGATCATAAGGAATTTTTCCATCATTCCTATCTTGGATTTTGGTTCTAACCTTATCTGCAAAGAGAGGAGGGAGACCACTGACAAATCTTTCTTTCCAGAAATCTAAGTTACAGTCAGGTCTAATCATAACCTTCTGTAAGAAATTATACTTATACCAGGTGAAGTCATCTAAAGAAGGGCAACTGATATTGTTGAGGATTTGGAGACTTCTGTCTTGAAACAGTTTTGGTTCTCCTATAAAATGTTTAGCTATGTGATAAAGAAGGGTAGCACAAGCGTCTTCTTTGACCACTTCAGTTGGAACTTCAATAGTTCCTTCCAACTTAACTACTATCTCAGTAGCATGAGCTTCGTAGATAATTTTCTTAGTTTCTTCAGAAACATAATTATCCCACCAATGTTTAATCATACCGGTGAATCCTGCAACAATCATAGAAGCAGCTTCCTTATCAGATGAATTTCTTATTTTATAAGCTGTGATTGCTATTCCCATTTCGTGGAGCTTGTTGTATATCTGATGTTCTGCAAGACCATCAATGTTCCATTCAGTAATACTACTTCCTTCATGAGAAGAAGTGGAGAGAAAAGCATTTTCTTCATACTGGAGATCAGGGAAGGAAGGTCTTTTATGATAGTTTTTTCGGTTATGAAATCTATCATTGGAGAGTTTTTGGACAAGATCATCTTTCTCTTTTATGGTAGCAACTTTCTTACCACCAAGAACGGATTGACGAAATTCTTCTGAAGTATGGATGGAAGAGACTTTCTTATTTTTTCCCGATATAGAGAAATTGGCAAGTTTCTCATTGATTTTATCTAAAATGTTGTCAGATATATCAAAGGTATTTTTGAGCTTGGGATAATTTTCTCTGGAAAATTCATTGATTTTGAATATAGGATTTGAGTCTATTTTCTGACTCATGTTTGTAGAAGATAGAGGGACAGGCCTTCCTGAAAAAGAGGCTCTTTCTTTGGAATCTTCAATTTGTCTAGAAACGACATGAAGAATTTGATTTGTATAATTATTCTGTTCTATAATCTTGTTGATATCAAGATTGGTAGCAAGGACAGAAGGTTTTTCTTCGGAGAGGATTTTGAAAGGAGAAGCTTTTATAATAGTTCCAGAAATCGGGATATTTATTCCTTCAAGAGGAGGAGTAACATCTTCAATCACTTTGTTAGAAGTAGTATACCATTTATTGATAATGACTTTAAGAGAATCCTTTTGATTATCAATTTTTCCCGTCATTTCAAACCACTTAAAGAAGTCTATTTCGCAACCTATTCTTTTCATATCAATCATCCAAGAGTTTGCAAAATTCTCTCTTTCTTTGAGAGTATAAGGAAGGTCAGCTACATAGAGAAAACATGGCTAGTGGAGACCATACTCTAGGTCTTAATCTGCAACTAGAATCTCAAAGCTTTGAGGAAGCACCGAACTCTCTCCTTCTCAGTAGGTAGGATCATTGTAGCATGGCGTGAGAGCTAGTAGAACCTCACCTCATACATATATAGGGTCATGTAGCCCTACTACAACCAAGAGAACTGACCCGAAGTAAATCTCTGATGCTTCAAGGGATGAACCTCGCCAAGAAGGGCTCAGAAAACTCAGACCAAGAAACTAAAGGAGACCAGCTAGCCTAGTCTCCATATAATAATGCCACAACTGTCTAGCTGGCCCATCTAGCTGATAAGTAGTGAAGTCAACTCCTCTTTACTCCACCTAAGCCAGAGTTTATAGCCATTCACAGCAAGTAGTGAGAAAATTGTCGAAATCCTCTTCTACAGCCCCAAAACACCACAGAGGTAAAATTCTAAGAAACACTTTGAGCATCTTCTGCTCCTCTAGTAGCATAGCTTCGTCTATAATCATGAGTTGGGCACCCCCAGGTGGTACCTTGACTTAGGGTGCCTCTATTGCAAGCTGACCCTACAGGGCTGGTGCTGGTGAAATTGTACCTACAACTAGGGACCAGTGCATACCCCCAATAACTATCAAGAGTTGAGTGATGGCTCCTTGAAGCTCAAGAGTCATAGCTTGTCCAGGTAGTGGCTGGGCAAGCCTCGGCCCCACTGGCTAAGAACGAGCATCTGCTGACGGAGGGTCTACTACAGGCTCTAGATCTATCTATCTATCTAGGATTGGTGTTGCAGCCTTGGCTTGCTGGGGAGGTCTACCCCTACCATTGGCCTCTGCACAATGCAAACAAGCCATCCTTATAAAGAGTGAAACAAGTGAGATTTCATGAAACTAATAATACACAATACAAAAGAGAAAACCTTCCTAATGACATCATATAGCCTCCATCAGATAGATTACAAACATCTCCACAATGATCCATAGGACTCTACTAGGTATTAGCTCTGTACAAGTGAGACTAGTGTACCTGGGGCTATGTTACCGACTTATCACGACCCGATCCCTCGATTCATGATGGCACCTACTATAACCCACCAGTAGGTAAGCCAACCCATAATCCACAACAACAATTAATGGATATAAGGTTAGAAAGAATGCGGAAGCAATAAATAAACAACCGAAACTGAATAGAATAGTGGAAGTAAGCCAAAAGATATATATAATAGATTGATCCAAGAACCAGAAAGTCACAAGTAGAAAGTTTTTTAAATAAAAGAGTACAAGTACCAAAAGAGGACCTAAATACAAGGCTTGTCTCAAAATGCTAGACACTAGCTATCCAAAATATTGAAGGAGACTAGTAAGCCCTGGATGTCAAGTGCTCACCCTCACTTTTAATCCAAGCTACAACAGGCTCGGTAATCAACAGTGGTAACTGGTGCTTAAACCTGTATCATGAATCAGATGCAGAGTGTAGCATGAGTACCAAAACAATAGGTATTCAGTATCATAGGCTGACTGAGCAGGAAAAGTAAACAAAAATATGAAATGATATAATCTAGACCTAATAAGAGGCCAAAGCGGGATTAAAATAAAAGCACACAAGCATACAAAAATAGAAAGAACTAAGTACATCTAAACTAAACCTAACTGGACCCCAGAAGGCCTAAAGGTACACTCGTGTGCAATTTTATGAAAAAGCCAGAACGGACCCCAATAAGCTCAATATGTACACATAATAGCTAAAACTACTAAGAGTAAGAATCGGTGAGTCCAGATCAAGAGAAGGCATAGATCGGACCGCTAACCGCAAATAGCCTCCAAGTAACCAATATGAGCCACCCAAATTAAGAGCACAGAGCCTGGACCTCAAACTGTGGATGAATCTTCCAGGGGCGTCAGGCCGTAGCAAAAAGTGTGTCGACTCCATAAAGGATAAGACCAGATCTTGAATCTCTGAATAATCAGGGTTTTTGAAGGTTCTCATGCCAATAATCATTGTAGAATCACCATGGAAAGATGTCAACTCTAAAGTAATTAGCACAACACTCCAAGATCGAACCAACTTCAGTCCTAAATCACCGAGAGAGGCTCGAAATCCCAAATGTAAAAAATGGACCATAGAAAAAGGGAAAGTGGATAGAAGGTTTTCAAAGGTGAGGCAATGCCTAAACTAAGGTTCATTCTATCAGATTCAAGTCTGCTACACCAGTCTACAAGGAGCTAAACTATCCGAATAGATGTCGGAGTAAAAATAAGGCCCAAAAAGGCTCCAAGTATTGCAAGTATATGGAAATAACTAATCTATGACTAGACAAACAACATGCTCAAACAAACAATAACAACACCAAACAAGGCTAACCACAAGGTAAGGATGATCAAACAATCCAACCAGCATGCTTCTAACCCCAAATTATACCGAATTAAACCTAAAACATGGTTTCTAAATAACGTAACATGATCAAGTAGGTAATCTCCCACAATTCACTCAAATCAACATGAAGTTACATATTCAAGCTCAATGAAAAGGAAGGAAAGTCACAGCGCACCTTAAGGCCGACCGCGGGCACTCCAAATAATGTTGCAGAGCTTTTTCTTTCAATGCAACCTCCGAACAGTGCCACACTATCAAAATAAAATCACAACATTAATACGGTTGTTTAGACACTAAATTCTTTTAAAATAGAGATAGGCCAATTTTTAGGTCAAAGTGGGAATTGTGGAACAACACTGGGGATTCAAGAAACGACTCCGTCAAAAGGCCCTAAATAGTCAATCAAACATGTGTTCCCAATTGGAACACAATTCAGGGGCTCAAAATAATGTAAACAGTAACACGTAAAAAATTCACATTTAAAGAACAAGAACTAAGGTAAGGCAGCGTTAAGATTCACGATCATACATGACTTTGAATCACCAAAAATTGAGTTAAATGAGAGAGAAATCCCAATTCAAAATTTGAGAACTATAGCGGATCAGGGGGTCTATCTTTATTTAAAATAATAGACCCCGTCTCCTCTATACGAAGCATACAATGCAAATGCAACAAAGACCCCATGATCGCGACTGATAAAGAACTGGGCCCTGTGAATGTTGTAAGGGATCCTTCAAAGTGATGAGTCAGGAATTTTGACTCATTTCGGGCTTGTTATTTAATGATTTATTGTCCTCAGTGCCTATTTGGTGTTCAAAACTGATGTTAAGTTGTTTATGTACAGTCATGGAGGTTTAAGAACAAAGCAAGGACGTTACTTTGCGAAAAAGAGCTAAAAAGTTGGAAAAGCTGAAAAAAAGAGGTTGGAGCTCGCAAAAGCCACTTGGTGACTCACCGAGTGAGCTTATAGCTCGCCCAAAAATCAAGAAAGATTGCTCAGGAATGAGACCAAGTCGGGGAACCATAGGAGAATTTAGTGACACGCCAAACGAAACGGCGAACTCGACCCAGATCACCTAGATGACCAGAACCATTTGAGGAAGAAATCAAGTACAAAAAGGTGAGGTGAGTATTTTGGTGAATTGATGAGTTATTTGGTGATCCCGACTTATTTCACCGATTGGTCCCACATGCTTAAATGTGTGGAAATTTTTGGGAACGTATAAATTGATGTTTGAAGAGAGAGAAAAGGGCAGGCCGAACCAGACTGAAGAAAACATTCATTCTTTTGATAATTTTTGAGCTATTGAACATTCTGGAGAGGGTTTTGATCTTAGACAATGGGTTTTGAAGGTTTAATCTTAATTTTTAGCATTTGAGTATTGAAGACCTTGTCATTTGGATGGAAAATCTTTTTGGTAACTATCTCTTACTTTTTGCTATGATTGGCTAAAACCCTTGTCCTTAGGGTGTGAATATGTAATCGAATACATAGATTAGCTTATGGGTGTTTCTAATTGCTATATTTAATGTTGTTTTGAAATGGGTTCAGTTGTTTATTCATGTTTTCACTTATGAACTGAAGTTGCAAATTTAGTTCTAGCTCTATATCTCTATGCTTGCTTGTGGTAGATGCATTAGAGTGGGATTTATGACTGATAGTTGTATTGATTCTTGTCAATACAACCCAGCTTGATAAAGTGGGTTAAATTGAGGAATTGGGTTGTTTTGTATTGAAAGCTTGTTGAGGTTCTATAGAACTCACTTGATACATGATAGCTGATTGATAATGGTTGTTATAGTGATAATCCATCCTACCCATTGAGATTCAACAACTTAAAGCAATTAGTGATCACCCATTAAGCAAAATTAGCATCCGATTGCTCACACACTCCTAAGGTCCTGCTCATTATTGATTAAAACCCCGTATTAATCATCTTCATGGGAAATTGGTTATTCAACTCTCTTAGTGTTCATAATTAAAATTTTATGATTTAAATTATGTTGTGTTTTACGTATTTAGATTCTACAAAAGATTAGAATACGCTCATAATTCGTAACTAAATTTTTTTCTGTACTGCTCCTTGTGGGATCGACTCCAACCCTCCGTTGGGTTTATACTTGTTAGAGACCGCCTATACTTTAAATTATAAGAGGTGTAGTTGAGCGTTATCAAAAATGGTGCCGCTGTCAGCGAGTGGCATTTAGAATTCTTTTATTGAAGTGTTTTGTGAACTAATTTGGTTGTAGTGTAACGTTCTTATTAGTTTGCTGTTGTGGTTGCTCTCAATAGGTGAAGCAATGAGTGTGAATAGGAGTAATGCTGGTAGTCAACTTGGGCATGATGACGACATCAAAAACTTGAATGATATCAATGTGAATCAAATGGGAAGTGCCGGAGCTATTCATTTACCCCAGTTGTGGGTAACACTATTCTTCTCCAAATGAAAGGGTTCTTTTGGGGACATGCTCATGAGGACCCTCATGATCACATTCACAATTTCGTGGATGTGTGCGGACCATTCACCTTCAGGAATATCTCTCAAGAGTCAATCCAGCTTCGTTTGTTTCCCTTCTCTCTAATGGGGGAGGCAACGAAGTGGCTTGCCGAACTACCAAGAGACTCTATTACTTCTTGGGAGGAGCTCAAAGAGACATTCTATGAAAGATTCTTCCCTCCTTCGAAGATGGTGAAGTTGAGTGATGGCATTCAAAATTTCAAGTGGATTGATAGTGAACACATTAATGAAACTTGGTTGAGGTTTCAAAAGCTACTCCTCCAATGTCCTACTCATGGGTTGCCGAAAAATGTACTCTTGCAATATTTCTACCAGAGCCTTGACTTCATCAACAAGGTTGTCGCCAATCATCTTATTAGGGGTTGAATTATGAGACAACCATTTGTCGTGGCATCAGCTTTGCTTGATGAGATGAACAAGATTAATCGAGCATGGCACATGAGAGAGGATCAAACGTCTCCTCTAAATGTTGGGCTGACCAAAGAACAAATGGAGAAGAACCAAGAGCGCGATAAAAACATGGCCAAGATGATAACCCAAATGGATTTGTTGATTAAACATGTCATGGGAGGTGGTTATAAGGTTGTGAATGCAGTTGGCGCTAGTGGTGGAATAAGTCCGGATGATACACAATTCGAAGCCATGCATAATAAAGAGGTACATTTTTTGTTGAAACAAGTGGGGGTTTCTCATCCGAGCTATCCAAGGTCAAGTGGGAATCAAGGTTGGAACAAAGATCGTGATGGTGATTGGACAGATAGAGATCGAGATTGGCGTGATAGGTCTGCAAATTGGAGAGATAGAGATTGTTATGTGCCTCCCCATGACAGTCCAAAATCAAAAGAAACTAATGCCGACCCCGAGAGCTTTCAAACTGAGGATATGCTTGCCCGCATCCTAAATAAGGTAGAAGGATCGAATAGAGTGCTCAAGGAGATGAAAGCCGACTTCTCCTATTTAGATCAAACGGTTACCTCTCATTTGGTTTTGATAAAGCAACTTGAGACCCAAATGGGTCAAATCTCAGCTCATTTAAACCCAAGAAAAAAGGGGGTCTTCTTAGTGACACCTTGTCCAACCCGAAGAATGACAATGCCCAATGCATGGCAATCTCGACCCGGAGTGGTAAGGTTGTGGGAAGTGATGTGCTAAATGAAAATAAAGCTAGTCCAAGTAAGGGAAAGCTGTTGTTTATTGGGTGATGGACTTGCCGAAGAATTGAACAATGAAACTTCCGATAAGGTTGATGATGCACCAAAAAATGGTGTTCCCGGTGAAGCTAAAAATTCAAAGGTGGGGGTTGTTCCTCCCTCGATACCTCCAAAGTCATTGCCCAAAGTTAATCCACCATTTCCTGAAAGATTAAAGAGGAGGGATGAGGACGCGAAGTTTCAAAAATTTCCCTCCATCTTCAAAACTCTTTCTATTAATCTTCCATTGGTGGAGGCGTTCCTGGAGATGCCGGGTTATGCAAAGTTTATGAAATAGTTGGTCACGAAGAAGAGAAGTATGGATTTTGAGGCAGTTGAAGTATCTCATAGTGGTAGTGCCATTATGTGAAACGTGGTTGTCAAAAAGGATGACCCAGGGGCATTTACTATCCCTTGCACTAGAAGGATGTTTCAATTTGCTAAAGCATTGTGTGATATGGGGGCAAGTATAAATTTTATGCCCTATGCCATTTACAAGCAACTTGGGCTAGGTGAGCCTAAGTCAACAACTATGTGTCTTCTCATGACTGACCGTTCTATCAAGCATCCTATTGGCCTTCTCTATGATATTTTGGTGAAGGTGGATAAGTTTATATTTCTGGCAGATTTTGCGATCCTTGATTGCGAGATTGATGTCGAGGTCCCTATTATTCCCGGTAGACCATTCTTAGCTACTGGGAGAGCTCTTGTTGATGTGGAAAGTGGTGATTTGAAATTTCAGGTAAATGATAAGGAAGTTACTTTTAATATTTGCAAGTCTATGAAGCAACCAAGTGACCTCAATGTGATATCAGTCATTGATGTGATTGATGAGGCCATTGCTAGTGTGTGTGAAATTTCTAGTATTGGTGAGTCTTTGGTTGTCGTCCTCTTAAACTACGATGGGGAAGAAATCTGAGATTATGATGAGTTAGTTGCTTCTCTATCGGGTTTAGGGTCTTATCCTAAGAACCTCGTGAAGCTTGATATTGATTTAAAAAATAGGGAAAGTCCTCCCGCAAAGCCATCCATTGAAGAACCACCAAAGCTTGAATTGAAGGTATTTCCACCACACCTTCGTTATGTGTTCTTGGGAGCTAATAACACTTTACCCGTGATTATTGCCGTGGATTTGCTTAAATGGAAAATACAAGCACTTGTTTGTGTTGAAAATGTTCATCAAGGCTTTTGGATGGACGATTTCCGACATTATGGGAATTAGTCCCGATATTTGTACCCATAAAATTCAATTGGATAATGATTGTAAGCCGAGTGTTGAGCATCAAAGGAGGTTCAATCCTCCAATGCAAGAAGTCGTCAAAAAGGAGATCATCAAGTGGCTTGATGTGGGAGTGGTTTACCCTATTGCAAATAGAAAGTGGGTGAATCCCATTCAATGCGTCCCAAAAAAAGTGGTATGACCGTGGTCCCAAATGAAAAAGGAGAACTTATGCCATTGTGACCGGTTACTGGTTGGAGTGTATTTATGGATTATAGGAAATTAAATGCATGGACCGAGAAAGATCATTTTTCAATGCCCTTTATGGATCAGATGCTTGATAGACTTGCGGGGCGTAGATGGTATTGCTTTTTGGATGGTTACTCTGGTTATAATAAAATCTCGATTGCACTAGAGGATCAAGAAAAGACAACTTTTACATTTCCCTATGGGACCTTTACTTTCAAAAGAATGTCTTTCGGATTATGTAATGCACCGATGACGTTTCGAGGGGGCATGCTCTATATTTTTGCTGATATGGTAGAGGATTCGATGGAAGTCTTCATGGATGACTTTTTTGTTGTGGGATATACATTTGAAGCGTGCCTTGAGCACCTTGGTAAAGTCTTGCAAAGATGCGTTGAAACAAACCTTGTGCTCAATTGGGAAAAATGTCGCTTCATGGTCAAGGAAGGTATTGTGTTGGGGCACAAAATTTTTGGAGAAGGCATACAAGTTGATCAAGCCAAAGTTGACTTTAAAGCCAAGCTACCTCCTCCTATTTCGGTTATAGGTTTTACAAGCTTCTTGGGTCATGCGGGTTTCTACCGGAGGTTCATAAAAGACTTCTCTAAGATAGCCTATCCTATTTGCAAGCTACTTGAAAAAGAAAGTGTATTCGAGTTTGATGAAGCTTGTGTCAAGGAATTTGTGTGTCTAAAAGAGAAGTTAGTTTCAGCTTCGATCATTGTTGCTCCGGATTGGAACATCCCATTTGAGCTAATGTCGGATGCTAGTGGTGTGGCCTTGGGGGCTGTATTGGGCCAACACAAGGGAAAGTTGTTTCACCCGATCTATTATGCAAGTAAGACTTTGAATGTAGCTCAAAAGAACTACACCGTCACTGAGCAAGAGTTGTTAGCCGTCGTGTATACTTTTGAGAAGCTTAGAGCATATTTATTGGGCACCAAGGTGGTGGTGCACACCGACCACGTTGCTATACTTTACTTGATGGCCAAAAAGGATGCAAACCAAGGTTGATCCAATGGGTCTTGTTGTTGCAAGAGTTTGACTTTGAAGTCAAAGATCGAAAAGGTTGTGAGAACCAAGTGGCAGATCACTTGTTGAGGCTTGAAACAAATGTGGTTGTTTCCAGTGAAAAAGACATCGAGGAAGCCTTTCAGATTCAGTCGGTAATGGTTATGTCGAAGGGTACCACACCTTGGTATGCTGATTTTGCAAATTATGTAGTGTGTGGGATTCTTCTTGATGGGCTTAAATTTTACCAACGAAAGAGGTTCCTTTTTTATGTGAAAAAGTATTTTTGGGATGAGCCTTATATATTTGGGGAGTGTGCGGATCATATGATTAGAAGATGTGTTCCAAAAGTTTAGGTAGATGCTATTCTAGATTGTAACACCTTGGATTTTGAAATGGGCTAAAAAGGGAAATTGGGAAAATTCCACGAACCCAAAAATGGACCATGAACCCTTCACGACACACAAGACGGTCCGTGAAGGGGACAATGGCCCGTTAAAAGGCTCGTGAACATGTTCCCAGAGTTGGCCCGTAGGGTGTCCCTCCCACGGATGCCTAGATGGCTCGTGGTGAGGTTCACGGGCCGTGAAAGGGGTTGTGAGGTTGCCCACTCAGGAAGGGCTTCTCCCCTAGTCACTGGTCAAGGACCACGGACGTCTAAATGGTCCGTGAAGCCCCACACGATCCGTGAAGGGGGTTTTTCAAACTAGAGTTTAGTGTCAACTTCAAACGATCCGATATTTTAGCACAAAATAAATTAGATGGCCCATTACCTATCAAATGAAAGGTCTTGGATTCCTCTTTCCAACGCCACCAATTTTGCTCCAGTTGAAGTTTGAAGTAAAAAGTTATGCCCATTTTAGTGAAACACTGTCAGGCTGCTAAAGCTTCACGACCCACTATACGGGTCGTGAAGCACTGTACGACTCGTGAAGGGTGTTTTGAAGTCAAGGCGTCAGCTTTTAAGTCAGGGTCATATTGGTATTTTCTCCTATGCGTTGGGCACTTAAACTACGTCATTTGATGCCTAAACTATGTCGTTTTACTCAGTTTAAGCCTAATAACCTAGTCAGAAACTACCTAGAACCCTCATTCTTCAATATCATCCAAAAGGAAGAGAAAGAAGCGGGAGCTTCTCCCGAGAACAAGCAGAAGTGTTCTTCATGCTCAGCCCCCAAATCCAAAAGATTTCTCCATAGTTTTCGTCACCAGATATGTGGGATTTCACTAGTGGGTTCCTTTCACCCATTAGGTCCGTAGAACCCAGTCAGTTTCTTTAGTTTCTCCATAAATTGCTTATACCTAGGTTTCCCAAATCTTGGGAATCCATTGGAAGTGAGCTGCTATAGTTCCATTGCATTGATTACCTATTTTCTTGGAGAATTAATGTAGTCTCATGTATAGAACTCAGAACCCTAGCTTGTATTCATCATCAGTATTTCATGAATTTGACTTGCTAGACATATCAGTCAAAAAATCATGCTCCAGTATTTGAATGCCATATATTTCAGTATATTTATGTTGCATTCCGAGATAGCATGTCAGTATTTTGAGCTACTCAATATATCAGTTGCATTGTTAGCTTTACATATTCAGTTGGGAGTAGGCTTAACACTGAGTTGGACTAGGGTTCAGCATACCCTCAAAGTCCCAAAACTATGTGCCACCGTAGGTTCAGAAGTCCCCTCTGTTGGGCATCAAATTCTAGTGATCACGCCACAGTCATGCCTTTATACCCTTGGCAAGGTATATTGGGTCCTCTCGATGGGGCGTATACATCGGACTCCACGTTTAGCTCACGTGGTTTATGTCGGTTAATAGTAACTCCCACAGTCATACTCTCATTACATTGATCATGTTATTAGCATCATTCAGTATACAGTTCTGCATGTTACCTTCATGATTAGTACTTTGATTAAAAAATTACGTTAAATAAGTAATATAAATTACAATAATTAACAACTTAATATATTCATCTTGACGTATGCTTTCGCTTACATAGAATCATTTTAGTATGCTTGTGATATGGCAGACTCAAGGTTAGCTTGGGGTCACTTGTGATGCTAGGTTCCGTGTTACGTCTAGGGGGTAGCCTCAGGGCGTGACAAACTTGGTATCAGAGCATCAGGTTCAAGAGTCCTAGGGTGTCTGAAAGCTGAACTAAGTAGAGTCTCTTTCATGAGTGTGAAGCGCGCCACACCTATGACGGAGAGGCTACGAAGTGTTCTAAGAAAAACTTCACTTCCTTTGCTATCTTTATTGTGCGATGTATTGTGAATTCAACTTCTCCTTTCTAATCCATTTTTATGACTTTCAAATCATGCCTCCTCATAGAGCTAACACACAAAATGCTAACGCAGTTCCTCCAGTCCTGAATCATGAGGTTACTAATGTAGAGTTTCGTACTGCGATCCAGATGTTGGCTCAGAACATAGCCAACCAGAACAATCAGCAGGCCACAGTTCCTGCAAACACCATTGGTGGATTAGGTGTAGTAGGGTTTGAGACTTTATTCGTATGAATCCGCCAGAGTTTCTAGGGTCGAAGGTTGGTGAGGACCCACAGAATTTCATTGATGAGATCAAGAAGATTCTGGAGGTAATGCAAGTGACTGGTACTGATAGCGTTGAACTAGCATCCTATCAACTCAAGGATGTGGCTCATATCTGGTTCACGAAGTGGAAAGAAAATAGGGGTGTGAATGCAGCTCTGATGACATGGGACTATTTTACTGGAGCTTTTGTGGACAGGTTCTTCCCGAGAGAGTTGAGGGAGGCTAAGGCCCAGGAATTTATGAACTTAAGGCAGGGTTCGATGTCAGTCCAAGAATATGGGCCAAAATTCACTTAGGTCTCCATGTATGCTCCACATATGGTGGCCAATCCGAGGGCACAAATGAACAAGTACTTGTTTGGAGTATCCAATCTGGTAAAGACCGAGTGCAGGGATGCTATGCTATTAGGGGATATGGATATCTCAAGACTAATGACCCACGCTCAATAGGTTGAGGGAGATAAGCTCAAGCAAATGGCTAAGGATAGCAAAAAGGCTAGAACAGGCAACTATGAATATTCTCAGCAGAGGTCGGGCGGTGGAAGTCGCCCATAAATTCAATAGAGATCTACAGCCCCAGTGCCTTCATCTTCTAGCGCTCCGTCCCCCAGGTTTTAACAGGATCAGAAAGGAAGGGCATTAGGCACTAAGTCTCACAGAAGTGCTTCAGGTAACCAGACTTTTCTGTCTTGCCCAAAGTGTGGTAAGAACCATCCGAGCGAGTGTCTTGCTGGCAGAGAGGGGTGTTTTGGGTATAGTCAGTTTGTTCATAGGCTGAAGGATTGCCCTTCTGTCAGGCAAGGACAAGGAGGTAACAGGGCTCAGTCTACTACTTCAGCAGTGCTAGTAGGTCACCCCACACAGTAGGGTGCCTCATATGGTATAGGTGGTGGTCAGCGCCAGAACATGTTGTATGCCCTTCAGGCTCGCCAGGACCAGGAAGGTTCTCCTGATGTAGCCACTGGTACGTTATAAGTCTTCCATGTAGATGTTTATGCATTGTTAGATCCAGGGGCTACACTTTCTTTTGTAACTCCTTATATAGCAGTAAACTTTGATATCAGTCCAGAAACTCTCCCTGAACCCTTCTCAATCTCTACTCCAGTTGCTGACCCAATTGTAGCTAGACGGGTATACAGAAATTGCTGTGTCACAGTTTCCCAAAAAGTCACCTCAGCATACCTTGTAGAGCTAGAAATGATAGACTTTGATACCATCCTAAGAATGTATTGGTTACATTCATGTTATGCCTCAGTCGATTGTAGAACCAAGATCGTTTGGTTTTAGTTTCCAAATGAGCCAGTCTTAGAGTGGAAGGGTAGTAACTCAGTGCCTGCAGGTCGATTTATCTCTTACCTTAAGGCCAGGAAAATGATTTCCAAAGGGTATATCTATCATCTTGTTTGGGTTAAGGACTCAAACTCCGAAACCCCAACACTCGAGTTAGTCCCAGTAGTGAATGAGTTTCCAGAAGTGTTTCCAGAAGATCTTCCCGGAGTTCTCCTGAAAGGTAAATCAACTTCAGAATAGATCTCCTTCCAGATACCCAGACTATTTCAATTCCTCTTTACAGAATTGCTCCAGCTGAGCTTAAGGAATTGAAAGAGCAGTTGAAAGACCTTCTATATAAGGGCATCATTAGACCCAGCATCTCTCCATTGGGTGCTCCAATATTGTTCGTGCGTAAGAAAGATGGTTCTCTCAGGATGTGCATTGACTATCATCAGTTGAACAAAGTCACAATCAAGAATAAATACCCCATCCCCAGAATTGATGACTTGTTCGACCAGCTTTAGGGTGTTAGTTGCTTTTCTAAGATAGACCTCAGATCCGGCTATCATCAGCTCAGATTCAGAGAGAGTGACATCCCGAAGACAGCCTTCGGGACTCGGTATGGTCACTATGAATTTGTAGTTATGTCTTTTGGACTAACAAATGCTCCTGCAGCTTTTATGGACTTAATGAACAGGGTGTTTAGGTAGTATTTGGACTTGTTTGTAATCATCTTTATTGATGATATCCTCATTTATTCTCGGAATGAAGAAGAGCATGCGACTCATCTGAGAGTGGTTCTGCAAACCCTCATAGATCGCAACCTATTCGCTAAGTTCAACAAATGTGAATTTTGTTTACAGTCGGTCGCTTTCATTGGTCATGTGGTATCCAGCGAAGGGATCTGAGTGGATTCTCAGAAAATTGAGGCAGTAAAGCACTGGCCCAGACCCACCTCTCCGACTAGTATCAGAAGTTTGTTGGGTTTGGCCGGTTACTACAAGAGGTTTGTTGAAGGATTTTCATCCATAGCTGCCCCATTGACCAAGTTTACTCAGAAAAAGGTCAAGTTCCGGTGGTCAGATGAGTGTGAGAAAAGCTTCTTAGAACTAAAGACTAGGTTGACTGCAGCTCCTGTCTTGACTCTACCAAAGGGTTCAGACGGTTATGTTGTTTATTGTGATGCATCCAGGGTCGGCCTGGGTTGTGTGTTGATGCAGCAGGGTACGGTCATATCTTATGCTTCTAGACAACTTAAGGTCCATGAGAAGAACTACCCGACTCATGACCTCAAGCTTGCAACCGTCGTGTTTGCACTAAAGATTTGGAGACAATACTTATATGGTGTCCATGTTGATGTGTTCACAGATCATAAGAGCCTCCAGTATGTGTTCAGCCAGAAAGAGTTGAATCTTCATCAGAGGAGATGGCTTGAATTCCTCAAAGACTATGACATGAATGTGCTCTACCATTCGGGTAAGGCCAATGTAGTGGCTGACGCCGTTGAGGAAGAGAAGAAAGAATTAGCCAGAGATTTTCACCGGCTTGCTCGCTTAGGAGTTTGCCTTATGGACACTCCAGATGGTGGTGTGATAGTGCAGAATGGATCAGAATCTTCATTAGTGGCGGAGGTTAAGGAGAACCAAGATAGTGATCCTATATTACTTCAGTTGAAATGTGCAGTTCATCAGCAGAGAGTTGAGGTTTTCTCCTAAGAGGGAGATGGTGTGCTTCGTTACCAGGGTCACTTGTGTGTCTCAAATGTGGGTGAGTTGAGGCAGCAGATCCTTACAGAAGCTCATAATTCTTGATATTCTACTCATCCGGGTGCCACTAAGATTTATCGTGATCTACGCGAAGTCTATAGGTTGAACGGCATGAAGAGAGACATCACAGATTTTGTGGCTAAGTGTTCCAACTGTCAGCAAGTTAAAATAGAATACCAGAAACCAGAGGTGTGACTCAGGAGATTAGCATTCCTACTTGGAAGTGGGAAGTGCTAAACATGGATTTTATTACGGGTTTACCTCGTACTCGCAGACAGCATGACTCCATTTGGGTGATAGTGGACAGAGTCACTAAGTCAGCTCATTTCTTAGCAGTCAAGACTACAGATTCAATAGAGAACTACACCAGACTCTACATCAATGAAATAGTCAGGTTGTATGGGGTTCCTTTGTCTATCATTTCGGATAGAGGTCCTCAGTTTACCTCTCATTTTTGGAGATCATTTCAAAAAGGTCTTGGTACTCAGGTAAATCCCAGTACAGCACTTCATCCGCAGACAGATGGTCAGGCAGAGCATACCATTCAGACCTTACAGGACATGTTGAGAGCGTGCGTGATCAATTTCAAGGGTAGTTGGGATGATCACTTACCTCTCATAGAGTTCACCTATAATAACAGTTTCTATTCCAGTATTAAGATGGCCCCTTATGAGGCACTGTATGGGCATAGATGTAGGTCTCCGGTTGGTTGGTTTGAAGTAGGTGAAGCAGCCTTGGTTGGGCCATATTCGGTTCATAAGGCTATGGTAAAAGTTCAGTTCATCAGAGATAGACTAAAGATAGCTCAGAGTCGTCAGAAGTCCTATACAGATGTGACGAAAAGGGACTTAGAGTTTGAAATTGATGATTGGGTTTTCCTAAAGGTGCCACCCATGAAGGGGGTTATGAGATTTGGCAAGAAAGGGAAGCTCAATCCCAGATATGTAGGTCCTTATAGAATCCTGAAAAGGGTTGGTAATGTGGCATATAAGTTAAATTTGCCAGCAGAACTAGCAGCGGTTCATCCAGTCTATCACATTTCCTTATTGAAGAAGTGTGTGGGTAATTCGCCATCGATAGTACCTTTAGAAAGTGTGGTTGTGAAAGATAGCCTCACCTATGAGGAGATTCAAGTTTTGATTTTTGACCGTTAGGATCGTAGGTTGAGAAATAAGGAAGTCGCTTCAGAAAAGGTTTTGTGGAGGAATCAGTCCTTAGAGGGAGCTACTTGGGAAGCCGAAGCAGCTATGAAGACCAAGTATCCCCATCTTTTTCCCTCCAATTCAGTTTCAGCTTGAGGTAATAGTTCCTCTCCAGCCTCTAAGTTTACTCTTGTGTAATTTAGTCTCAGTATTTTGTTTCCTCATTTATCCATGCATTTCAGCATAAATGCATATTCGTGAAACTCAATTCAGTTAGACATCAGTTTCTAGTATTCCATTGGTAGGGATTGCAGTTATTTCCCTTAAATTCAGCTGTCTTAGTCTTCATTCGAGGACGAATGATTCCAAGGAGGAGATATTATAATACCTAGAATTTTGAAATGGGCTAAAAAGGGAAATTGGGAAAAATCCACAAACCCAAAAATAGACTATGGACCCTTCACGACACACAAGACGGTCTGTGAAGGGGACCACGGCCCGTTAAAGAGCTCGTGAACATGTTCCTAGAGTTGGCCCAGATGGTGTCCCTCCCACGGATGCGTAGACGGCTCGTGGTGAGGTTCACAGGCCGTGAAAGCGGTCGTGAGGTTTCCCACTCAGGAAGGGCTTTCCCCTAGTCACTGGTCAAGGACCACGGACGTCTAAACGGTCCGTGAAGCCCCACACGATCCGTGAAGCCGTCCGTGATGGGGGTTTATCAAACTTAGAGTTTAGGGTTAATGCCAAACAATCATATCTTTTAGCAAAAAATGAATTAGGTGGCCCATAACCAATCAGATTAAAGGTCTTTGAGTCCTCTTTCCAACTCTACCGAGTTTGCTCCATTTGAAGTTCAGAGTGAAAAGTTATGCTTGTTTTAGTGGAACACTGTCAGGCTGCTAAAGCTTCACGACCCACTATATGGGCCATGAAGCACTGCACAACTCGTGAAAGGTGTCTTGAAGTCAAGGCGTCAGCTTTTAAGTCAGGGTCATATTGGTCTTTTCCCCTATGCATTGGGAACTTAAACTACGTCGTTTGATGCCTAAACTACATCGTTTTACTCACTCTAAGCCTAATAACCTAGTCAGAAACTACTTAGAACCCTCATTCTTCAAAATCATCCAAAAAGGAAGAGAAAGAAGCGACAGTTTCTCCCAAAAACAAGCAGAATTGTTCTTCAAGTTTAGCCCCTAAATCCAAAGAATTTCTCCATAGTTTTCGTCACCAGGTATATGGAATTTCACTAGTGGGTTCCTTTCACCCATTAGGTCCCTAGAATCCAGTCAGTTTTTTTAGTTTCTCCATAAATTGCTTATACCTAAGGTTCCCAAATCTTGGGAATCCATTGGAAGTTAGCTACTATAGTTCCATTGCATTGATTACCTGTTTTCTTGGAGAATTAATGTAGTCTCATGTATAGAACTCAGAACCCTAGCTTGTATTCATCATCAGTATTTCATGAATTTGACTTGCTAGACAGATCAGTCAGAAAATCATGCTCCAGTATTTGAATGCCATATCTTTTAGTATATTTATGTTGCATTCCTAGATAGCATGTAAGTATTTTGAGCTACTCAGTATATCAGTTGCATTGTTAGCTTTACATATTCAGTTAAGAGTAGGCTTAGCACCGAGTCGGACTAGGGTTGAGCGTACCTTCAAAGTCCCAGAACTATGTGCCACCACAGGTTTAGAAGTCCTCTTTGTTGGGCATCAATTTCTAGTGATCACGCCACAGTCATGCCTTTATACCCCTGGCAAGGTATATTGGGTCCTCTCGATGGGGCGTATACATCAGACTCCATGTTTAGGTCACGTGGTTTATATCGGTTAATATTAACTCCCACAATCATACTATCATAGCATTAACCATGTTATGAGCATCACTTCAGTATATAGTTCAGCATGTTATCTTCATGATTAGTACTTGGTCATTGCATCTATCCCAGTTTTTGGTTATACTTCAGTACAGTCTATTCCATGTTCAATTATGCTGTCCAGTTTATATCGTTCAGTTTATATTGTTCAACGCAGTATCTATATCATGCATGCTCAGTACATTCAAAGTACTGACGCATACTTTTGCGCTACAACGTTTCATGATGTAGGTTTATGTGCTCAGCACCCAGATCGCGCTTAGCTCAACTTCTAGTCCTTATTTTGCATCTTCAGTGGTGAGTCCTCATAGATCGAGGATTATGGACATGCTTTATATTTCAGCTTTTACTTTTCCGTTTCAGTCTTGAGAGTTAGCTGGGGGCATGTCCCCGCAACTCAAGTCAGTTAGAGGCTTTCAGACATAGACATAGAGTCAGTATTAAGTTGTTTTGGGATGTTTCCCATTTGAACTCAGTTATATTCTTGGTGAACACTTTTAGATTTATTCATCTTGCAGTATGCTTCCGCTTACATAGAATCGTTTCAGTATGCTTGTGATATACCAGACTCAGGGTTAGCTTGGGGTCACATGTGATCCTAAGTCCCGTGTTACATCTAGGGGGTAGCCTCGGGGCGTGACATTGATGTTTGCCATGCATCACCAGTTGGTGGACACCATATTGGAGTGCGTACAGCTGCAAAGGTGTTGCAAAGTGGTTATTATTGGCCAACGTTGTATCAAGATGCGAACTCCTTTGTCAGAAAGTGTGTTCAATGTCAAAATCAAGGAAGAGTGTCTCAAAGGCATGAATTACCTCTCACTCCGATTTTAGAGGTTGAGTTGTTTTATGTATAAGGAATCAATTTCATGGGGCCTTTTATGAGTTCGTATGGGAACAAATACATCTTGGTAATTGTTGACTATGTCTCTAAATGGGTAGAGGCTATGGCCTTACCTAATAATGAAGGGAGAAGTGTGGTTAAATTCCTCAAGCAATTCATTTTCACAAGGTTTGCACTCCACGTGCAATTATTAGTGATGGGGGCTCTCATTTCTGTAACCAAATGTTTTCATCGTTATTGAGCAAGTATGGAGTCAAGCATAAGATTGCTACCCCTTATCATCCTCAAACAAGTGGGCAAGTTGAGCTGTCAAACCAGGAAATCAAAGGGATATTGGCCAAGGTTGTTAATGCAAATCAAACCGATTAATCCCGGAAGTTAGATGACGCTCTTTGGGAGTATAGAACTGCATTCAAGACCCCGATTGGTATGTCCCCATATCAATTGGTGTTTGGAAAATCTTGTCATCTACCGGTTGAGCTCGAGCATAAGGCGTTGTGGGCGTCGAAGGCCATGAACTTGAATTGGGGAGATGCATCCAAGGATCAAGTTGACCAATTCCATGATTTGGAAGAGTTTCAGCTTTGAGCTTATGAGAGTTCAGCTTTTTATCAGGAGAAAATGAAGAAGTGGCATGACGTTAAAACCCTTCATCGAGAATTTAAAGTTGGTGATCTTGTGTTGCTCTACAATTCTCGTCTGAGACTCTTTCCGGGAAAACTCAAGTCAAAATGGTCGAGTCCATTTAAAGTACATCGTGCGTTTACAAATAGGGCAATAGAAGTTGAAAACAAGGATGGGTTGATGTTCAAGGTGAATGGGCAATGACTTAAGCTTTACTTTGGAGAGCGCCGGTGATTGATGTGGTGTATTTGGACGATGCTTGAAGGCATGTCCACGTCGTGCCACGACGTTAACTTAAGCTTTATGTTGTTTGAATAACATTTGTTGGATGTGTAGGTTTGAGTCATATTTTGGACATAATGCAAAAGGGCGAGGGGTTGGACTACTCGGCGAGTTGCCAAATTGCCCCTATCATCACCCAAATGCATCGCCCCTTGAAGGTCAAAAGTGAAGAAACTTCTGGCAGATTGGGCGAGCTGGAAGCCAAATCGGTGAGTCACCAAGTAGGTTCGGCAAGCCCGATCGAGTTCACTCTTTGAACCTACTGAAGGGCTGGAGTTCTGTTAAGTTTTGTGAGCTAAATACCCATTCGGCGCATCGCCGAGTGGATAGGTGACATTAGTGAGTTCGCCAACTGGGGTGCGAACTAAACGGTTTTTAACCTTTTAAATTCAAATCTTTTATTTTGTTTGAAATTTTTGACTTACTTACACTTTCTCTCAAACCTTAGAGTTAAATTTCATATTTAGTTTCGTGTACTTTGCTTCCGGAGTGTCGATTGGACTCGTTTTCCCTTCCTCTTTGCCATGTCAGTCTAGTTGTCTACTTTGAGGTTGGTTTGGGTGCTTTTTACATGAATTCTCATGGTAGATAATTGATTGTAATTATTGCTTGTTGGGTAAGGTGCGGGTGAAGTCTGAGTAGCCCGAATTGGATCGAATGGCTTGATTTTGCCGGATGATAGATTGGGTGATGCCATTCTTAAGGGAAAAATCGCAATTTGGTTGATTTCGAATCGATTGGGGGAAGTCTGAGTACCCCGGGTAGTAATTGATTAGTGGGTGATTGCTAATTGTTGAGAATTGTGATTGAATTGATGCGTTGTGGGTTGCGCATTGTGAATCAAAAAAATGTGGAGGTGATGCATTGGGCCAGTTCAGCGAGCTGCGTCGAGTTCACCGAGTTGGTTATACATGTCGCCAAATGTTCCCCCCATCACCTTTCTGACTTGTTTGTGTGCTGATATGTTCTGTGATATTCGGTGAGGTCCCTTTAGATCATCGAATGAACTCAGCGACTCGCCAAATGGTAATGTGATCGCCCTTTTTGACCTGAAATTTCACTAATTTTTCTCTGGAACTTTCGGTGATAACCCTTTTTCTCGCCGAACTGACTCGGCGACTGGTTCGGTGAGCTTTTCTGCAATTTTGTCTATGAGGCCTTTTTTCTAACCTGTTTGCAATAGAATTTTGCTCTTTATTTTATGTCTTCACAGGTATGGCTCAACCCAAAGTTCCTGCTAGAGGTCCACCACTCCGAAAAAGGGCAAAAGTGGTGGTAATTGCTGAAGAGGTTGAGCAGCCCCGACCCACTCACCATCAAACTTCACAGGCGAGAGGGAAAAGAAAACAACAAGTTTCAAACAACACCAGCTCGGAGAGCAGTGTTTCCTCCATACAATTCACATCCTCAGACTCCGAGAATGAGGAGGCAGGGGAGTCTGGGGCTCCAATGGCGGAGCTAATCAAATGGAAGCGGTCAGAGTTGCACTCCAAAGTAGCTCATGACCCTCTAGCTACAGCACATGCCCCACAGGTACCATTGACATCACAAGCAGAGCATGTGCCTCTAGTTCTGGTCAATCCTCCGCGGTCGATAAATAGATTGAAAGTCGAGGGTTTGAGAACCATACTAGAGGAGAAGCAGTTGTCCACAAATGGTGTAGAGGACAGATACCCTATTGTCTGGGAGACACTTAGGTATCATAAATTTCAACAGTTCACCAAGCCTCTGGGACTATACATGTCTACATGGGTCCGAGAATTCTACGCAGGGTATGAGAAGTTGATCTCGAAAGGGAAGAAGAAGGCAAGTTCTATGACCCCGATATATTTTGTAGAGGTCTGGGGTAAGAAAATTAAGTGCAGTGAAGGCGATATTAATGATGTATTGGTTTTCACAGTGCGGGTTCAGCATTCGTTGGCTGATAAAATCAAGATGCAGACATTAGATGACTTGAAGGGGTGGCTTGCCCCATTGCTAAGTGATGCAACGCCCCCATGGATCGAGGCGGGGGCTATAATTGAAAA
This sequence comes from Solanum appendiculatum, assembly GCA_018342035.1. Lineage (NCBI taxonomy): Eukaryota > Viridiplantae > Streptophyta > Magnoliopsida > Solanales > Solanaceae > Solanum > Solanum appendiculatum. The sequence continues at coordinate 636,717 of JAGDQO010000459.1, forward strand.
GAAGGACGTGAACATCACAGCTCAGTATTGGTTCGGGTTCATTAGCAGTACCTTGATGCCCTCCAAGAATGAGTCTATCATCCGGCATCCAAAAGCTGCACTTTTGGGTTGCATAATTTGCCGGGAGATGCTGAATTTAGGGTCGATTATTGTACAGGAGATGGCTATGAGGGCTAAACAAAATCAAACCTCATTGCCATTTCCAATTTTGATTAGTGACTTATGTCGTCGAGTGGTGTCCCTTTTAAGGCAAAGATGAATGTTGAGGTCACTCTGACCTCATCTTGTGAAATCCATAGGATCGAACCTGAGTACTTAAAGGATGAAGCGGAGAGGAGGAAGAGACCTCCGGTGGATACTTCTCCGATCATTGATGTGGATGCTATGGAGACCGGCCCTACATCTCCTCCTCCCACCGTCGAGCCATCAGGTATACATGTATCCTCGACTTCTACTGCTCCTACTCATTTCCCTGTTCCTAGCTCCCGTCCCCCATTGACACAGGCCATGCTTATTAAAATAGACCATCTGGCCCATTCGGTCGATGTGCGGGCTTCGAGGGATGATGACGCTATTCTGACTTTGATTGAGCGTGCCATTGCTGCTGCACTTGCTCCCATCTGGGAAAGTTGAAAGAACAGTGCCGGTTGATCACTACACATGGGCTAGCATTGGATGCCCTCACCACTCGGGTGGAGGTGTGTGAGCAGATGGACCAGAGCCCTGTTGATATGACAGTCGTAAAGGCTAATATTATTGGGTTGTGTCGGGATGTGGACGAGCTGAAGTCCATCGATATATCCATGCTCTGGGGTATTGTAGATGTCCCTGAGGACCCTCCGGTTACAATGGCTGGACCCACTACTGCAGCCGATGAGGATCAAGAGTCCGACACACCTGAGACTGATGAGGAGGACCTCGCCACTCGTGAGAGAGAATTATACGAGGACCTGGAGGATTTGGAGGGTTACTTGGTACGGGTCGCCACAGAGGCTTCACTTCAAGACACATCCATGATAGGTTCTAGTGGGTCTAAACCCACAGTAGAGGACATTGCCCAGCCTTCAGGAGTTGGAGTAGAGCCAGCCGCATTTTCGAGTCAGAGCTCCCCTCAGGCTTAGCCTGACAGGGGGATCTTTACTCTCCCTCCATTTTATTTCTTGTTGATACTTTTAGTTTTATTTTTGCATTGAGGACACTGCATTTCCTTTTTTAGTGGGGTGAAGGCATCTAGATACCTACCATTTTTAATTGTATGTTCATTTTGAGATATTGTGTTGTTTTTGTTTTGTTTTAGAGATATTGCTATCTTTTCAATTGGAATGAATGTTTTAAATCTTGATCCCTGACTTCCCTCTCCCGATAGCTTGTTGGTGAATGTTGGTCTGTGAATGATTGGGTGATGTTCTCTTGTATATTCGAGTGTCGATTGTGATCAATATTGATGACTTGAATACTGCTCTTGATGAATGATATGTTTGTGTAAGTCCAGCGAGGAAATTTGAGTTGCATAAGTCTTGTGTGAACTCTTAGCATCTCATAGTGACTAGTTGAATGTTCAGGTGAGTCTTGCAATGACCGTAGCAAACAAGGTTGACCTGTAGAGTTGTGATCCACAATTGTATTTGGATGCCATGTGTGGTGAGCTTTACTTGAAAGGTGTGCATGATGATACCTAGAACTTGCCCCGTTGGTCCAATTGATTAGCATTGGTGAATGAAGAAAATGATTTTAGGCATGAATTTTTTAGAGTGAACCTAATTGCTATACCTTTGTTTGACCACCTTGTGAGTATGTGAACCCATCTTGGCACCATTTGAGCCTACCCTTTTTCTTTGGATGAAACATGAACACAATTGTTTAGGCAGGTTGTCGAAATTGTCATGTCTTTCCCACCTATAACCATCGTGAAGCATTAGTTTGTTTCAATAGCCAACTTAGGCCAAGAGCCTAAGTTGGGGTGTGGTAAGAGTGAACAAAGAAATTGAGCAAGAAGTTCATGAACTTGGTCCTTGGAAACTTGTGAAAAAGATAGAACTCCACCATATAAAAAAAGAAGAGAAAGGGGAAGAAAAGTGTCACGACCCAAAGTACCCTCTAGACGTGACATGGCATACAAGACCCCGAGAGGCCTCATACAAGCCACTTAACACACATAATACAAGATCATAGAATTTAATGAGTTCAAAAAAAACATAATTCCATATCCAAAGAGTTTAAGGAAATAGCGAAAGTCTACATATAGTCTCGAAGCCATCAAAAACTCATAGAATGAAACGTTGGGACGTAATCCATACAAAGTTTCAACGAAAGTAAATGACATAAAAGTAAATGTGGCTACGTCCTCGAACATATGAGGACTCACCAATTCTTCAAGGTCTCTAATATCACGAACTAGCCACGAGAAGATGGAGATGAGCCGGATCCTACACTTATAAAAAATGTAGGAAAGAGTATGTGTTAGTAAAAACATGTACCAAGTATAATAACCATGCATAAAAACATCATTTAATCATGCTAAAAAGGGATCATTACCATAGCGTACAAGGACCAAGCTAAAACATGAGATAAAAGGGTTAGAAATCGTAAGTCATTAAATCATGGTCAATGCAATGCTAACATATTTAAAACGCTTGTGAAATACATTGAAAGTCACTTTAGTTCATTATTGTGGGAAGTAGCCTTAACCAACATGTAAGACCATGTGAGCTATCAACATGGAATCTGGTGTCCCCCTACACTGATAGGGCCATCCTACTTGCCAAGGTAGGACCCTTCAACTTCTATTTTACGTAGATGCACTAGCTAATGTCTATCTAAGACAATCATCCTATGGTGGCACATAGTTAAGGGATAAAATAAAATTCTTTTGGAAACCCGACCTCTACTACGGGATAGCTTCAACTAGAAACTCGGCTTCTACTACGGGAGAGCTTCCATCTCAATATCCTCTCGGTGCTAAGCATTAATCCCACGGAATTAGTCATTTAATCATGTTTCATACTTTACCATCATCATTAGTAGACAAGGGTAATTGCCTCTTGTCTATCATTAGAATATCTTCTTAATCTTTGATTCAACTTAGTTGAGAAAACCTTTCAACATGTTATGAATCCTTTATGTGAGAAAAATCCTTTCACATTCATGGTTTGAGTAATATGTGAAAACCCCTTTCACAACTCAACAATAACATCATTCATGCTTCAATCTCAAAGCAAATCGTAAATCATCATAATTTTCATAATTGAACCTGCACACTTTCATAAAACCCATCTTTTGATCATTCATAATTCATCATGAAATCACAGCTTTTAGAAATTATAAATCATTCATGGGTTCATTTAGGTTTCATAAAATTCATCTCTTCATAATTCAACCCATCAATGAATGCTAATTTTGAAATTGGGGAAAATCACATGGGTTCATGGGGATTCATCTTAATTCATGTAATTCAACTCAATTCATGCTTCATAGTTCATAAAACAATCAATTAAATCAACATTGAAAAGAACCAATGGCATAGAAGAAAACTCTAACTTCAATGAAGAATTTATAAATTGTAAATTAGAGAATTTTGGTGACTCTATGGAGGGAAGGGCTCCATAGATGAAGATTATCATACCTTGGGTTTCAAAGCCCTTAAGCAATTGGTGAATTGGAAGCTTGGTTCTTGAAACCCTAACTTCACTTCTTCTTCTTCTTCAAGCTTTTCTAGAGGGAGAATTATTTGGGAGAGGAGAGTTTTGGGAATGATTTGGAAAAGTAGATTTTAGGCTTAAAAAAGGTTTATATAGTGCTAGGAATAGTAGGTAACCGACTTTGTTTAGAATAAAACCATTTGGGGAAAGAACTAAAAGACCCCTTTAAATTTCAACCGACTACCCCCACCTACGATTTGACCTATGGTTGGTAGGTCAAACTACCAACCATTGGTGACCAACCGTAGGTCACACTGGTTGGGCATCAATTTTTCACACAGCTTCACCCCTTAGGCAGTGTCATCCACAACACCACCTACTACTTGACCTACGGTTGGTAGGTCAACCAACAAACAGTAGGTCAAGTGGTAGGTCACACTACATTTTCAAAAATTGGAATTTTCGTTAGTTTCGAATCTGGGGTGTTACATTATCTCCCCCTTGGGAACATTCGTCCTCGAATGGAACTCAAGACACCATAAGGAAGGTAGAAACAAGATCTAACAACCCAACCAAGCATGGAATCACATATATGCACATATCCGAGGAGGAAACATCAACTCCAAGCTAAAGCATGTTCAAAACATCATTTCATGAAGGCTTAATGCAATTTACACTCAAATGCACATAATCATAGAGAAATCAATCAAGCTAGCTCATTTTCTCAAAATTTAACTCTTCATGACTATGCATAATCAAGGAATCATGGAAACAACAAGGACACATGAAACCAAAAGAATGAACCATGAGGAACTAAATACCTCAAGCTAGAGTAGGGTCAGCGGGAAAGAGATGAGTATATCGAGACATCATATCGGGCTCGGGCTCCCAAGTAGCACCCTCAACTAATTTATTCTTCAAAAGAACCTTCACAGAAGCAACTTCTTTATTTCTTAACTTCCGGACTTGCCGGTCTAAAATCTCAACTGGAACTTCTTCATAAGAAAGGTTATCCTTTATGCCAAGACTATCTAATGGCACTATAGATGTCGGATCACCAACACATTTCTTCAACAAGGAGACGTGGAAAACCGGATGCACCAATGCCAAATCATTAGGCAAGTCAAGTTCATAAGCAACCTTACCAACACGTCTCAAAATTTGATATGGGCCTACATAACGAGGACTAAACTTCCCTTTCTTTCTGAATCTCATTAAAGCCTTTATGGGTGAAATCTTCAAGTAAACCCGATCATCAACATCAAATTCTAAATCTCTCCTTCTCACATCGGCATAGGACTTTTGTCAACTTTGAGCCATTTTCAACCTTTCTCTAATAAGCCAAACTTTCTCCATAGCCTTATGTACCAACTCGGGATCTATCGAAGCAACTTCACCAACTTCAAACCAACCTATAGGAGATCTACACCTCCTACCATAGAGAGCTTCAAACGGAGCCATACCAATACTAGAATGGTAGCTATTATTGTAAAAAATTCAATCAAAAGCAAATGGTCATCCCAATTACCCTTGAAATCAATCACACATACTCTCAACATATCTTCCAAAGTTTGGATAGTACGTTCTACGTGCCCATCGGTTTGAGGATGAAAGGTCGTACTAAGCTTAACACGAGTACCAAGACCCTTATGGAAAGACTTCCAAAATTGAGAAGTAAATTGGGTACCACGATCGGAGATAATGGACAAAGGCACCCCATGAAACCTAACCATTTCTCTCAAGTACAACTTAGCATAATCCTCCACCGAATAAGAAACCTTGACATGAATGAAATGGGCTGATTTTGTCATATGATCCAAAATAACCCAAATCATATCATATTGCCGCCAGGTGCGTGGTAAACCAACAATAAAGTCCATATTCAAATCTTCCCACTTCCAAGTAGGAATGCTAATATCTTGGGACAAACCTCCCGGCTTTTGATGCTCAACTTTCACTTGTTGACAATTAGGACATTTAATCACAAGCTCCGCAATATCCTTATTCATCCCATTCCACCAATAAAACTCCCGCAAATAACGGTACATCTTGGTAGCTCCCGGGTGAATGGAATATCGAGAACTATGGGCTTTCGATAAAACCTTGTGCTCTGAATACTAGGTTTCTCACGACCTAAAGTACCCCTTAGACCTGACATGGCGTACAAGACCCCAGGAGGCCTCATACAAGCCACTTAGCATGCATAATACAAGATCATAGAATTTAATGAGTTCAAAAAAAATGCAATTCCATATCAAAAGAGTTTAAGGAAATAGTGAAAGTCTATATATAGTTTCGAAGCCATCTAAAACTCATAGAATGAAACATTGGGACGTAACCCATACAACGTTTCAACGAAAGTAAATGACATAAAAGTAAATGTTGCTACGTCCTCGAACATATGAGGACTCACCAATTCTTCAAGGTCTATAATATCATGAACTAGCCACGAGAAGATGGAGATGAGCCGGATCCTACACTTATAAGAAAATGTAGGCAAGAGTATGCATTAGTAAAAAAATATACCAAGTATGATAACCATGCATTAAAACAGCATTTAGTCATGCTAAAAAGAGAACATTACCATAACGTGCAAGGACCAAGCTAAAACATGAGATAAAAGGGTTAGAAATCATAAGTCATAAATTCATGGTCAATGCAATGCTAACATATTTAAAACGCTTGTGAAATACCTTGAAAATCACTTTAGTTCATTATTGTGGGAAGTAGCCTTAATCGATATGTAAGACCATGTGAGCTATCAACTTGGAGTCCGGTGTCCTCCCTACACCGATAGGGCCAATCCTACTTGCCAAGGAAGGACCCTTAAACTTCTAGCTTACGTGGATCCACTAGCTAATATCTATCTAAGACAATCTTCCTATGGTGGCACATAGTTAAGGGATAAAGAGATTGCTTTCGCAGACCCGACCTCTACTACGGGAGAGCTTCCATCTCAATATCTGATGAGTCGGTAGTTTTGACTCATTTATAGCTTCGTTTGTGCCAAATTAGTGTCCTTAATACCCATTTTGCACCTATCACTAATGATAAATCATTTGTGTGCAGTATGAAGGACTTAGAATGAGGCAAGGTCAATATAATGCAAAATGAAACCAAAAAGTTGCAAACATTGAAGGAACGAGAAGGCTAAGGCTCGCCAAAGGAAACTCGGTGACACGCCGAGTGAACAAAGCTTCGCCAAAAGTTCCAGCAAACAAAGAAGAAAATTTAGGTCAAGTCGGCAAGCTGAGGGACCAGACGGTGAGTCGCCAAACAAAACGGTGAGCCCAATGCACATCGCCTAAAGTTCAAGAATGAAATCAATACTGAAGTCAAGAATTAAAGGGCGAGATCAAGCAACTCGGCGCATCACCGAGTGGATGGGCGAGCCCGACTTACGCCGCCGAATGAACCTGAAATTCAAATCGTGTGGAGTTTTTGGGAAAATAGAAATTTTTGACTTGAATTGAAAGTAGTAAGTGATAAGGAGAAGAACCAGAACTCGAACTTAGAAAGTACATTGCACTTTGAGGGATTTTGGTGAACTATTCTTGTGATTTCTTGAGAATTGAACGTTGAGTATAATTTTAGTTGATTGTATTTGCTCTTTGAAGACTTGGGAAATCAATGGCTAATGTTTTTTGTAACTATCTCTTCATCATTACTATGATTGGCTAAAACCCCAATGCCTTAGGGGTGTGATTATGTGTTCAAATGCCTAATTAGCTTATAGGTCTTATGGATTGCTGAATTAAATGTTGAAATAGAACGGGTTCAGTTGATAATTCACGTTTTCATATTATGAATTGAAGTTGCAAATTCAGTTCTAGTTTATATCTCTTTGTATGCTTGTAGAAGATGCATTTGAGTGGAATTATTAACTTATAATTGTATGACTTCTTACTTGTACTACTCAACTTGTTAAAGTGGGTTTAATTAAGGTATAAGATTGTGTCTTATTTGTATGGCCTGTTGGGGTTTGATAAAACCCAATTGAAAGCATGGTAGTTGGTTGCAAAATAGCTACCATAGTCGTAATCTTGCCTACCCATGATGTTCAGCATTCTTAAGCAATTCGTAATGACTCATTTAGTGAACTTGGTATTTGAACACTCACACATCCCCAAGGTCCCAATTCTCGTTGATTAAATCCCTTTTCAAATCGTGTTTGTTGCAATCAATCATTTTTAAACTCTTTTCATTTGATAATTGAAACTTTGAGATTTACATTATGCCTCGATTCATTTGCTTACATCTACAAGAAGCTAGATCACTTTAGTACTTCATACTTGAATTCTACACTCTGCTCCATTCCTCGTGGGATCGACCCCAACTCCTTGTTGGGTTTATATTGCTAACGACCGCCTACATCTTGAATTGTGATAGGTGTAGTTGAGCGTCATCAAAAATGGCACCGTTGCCAGGGAATGGCGTTTAGAATTCTTGTATCGACGTATCTTAGTGAATTAGTTTGATTGTAGTCGAATTTACTTATTAGCCTTTTCGTTGTTTATTTTCAACAGGTGACAATATGAGTGATACTGATAGTGTTGTTGGTCAGAATGACGAGATATAACATGTGAACGATGACGTTGGTAATCGGAATGACTTCAATGTAGCTCAAGTTGGAAGTGCTGGAGCCATACGCTTGCCCCCTATTGTGGGTAATGCTATCTTTCATGTGACAAAACCATGCTTCAGCTGTTGCAATTCAAAGGTTCCTTTGGAGGACTTGCTCATGAGGATCCCCATGAGCATCTTCAAAACTTTTTGGATGTGTGCAACCCTTTCACATTCAAGAACATATCTCAAGAGTCTATTCAACTATGGTTGTTTCCTTTCTCTCTAACTGGGGAGGCAACGAAGTAGTTGGCTGAACTACCAAGAGACTCAATTACTTTTTGGGCGGAACTGAAGGAAGCATTCCTTGAATGATTCTTTCCTCCTTCGAAGATGGTGAAGTTGAGAGATGGTATTCAGAACTTCAAGCGACTTGATGGTGACCCAATCCATGAGACATGGCTCAGATTCCAAAAGCTCCTTATACAATGCCCTACTCATGGTCTACCTGACAATGTGTTGTTGCAATACTTCTACTGTAATCTTGATTCGATGAACAAGTCGATAGTTGATCGTTTAATCCAAGGTGGGATCCTGAGACAGTCATTTCCTATTGCATCAGCGTTGCTTGATGATATGACTAAAATCAACAGGGCATGGCACTCAAGAGAAGACCAAGTATCACCTCTTGTGGTCGGAATGACTAAGGAGCAAATTGAGAAAGATCAAGAGCGTGATACGAATATGGCTATGATGATGACTCATATGGATTTTTTAACAGAGCATATTATAGGTGCGGGTTTCAAAACCGTTAATGCAGTTGCTATAAGCCCAGATGATGCTGCATTTGAAGCCATGTACAACGAAGAAGTCCAATCTGTGTTGAATCAAATGGTGGTTTCTCGTCCGAGCTATCAAAAGCCAGGTGGGAATCAAGGTTGGAACAAAGACCAAGATGGTGGTTGGAGAGATAATCAGGAGTGGCGTGATCGAGGTGCCAATTGGAGGGACGATGAGAGAGATCGATATGTGCCACCACATGATCGTCCTAAAGTTACCGAACCAAAGGCTGATCCTGAGAGTTTTAGGACTGAAGATATGCTTGCTCGTATTTTGCACAAGGTGGAAGGTTCGGGCAAAGTACTCAAGGAGATGAAGGCTGATTTCTCTTCTCTAAATCAAATGGTGACTTCTCACTCAGCATCAATTAAACATCTTGAAGCACAAATGGTCCAAATATCCACCCAATTGAATCAACGACCAAATGGTGGCCTTCCTAGTGACACATTGGCTAACCCGAAGAATGAGAATGCTCAGTGTATGGTAGTAGTGACTCAAGTGGAAAAGTTTTGGGTAGCGATGTGGTTGAGGTTGATCGGGCTGAACAACATAAAATCCCACTTAATGCGAGGAATAATGATTGCACTGATGATGAGGTAAACAATTATGTGCCCAACAAAGTTGTTGATTCAACGAATGATGTTACGCCTGGTAGTACTACTACATCAAAGGTGGGGGATGTGTCTAAATCAGTTGCTCCAAAGCCGTTGCCTAATATTAAACCCATTTTCTACAAAGGTTGAAGAAGAGAGATGACGATGCAAAATTCCAAAAGTCTCTCTCTATAAACCTTCCGCTGGTGGATGCATTACTAGAAATGCTGGGGTATGCTAAGTTTATGAAGGAATTGGTCACGAAAAAGAGAAGTATGGACTTTGAAACGGTTGAAGTATCCCGTAGTTGCAGCGCTATTATGTCAAATGTGGTTGCTAAAAAAGATGATCCAGGAGCGTTCACAATACCATGCACTATTGGGGTGTTCAAGTTTGCCAAAGCGTTGTATGATTTGGGAGCTAGTATCAACTTGATGCCATATGCTATTTTCAAGCAACTTGGGCTAGGGAGCCTAAGTCAACCACAATGTGACTTCTCATGGCAGATCGTTCTTTTAAGCGACCTATTGGTGTTCTTTATGATATTTTAGTAAAGGTTGACAAGTTCATTTTTCTGGCAGATTTCGTTATTCCTGATTGTGAGATGGATGTTGAGATCCCGATTATTCTTTGTAGACCATTCTTGGCTATCGAAAGAGCTTTGGTTGATGTGGAGAGTAGCGACTTGAAATTTAGAGTCAATGAGGAGGAAGTCACTTTTAATGTGGGTAAGTCTATGAAACAACCCAATGACATCCATGTGGTGTCTATTATTGATGTGATCGATGAAGCGGTTGCTAGTATTGGTGAAATTTCTTGTATTGGCGAATCTTTGGCTGCTATCCTTTTGAAATATGATGGGGAAGAGATCCAAGATTATGATGAAGTGGTGGCTACTTTAATGGGTTTAGGTTCTTATTCAAAAACTCCCTTTGAATCTTGAAATTGAGTTGAAAACCAGAGAAAATCCTCCCGCGAAGCCATTCATTGAAGCACCTCCAAAGCTTGAGTTGAAAACGCTTCCTTCTCATGTTCGATATGTATTTTTGGGGCTAACAATACCTTGTCGGTAATCATTGCAGCTGTCCTACTTGAAGGGCAAGTACAAGCACTTGTTAGTGTGTTAAAAAGATTCGTTAAAGCTATTGGATGGATAATTGCAGATATTGTGGGGATTCCTCTCGATATTTGCACACACAAAATTTAGTTGGAAGTTGATTGTAAACCTAGTGTCGAGCACCAAAGGAGGCTGAATCCTCCAATGCAAGAAGTAGTTAAGAAGGAAATCATCCAGTGGTTAGACGCATGTGTGGTTTACCCTATTGCGGATAGCAAGTGGGTAAGCCCGGTTCAATATGTCCCAAAGAAGGGTGGTATGACCGTAGTCCCAAATGAGAAAGGTGCACTTGTGCCAATGCGACCAGTCACCAGTTGGCATGTGTGCATGGACTATAGAAAGCTTAATTCGGCAACTGAGAAAGATCATTTTCCAATGCCCTTTATGGACCAAATGCTTGATAGATTGGCGGGGCGTGGATGGTATTGCTTCCTTGACGGTTACTCCGGCTACAATCAAATATCCATAACTCCGGAGGATCAAGAAAAAATGACTTTCACCTGTCCCTATGGAACATTTGCATTTAAACGAATGCATTTTGGGTTGTGTTATGCACCTGCAACGTTCCAAAGGTGTATGTTGTCTATTTTTGCTAATATGGTTGAGGACTCAATGGAGGTGTTTATGGATGATTTTTCCATAGTTGGGGATTCATTTGAAGAATGCCTTGAACACTTGGAATGTGTCTTACAAAGATGTGTCGAAACAAACCTCGTGCTTAACCGGGAGAAGTGTCATTTCATGGTGAAAGAAGGTATTGTCTTGGGGCACAAGATTTCAGGGAAAGGTATACAAGTGGATCAAGCAAAGGTTGAGGTTATTGCCAATCTACCACCCATTATCTCAGTTAAGGGTGTCTGAAGCTTCTTAGGGCATGCGGGTTTCTACCGGCGGTTTATAAAAGATTTCTCCAAGATAGCTCATCCTCTTTGCAAGCTACTTGAGAATGACAGTGTTTTTTATGTTTGATGAAGCCTATATGATTTCTTTTGAGTGTCTAAAGGAGAAACTTGTGTCGGCTCCGGTTATTGTTGCCCCGGATTGGGGTAGCCCATTCGAGTTAATGTGTGATGCTAGTGGCGTCACCTTGGGTGTTGTACTTGGTCAACGTAGAGGAAAGTTATTCCACCCGGTATACTATGCAAGCAAGACATTGAATGTGGCTCAAAGAAACTACACTGTTATCGAACAGGAGTTATTGGTTGCAGTGTACGCTTTTGAGAAATTCTGAGCTTATTTATTCGGAACCAAGGTAGTGGTGCACACTAAACATGCTGCTATATGCTATTTATTGGTAAAAATGATGTCAAACCAAGGCTGATTCGATGGGTGCTGTTATTGTAAGAGTTCGATTTTGAGGTCAAAGATCAGAAAGGATGTGAAAATTAGGTGGCTGATCATCTATCGAAACTCGAAACAAATGTTGTGTCAGGTGACAAAGATATTGAAGATGTTTTTCCTGATGAGATGGTCATGATGATCTCTAAGGGTTCCATTCCTTGGTATGCTAATTTCGCCAATTTTGTCGTGTGTGGGATTATTCTTGATGGACTGGCGTTCTATCTACGCAAGAGGTTTCTTTTTTATGCCAAAAAATACTTTTGGGATGAACCTTATCTATTTTGGGAATGTATTGATCACATAATTAGGACGTGTGTACCGGAGGTCGATGTCGATGCTATTCTTGGTGCATGCCATGCATCGCCGGTTGGTGGTCACTATAGTGGGGTACGTACAGCCGTCAAGGTGTTCCAAAGTGGCTATTATTGGTCAACGATGTATCAAGATGCAAATTCCCTTGTTCGCTAGTGTAATCAATGTAAAAATCAAGGAGGAGTGTCACGAAGACACGAGCTTCCCCTTTCTCCAATCCTCGAAGTTGAATTGTTTGATGTGTGGGAAATTGATTTTATGGGCCCTTTCGTGAGTTCTTATGGGAACAAATACATTTTGGTGGTTGTTGATTATGTGTTGAAGTGGGTAGAAGTTGTGGCTTTACCCAACAACGAGGGAAGAAGTGTCATTACAATTTTTAAGTGGTATATTTTTACAAGGTTTGGCACACCACGGGCAATTATTAGTGATGGGGGTTCACACTTTTGCAACCGATTGTTCGCATCATTATTGAGCAAGTATGGAGTAAAACATAAGGTTTCCACCCCCTACCATCTGCAAATGAGTGACTAGGTCGAAGTGTCCAACCGGGAAATTAAAGAAATTTTGGCCAAAACCATGAATGCAAATCATTATGATTGGTCACGAAGGTTAGATGATGTTTTATGGGCCTATCGCACGACTTTTAAAACACCAATTGGTATGTCTCCATATCAGTTGGTGTTCGGCAAATCATGTCATCTCCTGATGGAACTTGAGCAAAAAGCCTTGTGGGCTTTGAAAACCATAAATTTGAACTGGGATATTGCATCCAAGAGTCGGATTGACCAACTTCATGCCTTGGAAGAATTTCAGCTTCGAGCTTTTGAAAGTGCTGCTCTGTATAACGAGAAAATGAAAAGGTGGCATGATGCCAAGATACTTCATCAAGAATTTAGGGTGGGTGATTGTGTGTAACTCTACAATTCTCGTTTGCGGCTATTTCCAGGTAAGCTCAAGTCTAAGTGGTCAGGCCCTTTTAAGGTTAATCAGGTGTTTGACAACGGAGCTATTGAAGTTCAAGATGAAAATGGGTCGTTCTTTAAAGTTAATGGGCAAAGGCTGAAACGTTTCTTTGGAGAGGCTCCCGTTATGCGATTGATTGATGTGGTGTACTTGGACGATGCTTGAATGCATGTCCACATCGTGCCACGACGTTAAATAAGGCGCTTCTTAGGAGACAACCCAAGTTTTATCTTAGTGTTTTTGAATAACGTGTGTTGAGTGTGTAGGTTGGAGTATAAAACTTCAATACATAGCAACTAGGTGAGGGGTTGGTCCATTCGGCGCATCGCCCAATTGCCCCTAGGATCGCCTAAATTCATCAGAAAATGAAGGCTGAAGTTGCAAGCTACACTGGAAAATTAGACGAGGATCTGCACCATTCGGCGCGTCGCCAAGTGCATCGGCGAGCCCGATTTAGCTCACCTTCTGGACTTGAACGATGGCTTGGTTTCCTGAAACTTTCAGCGAGAAAAGGTACCACTCGGCGCATCGCCGAGTGGAACGGCGACGTTAATATCATCACCCTTTGGGGTGCGAACTGAAATGGTTTTAATTTTTTCAAATTCAAATTTGCATCGCACTGGAAATTTTCCTCGTATCCTCACACACCCGCACACTCTTCCATTTTTATTGCATTTTGTTACCGTTTGCTGCTAGTGAAGTGCTTTGGATGTGCCCCGCCCCCATTTTCATCGTGTGTGCATTGTATTTTCGGCCTTGAGGTTAGTTTTTGAGATTCATTTATTTTTGTTCGCCATTAATTGTAAATTTCAATTGCGAATAGATGGGTACTTGATTTTGTGTGTGATTGCATGCCTTGATTGCCTCTTATTACTTTGATGATCTAATTTTAGTTTGTCATTGCTAAATTTTTGTGATTGCGGGCTTTGTGATTTGGGTTTTTGAATTGTATGTTTGAGAGTGGTTGATTAATCATTAGGTGAAGTCTGAGTAGCCCCGAATTCAATTAAATGGCTTAAATTTGCCCAATGATGGATTGAGTGACGTCTTTCTTAAGGGAAAATCATCGTTTTGTTGTTTTCGATTTGATTTTGGGGAAGTCTGAGTACCCTGAAGTGAAATTGGGCATGGGTATGGGTTGATTGTTTATAATTGAGCTTTAATTGTTGTGTGTTGGGCTGTTAGTTGAAAATCGTAAGAATTTTGGGAAGGGTGATGTTTTGAAGTGGTTCGACGAGCTAAGTCAGGCTCATCGTTCTACTCGGCGACTCCCCCATTGCATTCCACATCACCCTTTAGCAATTGTTTTGTGGCCTGTGTGTCTGTAACTTTCGGCGATCCCTCCTTTGCTCGCCGAGTGAACTCGGTGACTCACCGAGTGTTGATTTCATCACCCTTTTTGTTTACATTTGCCTAAGCTGCCTCTGTTACTTTCGGCGATGCCTATTTTTGCTTGCCCAATAGCTTTGGCAACTCACCGATCGGTTCGGTGAGTCCTTCTGCATTTTTGGTTGATTCTTTTCTGTCCTATTTTAATCGATCTTCGTGTTTGATTGTTTTGTTTGACAGATATGCCGCGCAACAAAGTTGTTGCCCATAAACCTCCCAAGAAAAAGGCTAAAGCCATAGTAATTGCTACGGAGGTTGATCGATCACGTAAACCAACACAACCCAAGGCCCATTCAAAAGATAAGGGCAAGCAACATATCATCGAGGATGCTGGATCCATAATCGAGAAAAAGGACCTAAATATTGTGGCCCGGTATTGATTTGGGTTTTTTAGTAGTACACTCATGCCTTCACAGAATGAGTCGATTCTTCGGCATCAGAAGGTAGCTCTCTTAGGGTGTATTATTGATAGGCAGCTGCTAAATCTGGGTATGATTATTAAGTGTGAGATATTGATGAGAGCCAAGCAGCAGCATACCTCCCTCCCGTTCCCGATATTGATCAGTGAGCTGTGTGGACGGGCAAGTGTTCCGTTTGACAGGAAGACGAATGTTGAGGTCACTTCGATCTCATCTTACGACATCCGGAGAATTGAGGCTGAGTACTTAAAGGATGAGGCAAAGAGGAGGAGGAGACCCCAGTTGATACATCTCCGGCTGTGGATGTTGATACCATGGAGACAAGTTCTCCCACTCATGCAGTTGAGCCGTCAAGTATGCCTGTTCCGGATGCTCCTGCTACTTCTGCCCCTGCACTGGGCCCCTCTTCTGCTACTGCCCTAGTTTCAGCCCCTGGCACCCGGCCTTTGACTCAGGCCATGCTTACCAAGATGGGACATCTTGCGCACTCAGCAGATGTTAGAGCTTCTCGGGTTAAGGCAGCGGTCCCGGGCATGAGCGAGAGGGCTTTAGTTGCCACCCTTGACCCTATCCGCACGGAGTTGGCTGATCAGTGCTGACTTATTAAATCTCATGGAGAGATTTTGGCCTCCCTCACCGCTAGAGTTGAGGCATGTGAGCAGCGTGAGGGTAGCTCCACCGAGCTGACGGCCATCCACACTGATATCACTTGTTTGAGGAGAGATGTTGATGAGCTAAAGTCCACAGACATTACCATGCTTTGGGGTAGTGTGGATGTGCCCGAGAGTACAAGTGCCGATGATCTTCTGCCTGCCACCACCGGTGTTGCTCCGACTGCTGATGATGATGGTGCGTCTGATGCATCTGAGACTGATAAGGAGGACTTTGTTATGCAGGACAGAGAGGTGTATGCTGATCTCGAGGACCTGGAGGGGGATTTGGTCCGAGCTGCCACTACTGAGTCTCTCCGGGAGACATCGATGATTGGGTCGAGTAGGACCCGCCAAATCAAGGAGAGTGCACCGGGTACTGATGCCCAGGCTAAGGACACACCACCAACATAGCAGGACAGGGGAACTTTCTATTGCACTTCCTTTATATTTCGTTTGTATGTTTATTTTGTTATTTCGCATTGAGGACACTGCTTTGTTATTTTGGTGGGGTGGTGTTTTCCATTACCGCTAATTGTTATTTTGGATGTTACTTTAGTTGTTTTTCCTTTGATTGTTATTTTGGATATTTCCTTAATTGAATGAAATGGTTTTGAGTTCTCTCTCTTTGCTTATCATTGTCGATTTTGTGCTAAATGAATGATTGCAGTTCTCTTGTACTTTTGAGTGTCGATTATGTTCAATATCGATGACTTGAATAGTGCTCTTGATTGAACAATATGTTAGTGTGCATCCAACGAGGAAAATTGGAGTTGCATAGTCTTGTGTAAACCCTTAGCCTCTTGTTGTGACTAGCAAATTGTCGATGGTGAGTCTTGCAATAACTGTAGCACGCAAGCTTGACTCGTAGAGTTGTGATCCGTAATTGTGTTTGAATGCCATGTATGGTGAGCTTTACTTGAAAAGTGTGTATGATGATGCCTAGAACTTGCCCTAGTAGTTCTTGTGACTAAGCATTGATGAGTGTGGGAAATGATCTTAGGCATGAAATATTTTTGAGGGTGAACCTAATTGCTAAACCTTTGTGGACTACCTATGAGGGTGTGAACCCAACTTGGCACCATTTGAGCCTATCCTTCTCCTTGATTGAAACACAATTACAAGAACCTTAGCCGTTTGTGTGAAAATGCCATCTCTCTCCTACCTATAACCTTCGTGAAGCATTGGTCAATTTGAATAGTCAACTTAGGCCAAAAGCCTAAGTTGGGGATGTGGTGAGAATGAAGAGAGAAATTGAGCTAGAGGTTTGTGATCTCGATCTTTTGAAATGCTATTTGTAAAAAAAATGGCACCCCTCCATATAAAAAAAAAAGAAAAAAGAGAAAAGAGAAAAAGCTGAAAAGAAAAGAAAGAAAAAGATTTGAATAAGATAGTACCATTGTGCATGGAGGTGAAAATAAAAAAGGGGTGTTCATAGAAATGATTTGTGTTCTGCAAAGTGACAAAGGATCAGTTGTGAAATTGAAATGTTTGAAAGAAAGGGAAGAAGAGGTGAAATGGCTACCATGCTTCATGAAGGTAGAGCCACTAAACCAAAATTGACCATACCTTGAACCCTATCCCCGTTACAAGCGTCTAAAGTCCTTTGTGATCTTACTTGAACCTTGTGATGGTTGTATGGAAAACTCAGGCAAGCCTATGGGCAAAGTTGTGCAAACTCTTTCTCTTTTGAGAGTGTGAGTGTTGTATTGATTCCGAAATTTTGATTTTCAATTGAACTTGGGCAAGAGAGTGGAATCCTTTTTGATGTAAGGGCATTCAAATGTCTTTGTGGGCATAAGTTTGAGTTTTAAGTAAGCACTTGTGAGCATAGACTTTAACTGATGAAGGTTAGTCAGAATTTGATGCTTTTGGTGTGCAATTGATCCTTGTATCTTAGATTAATCCTTGTGTGCACTTTCATGTGAGTTCTTAAGCAGCTCTCCTTGTAGACATTCTTATTGAGTTCATTGATCTATTTTTTTACTTGAGGACAAGCAAAAGTTTAAGTTGGGGTGTTGATGAATCGGTAGTGTTTACTCATTTATAGCTTCGTTTGTGCCAAATTAGTGTCCTTAATAGCCATTTTGCACCTATAACTAATGATAAATCGTTTGTGTGCAGCATGAAGGACTTGGAATGAGGCAAGGACAATATAATGCAAAAAAAAGCTGAAAAGTTGCAAAAATTGAAGGAACAAGAAGGCTGAGGCTCGCCAAAGGCAACTCAACGACACGCCGAGTGAACAAAGCCTCGCCTAAAGTTCCAGCAAACAAAGAAGAAAATTTAGGTCAAGTCAGTGAGCTGAGAGACCAGACGGCGAGTCACCGAACAAAACAGCAAGCCCGATGCACATCACCTAAAGTTCCAAAATGAAATCAGTACTGAAGTCAAGAATTAAAGGGCGAGATCAAGCAACTCGGTGCATCGCCGAGTGGAAGGGCGAGCCCAACTTACGCCGCCGAATGAACCTGAAATTTAAATTGAGTGGAGTTTTTGAGAAAGTATAAATAGAAATTTTTTAATTGAATTGAAAGTAGTAAGTGATAGGGAGAAGAACCAGAACTCGAACTTAGAAAGTACATTGCACTTTGAGGGAATTTGGTGAATTATTCTTGTGATTTCTTGGGAATTGAACGTTGGGTATAATTTTAGTTGATTGTATTTGTTGTTTGAAGACTTAGAAAATCAATGGCTAATGTTTTTGGTAACTATCTCTTCATCATTACTATGATTGGCTAAAACCCCAATGCCTTAGGGGTGTGATTATGTGTTCAAATGCCTAATTAGCTTATGGGTCTTATGGATTGCTGAATTAAATGTTGAAATAGAATGGGTTCAATTGATAATTCATGTTTTCATATTATGAATTGAAGTTGCAAATTCAGTTCTAGCTTATATCTCTTTGTATGCTTGTAGAAGATGCATTTGAGTGGAATTATTAACTGATAATTTTATGAGTTCTTATTTGTACTACTCAGCTTGTTAAAGTGGGTTTAATTAAGGTATAAGATTGTGTCTTATTTGTATGGCCTGTTGGGGTTTGATAAAACCCAATTGAAAGCATGGTAGCTGGTTGCAAAATAGCTACCATAGTTGTAATCTTGCCTACCTATGATGTTCAGCATTCTTAAGCAATTCCTAATGACCCATTTAGTGAAATTGGTATTTGAACACTCAGATATCCCTAAGGTCCCAATTCTCATTAATTAAATCCCTTTTCAAATCGTGTTTGTTGCAATCAATCATTTTAAAACTCTTTCCATTTGATAATTGAAACTTTGACGATTTACATTATGCCTCAATTCATTCACTTACATCTCAAAAAGCTAGATCACTTTAGTACTTCATACTTGAATTCTATACTCTGCTCCATTCCTCGTGGGATCGACCCCAACTCCTTGTTGGGTTTATATTGCTAACGACCGCCTACATCTTGAATTGTGATAGGTGTAGTTGAGCGTTATCAATATCCTCTCGGTGCTAAGCATAAATCCCACGGAATTAGTCATTTAATCATATTTCATACATTATCATCACCATTAGTAAACATGGGTAATCGCCTCTTGTCTATCATTAGAATAGCTCATTAATCTTTGATTCAACTTTAGTTGAGAAAACCTTTCAACATGTTATGAATCCTTTATGTGAGAAAAATCCTTTCACATTCATGGTTTGAGTAATATGGGAGAAACCCTTTTCACAACTCAACAACAACATCATTCATGCTTCAATCTCAAAGCAAATCATAAATCATCATAATTTTCATAATTGAACATGCATACTTTCATAAAACCCATCTTTTGATCATTCATAATTCATCATGAAATCATAGCTTTTAGAAATCATAAATCATGCATGGGTTCATATAGGTTTCATAAAATTCTCTTCATAATTCAACCCATCAATGAATGCTAATTTCGAAATTGGGGAAAATCACATGGGTTCATGGGGATTCATCTTAATTCATGTAATTCAACTAAATTCATGTTTCATAGTTCATAAAACAATCAATTAAATCAACATTGAAAAGAACCCATGGCATAGAAGAAAACTCTAACTTCAATGGAGAATTTCTAACTTGTAAATTAGAGAATTTTGGGGACTCTATGGAGGGAAGGGCTCCATAGATGAAGATTATCATACCTTGGGGTTCAAAGCCCTTAAGAAATTCGTGAATTGGAAGCTTGGTTCTTGAAACCCTAACTTCACTTCTTCTTCTTGTTCAAGCTTTTCTAAAGAGAGAATTAATTGGGAGAGGAGAGTTTTGGGAATGATTTGGAAAAGTAGATTTTAGACTCTAAAAAGGTTTATATAGTGCAAGGAATAGTAGGTAACTGACTTAGTTTAGGAATAAAACCATTTGGGAAAAGGACTAAAAGACCCTTTAAATTTCAACCGACTACCCCCACCTACGGTTTGACCTACGCTTACCAACTACCAACCGTTGGTGACCAACCGTAGGTCACACTGGTTGGGCATCAATTTTTCACACAATTTCACCCCTTAGGCAGTGTCATCCACGACACCACCTACTACTTGACCTACGGTTGGTAGGTCAACCAACGAACACTAGGTCAAGTGGTAGGTCACACTACATTTTCAAAAATTGGAATTTTTCGTTCTTTTTGAATCCGGGGTGTAACAAAAAGTGGTGAAAAAAAATGAAGAAATGAATAAATTGTATCCGTTGTGGATTGTTGTGGAAATAAAAAGGGGTACACCAAAAATTTTCTGTACTATGAATAGGGCCAAGGATGAGTTGTGAATAGGAAAAGAAGTAAAAGTTGAGCCATGCTTCAGGAAGGTAGAGTCACTAAGCCAAAATGATCATACCCTAACCCTCAGCCCCATTACAAACCTTGAAAGACCTTTTTGATCCTGCATAAGCCTAGTGATGTGTTGGTTGGAAAATACGAGCAAGCCTATGGGCAAAGTCATGCATGTTTTTCTCATTTGGGAGTGTGAGCGTTGATTTCGATTCCTTAATAAAAGTCTTTGATTGGCTTTATGAGAGCATGGAATCATTCTTGATGTGAGGGCATTTGAATACTTTTGTTGGGCATGAATTTGCGTGTGAAGTGAGCATATGTGAGCATGAACTCTAATTGATGATGGCTAGTCAGAGTTTGAAACTTTGAGTGCACATTTGAACATTCCATGTTTGAATTGAACCTTGTGTGCATTCTCATGTTGATTCTCAAGGAGCACTACTTGTAGATATCCCTGTTAAACTAATTGATCTCATGTTTTACTTGAGGACAAGCAAAACTTTAAGTTGGGGGTGTTGATGAGTAGGGAATTTTGACTCATTTAGGGATTGTTATTTAATGATTTAGTGTCCTCAATGCCTATTTGGTGTTCAAAATTGATGTTAAGTTGTTTATGTGCAGCCATGGAGGTTTAAGAACAACGCAAGGACGTTACTTTGCAAAAAAAAGCGAAAAAGTTGGTAAAGCTGAAGAAAAAGGAGGCTGGAGCTCGCAAAAGCCACTCGGCGACTCACCGAGTGAGCTTATAGCTCGCCCAAAAGTCCAACAAGATGGCTTAGGAATGAGACCAAGTCGGTGAACCAAAGGAGAATTCGGTGACACGGCGAACAAAATGGTGACCTCGACCCAGATCTCCTAAATGACCAAAACCATTTGAGGAAGAAATCAAGTACAAAAAGGTGAGTTGTAGTACTTCGGTGAATCACCGAGTCATTTGGCGATCCCGACTTATTTCGCTGATTGGTTCCACGTGCTAAAATGTGTGGAAATTTTTGGGAACGTATAAATTGATGTTTGAAGAGAGAGAAAAGGGCAGGCTGAACAAGACTGAAGAAAACATTCATACTTTTGATAATTTTTGAGCTATTGAACATTCTTGAGAGAGCCTTGATCTTAGACATTGGGTTTTGAAGGTTTAATCTTAATTTTTAGCATTTGAGTATTGAAGACCTTGTCATTTGGATGGAAAATCTTTTTGGTAACTATCTCTTACTTTTTGCTATGATTGGCTAAAACCCTTGTCCTTAGGGGTGTGAATATGTAATCGGATACATAGATTAGCTTATGGGTGTTTCTAATTGCTATATTTAATGTTATTTTGAAGTGGGTTCAGTTGTTTATTCATGTTTTCACTTATGAATTAAAGTTGCAAATTTAGTTCTAGCTCTATATCTCTATGCTTGCTTGTGGTAGATGCCTTAGAGTGGGATTTATGACTGATAGTTGTATTGATTCTTGTCGATACAACCTAGCTTGATAAAGCGGGTTAAATTAACGAATTGGGTTATTTTGTATTAAAAGCTTGTTGAGGTTCGATAGAACTCACTTGATACATGATAGCTGATTGATAAATGGTTGTTATAGTGATAATCCATCCTACCCATTGAGATTCAACAACTTAAAGCAATTAGTGATCACCCATTAAGCGAAATTCGTATCCGATTGCTCACACGCTCCTAAGGTCCTGCTCATTATTGATTAAAACTCCGTATTAATCATCTTCGTGAGAAATTGGTTATTCAACTCTCTTGGTATTGATAATTAAAATTTGATGATTTACATTATGTTGTGTTTTGCGTATTTAGATTCTACAGAAGATTAGAACACGATCATACTTTGTAATTGAATTCTTTTCTGTACCGCTCCTTGTGGGATCGACCCCAACTCTCCGTTGGGTTTATACTTGTTAGCGAACGCCTACACTTTGAATTATAAGAGGTGTAGTTGAGCGTTATCACAAATGCAAGCCCCATGAACGCAAAGGACATTTTTGGCCTACACCAGTTGATGCATATCAACTGGTTTTGGCAACTTTCAAACCTTCGACGGGGTGTTCAGAATTAGTTCGGAACCGTGCGCACGCAAATGAAATATACAATCCAATCAAATTTAATATTCTGGACTCAATGGAGCTGTCGAAACTTCCATACAAGGTCGTCACAAAAAAATGGGTCCCACACCCAAACGCAATTTCAAGCCAAAATCAATAAGGGGCTTGAAATTAGCCTGAGAGCCTCGAGATCCATACAAAGGGTCATTCTTAACCAAACTCAACATTTTTGAGCTAACAACACTGACAGAATTCTCATCTGGGAATGTTTACCAAGAATGTTGACGTAGGTCAAACTTAGGTAAAAACTTAAAAGTTAAAATGCCTAATTACACAAATTCACATAAAAAGCCTCGGGATCCATGCCCATCATGCCACTAGCCTAAAATGATACTTTTAGAGCTGTTGGTAGCCTCAAAATTGGATTCTGAGGTTCTCTTCATGAATTTTTGATCAAAATCAAATGTTCAAGGTTCAAAAGCTCCAAAACACAAAAATTCACATAAGAATCAAACGAACGATCAGGTGACTAAACTGTCAGTCCCAGCAAGTTATAAATGACAAGGAGTCAATATAGAAATTCTCTAAATGAGGAACCAAGGGAACTAACACATAAATAACTTGAAGGTTCATTAAAAGATTACTCAGGTCAGGGACACATGGTTATTAAGGTAGACTAGTACATGTTGTGATTTAGGGTATACATGGTATTGGTGAACCCAAGCCTAGCTAGACTAGTCATGGTATGCATAGGGGATCTTTGGGTCAGGGAGGACGTTTAGACTCTTCTACCTATTCTTAGCGAGGTTTGATTCCTCGAAGTTATTTTGTTTGTGATGAGTTTTGGCACAAGGCAAGGGATTTCCCCAGATGTGCTTCTTCAAATGTTCATCTAGGGTCATAAGTTGTTCGTGTGATGCAAGTTTCAGCTGTTCGAGGTGCTTCAAAGAGTTATGTAGGTGGTACCAATGGTACAAATGGTGAAGCTTAGGGAGCTCGTGGTGGTTCTCAAGCTAGTGCTGATCGTAGACTATGTTATTCTATACTGGGTAGATCTAAGGGAAAGGCCTTAGTTTTAATGATCAGTGGTATTATCCTATTTTGTCATCGGTCTACTAGAGTGTGAATTTGATCCTAGGTCTACCTACTCTTATGTGTCTACTTATTTTGCTTTGGGCATTAATTATGTATGTGAGACCATTGTAGTACCTATTAGTGTCTCTACCTAGTAGGCAATTCCTTAGTGGTAGATCAGGTGTACTGGGGATGGTAGTGGCCTTTTTAGGTAGTGAGACTCGGGAAGACCTACTTTTACTTGATATTCTTGATTTGATGTTATATTGGGTGTAGATTTTTTATCTCTCTATCATGTAATCCTAGATTATTATTCTAAGACCGTGACCTTAGCTTACCCTGATTTTCCTTGATTATTGTGGAAGGTACTGTGAGTTCATATCTAAAAGGGGTGATATATTTTCTTCGTGCTCATTGCATGATGAGAAATGGGTGTTTATCTTATTTGGCCCATATTCGTGATCTTACCAAGGATTCGGGTCACGAGAGTGGTGAGAGAGTTCATTGATATTTTTTCCTACAAACTTATCAAGGTTCCTTTGCATCGTGATATCGACTTTGTAATTGATTTGGAGTTGGGTACTAAGCCCATTTCCATCTATCCTTATCGGATGGCTCTTACCGAGTTGAAGGAATTGAAAGATCAATTGGAAGACTTGTTGAAGAAAGGGTTTATTCGTACTAGTGTTTCACCGTGGGGTGCATCGATCATATTTGTGAAGAAGAAAGATTGTACCATAAGGATGTGTATCGATTATCGACAGTTGAATAAGGTTACATCAAGAATAGGTATCCTCTTCCTCACATTGATGATTTATTTGATCTTCTTTAGGGTGTATCGATGTTCTCTAAGATTGACTTATGGTCAGGTTACTATCAAGTGAGAGCTTGGGATTTTTATATCTCGAAGACAGCTTTCAAGACTCGTTATGGGCATTACGAGTTTCTAGTCATATCCTTTAGGTTGACTAATGCCCCGATAGCTTTATGGAGTAGATAAATTGGGTGTTTCGTCCTTATTTGGGTTCCTTCTGATTGTATTTATTGATGATATCTTGGTTTACTCCAAGAATGAGGCCGATCATGTTCGTCACTTGAGGATTGTGCTTCACAGATTAAGAGAGGAGAAGTTGTACCATGGGTGAGGCACAACCAACAAAAGGTGTGTGAGGCTCACCCATTCTTGACAAGTGGTATTGTGGTCCCACAATTATTTTGTTTTCCAACCTTTTGCCTTTTATTATTATTTTTTTTAATTTATTAGTACTAAGATAATTTAAAAATCATAAAATTTTAATTAACTTTATTTTTCATGATAATTTAAACATCACAAAAATTAACGTTATAAAAAATAGAATTTTCTTTTTAATAAAATTAGTAATCAACTTTTATATAATGTTTTAAAAGTTTGTTTATGAAGGAGATTTCAAAATAACGGAGAAATGTTTTTTCTCTAAAATCATTTTTTTTCATCTCTTTATTATAGATTGTTTTACCCATAATAACTATAGTCATTTTTATATTAATATGGTCATTGTAAATTATTTCTCTATACCTTTTTTATTATTTAAATATTTATTATTTTTTTAATAATTACATATCCATCGTTATATCAATATGGTCATTGTAAATTACTCTTCAATACCTTTTTAAGAATTTCAAAACTTTATGGTCAGACATATTTTTTAGAGTTCAACTCTGAAATTAATTTTTTTAAAGCAAAATAAGAGCTTTTTATGTTCAAATTCTGAGTTGAAACTTACAAAATTTACTAAACTAAAGCCTCGAATAAAATATAACAAACAGACTGCTATGTGATTATTAAAAAATTAATAAATATATAAAAATTTAAATAATTAAGAAGATATAAAGAAGTAATTTATAATGAGATAAAAGAAAAAACTATTACAAAGAGATTAAAAAAATGGTTCCAAGGAAAAAATATTTCTTCATTATTTTGATATTTCCTCCGTATATAAATTTTAAAAATAATATATTTAATTTGATTACTAATTTCATAGTTTTTGCTCCATTTTTTATAAAATATTT
Source organism: Solanum appendiculatum (assembly GCA_018342035.1). NCBI lineage: Eukaryota > Viridiplantae > Streptophyta > Magnoliopsida > Solanales > Solanaceae > Solanum > Solanum appendiculatum. The sequence continues at coordinate 662,490 of JAGDQO010000459.1, forward strand.
ATTTTTTGTATTATTTAAACTATCATGAAAAATAAAAGTCAATTCAAATTTTTATGATTTTAAAATTATCTCAATACCATGTTGATTTTGAGAGGAGTTTAACACTTTTTTTAAAAAAATAAAATAATATGAAAGAGAGAAATGTGAAAAAGAATAGGAGTACTACTAGTAATAAATTAGAAATGATGAAAGAGAAAAAAGTTTGGAAAGTAAATTATTTGTTGGATTACAACACTACTTGTCAAACGTGGGTGAACCTCACACACCTTTTATTGGTTGTGCCTCGTTGACCCATGGTAAAAATTTTCCACTTTTTTGCTGCTGAAAGTGATCCTTTTAAATTGACTCATCCAGTAAAGTGGCCCCTCACTAAAATTTTATTGGACAGCAGTAAAATATTACTTCCCTAATATTAATATTACCTTTGGTCTCTCTAGCATTTTCTAAACATAAATAATAGCTTTAAGTGTTTTTGTAGTTAAAATATTGCTTAATATTAATAAATAAATAAATAGAGAAGCATTGATAAGGATCCGTTATTTTGAAAATTACTTCTTTCAGTTTGAAATCTTCCCTTTATAACTGATCAAATGTTATGATAAATATAATAATAAGGAATAATGACTTTAAAAACAAGTATTAATAAGTAACATCACACAGTGTAATTTTGTGATCAAATTAACACAAAGTTTAAGAAAATAAAATAACTATAACTAGATAACGTGACAAATTATAAATCACATTATAGAAGACTCTAGAAGCAGATATCTCTTCGTCAATATACTTGTTTCTAGACGAGAGTATTTATGTAATTTCCGTACTTTCTCTATTTTAATTTATCTTAACTTATTTTCTTTAGTTTGTTGTATATTTGAAAACAACGTAAAAGAAATATTAATAAATCACGATAATTAACAACTTAAAAATATTTAATAGACATAAAAAAATTGTATGACTCTCAAAACTCTATCGGTGCAACATAAATTGGAAAAGAAGAAGTAACATATATTATTTGAAAATTACTTTAAAATAGTATAATTAACAACCTGAAATATTTTAACGATATATAAAATATTTGGTCGACTCTTAAAATTCTATCTTTGCTACGTAAATTAGGAACTACTTCAAATATTGAAATATCATATAAAAATTTAAATGACTCTCTAAAATTTTCATTGTAATTCAATTGACTTTCGAAATTCTATTGGTACCACATAAAATAGATTAGATGAGAAACATATATTGTTTGAAATTGACAAAAAAAGTACTATAAATCACAATAATTAACAAAAAATTCACTTGATTAAAAAATTACGTTAAATAAGTACTATAAATTACAATAATTAACAACTTAATATATTTATAAGACATATAAAAAAAATGGTAAATTTTTTAAATCCTACATATGCCACATAAATCGAAATAAAGAGAGTAATAAATATTATTTTTAAAATTATGTAAAAAGGTACTATAAATCACAATAACTAACAATTTAAAATATTTTTAAAATCATATAAAATTTTCAATAATTTCTCAAGTTCCATAATGTCACATAAATTAAGATAAAAAATTAATATTGCACGGGGTCCTTTATCTAGTATATTCTCTATATATACAAGCGGCTTGGCAAGCACCTCTCGAGTGTCTTGCCGACCAAGGGGCATTTTGGTCATTTCACATAAAAAAGGCACTACGTGTTAAACCCTTACGACAGCTGCTGTAGGCGTAGCTCTGAACAGAGTTTTAAGATGAGAACGAGAAACTCTTGTATCTACTTCGCCGTTGTCCTCATCGTGGCCTTGGTTTGTTTCTTCGGATCATTCAACTTCTTCTTGGTGAGTGTTGAATTTGTTGTCACTTTTGTGTTAATTTGAAGTTGTTACTGTCATGATATTTGGACAAATTAGGTCTTATCTCTTTTCAAATCTTTGGATTATATAAATCTTGTATACTTCTTTCCTTTAGTTTCTTTGTGTTGGAATACCTTTTTTGCTTCCCAATTTGTTTCTTGCGCAAAGAGCTTTTTAATTCGTTGAATTTTACAAAAGCCCTATTCCTTTGTTAACCAAAGCTTGTGTATTTTTTAACATTAAAATGTGTCAATTAGTGAATTTAGATCACTAACTGAGAGTGATCTTTTACTTTGCTCCATAGATAAATATAGATCTAATTATATTCATTTCTGCTCTTTGATTGAAGGCTTTGGTCTCAATTTTAACTTTCCTGCACATGTTACAAGTGAGTTCTTGATTGTTCAATGTATTTTGATTTTTTGAATTTTCAATAAAGGTTGAGTCTTCTTTGTTTTTATTGGTCCCTGTAGAATTCTTCTTCTTTTGTATTTTTTTTGCTTAGATGAGTTGTTCAATAATGGAACTAGATACTCATATGGTTGTTGCTTCAAAAATGAAAAAAAATGCAAGCACAAGGAACAAATAAAGATTGATATGTACTATTAGTGAAATCTCTGAATTTGAATACTAGAAGTTCAAGTTATTCCCTTATTGTTTCCAACAGAATTGGGAATATTTTTATTGTGTTGAATTCTTGATTTCCCTTCTAAACTATGTGTTATGAATCCTTCATTTTCCTTGATATCAAACGGATTTGCTCGAGGTTTTGCTAATTTAGTTGCTGATGGAGTATCCTAACATATATTGTAATGAAAGCATTCTCAACAGCTTCATAAATTGCGCTGTCTTGTGAAAATACCTGCAGATGTGCTTAGTCTAATTTGATACTTTCTGATAACTTAATTATAGGACTATGTGTCAAGCAGCACGGAGAAAGATGTGGCAACCAAGGAGAGGACAGTAACTGAGTGGGATGTCATTAACCAACATAGGCCTCAGAAGGAGGAATTACTTTGACATTATCAGGAACTTAGAATGAATGATACTGATGCTAATACAATATGTTTTCATCCTATACTTGAATGCTCTGTTTTTTTCCCAGTATGAAATTCTACCTGCATCTTTTAATCCGTAATTTGATTTCACTGGAATTCTGTAATTTGTATTGACGCTATTACAAAAACGAGATTAATAATCTGTTGGTGCAAGATGGTGAATATATTTGCCAAGTATAGGAACATCATGATAGATGAGAAAATGGCAATACAAAAAGGATTATTGCCACCAAAAACATTCATCGTGCTCATCCCGTTCACAAAAAATGACACGTACAAGTTCATCGGTACCTGTGTGTTTTCTGCAATTGCCCTGACACTATTGGGGATAACTAAGGCCAAGATTGCTGGTCAGAATTATGCACTTTCTGCAGGCATTACCTTTTTCAATGGACTCATTGCTGGTGCTGCTGCATATGGTATTGGCTGGACACGCAGGAATGTTGCTCTTCACGATTTTACATCTTACCCCACCATAACTCATCCCCTGCTTCTTTCCACCAAACAAAACAATAGAATTTTGTTGGTTCAACAAAAAGTGACTTAGCTGATTGTGACAGCATTATGTAGTCAAAAAATGAGACCGTTATAGTAATATTTTGATCTTAAATTTGAGTGGTTCATCGTTGTACGTATTTGCACCTATACACTATGCTCATGAACGCTCGGGCTCCCGTTACTAGTTCATACATATGGTGCAAAGATGGAACGAATTGCAAATTGCAATTGAAGTATTGCTGCACACATGGCAGCAGCTGGAGATGCAACAAATTAGCACACTGCCACGTGGCAGAAGGCAAGCAGAAGAGTTTGAAGCAGCAAGGAATTGGAAAAAATTTAAGGCGGTTCCGTAAATTATTTTACACACGGAAAAGGAATCCTTCCGGGTTTTGGTTTTCTAATTTATTTTGGATTCAATTATTTTATTTGAGATTTCTATACCTATAAATAGGACATAAAAAATTATTCTTGGGGGAGAATCAAAGAATCCAAGAAATATTATACAAGTTAGAACTTTATAGCTTAGAAACTTTGGAAGAGCCATTGTGGAGGCCGGAGAATTTTAGTTTATTCTTTCTTCTTCTTTATTATTTATTTGTTTTCGCGATTATTGAATGATATTTTAGCTATTGTTCTTAAATTTTTTATCATTAACATGAACATATTTATTTTAATAAGTTTTGATTGTGTTTTTGAAATAATGAGTAGCTAAATTTCACAACTAGGGTTGTGGGAAGCATGAGTAATTAACGAAAGTAAAACTAATAATGTTGTAATTCTTGAAAGTATTTATGCATGTTTTTGTTAATCTCTTCATTTAGAATGCTTTTTAAATGCTTTTTAAAGGTGCGCAACGTTAACCCGCCTCGTTCCTACTAATCGGACCAGGGAGGTAACGAATGATAAAGAGATTATACAACGGAGATTTAGCGTTGAGTAGTCCGCTATCTAATAATCTAAACTAGTTATAGCTGCGGGTTAATCTGGATCAAAGGTAAGGGTTGGTAAATTGACACACGTAGACGGACTAGTGTGCGGAGTGAAATTCTCTATTTGGAGGACCATACGCTTAGGGATACATAACTTACCGATCATGCATTCTAGACATTAGGAAGAATTACCATTGTTAAGATTACTGAGTTAAGAGCTTATGGGGAACACATATACCCTAGTTTTATTCTCGTATTGATATCTCCAACTACATAATTTATGCTATTTGTTTACTTGTTTTATTTCATATTTAGTAGTTTTAATTCTAGTTTATTTAAACTCACCCCTTTCCTTTAGAGATAATTCGGCTAAACATACTACTAACCTTAATTAGCCTAAATCTGAACCATATTCCTCGTAGGATCGACTCTAACCTTTGTTAGGTTCTTTATTTGACAGCGACCGCTTATACTTCTTTAGGAAGGTGTAATTTGGGCGATATCAAATTTTGGGCCTCACATCATTTATTATTGTATTTGTCCGTTTTGAACATAAATTTTATAGATTGTGCTAAATAATATATGTTATTTGTAAGATTAAATTGGTGTAAAGATGAAAAAGTTTGGAACTAAAATAAATTAAAAATAGAAGATTCTAAAAAAAAAATCAAACAGGAGATTAAATTTAATATAATAATATATTTATAGTGCAAAGATGAACGAATTGCAAATTGCAATTGAAGTATTGCTGCACATGTGGCAGCAGCTGGAGATACAATAAATTAGCACACTGCCACGTGGCAAAAGGCAAGCAGAAGAGTTTGAAGCAGCAAGGAATTGGAAAAAATTTAAGGCGGTTCCGTAAATTATTTTACACACGGAAAAGGAATCCTTCCGGGTTTTGATTTCCTAATTTATTTTGGACTCAATTATTTTATTTGAGGTTTCTATATCTATAAATAGGACATAAAAAATTATTCTTGGGGAGGACCAAAGAACCCAAGAAATATTATACAAGTTAGAACTTTATATCTCAGGAACTTTGGAAGAGCCACCGTGGAGGCCGGAGAATTTTGATTTATTCTTTCTTCTCTTTTATTATTTATTTGTGTTCGTGATTATTGAATGATATTTTACCTATTGTTCTTAAATTTTCATCATTAACATAAGCATATTTATTTTAATAAATTTTGATTGTGTTTTTGAAATAATGAGTAGCTAAATTTCATAACTAGGGTTGTGGGAATCATGATGAATTATTAAAGTAAGATAATGTACAAAAAGTGATTCTTGATTGATTTTTATGCATGTATTTGTTAATTTCTTCGTTTAGAATGCTTTTTAACAGTGCGCAACATTAGAACCCGCCTCATTCCTTCTAAATGGACCAGGGAGGTAATGAATGAGAAAGAGATTATTAAATGGAGATTTAGCGTTGAGTAGTCCGCTATCTAATAACCAAAACTAGTTATAGTTGCGGGTTAATCTGGGTCAAAGGTAAGGGTTAGTAAATCGACACACGTAGACGCACCAGTTTGCGGAGTGAAATTCCCTATTTGGAGGACCATTCACTTAGGGATACATAGTTTACTGATCATGCATGCTAAAAAATTGAAATAGATCCCTAGTACAATATTCTTGCTATGTTATGAAATCATGGGCAACACGTTCCTAGTTATTTCTAATATTCTAAATACAAATAAATACTTAGTTCCAAGTTATTGTTATTCTTTTTGTTTTTTTATTTTTTATTTTTTATTTTATTTTTGTTTCAATTTAAATCCCCCCTTTTTAATAACGACTACCGAGTTAAATATTTGCTATTGACAATATTCGTCCATATCTTCTGTGGGATCGATCTTGACTCATAGTTGGGTAAATATACTGCATACGACCGTTTATATTTCTTTTCAAGAAGTATATTTGGACATTATCAAAAAATGGCAAAAATATTTTCTTTATTATTATTTTTTTTAATAAAATAACAAATAATAAAGAAAATCTTTTTGTATTTTTATTTTTTTCAAATAAAAAAAAATCTTATGGCATATTCACCATTAAGCTAATAGCTATCGGAAGAATTTTCACCCCACACTTAAAATCATGCTTTGTCCCCAAAGCAATTTATAGAAAAGAAAAGAAGAAGGGTGAGAAATACTCCCTCGGGCCCTCTATGACCTAGCTAAAAACATGTTTTCTCTCCATTCATCAAGGGTCGCGCGCACCCTACACTTAAGCTCAAAACGTGTTCCTTAGTTTCAAAGTTGGGTACTCAGACTTACCCTAAATTTACAAAAACAAAAACAAAAACAAAACAAAAAAAAGTGACACTAAAAAAAAAAAGGAAGCTACACTACGAATTGGGTTGCCTCCCAATAAGCGCTTGATTTAATGTCGCGGCACGACACCATTAATTTTACTATTTTTCCTTCCACTTTGAGGATATGAATTGCACCCCTAATTTTGCATCAATTTTTCTATTATGCTCAAGAGGTGGTGGTACAAAAATAAAGGTTCCAAGCAATAGATATCGCATTACGCACTTTTTGGGTCCTAAGTGAGGAATGTAATTCTCTGATTTTGTAACAATAAATTCAAGAATATAGACACATTGTTCCTCCTCCATACACTCTTCTATAGGCTCAGATGGCTCGATTAATATCTCATCGTCTAAACATAATGTGGAAAAATGATTGGAATGAGGTCCAATGCATCCTAACTCATGAATTCTACCATTATTTACACCCTCATATTTACACACATTAGAATTTTTTAAAATAATATTATCTACTTCATTACATAACTCTAGTGTACTCTTCTCAACAGAGACAACATCAATAAAAGTATGATTAAGTAATTCGCCCTCCAATTTTAGCTCCTCAAGTTGGCTTATAAGTGACACTAAAAAAAAATAAGAAGCTACACTACGAATTGGGTTGCCTCCCAATAAGCGCTTGATTTAATGTCGCGGCACGACACCATTAATTTTACTATTTTTCCTTCCACTTTGAGGATATGAATTGCACCCCTAATTTTGCATCAATTTTTCTATTACGCTCAAGAGGTGGTGGTACAAAAATAAAGGTTCCAAGCAATAGATATCGCATTACGCACTTTTTGGGTCCTAAGTGAGGAATGTAATTCTCTGATTTTGTAACAATAAATTCAAGAATATAGACACATTGTTCCTCCTCCATACACTCTTCTTTTCTTCCTCACACATGTTATTTCTAAATTGTTGAACGTTATACGCATCAATCTTTGCAAACAACTGAGCATTTAAGTTGTAAATATCTAAGTCAAACTTACTAACCTCCCACATGCGATTAATATTGATTTACGGGAGAGTATCAACAAGTCTTCCATGTACCCATACAATTTATATTGTTCAGAAAAAATTAACCCGTAAGAATCCATAATATCACTAAATAATTTTTTAGATGTCATCTCAAGAAGAGTAAAAGTAATAATAAATAAAAGTAAATTAAAACTAATCCTAAAAAAACAAAAAAAGGACTACAAGTCCAAATAAACACTAAGGACAATTTCTAAATCACATTCCCTAGTAATGGTGCCAAAATTTGATATCGCCCAAATTACACCTCCCTAAAGAAGTATAAGCGGTCGCTGTCAAATAAAAAACCTAACAAAGGCTAGGGTCGATCCCACGAGGAATATGGTTCAGCCTTAGGCTAATTAAGGTTAGTAGTACGTTTAGCCGAATTATCTCTAAAGGAAAGGGGGGAGTGTAAATAAACTAGAATTAAAACTACTGAATATGAAATAAAACTAGTAAACAAATAGTAGGAATTATGCAGTTGGAGATATCAATACGAGAATGAAACTAGGGTATATGTGTTCCCCATAAGCTCTTAACTCAGTAATCTTAATAATGGTAATTCTTCCTAATGTCTAGCATGCATGATCAATAAGTTATGTATCCCTAAGTGAATGGTCCTCCAAATAGGGAATTTCACTCCGCACACTGGTCCATCTACGTGTGTCAATTTACCAACCCTTACCTTTGACCCAGATTAACCCGCCGCTATAACTAGTTTGGGTTATTAGATAGCGGACTACTCAACGCTAAATCTCCGTTGTATAATCTCTTTATCATTCGTTACCTCCCTGGTCTGGTTAGTAGGAATGAGGCGGGTTCTAACATTGTGCACCGTTAAAAAACATTCTAAATGAAGAGATTAACAAAAACATGTATAAACACTTTCAAGAATTACAACATTATTAGTTTTACTTTCGTTAATTGCTCATGGTTCCCACAATCCTAGTTGTGAAATTTAGCTACTCATTATTTCAAAAACACAATCAAAATTTATTAAAATAAATATGCTTATGTTAATGATAAGAATTTAAGAACAATAGCTAAAATATCATTCAATAATCACGAAAACAAATAAATAATAAAGGAGGAGAAAGAATAAATCAAAATTCTCTGGTATCTACGGCGGCTCTTCCAAAGTTCTTAAGTTATAAAGTTTTAACTTGTATAATATTTCTTGGGTTCTTTGGTTCTCCCCCAAGAATAATTTTTTATGTCCTATTTATAGATATAAAAACCTCAAAAAAATAATTGAATCCAAAATAAATTAGAAAATCAAAATCCGGAAGGATTCCTTTTCAGTGTGGAAAATAATTTACAGAACCGCCTTAAATTTTTTCCATTTCCTTGCTGCTTCAAACTCTTCTGCTTGCCTTCTGCCACGTGGCAGTGTGCTAATTTGTTGTATCTCCAGCTGCTGCCACGTGTGCAGCAATACTTCAATTGCAATTTGCAATTCGTTCATCTTTGCACCATATGTATAAATATATTATTATATTAAATTTAATCTATTAAGCTGTCCGCTTGATTTTTCTTCTAGAATCTTCTATTTTTAATTCGTTTTAGATCCAAACTTCTTCATCGTCACACCAATTTAATCCTACAAATAACATATATTATTTAGCACAATTCATAAAATTTATATATGCTCAAAACGGACAAATACAAATAATAAATGTGAGGCAAATAATGATAAAAATATATATTTTTGGCCTCACATCAATGTGGGATGGACACCGAATTCTATGTTATAGCTCACACGGTCTATGTCGGTTAAGGCTAACTTTCCACAATAATGAACTAAGGTTATTCTCTAAAAGTACCTCAAATGTGTTCTAAAGATGTTGAGCTTGCATTGACCATGATTATGCTTATGTTTTCTAACAAGTTATTTTATGATTTCGCTTGGTCATTACATGTCATATAAAGTCCCCCTTTTAGCATGTTTTCATGACTCTTATGCATTTCTATCATACTTGGTACATTTCATGTACTGACACATACTTTTGCCTACATTGTTTCACTAATGTAAGATCTGAAGCTTCTCCCTCCATTCGTGGCTAGTGTTTACATTAGAGACTCGTTGGAGATAGGTGAGTCCTCATGATCCGAGGATCGGGAATCCTTTATAGTTTTATGTCATTTCATTTCGAATTTTGTATGTGATGTATGTGTTACATCTCAATCACTTTCCTTATCATATATTAGATGGCTTGGAGACTTATGCTTAGACTTCCGCTTTTCGTCAAACTCTTTTATATGGAATGTTGTTTTTAAACTCTCTTTAAATTCTAATATCTTGTATGATGTATGCTAAGTGGCTTGTGTGGGGTCTCTCGGGGTCATGTATGCCATGTCACTTCTAGGGGATATTTTATGTTGTGAAAAACTTTGTAATCAGAGCACAACGTTTAGAAAGGTCCTAGAATGTCTCATAAGCCACGTCGAGTAGAGTCTTGTTCATGAGTCCATTTATGAATAGGAGGCTATAAGATGTTTAGGTAACTCCACTTTCTTCATCTTTCTAAAGTCGTGCTATAGAGTTTATCCCTATAAAGGTCCTCCTCTCCTAACCCCTATTTTTGCTTTTCAGAATATGTCTCCATGAAGGAATTCCATGAGAAGGAATGTTCATGAAAATGTGAGACAAGAGGTTCCCCAAGTGTCGGTCGATCCTTTGGCCGAGCAAGTGACTGATGATGAGTTTCGAGCCACATTTCATGCATTGGCCCAAACTATGATGGCTCAAGAAAATAGGGAGGTTGTGGCTCCCGTGAATCCAAGGGTGGGTACGGTGGCAACTAGAGTAAGGGACTTCACTGGGATGAATCCCCCAGAGTTTCAAGGTTCTAAGTTTGAGAAAGATCCTCAAGAGTTCATTGACAAGATTCATAAGGTTGTAGAGATTATGGGTATTACTCAAGTAGAGAAGGCGGAATTGGCCGCTTACCAACTCGAAGGTGTTTCTCAAGGGTGGTTTGAGCAATGGAAGAGTGAGAGGGCGGTTGATGTGGGTCCTCTTGATTGGGAGAAAATTTAAGGTTGCTTTTCTTGATAGGTTCTTTCCCCTTTAGATGAGGGAGGCAAAAGTACTTGAGTTCATTAACCTTAGTCAAGGGGATATGAGTGTGAAAGAGTATGCTTTGAAATTCACTAAATTGGCTAAGTATGCTCCATCTATGGTTGCCGATCCAAGGGCAAGGATGAGTAAGTTTGTGTCGGGCGCTTCCGACTTGGTGGTCAAGGAATTCCTAACCGCCATGCTTGTTAAGGAGATGGACGTCTCCCATTTGATGGTTCATGCCCAACAAATTGAAGAAGTGAAACTTAATGAAATGTCTAGGGAGGCAAAGAGGGCAAGAAAGGACAAAGGTGATTTCTCACACACAAGGTCCGGTGGAAGTAACCATTCTCAAGGCAATGGTTCTAGTGAGCAAATGGTGCCCATGTGTTGGGAGTGTGGAAAAAGCCATAGAGGTGATTGTCTTGCCGGTACGGATGCATGCTTTGGTTGTGGAAAAACGGGTCATAAGGTAAAAGATTGTCTTTCGATTGCTAGGAATGAGGGAGATAAATGTCGGCGGGTTCTCCAGATGTGACGATTGGTAAGTTATGGTCTTTTTGCTTATGGTTATGCATTGATAGATGTTGGGTGTTCCGTTGGCTATGGTATGACTTCATGTATGGTTAAGTGTGTTTTAGGTCGACCTTCAAATCCTTGTCGAAATTTCTTAAGTGTTTACTAGTATCAATGGTTTCGTGCACGAACTTATTACCTACGATGTAAAATTCGTCACTAATTATTAAGTTTTAGTGAAAAAATATACATTTCGTGTTTAATACATGAGTCACATACTTTTAGTGACGAAACACAAATTTCTGTAGCAAAAATTTTGTCCATTAATGTTTCCCACTGAAAATTGAGTTGGCGCAATTTATTGAGTAAAATTAGCCACGAGTTTTAAGTTATTAGAGACAAAATGTTTTGGATTTATGAAAAATCATTTTTTGTCTTAAATTTAGTTATAGTATGGCCACACAAAAAATTTGTCACAAAAAGTATGGTGTTAAAATAGTGACAAATTAGAGTTTGTAGTTAAATGTTGTATGTTTTAGCCTTACAATTTTACATTTAATTGTGACATTAGTTTTTGTCACTGATAATATAAATAATTAGCGACAATTACTTTATTGGCTCTAATCAACTTGCAACATAGTGACAAAATGAATTTGTCACAAAATATGTAATTTTTTAAAATAGTCAATTAAAATTTATAGTTGAATAATTCAACCATTTGCTAGAAAAAATAATTTATTGTTAAATTCAAAATCTTCTTTTCTACGATTGTTAATGATTACAAGTGCAGCTAACAAAAAAATTCAAGTGCTTCATAGAAAATTGACCGAGTCTACCTATTAATTGATGTGAGAAAAGAATTTTGAAACCCGATAAATTTGATCAATTTCTATAAAAGAGGTTAAATTCATTGTATTTTAAATATGAGGCAACTATAAATGCACCATCCGAAAAGGCAATCAAGGTCTGTAACGTGCAATAACGAACCTACAATTTTGATCAAGGGAGTTCAATATATGAAGAAGAAAATTCACAAAAGAGCTAATAAACTAAATTTTACTATTCAAATTTGATTAATATATTATTATTATTATTATTAATTAATATTTTATTTTATTTAAATATATAATTTAATCAAAATAATGCGGCCAAACACAAGAAAATAAGTTCAGCCGAAAAGCAATGAAAGGTTTGAAAATTTGGAATTATTTTTTGACTGATTCTGAACTCAGGTTCCTCTTAAAAAAATGAACCCAATTAACTACTGGACTAAGGACTATCTTTTATTAAAGTGAGATCAAATTTTTATTTATATTAGTATCTTTTAGAAGACAAACCTAATATAGCTATATATATTGTGTAATTTTTTTACGAAGTGGGTTCATATGAACCTTCTTGACCCAATGTACATCTGCCCTGGTAACGTAGCAGAGTACTATTCTACCACTAGACCATTGGATATTGTTGGTGTAAAACTCTTGTTTTCTTATTTTTTTCTCTCAACCACATTTTTTTATGAAAAAAATTGATGAATTTTGTTAATTTGTTTTAAAATAAAATATTGACCGCGACGGTTGCTTATTTTTTATGAGTTGACTAGAGCTTTGACCAAAACAACAATTGACTTGATCGTTCTTATTTTTGACCCCACATCACATATCTAAATAATTATCTTGGATTCATCACATTGTTAAAGATATCTGACATATAAATTTAACTGATTTTTCTAATAAATAAATTTTAAGCTAAATAATCATGTTTAATAACAACATCATCTTTTATTGAAATTCCAAAAGTGGAGTGTTGGCATAGTAAAGTATACGAAAACCTTACTTTTGGAGAAAGAAAGATAATTTTCGAAAGACCCTCGTCTCGAGTACAATAAATTAGGAAAAAAACGTGCAAAAACATAGTGGCTACGTTAAATATATATAGCTGCTATGTTTTCGCTATATAAATTTGGCCTAAAGTTTAGTTAATTTTCTTTTAATTTTCTGTCAAAAGTAAATGCGGCAACATATTCCTTTTTGAATTATTTCCCCCAAATTTTTATTGCGCTCTTTTAGTTTTCATTACACTAGGTTTTTTCTTTTCATTTCTTTGCAAACTTTCCTCGATTGTATCTGCTGTGTTCAACTCAAAATTTGGTGAGCTCTTTGTTCTAATTTGTTTCTACACTTTTTTGATTCTGTCTCTCCTCTGATTTAGTTAAATCATGTTTTTCTTCCTAATTTGCCTCTCCTTCACCAACTTTGTTTGCTTTATTTTATGTTTTTGATATAAGCTTCAATCTTTTGGAATAGAAATGGTACGATTTGGTTTTTGCGTATTATCTGTATTTGGATATAATTTTGGAAGAATTGATTTCGTTTTGGGTGTTATAGGTATTTGGATAAGGTACTTGGCAAATTGATTTCATTTTAGCTATTATAGATTTGATTTTTCATACCAAATACAATTGATCTTGAAGGAATATTACACCAATATTTTGGCAAAAGATAAAAAAATCAACTTTATGGCATCTATCCTCCATGCCATTGCCCCTAAAGTTGGAGTTCGAATTTTTTTTTTGGCTGTGATAATATTATTTTAACTATTAAGAGATAGCGAAAATTTTTTTGGATTGGGAAACCATGGACAACATGATGATGCAGTCGGTTTCAGTCACGTGATGATCGAATTTTCTTTGCCTGAGCAAGAATACAGATCTAAAGCCTCTAAAGCATTTCACTTATACTTTATTTTGGTTGTTGATGCAATTTTGGTGATGAGTTTGAATTCTCAGTCCTTATTGAGTCACGCTTTTAGGAAAATTTTCTACGGTTTTGAATGTGAGATCCTTGATGCAATTTGTGCTATTTAGATATTCTTTTCATTTAATTTTTGTTTCAATTATGTGGTTGTACTTGTTTATAATGAGAATATAAACGTTTAAATTGGTAACCTATGCCTAGTAAAATGAGTATTTGACAGTAAGAATGAAATGTTAGTTTCAATTTTTTATGCGTCCTAAGAGACTATTTGTGATCTCCAACAACACTGTTTAATTGCAAATTACTTTATGTTTCGACTTAGTTTGAACCTTGTTCCTCATTTACTTAGCTATAAGATAAAGCTTTTTTTGTTCACTTCCTTGCTTCAGATTTATTGTTGTATTTGCTACCTTTACATATGAGATTATGTAATGTTATGTCTTCATATAAGTAGATAACCTAATTCAGATTAGGTGGTTTTCACCCTTGTCTCTTTTGATAGTCTATTTAAAATTTATTCTTTAATTATATGAGCTTGCTTTGAGTCTTTTTAAGATTTCTTAAAATCTGATTATTTGGCCATGCTGTATTTCTTTTTGTAAAGGCAGAGTGTATCAATTATTTGCTAAGTTGCCATTCTAATTAGATTAGTTTAAGTTTTTTTAATTTACCATGCCATAAAAAAATACGTCTGGTATATTACCGTGTGTTAAATTGCTATTTTTCTTAATCAATCTTCATGTACAGAGCTATAATGGTATGCCAAAATTGAGTAATTGATACAATTAGTTAACATAAGTCTCCACCTTTTTTTTCTTTTTGTAACATTCTTCTTTTTTAGCATAAAGGTTAAAAGATGATTCTTTAGCCTTTCATGTTAGACTTGGTTGATCATTTTTGGAACATTTCATTATGCTCAATCTATAAACTAGCTTAATTTGTGCTACTGATTATTTCTCCTTCAATTTTTCCTTGCATATGGAAATCCCAATCATTCTTCAGATATCTTCATGCTTGGTTGTTACACAAATTACGAGCGCGCATGTTGAGTTTAGGAGATCCTATGGAATTTGTGTTATTGAATTATCAAAACTTGCTTCACTCTCAGGAATGTATACAAACTCTAATTAATTAGCCACATGTTTATCAAATTTACTCGTTTCACTTGCTACTTGCATTAATTATTTTCTTACACGCTGCCTAGGACTGAACATCTAATGAATATTTGTTACTTTCTATTTGGTTAGCTTTTTGCTGAAATATTAGGGTAATGCATTTAGTATAAATTAATGAATCGGGAAGCATGACAAACTATTAATGTGTTATTAAATATTGGATTAAGTTTCTAAGCCTAACTAATAGGCTGCTACAACACTTGAACAATTAAGAACTAATTATGTACTTTTAAGAGTCTCTTGATTATGATCTGCTTGCCTTGTCTAGCTAAGATTAGGAAGTGTTAGGCTCATTTGTTAGTTGCTATGTTTTTTCATTCTTTGTACATAGATTTGCTACACTTGAGCCGAGGGATTTTTGGAAACAATCTCTCTAACTCCGCGAGTTAGTGGTAAGGATTGTGTACACTCTATCCTTCCCTAGGTACAGTGGGATTTACAACTAATTAGGCATGCAGTAAGATATTGAACATGAGTTGCTAGTTAGCTAAGTAGTAAATCTATTTTTTGCTTATCAAGTCTTTCGTATCTTAGGTAGGCTTTTATCCACGGATTCAACTAGGACCTCTTAGTGTGAACACTGAAATTGTTCTCTTGTTTAATTTAGAGTGACTGAGCTTTATTCAGTCTCAACGAGATTGATGATATAGCATCTGAAAGTCTAATTTGTGATACAATGCAGATTCAGCCCCCAAATCATTAGATAGTGTTAAGATTATTAGTTAAGTATTAAGCTATTTAGAATTATTAGCACACCTGCCATATTAATCTTGATTTGTTTAGGTTAATTAGTATATTGCAATTTGAGGGTTATTCTATCATTCTAAGATCAAACTCTAAAATTAGCATCCTATTCTTGATTTTAGGATAAATCTATAGGTTTGAGGGTTCAAAAATGCTGCCAAGAACTTTTAGATGATTTCTCGGTTTGTATTCCTATTGTTATAAGCTTTCTAATGATGTTGGCTCACATTTACGAATCATTCTGTATTTCTTGTTATTATCAACTTCAAACAAATAATTTTTTGTTCAACACTATGGGGGTTAATATAATTTGATATATTGTTCATCGTTGAAGGATTGAGTTGATTTCTATAAATAATATAATTGTTAAATATATGTTGTTGATACTATAAGGAGAAGATGAGGTATGGAAATTGGATTGTTATAACAGACCCAATGCCTTTAAACTGACAATGTTTAAGCGATCAACAAATTACTAAAGCAAGTTTGCGGTATCCAATAATGCCCTGCGTTCACACGTTCTTTTGTTAAAATGGTTGTTCTTATGGTTTACAAAATTATAATGTAAAATGTAAAGCTTGTCAACATTTAGGCATGTCATACGCAGCCAGAAAGCTAAATAAGGTAAATCTTCCTTTATGTTTGTTCATATATTTTTGAATCTTTGCCTTTTGATGCTTAGCCTTTCATGTTATCCTATTCTAACACTTTTTGCCTTCTATGAACAGGTTAGATATGTTGATGAAGGAAAAACTATATTCTTTACACGACTTGTTTGCGAAAAAAATTAGTTTGATTGCCACATCAAAATTTTGTAACAGTTGGCAACTGAGAACTTTTTATTCTTACTATCTGCTAATACCAAGGAATCCCTTTTGTTATGTTCAGTTACTAAATCTATCTGCTGTAAATTTTGGTGAGGCTTAAAACACTATAAAGTAGAAACATTTTTCATGTGTTTGGGCATGCTCTACATTCATTGCTATCAAGAGCGGAACTAGTTTTATTTTGCTTCTATTTGCTTGTGGTTTTCAGTTTTGCTTTGAAATGATCATCAGATTCACTTGATGGCATGCTACCTTTGCAGGAATATCAACACTTGATTTTGTTGAAAGGCCTTCAAACCTATTTGCATAAGCCAAATGCAGAGTTTTTTTATTCACACTTTTCATCAACAATGAGGAGAAATGTTTAGACACAAAGTACTTGAGGTTTAAGATATTTATGTATTATTTAATAATTATATTTTCTTTTATAAATTTTCAAATAAACAGTAACCTAGTTAAATACAAATTGTAAATAGTGTTGCTATGAATTTAAATGTCATAAGATTCTTGTGATTAGTGACAATATTTTTTCTTCAAAAGTTTAACTTTTCGTGACGACTACATTAAGATGATCACCTTTTTGTTATAAAAATAAGACGTTTCGTGACAACATTGATCTGTCTCAAAATTGCCTATTTATTACCTACAAATTAATTATATATTTTATAACAATTGTGACTGTCGCTAATTATGATATTTTATAGTGACAATTTTGTTTCGTCGACAATAGAAATATTTTTAGTGACGATATGATTGTTTTCAACTACAAAATTGTAAAAAAGTAAAGTTGTCATTAATTTATACATTTAGGGACAAAAAAGAATTTGTATATAAAAGATAGTTTTTAGTGACGAAATAATCTTTATTCAACTACGTCATACATTTAAAATTACTGACAAATGACATTGTCACTGATTAAACTAAATATTTAGCGATGAATTAGTTTCGTCGGCCTTAATAACCTCTTTAGTGATGAAAGTATACTATTACCTATAATTTTTTTTCTATGACGAACAAATTCGTCATAAATACTATACATTTGAAGACAAAATATTTTCGTAGTTAATACAACTCTATTTAGTGACGAAATACTAAGTTGTCTCTGCATGTATTTAGTGACCCACCCTTTAGGGACGAAAGATTGACGAATTGTTTTTCGTCACAAAAGTTTTTTTATAACGAAGTATGAGTTTTATGTGACAAAATTATTCATCACTAATAATCAAATTTGTTGTAGTGGTGGTTGTTAAGACTTTGATGATATACTTGGATTGAGGGAGATTGATTCGAAAAGACGAGAGGTTTGCTCCCTAGGGAGAGATAGTGGGTTTCATGGTCGAAGTATGTGAGTAGAGCTATGTTGATTTTGGAAGGGGTTTCTTGTTATGGTTTGGTATGTGAAAGGCCCGAGGTGATGTGATATCTTAGTATTCCTATCTCTTTCCTTTATCTTCGGGTCTAGCTTGAGGCAGTAGCCCCTCATGTTCACTCTTTAGGATTCGTGTGTCTTATTCATTCTCATGTTTCCTCATTTATGCATGTTCATGAAAACTTGTTTTGAGATCTTGATTTAGTTTTGATTGATCTCTTCATGATTATGTGCATTTGAGTAGGATTTTCATACATGCCTTATGAAATGATGTTTTGAACATGCTTTAGCTTGGAGTTGATGTTTCCTCCTCGGATATTTGCATTTATGTGATTGCATTCATATTGGGCTGTTAATTTCTCTCCTACTCTTTTCGTGCTTGCTTGAGTTCCATTCGAGGAAGAATGTTCCCAAGGGTGAGATATTGTGACACCTCCTATTTGGAAAAAGGAGGAAAATGCAGTTTTTGGGTTGTAGACATGACCTATGGCTCCCACCTACGGTTCGTCCTACGGTTTGTAGAAGCATCTCCAGACCGTAGGTGGCACCCGTAGGTGGTAGGGAATTGATTTTTTTCCAAAAACTCAAGTTTCAAAACCCTTTTTACGGTTCAACAGGACAGTCCATCAACCATTGTACGAGTCGTAGGTAGCTCCCAGACATAGTGAAATTTTAAGGCCTAAACTTGGTTTCTACCGTTGGTATGTACGAACAGTAGGAAGACCTACGAGCCATACATGTGTTCCGTCGATTGAAGGTCCAAAAATCATGTCTCTAAATCTTACGTACGGTTGACCAGGACGGTCCATAGTGGGACCTACGGATCGTAGGTCGAAACCGTAGGTGGAGCCTGACAGTTAATATTTAAGGGTTTTTTGGTCTTTTCCCTAATTGATTAATGCCTAAGCTAGGTCGTTTTGATCCTAATCCTAGACCCTATATAAGTCTTTTAAGCCTAAACACTAACTATTCTAGACCGTTCTTTAATTCCCCCAAATTCCTCCAAGTTCTTTCCCCAAAATTTCTCTCTCTAAAGCCTTGAAAGAAGAAAACTGGGGTTTCAAGATCAAGTCTCCAAATTCACCATTGATTGTGGGCTTTTGACATCAAGGTATGATAGTATTCACCTATGGAGTCCTTTCCTTCATAGGGTTCCTAAATTCTCCAATATTACAAGTTAGTACCTCCAATTGAAATTAGGGTTTTATTCCATCTTTATGGGTTCCTTTCAATTATGACCCAATTGATTGTTTTCTATCTTTTTATGCATGAATTGAAGTAATTACATGTATTTGAGATAAATTCATATGAACCCATACATGATCCATGATTATAAACTATGAGCTCATGATGAAGCTTATGAACTATGATCCATGAATTTATGAGGATATGCATGCTTTTATGAAATTTATGTAAATGAATTTGAGGATGCTATATGAATATATCTTTATGAAAACTATACATATTTTATGGAAGTAATGTTTATGAGTCAAGTAAGCTTATGGATGAAGGTATCTATATGGTTTATGTTGCTTGGCCACATGACATGGATAACATCTAGATTTGCCATCAATGCTTTTGTGCTATTTTCCTGTCACGACCTAAAGTAACCCCTTGATGTGACTTGGCGTATAAGACCTCGAAAGTTCCCATACAAGCCACTTAGCATACATCATACAAGATAATAATAGTTAAGAGTTTAAAATACAACTTTCATATCAGAAGAGTTTGACAAAATAGCAAAAGTCTAACATAGTCTTAAAGACATCTAATATATCAATAGAATGAAGTATTAGGACGTAACCCATACAAGTTCAAACGTAAAAATACATAAAGCTATAAATGTGGCTTTGTCCTCGAAGTATGAGGACTCACAAAGTCTTCTTAACCACAAGTACAATGATCTATCCATGAGTGGATGGAGAGGAGTCGTCACGCCCTACATTAGTGAAACAAAGTAGGCAAGAGTATGTGTTAGTACATAGAATGTACCAAATATGATAACTATGCATAGAAGTTACAAAATCATGGTAAAAGGAGATATACATAAGATACCACCAATGCTAAATCGTAAAGTAACATGATGGAAAACATGAGTTAAAACCCATGGTCAATGCAAGTAAATCATCTTATACCAATCATACTTGAAATACCTTTTTGTAAGTAACCTTAGTTAATTATGTGGGAAATTAGCCTTAACCGACATAGACCATGTGAGCTATAACATGGAATCTGATGTCTACCCCACAACGAAAAGAGGTGTCCTTACTTGCCAAGGTAAGAACCATAACTTCTAGCTTAAGTGGATACACTAGCTAATATCTATCTAAGACAATCATCTTATGGTGGCACATAGTTTTTGGGACATGGGTAATCGCCACTTGTCCACTCGGTGCTAAGCATAAATCCCAAATAATAGTCATAATTCATAATTCATCTTCATCATTAATAGACATGGGTAATCGCCTCTTGTCTCATAGTTCATGGAAGGCACATCAATAGCCAATCCAATCTAAAGTTCATTAGAATAGCTCCTTAATTCTTTATTCAAAGTTTAGTTGAGAAAACCTTTCAACCCTTATGAATCCTTTATGTGAGAAAATCCTTTCACATTCATGTTTTGAGTAATATATGAGAAATCCTTCCTCAACATAACAAAAACAAAATTGATGCTTCACTCTCAAAGCAACCTTAAATCACTTATCTCAATTTCTTAAAGAACAAGCATATCTTCATAATTTTATCTTTCACGGTTTAAACCTCATCATAAGATCAAAGTATAGAAATCATGGATTTCACATGGGTTCTTGGTAATTCAACTTTAAATCACGCAATTAACTCAATTCATGCATAAAAAGACTTAAATCAATCAATTAGATCATAGATTGAAAAAACCCATAAGATAGGAGAAAAACCCTAATTTCAATTGGAGAACTCTAACTTGTAAAATTGAGGAATTTAGGAACCCTATGGAGGAATGGAATCCATAGGTGAAAGCCATCATACCTTGGAGTTCAATGCCCATAATCTCTGGAGAATTAGAGACTTGACTTGAATCCCTAGCCTTCTTCTTCAAGATTTAGAGAGAGAAATATTTGGGGAAAGATTTGGACGGATTTGGGGGAATTTAAAGAATGAATAGAAAAGGTAGATTTTTAGGCTTAAATGACTTATTTAGGGTCTAGTATTAGCGCTAAACCGATTTAGATTAGGTATAAGTCAATTAGGGAAAAGACCAAAAAGCCCTTAAAATAACTGCCAAAAATCAGACCTTCGATTTGGGAACTACAGTCTGTAGGTCCAACTACGGACCATCCTAGCCAACCATAGAAAAGTTCAGAGACTATTTAAATTTGGGCTTCCAACGACGGTTGCCATGTGCGGTCCGTTGGTCCATTTGCGGGCCGTACATACCAACCGTAGTTCCCAACTTTGACCCTCAAAATTTCACTAAGTCTGAGAGTGACCTACGAGACCTATCTATGGTCTGTAGAAGCAATGACGGATCGTCCTGTTGAGTCGTAAAAAGGATCTTGAAACTTGACTTTAAGAGTTATTTTTCCCCACTACCTACGGATGCCATCTACGGCCCGTAGGAGCTTCTACGCTCCGTAGGTGGGAATCCGTAGACACAGACACCAATTTAGAAAAAATATGAAATTTGTTTTCCTTCTCCTTAAATCCGAGGTGTTACAATATCTCCCCCCTTGGGAACATTCATCCTCGAATGGAACTCAAGACATCATAAGGAGGATAAGAACTAAATTTATCAGCCCAACATGAATGCAATCACATAAATACACATATTCGGGGACGAAACATCAACTCTAAGGTAAAGCATGTTCAAAGTATCATTTCACAAGATCTATATGCAACTCATACTCAAATGCACATAACACGAAGAAATCAATCAAGTTAACTCATTTTCTAAAAAATTATGCTTTTCATGAACATGCATAAATGACGAATCATGGGAATATCTAAGACACATAAGACCAAAAGAGTGAACCATAAGGAACTAAATACCTTGAGCTAGAGTAGTGACGACCTACCAAGTAGCACCCTCAACCAACTGATTCCTCCAAAGAGCCTTTACGGAAGAAACTTCTTTATTTCTAAACTTTCGACTTGCCGGTCCAAAATCTCAATCGGAACCCCTTCATAAGAAAGGCTCTCTTTTACGCCAAGACTATCCAATGGTACTAAGGATGTCGGATCACCAACATATTTCTTCAATAAGGAGACATGGAAAATCAGATAAATTGATGCTAAGTCATTAAGCAAATCAAGTTCATAAGCAACTTTGCAAATACGCCTCAAAATCTGATATGGGCCCACATAATGGGGGCTAAGCTTCCCCTTCTTCCCAAACCTCATTACACCCTACATGGGTGAAATTTTCAAGTAAACCTAGCCATTAACATCAAATTCTAGATCTCTTCTTCTAACATCCACATAGGACTTTTGTCGACTTTGGCCGTTTTCAACCTTTCTCTAATAAGTCGAACTTTCTCCATAGCCTCATGTACCAATTTGGGACCTATTAAAGCAACTTCACCAACTTCAAACCAACCTTTAGAAGATCTACACCTCCTACCATAGAGAGCTTCAAATTGGGCCATACCAATACTCAAATGATAGCTATTAATATAAGCAAACTTGATAAAAGGAAAGTGATCATCCCAATTACCCTTGAAATCTATCACACAAGCTCTCATAATATCTTCCAAAGTTTGGATAGTATGCTCCGCCTGCCCATCAGTTTGAGGATGAAAGGCCGTGCTAAGCTTAACATGGGTACAAAGGCCCCTTTGGAAGGATTTCCAAAACTGAGAAATGAATTGAGTACCACGATCGGATATAATGGATAGGGGCACTCCATGCAACCTAACCATTTCCCTTACGTACAACTTGGCATAGTCTTCCGCCGAGTAGGAAATCTTGATGGGAATGAAATGAGCTGGTTTCATTATTCGATCCTCAATAACCCAAATCGTGTCATGTTGGCGCTGGGTGCATGGTAAACCAATATTGAAGTCCATATTCAAATCATCCCACTTCCAAGTAGGAATAGTAGTATCTTGGGACAAACTTCTCGGCTTTTGATGCTCAACTTTCACTTGTTGATACTTAGGACACTTAACCACAAATTCTGCAATGTCCTTCTTCATCCTATTCCACCAATAGACCTCCTGCAAGTCACGGTACATCTTTGTGATTCCCGGGTGAATGGAATATCGAGAACTATGGGATTCCAATAAAATTTGCTCCCTCAGTTATCAACATTCGGAACACACAAATGACCTTGATATTGAAGTACACCATCTCCTCCTTGGGAGAAAGCCTCAACAGACATTTTAAGCACCGCTTCCTTCAACTCCATCAAGATTGGATCAAGACCTTGCTTTGCTTTTACATCTGACACAAAAGATGATTTTGAGCCATTATGAACCACAACACCACCTTTAGTAGAATCAATCAACCGAACACCCAATCGGGCTAATCTATGAATATCTCGAACCAATTCCTTCTTATTAACCTCAACATGAGCAACACTACCCATAGATAACAAGCTAAAGGCATCCGCCACCACATTCGCCTCGCCGGGATGATAGAGGACACTCATGTCATAGTCTTTTAGTAACTCAAACCACCTCCTTTGGCGAAGATTCAGATCCTTTTGCTTGATCACGTATTGCAAACTCTTGTGGTCGGTGAAGACATCAACATGAACACCATATAAGTAATGCGTCCAAATCTTTAGAGCAAACACAACTGCCACTAGTTCTAAGTCATGGGTAGGGTAGTTCTTTTCATGAATCTTAAGTTTCCATGAAGCATAAGCAATGACTTTTCCATTCTACATAAGGACACATCCAAACCCAATTCTTGAGGCATCACAATAAACCACAAATCCATCAGACCCTTTTGGTAGAGTCAATATTAGAGTGGAGGTAAGTCTATCTTTCAATTCTTTGAAACTCTTTTCGCATGCTTCAGACCAAATGAACTTAACGTTCTTTTGGGTCAATGTCGTCAATGGAGAGAAAATTGAAGAAAACCCTTTAGCAAACCTTCTATAGTAACCAGCCAAACCCAAGAAAATCCGAATATCTAAAGGGGATAGATGTCTAGGCCAACTCTTAACCACATCCGTCTTCTTAGGAACTACTTCAATAACCTTACCAGAAATAATGTGACAAGAAAAGTCACTGGTCTCAACCAAAACTCACATTTACTAAATTTTGCAAAAAATTGTTGGTCCTTGAGGACTTGCAACACAATCCTCAAATGATCGATATGCTCATCCTCACTCCTTGAGTAAATCAAAACATCATCGATGAACATAATTACGAACATTTCTAAGTATTGCCTAAACACCCTATTAATCAAATCCATAAATGTGGCTGGAGCATTTGTCAATTCAAACGACATTACTAAGAATTCATAATGACCATATCAAGTCTGAAAAGTCATCTTTGGAATGTCATCTTCCTTCACCCTCAATTGGTAATAACCCGATCGGAGGTCAATCTTGGAGAAGTAACTCTCTCCTTGAAGTTGATCAAACAAATCGTCTATCCTTGGAAGATGATACTTATTCTTAATGGTAACCTTGTTCAATTGTCGATAGTCGATACACATACAAAGTGAACCATCCTTCTTTCAGACAAACAAAACAAGAGCACCCCATGGAGAGATACTCGGTCAGATGAAGCCCTTATTCAATAAATCTTTCAATTGCTCTTTTAATTCCTTAAGTTCTGCCGAAGCCATTCGGTAAGAAGGAATAGAGATAGTTTGCGTATCTGAGAGAAGGTCAATACCGAAGTCTATTTCCCTTTCGGGAGGAACACCAGGTAAATCATCGGGAAACACATCCAGAAAGTCGTTAACTATGGGGACCGACTCAAAGGCAAGGGTTTCGGAATCCATATCTAACCCAAACAAGATGGTTTATGCAACCCTTAGAAATCATCTTTCTAGCTTTAAGATAAGAAGTAAATTGACCCTTAAGCATAAAATTCCCCCCTTTCCACTCTAGGATGGGCTCATCAGGAAACTTGAACTTAACCACTTGGGTTCTACAATCAATAGAAGCATAACATGAATGCAGCCAATCCATCCAAATAATAACATCAAAGTCTAGCATATCAAGCTCTACAAGATCAACATGAATGATTCTATGGGATAAGGTGACGGGACAATTTCTATAGACTCTTTTAGCCATGATAGATTCACCAATAGTAGTAGATATGGAAAAAGGATCTAACAACACATCCGGAAGAACATCAAACCGCATAGCCACATATGGCATCACAAAAGACACGGTACCACCGGGGTCAAGCAAAGCATAAACATCAAGATTAAAGACTTTCAACATACTGGTAACAACATCGGGAGAACCCTCTTGCTCATGACGAGTCTTAAGTGCATAAAATCAATTTTACTCTTGACTCCCACTAGAACCCGACGGAGGATAAGGTTGAACTTGTCGATGATTATCTCCTTCCTTCTCAGCAACGGAAGGACAATCCCTAATCATATGATCTGTCTTTCCATAACAAAATCATGCATTGGAATTGGCTAGGCATTTACCCTCATGCTTTCTTCCACATTTAGCACAAGTAGACAATGAAGACCCACTACAATTTCCTCCTTGAGGCTTAGGATTAGACACCCTTTCCTTCTTGAAATTAGGAGCTGGGGCATTGAAGGAATCTTGACCGAAAAACCTTTGTCAAAACTTAAAATGACCAAGTTTGTCACGACCTAAAGTACCCCTTGATGTGACAGGCGTATAAGACCTCGAAAGTCCCCATACAAGCCATTTAGCATACATCATACAAGATAATAATAGTTAAGAGTTTAAAATACAACTTTCATATCAGAAGAGTTTGACAAAATAGCAAAAGTCTAACATAGTCTTAAAGACATCTAATATATCAATAGAATGAAATATTAGGACGTAATCCATACAAGTTCAAAGGTAAAACGACATAAAGCTATAATCGTGGCTTTGTCCTTGAAGTATGAGGACTCACCAAGTCTTGTTAACCACAAGTACAATGATCTAGCCATGAGTGGATGGAGAGAAGTCGTCACGCCCTACATTAGTGAAACAATGTAGGCAAGAGTATGCGTTAGCACATAGAATGTACTAAGTACTATGGATAGAAGTTACAAAATCATGCTAAAAGGAGATATACATAAGATACAATGACCAATGCTAAATCGTAAAGTAACATGATGGAAAACATGCTTTAAAAACCATGGTCAATGCAAGTAAATTATCTTAGACCAATCATACTTGAAATACCTTTTTGTATGTAACCTTAGTTCATTATGTGGGAAATTAGCCTTAATCGACATAGACCATGTGAGCTATAACATTAAATCCGGTGTCTACTCCACACCAAAAAGAGGTGTCCTTACTTGCAAAGGTAAGAACCATAACTTCTAGATTAAGTGGATCCACTAGCTAATGTCTATCTAAGATAATCATCCTATGGTTACACGTAGTTTTTGGGACATGGGTAATCGCCACTTGTCCACTCGGTGCTTAGCATATATACCACAGAATAGTCATAATTCATAATTCATCTTCATCTTTAATAGACATGGGTAATCGCTT
This sequence comes from Solanum appendiculatum, assembly GCA_018342035.1. Lineage (NCBI taxonomy): Eukaryota > Viridiplantae > Streptophyta > Magnoliopsida > Solanales > Solanaceae > Solanum > Solanum appendiculatum. The sequence goes on from JAGDQO010000459.1 coordinate 689,245, forward strand.
CTTGTCTCATAGTTCATGGAAGGCACATCAATAGCCAATCCAATCTAAAATTCATTAGAATAGCTCCTTAATTCTTGATTCAAAGTTTAGTTGAGAAAACCTTTGAACCCTTATGAATCCTTTATGTGAGAAAATCCTTGCACATTCATGTTTTGAGTAATATATGAGAAATCCTTCCTCAACATAACAACAACAACATCTATGCTTCACTCTCAAAGCAACCTTAAATCACTTATCTCAATTTCATAAAGAACATGCATATCTTCATAATTTTATCTTTCATGGTTTTTACCTCTTCATAAGATCAAAGTATAGAAATCATGGATTTCACATGGGTTCATGGTAATTCAACTTCAAATTATGTAATTAACTCAAATCATGCATAAAAATACTTAAATCAATCAATTAGATCATAGATTGAAAGAACCCATAAGATAAGAGAAAAATACTAATTACTATTGGAGAATTCTAACTTGTAACATTGGAGAATTTAGGAACCCTATAGAGGAAAGGACTCCATAGGTGAAAGCAATTATACCTTGGGGTTCAATGCCCACAATCTATGGAGAATTGGAGACTTGACTTGAATCACTAGCCTTCTTCTTCAAGCTTTAATGAGAGAAATATCTAGGGAAAGATTTAGAGGGATTTGGGGGAATTTGACGAATGAATAGAAAAGGTAGATTTTTAGGCTGAAATGACTTATATAGGTTCCAGGATTAGGGCTAAACTGACTTAGATTAGGTATAAGTCAATTAGGAAAAAGACCAAAAAGCCTTTTAAATAACTGCCGAAAATCAGACCTATGGTTTGGGACCTACGGTCTGTAGGTCCATCTATAGACCGTCCTGGCAAACCGTAGAAAAGTTCAGAGACTATATAAATTTGGGCTTCAAACGACGGTTTTCATGTATGGTCCGTTGGTCCACTTATTGGCCGTACATACCAACCGTAGTTCCCACCTTTGACCATCAAAATTTCACTAATTCTGGGAGTGACCTACGAGACCTATCTACGTAGAAGAAATTACGGACCATCCTGTTGAGTCGTAGAAAGGATCCTAAAACTTGACTTTAAAATTTATTTTCCCCCACCACCTACGGATGCCATCTACGGCCCATAGGAGTTTCTACGGTCCATAGGTGGGGATCCGTAGACACAAAAACCAGTTTAGCAAAATTAGAATTTTTTTTTCCTTCTCCTTAAATCAGAGGTGTTATATTTCAAAAATTAGGTCTTGATTAGTATGGTAGCTGGTTATGCCATCAATGATCATAGATCACTCTTTAAAAATTATTTTCTTTAGTAGTATGACACTTCTAGTATGAACTTTTAATGACTATGGGCCATTTAAAGCTATTATGAAAAGATCATTTATGGTGAAAGTTTTTCTCACGCATGGTCTAAGGAGCTATTATAAATGACGTAAACTTGGACAAGTCCATGGAAGTTGAAACATCTATTCTAATGAACTCTAGCTTGGATTGTTTACTAAATTGTGCCTTTCCATGGATAATAAGATGAATATGATTAATTACTTATTTCGTGGGATTTATGCTTAGCACCAAGTGGACAAGCGGTGAATACCCGTGTCCCATAAACTATGTGCCACCATAGGAGAATTATCTTAGATAGACATTAGCTAGTGGATCCACTTTAGCTCAAGACTCATGGTCTTTACCATGGGAAGTAGGACAATCCCTTTTCGGTGTGGGATAGACACTGGATTCCCTGTTATAGCTCACATGGTCTATGTCGGTTAAGGCTAACTTCCTACAATAATGACCTAAGGTTACTCTTTAAAAGTACCACAAATGTGTTCTAAAGATTTTTAGCTTGCATTGAACATGATTATGCTTATGTTTTCTAACAAGTTGTTTTATAATTTAGCTTGGTCATTACATGTCATATAAAGTCCCCTTTTTAGCATGTTTTCATTACTCTTATGCATTTCTATCATACTTAGTACATTCCATTTACTAACACATACTTTTGCCTACATTATTTCACTAATGTAGGATCTGACGCTCCTCCCTCCATTCTTGGCTAGTGTTTGCATTAGAGACTTGTTGGAGATTGGTGAGTCCTCATGATCTGAGGACCTGGACTCCTTTATAGTTTTATGTCATTTCATTTCAGATTTAGTATGTGATATATGGGTTACGTCCCAATCACTTTTCTTATCATATATTAGGTGGCTTTGAGACTTATGCTTAGACTTCCGCTTTTCATCAAACTCTTTTATATGAAATGTTGTTTATAAACTCTCTTTAAATTCTATTATCTTGTATGATGTATGGTAAGTGGCTTGTGTGGGGCCTCTTGGGGTCCTATACGCCATGTAATGTCTAGGGGGTACTTTAGGTCATGAAAAAAACACATGCCCACAACATATCCTCAAGCACCTGAATATTATGATTCGACTGATCATATCTCTGTGGGTGCAACGCTGTGCTACGGTCAACATGAGTGCCAAACTCCACCTCAAAGGGCCCCCAAAAGCTAGAAGTGAACTGAGCACCCCAATCTGATATAATAGAGACAGGCACACCATGAAGATGAACTACCTCTCGAATGTAGATATAGGCCAACCCCTCGGTGCTGAAAGAACACTGAACATGGAGGAAGTGTGTTGAGTTGGTCAATCGACCAACGATGACCCAAATGCTGACAACACCACTAGAAGTGCACGACAAACATCCCATAAAGCCCATAGTGATGCGATCACACATCCATTCCAAAATTGGTAATCTCTGAAACTCACCACCAGGTCTCAAATGCTTAGCCTTCACCTGCTGTCAACTTAGGCAACATGACACATAGTGTGTAGTATCTCTCCTCATGCCGCTCCACCAGTTATGTTGCCTCAGATCACGATACATCTTTGTGATGACTAGATGGATAGGGTATTTAGAATCATGGGCCTCACGAAGTATCCACTGGATCAAACTCCCAACTCTCAGAGCATATATAGGGCCTGCAAACCTCAAAACCCTATCTAAATCTAAGGTAGCCTGACCGGCATCACCTGCTATCATGTGAACTCAAAGTGGCACCAAAACCTTATCCTTAAACTGACAACTACAGATTTAGTCAAGCAGGAAGACTAAACTCCCACATAGGCTAAGACATGTCGAGAATCTGTGACATCCAATCAAATTATCTTATTAGCTAAGGACTGAATGTCTAAAGCTAAAGCTCACTCCATAGTAGAAAGGAAGGCTAGACTATCCATACTCACCACCTTGCGGCTTAAGGCGTCTACGTACTACCACATTCTCCTTGTATAGATGATAGAGAATAGAGTGGTCATAGTCCTTCATAAGCATAATCCAATGATGCTGCCTCAAGTTAAAGTCCCTCTGTCTCATAATATACTAAAGACTCATGTGATCACTGTATATCTAAAAAAAAACTCCATACATGTAGTGCCTTAAGATCATAAGTACAAAAACTATTGTCGCAAACTCCAGGTCATGAGTTGGGTAGTTATGTTGATGTACCTTAAGCTGCTTCGATGCATAAGTAATAACCCAGCCCCACTACATAGAAACACAACCCAAACCAATGATGGATGCATCACAATATACCGTAAAGCCCTCGCCCTCAACTTGAAGAGTCAATATGGGAGCAGTAGTCAACAACTACTTGAGCTTCAAAAATCTCAACTCATACTCCTCAGACCACTCAAAGGGAACATCAAGATGAGTCAACCAGGTCAGAGGTGCTGCATTAGTGGAGAAGCCCTCCACAAATCATCTGTACTAGTTCGCTAATCCGATGAAGTTTCAAATGTGAGTAACTGAAGTGGGCCTAGCCCAATCACAAATAGCCTCAATCTTTGCCGGATCTACCATAATTCCATCCTTGGAAATGACTTGCCCTAAGAATGCTACAGACTCAAGAAAGAATTGGCACTTTGAGAACTTGGCATAAGACTGATGATCTCAATAAGTCTGGAGCATAATCGTCATATGCTACTCATGATCACTCCTGCTCCACGAGTATACGAGAATGTCATCTATGAGTACAGTGACAAACGAATCAAGATACGAACTAAGCACTCACACCATCAAGTCCATAATGGTGGAAGTGGCATTAGTCAACCCGAAAGATATCACCAGGAACTCGTAGTTGCCATATCAAGTCCTAATTATGGTCTTAAGGTTGTCCACTTCCCTAATCCTTAGCTGATGGTAACTGGACATTAGATCAATCTTCAAAAACACTGTGGCACCCTAAAGCTGCTCAAATAGATCATCAATCCTAAGCATTGTTTAATGGTTCTTCACAGTCACCTTATTCAGCTACCTATAATCAATACAAATGTGCATCGTACCATTCTTCTTCTACACAAAGACAATGGGAGCATCCTAAGGCAATAAACTAGGCCAGATGAATCCCTTACCCATGAGATTCTGAAGCTAAATATTGAGCTCCTTGAGCTCTGTGGGAGGAATTCCATATGGCGGAATAGAAATAGGGCGAGTACCCAGGTCAAGCTCAATAAGGAAATAAATATCACGCTCTGGGGTAGGCCAGGTAGGTCAGTAGAAAACACATCTACGAAGTCACGGAAAACTTGAACAGACTCAAATGAAGGGACCTCCCTACTCACATCACGCACATATGCCAAATAAGATAAGTACCTGCTAGCCACTAGTCGCCAAGCATGAACGAAAGAGATAACCCCCACAAGTGTGCTACTAAAGGAGACCTACCATACCACCGGGGGAATACCAGGCATGGCTAAGGTAACGGTCTTAGTGAAGCAATCTAAGACCACACGACAGGGGGGATAACCTGTTCATGTCCATAATCATGTCGAAATCTAGCATATCAAGCAGTATAAGGTCAACCTGGATGTCACACCCCTAGATAGTAACTAAGCAATATCGAAACACCTGATACCTTACTAAAGACTCACCCACGGGGGTCTACAGACGCAATGGCGCTGCCATAAGATCAGATCTCATACCTATACGAGAAGCATAATAAACAGACACATAAGAAAAAGTAGAGCCAACATAAAATAAAGTCAAGGTTGGTTGCTGGCATAAAAGAATCATACATGTGATGATGTCATCCGATGTCTCAGCCTCAACCCTCACTAGACCTGTATAGAAAAGGCTCTGTCCATCACTTCCCTTGCAATCTATCCTACCACCTAACCATCATCCTCAGGGACCATCCTGAATACCCTATTGTCCACCATGGCGGTCCTAACCCTGGCCTCGACCCCTAGCTTAAGGTACTACTGGCAGAGGCTGGTATAGCTTATGCAGCTGGTAGGGATGATTGTGGAGCGGGAGCAATTTGCCTATGAAATGGGTAGTATTTGGCCCAATGACTCAACTCTCCACAATCAAAGCAACCCGGAGATGATCGACTCCGAGAAGAATGGCCACCACGGCATAGAGCATAAGACCGAGACCCATGACTCTAACTGGAGCCAACCTTATCCTGACTATACCGATCTCCCTTAAAAGTCTTCAATGATGCATGGACATGCCAACTAGGCTTGGTGTACTGAAACCACTATAGGGTTGTATCATAAGTGTCTCTAGACCTTTATAGGACCCACTCTAGCTTTCCTGATATATAACTCTTTTGTCATTGCCCTCTTGGGACTCATAATGGAGTTGCTACATAGTGAAGGTGTTGTCAATAACATCTAGAAATGAACGACCCACAGAGACCATAGATATAGTCTCAATCCGTAGCTGAAGCCTCAACTAATAAATAAAGCATCAAACTCTCTCATCCTTAGTTAGTAGAATCGTAGTGGCATGGCGGGAGAGCTCGTGGAAACTAGCCTCATAATTTGACACTGTCATAGAGCCTTTCTCCAACCTGGAGAAATGATCCCGAAGGTGATCTCTAAAACTGCGAAGGATGAACCTTGCAAAGAAGGCCTCAGAAAACTCAGTCTAAGTGACCAGAGGAGACCCAACTTGTCTTGTCTCTATGAAGGTACGTCAGCACATCTTGCCTGGCCCATCTAACTGATAAGCAGTGAAGTTGGCACCTCTCGACTCGAAAAGTCTCAAAGTATAAATCCACTCTCGGTAAGTAGTCAGTAACTCATGGGCATCCTAACCCACAGCCCTAGAAAACCTCAGAGGTGAAAGAATATGGAACACGTCAAGCATCTTCTGCTCCTATAGCAGGATAACTCTTGCGGAAATCACGTACTAGGCACCCCTAAGTGGTACTTGAGCATGAGGTGCCTTTGCTGCATGATGATCCTGCTGACCTGGTGTTGGTGGAGCTGTGGCTGCAGCTGGCGCTTATTGTATGCCTCTAAGCACTGTCAGAAGCTAAGTAATGGCTACATTAAGATTTGGAGACATAGCTAATCCAGGTGGTGGCTGGGTTGGCCCCTGGCCCACCAAGCTGATGTGAAACTCGAGTTGCTGGAAGGTCCATTTGTGACTTTGGGCCCCTCTCTCTATCTGGGAGTGGTGCTGCACCCTTATCTAGTAAGGGAGGTCAACGCCTACCCCAAGCCGCCATATAGCACCTACGAGCCATCCTATAAAAATTGTGAAACAATTGAGATTTCAAGAAACCAATAGCACACACGCTGCACGAACATGATATCAAAGAGGAAAATTTCTAAAGACACCTTGTAGCCTCCCAATGATAGGATACGAATGTCTTAGCAAAGATCCATAGGACTCTACTATATAATAGCTCTATCCAAGTCAGGTGCTTTGATACCAACTTGTCATGACTCGATCTCTCGAGTCATGATGGCACCTACTATGACCCACTAGTTGGTAAGCCAACCTGTATCTAGAACTATAAGTAATGAGTATAAGGGTAGAATTAAATTGAATTAATACTAGATGATAAGATCTGACAGAAGCAGAAGAAAGAAAAAATATAAATACAAAAGAATCCCTCAAGAGCCAGAAAGTCACAAGTATAGAGTTTTCTAAAGTGATAGTACAAGTCAAAAAGTGGACCACAACCAAGTTATCACAAAAACAAAATACTAGATAAACATTTATGTAGAAGGAGACAGGCTGATGTAGGGCGCCAAGTGCTCACCCATGTCTCTGATCCCAAAAGCTTTTGAGGATGGCACAAACAGTCACTGTCGGTAGTTGGTACTAGGACATACATCACAAAATGATGCAAAGTGTAGCATGAGTACCAAATCAAAGGTACTCAGTAATCATCATAAGCCGACTGAGCAAGAAGGGTAAAGACAATAAGAAAAGATACAATCTAGTCACAAATAGAGGTAAAAAAAGATATGAAATAAACCACACGAGCATACCGAAAGTAAATATAAGTACAACTAACAAAAATTATCTGAACCCTATAAGCCCATATGGTAGACTCGTGCGCAAGCTTAAATAAAAACCGAACATACCTCCATAATTACAAAAGGTACACATAATATGTAATTCTAATAAAAGAAGAGTATGACAAAGAGAAAGCCAGGCTCCTAACCAAAGTAACCATCATAACCAGTCAACTCCCAGCCCTGCTAGCAAGAGTGTCAATCAATCTAGGCTGGCCAGCTAGTCAGTCCGCTCCCATCCCAGCTAGCAACAGTTACCTAGAGGTGTGTCAACTCAGAAAAGGATTACATATATTAAGGCCACTAAGCTAGCCAGTCTATTCAGAGGGGTTTAAGCCGCCCACCGAGTAAGAGTGACCCTGGGTGTGTCGACTCCAAAGCGGATCTCAAATATAAGTGCCAAGTAACCGTGGAATGATGTCCACCCACAAAGAATCAATAAAAGGCTCCAAGCCTAAAACAATCAAATCCATATCGCCATGAAAGCACAAAACCTCTTGTAATGCATTGGAGACAAAGAAATAGGGGAGAGAGAACACAAAATCTAGCAAGCTATGAATCCACCATAACTAAGGCTCATTCTATCAGACTCAAGTTTGCTATTCTAGTCTACAAGAATCTAGTCTCTCTAAAACAATGTCGGAGACAAAACAAGCTACAAGGATCACAAGTCTAAGTTAACACTAGTCTAAATCTAAACTACGGATGAACATGTTCATTACCAAAATAACAATGCAATTAATACAAAACAACATGCAACAACACATATAAACCCCAACTAGCATGGTACTAATCCCAAAACTGTGCCGATAAATCCTAAAACATGGTATATAAGAAGAGAAATAAGAATTACTAGGTACCAGCCCCCAACTCACTCTAGTCAACATGCATTTACGCATTCAAGTTCAATCTAAATAGAAAGGAAGTCATAGCCCACCTTAAGGCATACTACACATGCACTAAATCACAAGGCCAGAGCTTTTTTTTTTCAAACAGCCTCCTAACGCTGCCATGCTATCAAAAATAGGATCACAATATTAGTATATCATTTAGATAGAAAAAACACATAGAACGGAAATAGACCAATTTCGGAGCCAAATAGGAATTGTGGGACCCATGATGGAATTTCCAAAATTGACTCCATCAAGAGGTCCTAATCAATGCCCCAAACATGTGTTCAAAAATAGAATACAATTTGCAGCTCAAAACAGCCACAAAAAACACATGCAACAAAGACCACAATTAAGCTCAATTAAAGACTAGGACTCACGCTTCAATCGATAATTCACCTCAAACAGAGGTTGTCCAACAATTTTCGATCACTACCTAATGTAGGCTCGATAATTTTGGACACGGGGACTTCGAATCACTCAAATTGAGTGAGAAATTTCCTACAGAACTTTACAATTAAAGTTCAATCGCGACTCATCTTACTTAAAGACCATTCTAATCTCCTCTTCGTGATGTAGAGGGTCCCCCATGTAAAAGAACCTCACGAATGTGGTGAGGGCCCTACGATTTCATCCATGAGAGAGCTGAGCCTCTACGAACATGGTATGGAATCCCATGAACACAGACTGGTCCCCATGATCACGGCCACCTGGTTGCTCGACCTCCACTAGCTCAAAGGCCATTAGGCCTGCACCAACTGATACACATTAGCTGGTTTATAGCTAGTTGAAAATCTTTGACGGGGCATTCCAAATTTGATCAGAGACCGGTGCATGAAAATGAGATATGAAACCCTACCAAATTTTATATTTCTGACTCAACGAAGAAGTAAAATCCCCATACGAGGTCATCTCGACAAAAATTATGTCCCACCCCTAAACACTATTTTAAGCCAAAATCTATAAGGAGGCTCAAAATTCACTCGAAAGCCTTGAGATCTGAATGAAGGATCATTCAAGACCAAATAATATTTTTCAGAGCTAATCGTGTTGACAGAATTCTCATCCGATCTCATTTACTTAGAATGTTGACTAAAGTCAAACATGGGCCTTAATTTGGAAGTTAACATGCCTAATAGCATATAATTGCATTGAAAACCTCAGGAGTCGTACCGACCATGTCACTAACATAAAATTACTCTTTTAGAGTTGATGGAATCGTAAGAATTGTGTATTGAGGCTATCTTCTTGAAATTTTGATCAAAATTGACCTTTCGAGGTTCAAAATCTCCAAAAGACTAAAATTCGCTAAAAAATAAAATGAATGACTAGGTGACCAAACTCTCAGTCTCAGTAAGTCATAAATAACTTGGGATCACTATAGGGACACTCTAAATGATAAACAAAGGGGTTAAATACAGAAATGACCTGGAGGGTCATTTCACTATAGAACATATTAAGTTAATTAGAGAAAGACTGCTTACAACTAAGAGCCATACAAAATCATACACGGATGTTAAGCAGTGAGACTTAGAGTTTGATGTTGATGATTGGGTCTTTCTAGAAGTTTCTCCTATGAAGGGGGTTATGAGATTTGACAAAAAGAACAAGTTGAGCCATAGGTACATTAGGTCTTATCTCATCTTGTAACTGATCGGATGAGTTGCCAATGACCTAGAGTTACCTCTAGAGTTAGAGGCACTACACCCAGTTTATCATGTTTCTATACTACGAAATCTAACATGTATAGTGCTAACAATAGGTGTTCAAATTTCAGAAGAGTTATCTTTTAAAGAAGTCGATGTTTCCGTATTAGATCCCCAAATTAAAAGATTGTTAAATTAAGATATAGCTTCTGTAAAAAGAGTTGTGGTGGAGCCGCAATGTTGAGGAGCTGACGTGGAAAGCTGAAGAGGACATGAAATCTAAATATCCCCATATATTTGTTCCTTCAGATGAATAGACCAATATTTGAGTATATGAGGCATGTTACTTATGAGCTATATGAGTTCTTTTATTTTTTCCTATGATGCCCCAAGTATTCTCATCATTTAAGGATGAATGTCCCTAAGGGGGGAAGGATGTTACACCTCAGCCCATGTGAACATTGGATCTAACTCATATTATTGGAATGAGACTAAGAAATCTTAACATAAAAGGAAGAATGTTTTATGAGTTATTTAAATTGCAAAAAGTTCATATGTTAACTTTTACAGTAATGAAAGTTGTGAAATAAAAGTTGGCAAAGGTTATTGTAAATGCCGTTAAGGAATTCTTTGAAATTTTGGGTCAAATATCTCTACAAGTTTAATCTAATATATAGAAGTTAGAATGACCATGACCTATCAAATCAAAGGTATATGAGTCTAGTTTCCAACACATAAAACTGTTCATCCATATGGCTTCAGAATAGAGAGATATTCACAATTTCATAACACTGCATAAGCAGACACCTCAAAGTGGGTCCCCCTAGTTCCTACGTCGGTCGTTTTTATAAAAAATACACTTCTTCATATTTTTTCATTCAGAACAGCTGAAAACCTAGAAAATTCATAGACCCACATTCCAAATACTCCTTGGATGCTTAGATTCTCAACTCGGAAGTTTAATTGTAGTTGTTCTACGTCATGAGCTCATCATCGTGGTGTAGTTTTCTCGTCGATCTAGGCTCTGTTTGTTTTTGCTGCAAGGAGGCAGAATCTTAAGCTTATTATTTCAAGAATCTTGGTTGAAGTAATCTTATTTTTTTCAACTCTCCTTCATAATTCCATATCCTAGTATCATTTTATTGATATTTGAGACATATGGTGGTGTTTTTGATATTGTGGCTGTAGGAAGCCCCTTTGTCTTATTTAGTTTGGCTAATATTGTTGTGTATTGATGGTGTTAAGGTACTGGAGGTACTAGGGGTTGGTGTGATTCTTATTTAAGTCGCGCACATTGGTTTTTGGATTGAATGGCATGAAGTACGCCTAGTTATGTTGCCATGGGAGCTTGACTCTCCTTTTAGATATTGTTTGAATGCCTTCTATGGATTTAGCTGCTGGTTATTGTTGTTACTGGCCTTATTTTATATTTTTGACTTTGCTGGTCACGAATGTGGCATTAGTGACTTATTATTTACTTATGGTTCGTTCTTACATCCATGTTGATTTTCACGTTGTTGCATTACTTTTGTTGGCCAAGCTTTATAGAGACACCTTTTGGGGTTTTGTTGAAGGTATGTGAAGACTATTATTTCTCTTGTATCATGATCCTAATGAGCTAAGATTGTTATGGCCGATGTATTGTTATTATTTAACTTGTAGCATACTGATTGATTGTTATATCATGCCTAAGGGCTGTTATATCATGCCTAAGGGCTAGCTATTTAGCAACTGTTTGTGCTCGTTATGACTTAGAGTGATTGTGTGTTATTTGTACCTACAAGGCTTATGAGGACCAGGTCAGGTTATTGCTTGTTATGTGCTTATATTTTCTTGTTATGGGGAGATAAGGTATTATAAATGTGTTTCTCCCTGCCCTTTTCATTAAGTACTTATACTTCAGTTTCAACTTTTAGTTTACCTTACATTCTTGGTACATTATTTTGTACTGATGCCCCTTGACGGTGGTGGTGCATTCTTGACTGCACATCCAGAGCAACGACAAGATAGACATGCCAGTAGCACAACCGCATATGCAGCTGATTGGTTGACTTTTTTCGTCTAGGGGTTGATGTAGAATCCCAGAGGCTTGATTGTTTTTCTTTTTATAGTTTTTTGGGTAGGTCGAGGCCCCGTCTCATCCAATTGTTATATTCATAGAGTCTTGCAGACTAGAGTGTTGGGTTGTATAGCCACATTATTGGCCATATTGGCCTTGCTTTCTGGTTGTCTAATGTTTGATAGTTGTTTGACATATTGTTTAGATACATACCAGTTTTTAGCTTTTGTGTAAAATCATGGTGGCTTTGATGATCCACATAGCATTTTTTCTTTCCTTGGTACCATGGTGGCCTCGACGGCCCAAATAGGGTAGCATGCTATTAGTTATTGTTTTATATCAACTAGTTAGAGTAGTTGTTTTCTTTGTAGAGGTTTTTATAGAGGCCTTGCCAGCCGAGGGGTTATTTTTGTGCAGATATTCTTGTTTGTTTTCTTGATTGTGTGTGGCTTCCATGCGCCATTAGCAAGTGGTTCAGCATGGTCGGCTCAAGCTTAAGTTTTTGCATTAGGTTCTAGCTGCGTCCTTTGAGTTAGGGTTGTTACAATTTCCACTTGCACAATATGTCGATTTTGTAGCTGAGATATGAGGATCAACCTACTATGAATGAGGCGATACAATAGCTACACCATGATTATCCACTATTTGCTAGTGCCCAGTGATTATCCTGCATTGACCTACATTTTTAGGAGACATTAGATGATGATATCCTTACAGAGAAGGACTTGATACAAGAGGGCTCTACTACTTCTAATAGAGAGGATTAGAATGACTCCGACATAGAGTATGAGTAGAATAGGGAGTTATTTCTTCTCTTTCCACTCTTTTTGTTTTGTCTTGATTTCAGCATTTCCAATGATATAAGTGTGGGGTATAGGAAATATTATATATTTCCCATTGTATTGCATTTTCCTATATGTCCTAGGGTTTATTCCTCTCTCATTTCCATGCGTCGTTCTCATTATCGAGTTGTATTATTGGACTTAATGTTGTGATGATGTGAGTACTGTTAAAGAATTGTTTTGTAACTAACATATTTGTCGGATTTTTTTATTAGACATTTTTTTTTGTTAAATCCTGATATTCCTCTCTATTATTTTTTTTATTTTGGATTCCTTGGCTTTTATTTTTGACACTTTTCTTGAGGATAGTACCTTTAAATTGACTAGGATTTTATTTGTAGATTTTCAGGATTAGCTCAGTCCTCTAAAGTTGTAGAAATTTTAGAGTAATAAAGTCCATCACTAGTAGTAAGGTTCTCTAAATAAAGAATTCTAGTAAATTTCATGGGAGTTTATTCTTTAGAAAAGCATAAGAATATAAAAGTACCTAAGTGTAGACTCATACACTATCTAGGATAAGACTCTAAAAACAAAGATAGGGCTTAATAATTCATATCATGCAATGTGTTATTTGTAAAGATTAGAGTCTCAGGTAACTAAGCTCGAAACTGTTAATGTGTCATGTATGGTGAGAATTTGTGTATTCATTCATGTTAAGACATTTAGAACTTGCTTTGTGTATATTAAAAGTTGAACTTTGTGTTTGAATGTATTTGATGTGATCAAGGCATTTCTTGTTAAACTACATTATTTTACTATATTATGATACCAACTCATACATTCTCCCTAGTTAATCATTTTTTAGCATATAGGCCTATTTTTGGTAGTTGTATTATGTAGCCTAATTATCCGTTATTGATTTGACTCATATTTTTATCCAAAAAGGTCTTTAATGCAATGAGTCGAAACACATAGAGATTGTAAGGTAGATGAGAAAGAAAGAGGTGAATAAACTTAGAGAAATAACGTTAACTATATGGTAAAATGGAGATCAAAAATAGTGGTCGAGTTAAGAAAATATCTATGCTTGGTGGAAACAAAGGATGAGAGAAAAATGAATAACTTTTTCTATATGACTTGACTAAAAAAGGTTAGGAGTGCGACAGAAAGCAAAGAAAGCGAAATGCATCCTTGTAGTAACTAAGTGGTGGCGATGAAAAAAAGCGTGAAATATCATAAGGATATTGAAAGAAAAGGGAAAAATGTGATAGAATGTTGAAAGTGAGGTGTAATAAGAAAAGAAGAACTAAATTGATTTTGTTAGTGTCTTAAAGTGTGTTGGTAAGGGTAGTCACTATTTTAACTAAATAATTCCAACTCGCCCCTTAGATGATAATACAACCTAGAAAAGTCCTCGTGATCTTATAGACTAATGATTTAATTGACATAGTAATACACTATTGAAAAGCTTATGATATGCCTCATTATATCATGAATTTCTTCGTCAGAGTGAGAGTCATGATATACTCATGCCCTATTGATGTTATACATATTCTAAGTGGAAAATGGAAAATTCTTTGATTGGGAGTGCACTTAATCATTAGAACTAGTTAACTTTATAAATTTGGTAGTTGCATAGTAGTTATGATGTTTGGAGGAGGAGTATTATGATTGAAAGTTGTGCTTGATGGAGTAAACTACATATCATGATTAAAGCGTCTATGTGAACAAGAGTTGTGAGTAACTTTGTATAACTAGCTATAATATGATATTGGGTTTATAGAGGATAGGATGATCTGTTCGAGACGAAAAAAAGCTTTAAGTGTGTGGTGGTGATCTAGGGTGTATTTTCGTATTGAAACACCATATTTTACCTGTGTTTTAGCTATGTTTTGAGTATAATTTGTGAATATACTTGTGTTTATTGATTATATGTCATGGGAAGGAAGACATTATGCTTTTAATTGTCAGTTAATATCTTGCCAAAAGGCTAGGAAAATAATTTATAAGAGTTGAATTTATCATCTTTTTAGGGTTAGGGATATGGATTCTTAATGTAACGACCCAAAGAATCCCCTAGGTGTAACATGGTGTATAGGACCCCAAGAGGCCCTATACAAGCCACTTAGCATACATCATAAAATATAATAGAAGTAAAGAGTTCAAAAACATAGTTTCATATCATAAATGAGTTTGACAAAGCGAAATTCTAATCATAAGTGTCAACAAGCCATCCATTACATCATAAGGAAATTGATTGGAACGTAACCCAAACATCACATACAAGTCTAAAAACTATTGAAAGACATGACCCGGTAAATGATCTTGGTCCTCGGAACATGAGGACTCACAAAACTCTTGACATCCAGAAGAATCACCTAGCCACGAGAGTCAGAAGTAGGAGCATCGGACCCTGCATTAGTGAAACATTGTAGGTACATGTAAGCATTAGTACATGGAATGTACTAAGTATGGAGCAATATGCATAAAATAGGCATGGTAGCATGAATGGCTTAAAACATATAGGACATGATCAATATTTGAACATTTAAAAGGCTAAAGAAGCAATGACATGTAAATCATGAAATATAGTCAATGCATTTAAAATTAGAGACATAAGGAAAGCTTTGAGGAAACATAGTCATTTTGTAGGCTATTAACTTTAACGGACAATAAGACCATGAGAGCAATATCATGGAATCTTATATATACCTCATTACAAAAGAAGTAGAATCTACTTTCCAATGTAGACTCTGTACATATCATCTTTTGCTTAAGTAGATCCACTAACTAGGTCATTTAAGACAATCATGCAGGGTACGTAGTTTGGAACTAGAGATTGCTACTAAAGACTATCCTATTTGAGCCTCCACCTCAAAGCCCACTCGGTGCTAAGTCTAAATCCAACGGAATAGATAAAAGTGAAATATCATTATAACATAGGAAGAGAAATGATCAATACCGATCCACATTTTATAGATTAAAACATAAAATAGATCCTTAAACACAATTCAACATGGATGAGAAAACCTTTCACCAATGTCAATCCATATGTGAGAAATAACTTTCACAATCATGATCATAATAGTAAGTGAGAAATCCTTTCACAATAGCATTTATACTTTTTTTCAAAGCATATTTACAATAATTTCATAAAATCCATATCTTCATAAATTCATAGTTCGTAGGTTCATGGGTTCATCATAGGTTCATGGTTGAAAAATCATAATTTAGGCATGGGTCAATATAATTTCAACTAACTATAATGTATTAACATTAAATCATGCATTAGAAGACTTAATCAACACTAATAGATCATAATTGAATGAATCCCACAAAGATTGAATTGAAACCCTAACTTGATCAAGTGAAATTGAATTGAGAAATTAGAAACCTTGGGGACCCCATGGAAGAAAGAACTACATGGTGAATACCCACATACCTTGCTACTCAAAGCCCAAATGAATGGTAAAATTGAAGACTTGAATGGAACCCTATCTCTTCTTCTTCTTCCTTGGGTTTAGAGGAAATTGGAAGTGAATTTGGTTAGGTTTTGGGGAATTAGGAGAATGGGTTTGAAGTGGGTAATTTTAGGACTTAATTTTTATATAGGGCTTAGGGTAGAAGTTAAAACGACAGAGTATTGTTTTGAAACAACTAGGGAAAAGACCCAAAAGTCTTTTAAAATAACTATCGAAGCTCTTCTACGGTTTGGACCTACTTTCTATAAACCTTACTGGTCACCATAGAAAAGTTTAGAAACCTTTTATTTTAACCAACTTATGACGGGACCTGTCTTCGGCTCGTAGGTCTTCCTATGACAAGTAGACATCAACCATATAAACCAATCTGGACCCTAAAAGTTTCACTTAATCACGGACTTACCTACAAGATCTATCTACCACACGTACAAGGATTGAGGGCCATCCTGGTGAGCTGTAAGAATATACTGGGACTTGATTTTTAAAAAAAGATTTTCTTCCCTTTCTGTGAGACTGGTTTATGGCTTGTAGAAGGACCTACGAACCGTAGAATGGTCTCGTAGACCTGAACCTAGTGCTGTAATTTTATGCAGTCCTTATCCTTTTGAACTCCAAAGTGTTACATTATCTCCCCCTTGGGAACATTCATCCTCGAATGGAACTCAAGGCAATACAAGAAGAGTAGGGGAAGAAATTTAACAGCCAAACATGAATGCAACTTTATCAAGATGTACATAATCAGGGAGGAACATCGAATACAAGCTATAACATTTCATAAGCTCAAATGCATATAATCACAGGGCAATCAATCAAGTTATATCAAAATCTCAAAAATAAAATGCACATGAGCATGCATGCATGAGGAAATATGAGAAGGATGAAGACACATAAAACCAAAAAGGATGAACCAAGAGGATTAGATACCTCAAGCTAGGGTAGGATCGGAGGGAAAGAGATATGGATAACGGGAGATAATATCGACCTCGGCTTCCGAAGTAGCAACCTCAACCCTTTGATTCCTCCACAACACCTTTATGGATGCAACTTCCTTATTCCTCAACTTTTTAATTTGCCGGTTCAAAATCTAAACTAGAATTTCTTCATAAGAAAGGCTCTCCTTTATACCAAGACTCTCCAAAGGTACAATAGATGTCGGATCACCAACACATTTCTTCAACAAGGAGACATGGAAAACTGGATTCACCGATGCTAAGTCATTAGGGAAATCAATTCCATAAGCAACTTTTCCAATATGCCTCAAAATCTTATACGGGCCCACATAACGGGGACTAAGCATTCCTTTCTTTCTAAGTATCATTACACCCTTCACGGGTGAAATTTTCAAGTAGACCCAATCATCAACATCAAATTCTAGATCTCTTCTTTTAATATCGGCATAGGACTTTTGTTGACTTTGAGCCATTTTCAACCTTTCTCTAATAAGTCAAACTTTCTCAATAGCTTCATGTACCAACCTGGGACCTTTCAAAGCAACCTCAAGGACTTCAAACAACCCTATAGGAGACCTATACCTCCTACCATAAAGAGCCTCAAATGGAGCCATACTAATTCTTGAATGATAGCTATTATTATAAGCAAATTCAATCAAAGACAAATGATCATCCCAATTACCCTTGAAGTCAATCAGACAAGCTCTCAATATATCTTCCAAAGTTTGGATAGTACGCTCCGCTTGCCCATCGATTTAAGGATGAAATGATGTACTAAGCTTGACACGATTACCAACACCTTTCTTGAAGACTTCAAAAATTGAGAAGTACATTGTGTACCATGATCGGAGATAATGGATAGAGGCACTCCATGCAACCTAACCATCTCCCTAAGATATTACTTAGCAAAGTTTTCTGCCGAATAAGAACCCTTGACAAGAATAAAATGACCAGACTTCGTCATACAATCTACAATAACCCAAATCGAGCCATGTTGCCAGTGGGTACGGGGTAAACAAACAATAAAGTCCATATTAAAAAATCTTTCCACTTCCTAGTAGCTATACTAATAACTTGGGACAAACCTCCCAGCTTTTGGTGCTCAACTTTAACTTGTGGACAGTTAGGACATTTAGCCATAAATTTCACAATATCCTTCTTCATCCCATTCCACCAATAGACCTCTCACAAGTCACGGTACATCTTGGGGGTTCGCGGGTGAATGGAATATCGAGAACTATGGGCTTGCGATAAAATTTTCTCTCTCAAATCATTAACATTGGGAACACACAAATGACCTTGATACTAAAGTACACCATCTCCCCTAGGCAAAAGCCTCAATAGACTTTTTACTCACCGCTTCCTTCAAGTCGACCAAAATTGGATCAAGTCCTTGCTTGGCTTTCACATCCAACACAAAAGATGATTCTGAACCATTGTGAACAATAACACCACCTTCATTAGAATCAACCAACCAAAAGTTCAATTGGGTCAACCTATGCACATCACGATCCAACTCCTTCTTATCATCTTCAACATGTGCAAGACCACCCATTTGTAGTCGACTAAGAGCATCCGCCGCCACATTCGCCTTGCTGGGGTGATAGACGACACCCATATTATAATCCTTTAGCAACTCAAGCCACCTCCTTTGGTGAAGATTTAGGTCTTTTTGGTTGAACACATATTGTAAACTTTTGTGGTTGGTAAAAATATCAGCATGAACACCATACAAATAATGCCTCCAAATCTTTAAGGCAAAAACAACCGCCGCTAGTTCCAAGTCATGGGTAGGATAGTTCTTTTCAAGAATCTTAAGTTGCCTTAAAGCGTAAGAAATAACCTTCTCGTTTTGCATAAGAACACACCTTAGTCCAATCCTGGAAGTGTCACCATAAACAACAAACCAATCAGACCCTTATGATAAAGTCAACACCAGAGCGGAGGTAAGTCTATCTTTCAATTCTTGGAAACTCTTCTCACACGCTTCCGACCATAAGAACTTAAATATATTTTGGGTCAATGCCATTAATTGAGAGGAAATCAAAGAAAATTCTTCCATGAATATTCTATAATAACAAGCCAAACCCAAGAAAATTCGAATGTCCGATGGACATAGAGGTCTAGGCCAACTCTCAGCCACTTCGGTCTTCTTAGGATCTATCTCAATACCCTTATCATAAACAATGTGACCAAGAAAATCCATAGATCTCAACAAAAACTCGCATTTACTAAACTTTGTAAATAGTTATTGGTCCTTGAGGACTTGCAATACAATCTTCAAATGATCGGCATGCTCATCCTCAATCCTTGAGTAAATCATGATTTCATCAATAAACACAATCACAAATATATCAAGGTATTGTCTAAAAACTCTATTCATTAAGTCCATGAATGCGGCCAAAGCATTAGTGAAACCAAGCGACATCACTAAAAACTAATAATGACCACACAGAGTTCAAAAAGCAATCTTCGGAATATCATCTTCCTTCACCCTCAATTGGTGATAACCCGACCGGAGGTCAATCTTAGAGAAGTAACTCGCACCTTGGAGTTGATAAAAAAAATCATCTATCCTTGGAAGAGGGTAATTATTCTTAATGGTAACCTTGTTCAATTGCCGATAGTCAATACACATACAAAGTGAACCATCTTTCTTACAAACAAAAAATGCTTAAGCACCCCATGGAGAGATACTCGGTCAGATGAAACCCTTATCCAACAAATCCTTCAATTGCTCTTTCAATTCCTTAAGTTCTACCGAAGCCATACGGTAAGGAGGAATAGAGATAGGTTGCTTATCTGGAAGAAGACCAATTTCAAAGTCTATTTCCCTTCCGGGAGGAACACCGAGTAAATCATGGGGAAATACTTCGGGAAACTTATTTACAACGAGGACGGACTCAAGAGTAAGGACTTCAAAATCTATATCCCTAACCTGAATGAGATTATACATTCAAACCTTAGAAATCATTCTTTTGGCTTTAAGATAAGAAACAAACTGACCCTTAGGCATATAATTTCCCCTTTTCTACTCCAGGACGGACTCATTTGGAAATTGAAACTTGACCACTCAGGTTCTACAATCAATAGAAGCATAACAAGAATGGATCCAATCAATACCAAGAATAATATCGAAGTCCAACATATTAAACTCTACAAGATAAACATGAGTGACTCTATGGGATTAAGAGACGGGACAACTTCTATAGACTCTTTTAGCCATAATAGATTCACCAATAGGAGTGGAGACAGAAAAGGGGTCAAATAACACATCTTGAGAAACATCAAATATCATAGCCACATATGTCGTAACAAAAGACAAGGTAGCACTGGGATCCAGCAAAGCTTAAACATCAAGATGAAAGAATTTCAACATATCGGTAACGACATCGGGAGAACCCTCTTGATCATGACTAGTTTGAAGTGCATAGAAACAATTTTGCTTTGGAGCACTTGAACCCGAACCACTAGGCGGAGCATGCATAACATCTTTTCCTTTATCTATTCTAGATGGACAATCTCTAAAGTGATGACAACTTTTGCAACAACCAAAACAATTATTCGTTCCCATCAAGTATCTTTTTGGATGACTCTTGCCACACTTTTGCATGCGGGAATCGAAGATCCATTTTAACCACCATTTCATCCTTGAGGTTTAAAGTTAGACACCCTATCTTTGTTGAACTTAGGAGCCCGAACATTGGAGGAACCTTGACCAAAAAACCTTTGTCGGAACCCACAACGACCATGTCAATCAGACCTTGAATGTGAAAAGTAACCATCACTAGTCTTTGCCCTTTTAGCCTCTCTAGACTTTTCCTTTGGCTTCTCCTCTTCAATTTGTTGAGCATTTATCATTAGATGAGAAATGTTCATTTCCTTAATGAGGATGGCGGTATGACACTCCTTAACCACCATTTCGCAAAATCCCAAAACAAACTTGCTCATCTTTGCCCTAGGATTGGCAACCATAGTCGGAGCATACCTAGCCAATTGAGTAAATTTGAACACACACTTATATTTTCATGATGAAGGTTAATGAATTCAAGTACCTTTGCCTCCCTCATCTCAAGGGGAAATAACCTATCAAGAAAAGCAATCTTAAACTTTTCCCAATCAAGAGGACCCACATCAACTGCTCTCTCTTTCTTCCATTGGTTGAATCAAATTTGAGCAACACCCTTAAATTAATAAGCGGCCAATTCTACCTTTTCCACAGGCATCACTCCCATGATCATCAAAACCTTCTATACCTCATCAACAAACTCTTGATGATCTTCCTCAACCTTGGAACCATGAAACTCAAGGGGATTCATCCTGTGAGGTCCCTCACTCTAGTTGATGTTGTACCCAAATTTGGGTTAATGGGGACAACATCCTCCCTTTTGGCTTGAGTCGTCATGCCTTGAGCCAACACTTGATAAGTAGCTCGAAGCTCTACATTAGTCACTTGTTAGGCCAAAGGGTCAGCCATAACTGGAGGAGCTTCTTGAGGAGCTTAAGGGGCTTCTCGTTCAACATTCTCATTCACATTCCTCCTAATGTATGATCTTCAAGGTAACATATCCTAAAAAGCATCGTACAGGATTAGGAGAGACACATATAGAGTTACACACTATCGCACGACTTTTGAATAATGAAAGAAGTGGAGTTTCCTAAACATATTAGAGCCTCTTATTCATAAATGTTGTGCATTTCACACTCATAAACAAGACTCTACTCGACGTGGCTTGTAACACCTTGGATTTGAAAAGAAGAAAGTTGTAGTTTTTTAAAAAATAATTTGGTGCCAGCACTGATGGAGGCCACCTACGAACCGTAGGTCGACTTATGGTCCATAGGTAGGAACCGTAGGTGGCAGGAAAAATGTTTTTAAAATGTTACATTTCAGGATTCCATTGATGTTTCACCGGGACGGCCCGTCATTCCATGAACGAGTCGTAGATAGGTCTCATAGGTCACTCTAAGACTTAGTGAAATTTTGAGGGTTGAAGATGGGATCGACGGTTGGTATATACAGTCCGTAAGTGGACCAACACACCGTACATGGCAACCGTCGTTGGAAGCCCAAAATTTTTAGCTTTTGAATCCCATCGATGGTTGGACAGAATGGTCCGTGATTGGACCTACGGACCGTAGGTCCCAACCTTAGGTCACCATCCGGTAGTAATTTTTTTGGGTCTTTTCTCTAATTAATCTATTCCTAATCTAAGTCGGTTAAGCCCTAATCCTAGGCCCTATATAAGACTTCTAAGATTAATTTTATTCATTCTAAATCACTTCCAAATCCCCTCCAAAGTCTTTCCCCAAATATTTCTCTCTCTAGAAGCTGGAAGAATAAGAAGGAGAATCTAGGGTTTCAAGATCAAGCCTCCTAATCTTCCATTGCAAGTGAGCTTTTGGCATCAAGGTATGATAGCTTTCACCTATGGAGTCCTTTCCTCCATAGGGTTCCTAAATTCTCCAATTGAAATTAGGGTTTTCTTCTATCTGATGGGTTCTTTCCAATTATGATCTAATTGATTGATTTCAGTCATTTTATGCATGAATTGAGTTAAATGCATGTTTTTAAGTTGAAATACCATGAACCCATGTGAAATCCATGATTTCTATACTTTGATCCTATTATAAGGTGTTGAACTATGATCCATGAATTTATGAAAATTATGCATGTTTTATGAAAGCAATGTTTATGACTCAAGTAAGCTTATAGATGAAAGTATCTATATGTTCTATGAAGCTTGGCCACATGACATGAATGATATCTAGATTTTCCATCAATGCTTTTCGGTCTATTTTCTCAAATTAGGTCATGATTAGTATGGTAGCTAGTTATGCCATCAATGATCACAGATCACGTTTTCAAAACTATATCCATTTGTAGTATGTCATTTCTAGCATGAAGTGAATGACTGTGGGCCTTAAAAGCTATTTTGAAAAGATCATGGATGGTGAATGGTGTTCTCACGCATGGTCTAAGGAGCTATCCTAAAGAATGAAGGGATAAGTGGCGATTACCCATGTCTATTAATGATAAGATGAACTATGATTTATGATTAATTCGTGGGAACTATGTCTAGCACCAAGTGGACAAGAGGCGACCACCCATGTCCCATACCTATGTGCCCCCATAGGATGATTGTCTTTGATAGACAATAGCTAGTGGATCCACTTTAGCAAATGATGGTGTGTGTACAGATTCTACCTTGGAAAGTAGATTCCCCTTCTTTCGGTATGAGAGATATACCGGATTCCATGTTATAGCTCAAATGGTCTATGTCGGTTAAGGCTCACTTCCCACAATAATGAACTAAGGTTACTTTCTAAAGGCTTTTTAAACATATGTTACTTCAAGATGATTTCCTTGCATTGACCATGGCTTTTATCTCATATTTCCTGCCACGTCATCCTATGATTTATCTTGGTCATTGTATCTTATTTTTAGCCCTTTTTTTCATTATTTTGTAACCTATGTGTATAGTTATCATACTTGGTACATTCTTGTACTAACGCATACTCTTGCCTACATTTTGTTATAAGTGTAGGATCCGACTTATCTCCATCCATCCGTGGCTAGTCGTTACTTCCGAGAGTTGAAGATTTGGCGAGTCCTCATACATTCGAGGACATAGCCCCATTTACCTTTTATGTCATTTTACTTTTAAGACTTGTATGGGTTATGTCCCAACTTTCCTTCTATTCTTGTATTTGAGACTATGTTTAGACTTCCGTTACTTTGATATAAAATTGTCTTTGAATTTCTTATCTACTATTATCTTGTATGATGCATGCTAAGTGGCTTGTATAGGGCCTTTCGGGCTCTTGTACGCCATGTCACGTCTAGGAGGTACTTTAGGTCGTGACAAACTTGGTATTTAGAGCCCAAGGTTTTAGAAAGGTCCTAGGATGTCTATAAGCCATGTCGAGTAGAGTCTTGTTCATGAGTGTGAAGTACGCCACACTCATAAATGAGAGGCTATAAGATGTTTAGGAAACTGCTCTTCTTTCATCACTTAAAAATCATGCCATAGAGTCTATCTCTAGAAAGATCCTTCTCCTTCATCGCGTTCAATTCTTTTCAGGATATGGCCCCTCGAAGAGCATATGTTAGAAGGAATGTTCGTGAGAATGTGAGGCAAGAGGTTCCTCAAGTACCGGTCAACCTTTTGGCCGAGGAAGTGACTAATGATGAGTTTCGAGCCGCATTTCATGCATTGGCCCAAATTATGATGGCCCAAGCAAATAGAGTGGTTGTGGCTCCCGTGAACCCAAATGTGGGTACGACGGCATCTAAAGTGAGGGACTTCAATAGAATGAATCCTCTGGAGTTTCAAGGTTTGAAGGTTAAGGAAGATCCTCAAGTGTTCATTGATGAGGTATATAAGGTGTTGATGATCATGAGAGTGACGCTGGTGGAGAAGGTGAAATAGGGCGCTTACCAACTTAAAGGTGTTGCTCAAGTTTGGTTTAACCAATGGAAGGAGGAAAGGGCAATAGATGTGGGTCCTCTTGATTAGGAGAAATTTTAGGTTGCTTTACTTGATAGATTCTTTCCCCATGAGATGAGGGAGGCAAAAGTACTTGAGTTTATTAACCTCCGTCAAGGGGATATGAGTGTGAAATAGTACGCTTTGAAATTCATGCAATTGTAAGAGTATGCTCTAACTATGGTTGCCGATCCAAGGGCACAAATGAGTAAATTTGTGTCGGGTGCTTCCGACTTGGTGGTCAAAGAATGCCTAACCACCATGCTTGTTAAGGAGATGGATGTCTCCCATTTGATTGTTCATGCACAACAAATAGAAGAAGAAAAGCTTAAGGAGAAAACTAGGGATTCAAAGAGGGCAAGAAGAAATGATAGTGAATTTTCACATTCGAGGTCCAGTAGAGGAAATCGTTCTCAAGGTAATGGTTCTAGTGAGCAAAGGTGGCCCGAGTGCCGGGATTGTGGAAGAAGACACAAGGGTGGGTGTCTAGCGGGTTCAAATGCATGCTTTGGTTGTGGAAAGATGAATCATAAAATAAGGAATTGCCCTTTGGTTGCTCGGAATGAGGGAGATAAACATCAGCGGGCTTGAGAAGGTCATGAGGGTTCCCTGGATCTGGTAATTGGTAAGTTATGATCTTTTAGCTTGTGGTTATGTATTGTTTGATGTTGGGTGATTTGTTGGCCGTGGTATGACTCCATGTGTGGTTAGTGTGTTTAAGGTCGACTTTGAAATCCTTGTGGAAACTTCTTAAGTGTTTACTTGTAGCAATGGTTCTGTGGTTGTTAAGGCTTTGGTACTATGCTTGGATTGAGGGAGATGGATTCGGAAGGACTAGTGAGGTTTTCTCACAAGGGGGAGATAGTGTGCTTTGTGGTTGAAATACCTGAGTAGAAATGTTGATTTTGGAAGAGTTCCTTGTTATGGTTTGGTATGTAAACGTCAGAGGTGATTTGATGTCTTAGTATCCCTATCTCTTCCTTCTACCTTCGGGTCTAGCTTGAGGCCTTAGCCCCTCATAATTCACTCTTTAGGATTCTTGTGTTTTAGTCATTCCCATGTTTCCTCATGCATGCATGCTCATGAAAATTTGATTTTTCAAAGATATGATTTAGCTTGATTTATTTCTTCATGATTATGTGCATATGAGTATGAGCTGCATATAGACTTTATGAAATGATGCTTTTAACATGCTCTAGCTTGGAGTAGATGTTTCCTCCTCGGATATGTGCATTTATATGATTGCATTCTTGTTGGGTTGTTAGATCTTGTTTCTACCCTCCTTATGATGTCTTGAGTTCCATTCGAGGATGAATGTTCCCAAGGGAGAGATAATGTAACACCTCGGATTTCAAAAGAAGAAAGTTGCATTTTTTTAAAAAAATATGGTGCCACCACTGACGGAGGCCACCTACGAACCGTAGGTCGACTTATGGTCCATAGATGGAAAGCGTAGGTGGCCGGACAAATGTTTTCAAAATGTCAAGTTTCAGGATTCCATTGATGGTCCGCCAGGACGGCCCGTCATTCCATGAACGAGTCGTAGATAGGTCTTGTAGGTCACTCTAAAACTTAGCGAAATTTTGAGGGTTGAAGATGGGATCGACGGCTGGTATGTACGGTCCGAAAGTGGACAAATGGACCGTACATGGAATCTGTCATTGGAAGCCCAAAATTCTAGCTTCTGAATCCCATCGACGGTTGGACAGGACAGACCGTAGGTCACCATCCGGTAGTTATTTTTTTTTAGGTCTTTTTGTCTTTTTCCTAATTAATCTATTCCTAATCTAAGTCGGTTAAGACCTAATGCTAGGCCCTATATAAGACTTCTAAGACTAATTCTATTCATTCTAAATCACTTCCAAATTCCCTCCAAAGTCTTTCCCCAAATATTTCTCTCTCTAGAAGCTTGAAAAAGAAGAAGGAGAATCTAGGGTTTAAAGATTAAGCCTCCTAATCCTCCATTGCTAGTGGGCTTTTGGCATCAAGGTATGATAGCTTTCACCTATGGAGTCCTTTCCTCCATAGGGTTCCTAAATTTTCCAATTTTGTAAAGTTAGATCCTCCACTTGAAATTAGGGTTTTCTTCTATCTCATGGGTTATTTCCAATTATGATCTAATTGATTGATTTAAGTCCTTTTATGTATGAATTGAGTTAATTGCATGTTTTTAAGTTGAATTACCACGAAACCATGTGAAATCCATGATTTCTATACTTTGATCCTATGATAAGGTCTTGCACTATGATCCATGAATTTATGAAAATTATGCATGTTTTATGACAGCAATGTTTATTACTCAAGTAAGCTTATAGATGAAAGTATCTATATGTTCTATGAAGCTTGGCCACATGACATGAATGACATCTAGATTTTCCATCAATGCTTTTCAGGCTATTTTCTCAAATTAGGTCTTGATTAGTATGGTAGCTAGTTATGCCATCAATGATCATAGATCACGTTTTTAAAACTATTTCCATTTGTAGTATGTCATTTCTAGCATGAAGTGAATGACTGTGGGCCTTAAAAGCTATTTTGAAAAGATCATGGATAGTGAAAGGTCTTCTCACGCATGGTCTAAGGAGCTATCCTAAAGAATGAAGGGACAAGTGGCGATTACCCATGTCTATTGATGATAAGATGAACTATCATTTATGATTAATTCGTGGGAACTATGTCTAGCACCAAGTGGACAAGAGGCGACCACCCATGTCCCATACCTATGTGCCCCCATAGGATGATTGTCTTTGATAAACATTAGCTAGTGGATCCACTTTAGCAAATGATGGTGTGTGTACAGATTCTACCTTGGAAAGTAGATTCCCCTTCTTTCGGTATGAGAGATATACCGGATTCCATGTTATAGCTCACATGGTCTATGCCGGTTAAGGCTCACTTCCCACAAAAATGAATTAAGGTTACTTTCTAAAGGCTTTTTAAACATATGTTACTTCAAGATGATTTCCTTGCATTGACCATGGATTTTATCTCATATTTCCTGCCACGTCATCCTATGATTTATCTTGGTCATTGTATCTTATTTTTAGCCCTTTTTTTCATTATTTTGTAACCTATGTGTATAGTTATCATACTTGGTACATTCTTGTACTAACACATACTCTTGCCTACATTTTGTTATAAGTGTAGGGTCCGACTTATCTCCATCCATCCGTGGCTAGTCGTTACTTCCGAGAGTTGAAGATTTGGCGAGTCCTCATACATTCGAGGACATAGCCCCATTTACCTTTTATGTCATTTTACTTTTAAGACTTGTATGGGTTATGTCCCAACTTTCCTTCTATTCTTGTATTTGAGACTATGTTTAGACTTCCGTTACTTTGATATAAAATTGTCTTTGAATTTCTTATCTACTATTATCTTGTATGATGCATGCTAAGTGGCTTGTATATGGCCTTTTGGGGTCTTGTACGCCATGTCACGTCTAGAGGGTACTTTAGTTCGTGACATGGCTTATGAGGCATCCTGTGATCTTTCTAAATCTTGTGCTCTAAATACCAAGTGTTTCACTACCCAAAGTATCCCCTAGGTGTAACATGGCGTATAGGACCCCATGAGTCCCTATACAAGATAATAGAAGTAAAGAGTTCAAAAACATAGTTTTATATCATAAAGAAGTTTGACAAAGCAGAAGTCTTTACATAAGTCTCAATAAGCCATCCAATACATCATAAGGAAAGTGATTGGAACTTAACCCACACATCACGCACAAGTTTGAAAACTATAGAAAGACATGAACATGTAAATGCATCTTGGTCCTCGGAACATGAGGACTCGCCAAACTCTTGAATTCTGGAAGAATCACCGAGCCACGAGAGTGAGAGATAGGAGCGTAGGACGCTACATAAGTAAATCAATGCAGGCACAAGAATGCATTAGTACATGAAATGTAGTAAGTAGTGGGCAATATGCATAAAATAGACATGGTAGCATGAATGGCTTACAACATATAAGACATGATCAATATTTGAACATTTAAAAGCTTAAATAAGCAATGGTGTGTTAATCATGAAATATAGTCAATGCTTTTAAAATAGGAGACATAAGAAATGCTTTGAGGAAACATAGTCATTTTGTGGGATATTAGCTTTAACCGATAATAAGACCATGAGAGCTACATCATGGAATCCAGTGTATCCCTCATATCGAAAGAAAAGGAATCTACTTGCAAAGGTAAACTCCGTACATATCATCTTTTTCTAAAGTGGATCCGCTAGCTAGGTCATTTAAGACAATCTTCTAGGGCATGCTATTTGGGATTAGAGGTTGCTACTTAGGACTACCCTATTTAATCCTACACCTCATAGCCCTCTCGATGCTAAGTCTAAATCCCAATAGAATAGATAAAATTCAAATATCATTATTATATAGAAAAGGCAATGATCAATACCGATCCACACATTTTAGATCAAAACATAGAATAGCATTTTAAACACAATTCAACATGGATGAGAAAACCTTTCACCAATGTGAATCCATATGTGAAAATACCTTTCACAATCATGATTATATTAGTAAGTGAAAAATCCTTTCATAATAGGTTTTTAACTTTCTTTTCAAAGCATCCCCAAATCATTTATAATAATTTCATAAAAACATGCATATCTTCATAAATTCATTGTTTATATGCTCGTGGGTTCATCATAGGTTAATGGTTGAATAATAATAATATTTACATGGGTCATTATAATTTCAACTAAATATCACGTATTAACATTAAATCATGCATTAGAAGACTTAATCAACACTAATAGATCATAATTGAATGAAACCCACAAATATTGAATTGAAACCCTTATTTGATCAAGTGAAATTTAATTAAGAAATTGGAAACCTTGGGGATCCCATGGAGGAAAGGGCTATATGGGTGAATACCTACATACCTTGCTACTCAAAGCTCAAGATGAATGGTGAATTGAAGACTTTAATGGAACCCTAGGTCTTCTTCCTCCTCCTTAGATTGAGAGCAGATTTGGGAGTGAATTTGGGGAATTAGGAAAATAGGTTTGAAGTGGGTAATTTTAGGACTTAAAGCTTTATATAGGTCATAGGGTAGAAGACAAAATGACATAGTATTAGTTTGAAACAACTAGGGAAAAGACCCAAAAGCCCTTTAAAATAACTGTCGAAGCCCTTCTATGGTTATAACCTACGGTCCTTAGGACTTTCAATAGACCGTCCTGGTCAACTCTAGAAAAGTTTCGAAACCTTTTATTTGGACCAACTTTTAATGGAACCTGTTTATGGATCGTAGGTCTTCCTACTGCCCATTGACACCAAACATAGAAACCAATCTTGACCCTCAAAGTTTCACTAAGTCATGGACCTACCTACGAGACCCATCTACAACACATAAAAGGATTGACGTGCCATCCTGGTGAGCCGTAAAATGATACTGGGACTTGATTTTAAAAAAATGTATTCCTCCCTTTCTATGAGACTTTTCTACGACCCGTAGAAGGCCCTATAAATCGTAGACTCGTCTCTTAGACCTGAACCTGGTGCTGCAATTTTATGCATTCCTTCCCCTTTTGAAATCTGAGGTGTTACACTAAATCTCCTACTCTTCAGTTAGTTCTGATAGTGAATGAGTTTCCAAAAGTGTTTTTCGATGATCTTCTCAGTATTCCTCTATAAATAGACATCGATATTGACCTTCTCCCAGACATGCAACCTATCTTTATTCCTCCTTACCGTATGACCCTGGCAGAACTTAAGGAATTAAAGGACCAACTAAATGATTTGTTGGTTAAGGGTTTTATTAGACCAAGTATCTCTCCATGGGGTGCTCTAGTGTTTTTGTTTTAAAGAGAGATTGTTTCCTCCGAATGTGCATTGACTATCAACAATTGAACAAGGTCACAACAAATAATAAGTATCATATCCCAAGGATCGATAATTTGTTTGATCAACTCCAAGGCCTGAGCTTCTTCTCTAAGATTGACCCTCAGTCATGTTATCACAAATTGAGGGCGAAGGAAGATGACATTCCGAAGATGGCTTTTCAAACTCGGTATAGTTATTATTACTTTTTGGTAATGTCTTATGGTTTGACTAATGCCCCGACGACATTTTTGGATTTGATAAATAGGGTCTTCAAGCAATATTTTGACATGTTTGTGATTGTGTTTATTGATGATATTTTTATTTACTCATAGAGTGAGGATGAGCATTTGAGAATTGTGTTGCAAAGTCCCAAGGGTGGTGAATTATATGCAAAGTTTAGTAAATGTGAATTTTGGTGGAGATCTGTTGATTTCCTTGGCAATATTGTCTCCAATGAAGTTATCCAAGCTGATACTAAGAAAACTGAGGAGGTTAAGAATTGGCCTAGAACTTTGTTCACTTTAGATATATGGAGTTTCTTAGATTTGGCCGGCTACTTTAGAAGATTCGTTGAAGGAGTTTCCTCTATCGCTTCACCTTTGATGACATTGACTCAAACGAAGGTGAAACTTCTATGGTCGGAAGCTTGTGAGAAGAGTTTCTAAGAGTTGAAGGATTGACTTACTTCAACCCCTAAATTGACTTTATCAGAAGGATTGGATTGTTTTATGGTTTATTGTGATTTTTCACAGATTGGTCTTGGTTGTGTTTTGATGCAACATGGGAAAGTCATCGCTTATACTTCAAGTCAATTGAAGGTTCATGAAAAGAATTATCCAACTCATGATTTGGAGTTAGCGGCAGTAGTTTTTACTCTAAAGAGTTTGAGGCATTACTATATGATGTTGAAGAAGATGTGTTTACCGATCACAAGAGCTTGAAGTATGTGTTCACCTAAAAGGATTTTAATCTTCACCAAAGGAGATATCTTGAGTTGTTGAAATATAACAACAAGAGTGTCCTCTATCATCCGATTAAAGCGAACATGGTGTTGGATGCTCTTAGTCGACTTTCGATGGGTGGTGTTGCTCATGTTGTGGATGGTAAGAAATAGTTAGTTCGTGATGTTCATCGATTGGCCGGATTGGGTGTTCGCCTAGTTGATTCTAATGAGGGAGGGGTAGTTGTTCAAAATAGTTCAGAATAGTCTATTGTATTGGATGTGAAGGCTAAGCAAGATCTTCATCCGCTATTGGTTAATTTGAACAAGTCAGTTTCTGAAAAAGTTATTGAGTCTTTCTCCTAAGTGGGATATGGTGTCCTTCGATATCAAGGTCGATTATGTGTTCTCAATGTTGATAAGTTGAGAAAGCATATTATGATAGAAGCTCATAATTCTCGGCATTCTATTCACCGAGGAGCCATCAAGATGTAATGTAATTTGTGGGAAGTCTATTGGTGGAATGGAATGAAGAAGGATATTGTGAAATTTGTGGCTAAATATCGAAATTGTGAAAAAGTGAATGTTGAACATCAAAAACCCGACAGTTTGGCTCAAGATAGTTGTATTCCAACTTTGAAATGCAAAGATCTGAATATGGACTTCATTATGGGTTTACCCCGTACTTGTCATCAATTTGACTGGATTTGTATTATTGTGGACCGAATGATGAAATCGACTCAATTTCTTCCCATAAATACTTCATTTTTAGTTGAAGAGTACGCAAAGCTTTATATTCTAGAAATGTTGAGGTTGCATGGAGTGCCTACATCCATTTTTTCCAATCGTGGTACTCAGTTTAAATCTTAATTTTGGAGGACATTTAAAAAAGGTCTAGGTACCCAAGTGAAGCTTAGCATGGCTTTTCATCCTCAGACGGATGGGTAGGCCAAAAATACTATTCTGACTTTGGATGATATGTTTAGAGTGTGTGTGATTAATTTCAAAGGTAATTGGGGTGTCCATTTTCCTTTGATCGAGTTTGCTTACAATAATAGATATCATTCTAGTATTGGGATTGCACCGTTTGAGGCTCTCTATTGTAGAAGGTGTAGGTCTCTTATTAGTTAGTTTGACGTAGTTGAGGCCGCTTTAATAGGGTCTAAGTTGGTGCATGAGGCTATGGAAAAGGTTTGACTTATTTGTGAGAGGTTGAAAATGGCTCAAAGTCGACAAAAGTCCTATCCCAATGTTAAAAGGAGAGAACTTGAATTTTATGTTGATGATTGGGTTTACATAAAATTTTTACCCATTAAGGGTGCGATGAGATTTGGAATGAAATGAAAGCTTAGTCCCCAATATCTGGGCCCATATCAAATTTTGAGGCTTATTGGAAAGGTTGCTTATGAATTGGAGTTACCTAATAATTTGGCATCAATAATTCTATATTCCATGTCTCTTTGCTGAAAAAGTATGTTGGAGATCTGACGTCTATAGTGCCTTTGGGAAGTTTGGGAGTTAAAGAAAGTTTTTCATATGAAGAGGTTATGGTTGAGATTTTTGACCGTCAAGTTTGGAAGATGAGAAATAAAGAAATTTCTTCTGTGAAAGTTCTTTGGAGGAATTAATTAGTTGAGGGTGCTACTTGAGAATCCGAAGCTGATATAAAGACCAAGTATCCTCGTCTTTTTTCCTCCGCTCCTATTCTAGCTTATAGCATTAGTTCCTCATGATTCATTCTTTTGGATTTATGTGTTTTAGTCATTCTTATGTTTCCATATGCTTGCAAGTTCATGAAAAACTTGATTTTAATGTTATGATTTAGCTTGGGGTGATTGTTCCTTATTTATGTGCATTTGATGAAATTTGCATTAATGTTGGGTTGTTAGTTTCAGTCCTACTCTATTCATGCTAACTTGAGTCCCATTAGAGGACGAAAGTTCCCAAGGGTGAGATATTGTAATGCCACAGAAATTGGAAAGTTGATTTTACAAGTAAAAGTTTAGTTTGACACTGGTACTGTGGTCTACGAGTCCAATCATTGGACCATAGAAAGTCCTACATGCCGTAGAAAGGAATTCGTAGAGTTGAGTTGAGGTTTATGAAATGTTGAGTCTATGATGTTTGACATACGAGCCAATAGGATGAGGCGTAGAATGGTCTATGGGTCGTAGGAGGTGCCTCTAGGATTGATCCATACATAGTAAATTTTTGGACTTAGAGTTGAGGACTACAAATGGGTCTACGGACCGTAGAAAGGTCGACGATTCGTTGAAGTGTTTTCTTAAAAGTTGGCCAAATTTTAGGCCCCAGTTAGTGGTTTTATGGTAAACCAGTACGGGTCAAAGGAAGTTCTAAGGATCGTAGGTCCAACCCGTAGGCTACATCGACAAATTTTAATTACAGGTATTTTGGTTTTTTCCTATCTACGCAGCCCCTAAACAACATCATTATGGACCTATAGCTACCCTTTAACTTTTTTACTCCTACAAACTAAGCCTAGTTCCTTCCATTAACACAAAAAGTCTCCCAAATTCCCTCAAGACCTCTTCCCCAATTCTTTCTCAAGTTCAAGGAAGAAAACTAGGGTTTTAGGCTCCAGGTTTTTTTTTTCTTGATTTCCTAGACTTTGATATCAAGGTAGGTGGAAATTAACCAATGGATTCCATTCATGCATTGGGTCTCAAAAGAATCTCAATCTCCAAATAAATTTTCACTGAATTTGATTAGAGTTTCATGCAATTTCCCATGGGTTCAATTTATTATGGTCCAATTGTTTGATTTTAATCTTATTATGCACGATTTGATTCAATTACATGGTTTTCAATTGTATTTATATGGACCCATGCTTTTACTTGATTATGATGATGAATTTATGAAGAAAACTTATGAACTTATGAATTTTGATTTATGAAAGCTATACATGTCTTATGAAAATGATTCTTAATGAACTATAAGGATGGTTTTGAGATAAGTGTTAATGAATTGTGAAAGGTTTTCTCACATATTATGAAATCATGGTAGTGAAAGGTTTTCTCACATATGTATGAATTATGATTTAAAGGATCCACATTATAATGACTTATGATTTTGATTGGTAGCATGATTATTGCCTATCCTAATGTTATGCTATGATAAATGACATTATCTATTCATTTGGGATTTAACTTAAGCCAATTGAGACTTAGTTGGGCTGAATCTCAATTGAGATATATCAAAGGAAGAAAGGTACTCTTCCAAGTGATATAGTTGCAAATCCCAAAGCAATGGGAGGGAGGGTAAATCAGTGCATGGTTGTCAAAACAGAAAGTCAAGACATAGCCAAGTATCTATTTTGTATTGAATAGGAAACACACTTTCTTGATGAACATGTGAGCAAGGATAAAGATATTTGAATGTTGGTGGAAACTACACTACTCCAAAGAGTACTCCACCAACTCCCGAGAAGTTTGAATAGAATGATGAGGAGGCTAGTTTCAATCGGTGATTCAACACATTCAAAGAACTACACATTAATACTATAATTATTGTTGCATTTAGAGACATGCCAAAGTATGCGAAGTATTTTCAAGAGATAGTGGCTTACAAGAAAGGAGTTGAGCAAAGCCAGAAAATAGCACTTGTTTAAGAGTGCAACTCAAGAGTGAGGAGCATGCTTCCTAAAAGAGTTTCATCCCATAAAAATTTGTTAAAGGGATGTTGGACTTTATTTAGTTGAGCTAGGAGCAAATGTAAATTTAATGCTATTATTTGTGTTCAAAGCTCTTCATCTAGGAAAACCCCATCCGGCAAACATCACCTTGCTATTGGCAAAAAGATCCCACTTAGCACCTGATGGAATCATTGAGGATGTGCTCATAAGAGTTGAAACATGCATCATTCCCATGAACTTTATAATTCTAGACTTTGAAGAAGATAATAGGATGTCAGTCATCCTAGGATGTCCATTTTAGGCTTAGAGAAGCAATGATTGTTGTAAAAGCATGGAATATTACTATGAGAGTCTACATTGAAGAAATGACTTTCAAAATCTGCAAAGCATCTTCCAAGCTTGAACATTACGAGGATATCTACATGATCACTACATTCGATCTAGAATCTGAAAAAACCAGAATAACATTAACTACTTTAAAGTATTTAATTGAAAGATTTCTCAAGACTTATTTTGTAACCCTGGGAGAGCGACGTACTTCAACACTAGAGAAAATTTATAAGATTTTGTGCTATTTATAGGAGTGCATTATAATCTGATGAGATGTTAAAACTTATTGTGTTTGTGTACTCTCTTATAGGTGAAGAAGAAGCATGGTTCAAAACATTGCAACTGGATGATAACTCTCAAAATACCCTCAAAACAACTTTGAAGAGTAAGCGGTCGTCGTCAATAAAAATACCCAACTAAGAGTCGGGATCGAATCCCACATGGAACAGTTTGTTGGCAATCAAAAAGATAGTATAAATATCTACAAGTTTG
The DNA here is from genome assembly GCA_018342035.1 of Solanum appendiculatum. Lineage (NCBI taxonomy): Eukaryota > Viridiplantae > Streptophyta > Magnoliopsida > Solanales > Solanaceae > Solanum > Solanum appendiculatum. The sequence continues at coordinate 725,117 of JAGDQO010000459.1, forward strand.
AACCTAAACATGCAATATACAAGATTATAAAGTAAAGAGAAATTTTTTAACTACATAAAGGATTTGGGTAAAGACAATATCAAGCAAGGGATAATTGGGATTTAGGAAATTCTGAACTCAACACTCATTCACCGATCCATTGCCATCTCAACACATGAAAATCAATGAAAGGTAGGCTAGAATCAACACTTATCTCCTTTCGGTCTTAAAGTATTTTCTCACGATATCACCATTTTGTCTCAATTGTGTTCAATAACAAAGCAATCACCAACCTTAATCTCAACCCCTATTTCTAGCAAGTTTAGCATTTAAAGTAAACCTAAATTATCTCCTTTCGGTCTCAAATTTAGGAATCAAAGCCAAATATAATTATTAATCTAATTTTGCACTTCATGAATTCTCTTTTAAGGGACTCACGAAGATCAAAAGCAAGATTCAAGCATACACTCTCAAAGTATAGATCAAAGTATGAGAATTAGATTAAACCCTAGTCATGAAAGCATGGAATCACAATGAAAAGCATTAGAATGAGCAATTAAGACCCAAACGGATTGTCTTTTTTCAACACAAAACCCCAATCTCAATCAGTAATTTAAAGCAAGGAAATGAAGTAGGGAATAAAAATTTTAATAATAAGAACACAATCTTCAAAACCCAATAGTGAATTGTTAGGCAACCTGCCTTTAAATCTTTACTCAAAATTGAAATCTACGTGTTTTTCACTACTCTAAGCTAAGAAGATGTACAAGAATAGGAAATATAATGGATTCTAAGATGGATGGATGAACAGTGAATGTTGGTGAGTGTATAAAGAGTTTTTGGGATGAATTTGGTGAAATTCCCATTCTACCCAGGTGCCAGGCGATTCCTTCATCGCGGTCGCAACCACTTACTCACGTGATCGCGATGAGTAGTGTTATGAGATCACGCCTTCACAAACGTTGACCACACGGTTGCGAGTTCTGAATTTCTTGGTCTACGCAATGGTGATCTATGCTTCACGCAATCGTGATGGGTTCTTTTCAGCCAGCTCCACTTTCCACCAATTAAGCTCTTCTTGTTTCAATTCTACATGGTTTCTTCAAACATCTTCTATATCAGCTCTCCATTTCATTTTTATGTAAATATGAGAAAACCACATTAAAGGCACCAATTCTAAACTGAAGCAAGCAAAAATAAATGTGAAAAGAGCCTCAAATGAGTGGAAATTTACCACTAATCAACATCTCAACTTAGGAACTTTGCTTGTCCTCACGTAAAGAAAATCAAAAACACAAGAGGCTCTCATTTCAACACACCCCACAAATCAACTTTACTTTTTTCAATTAAGTACATAGGAAATGTCTTCGGTTGATACTAACAAATAGTCGACATGCATAATTTTTATAAGATAACTCTCCTAATTCTCATGGAACATTTTAAAAAACCAAGAATAATTAAGTGACAACAACTCAAACTCAAGAAATGACTAAATGATTTAGCTCCTTTACATGCTCACTTGACCCATTTAGGAATTTTCAAAATCACCACTTTATCAACTTATATGCCCTCACAAAGAAAGAAATGTCCCAACACATTCCAAAAGTATTTACAAGACAAGGGAGAAAGATGCAAACACTACAATAAAACATCTCATGAAATCTAATGCCACATCATAGGCTTGCCCATATTTTCAATCAACATTGACTCAACTTCATTTGGTTGGAAATATCAAAGTACTTTATTATGCTTGTAATGTAGGCTTGGGGAAGATTAGGATATCATTAAGGTATAAGTGACTACACCCTCCTTGAACACTACAAAGAAACTCATCATTCACAAACTTTTTCACTTTTCTTCACTTTTTCAGCTCATTACACTTTTCACAATGTTTTCTTATTTTTCTTTATTTTTTCCACTATAGATGCCCCTAATGCAACCATTTTCAACCCTTAGAGGATTCAAGTCTCCTTTATTCACTTTCTTTCTTTCTTTTTCAAAACCTTTTCTTTCTTTGAAACTTTTTCCTCCATTCTTGAACTCTTTTTTTAATCAAGCCCTCATGTGGTAAGCATCCCATCTATCAGTTTCCATAACACCCCCAACTTAGGCTTTTAGCCTCAACTTTCCCAACTCTCAAGTTCTAGGAGGGAAGGGTTTAAAAGAGGGTTACTTTTTTAAAAGGGGCAAAGCTTGTAATGTGGTCGCAAATAAAAAGGATTCAGATCAAAGGGGACAACTGAGGATATAATTAGTGTGAAGGTGGGATTTTTAGGCCAAGTGGACTTCAAGAACATCAAGGAAAGCCTAAGATCATTTCTTCAACAAAACTCAATCATGACAAATATTTCAAGACTAACCGGGCAAGTTCTAGGAGACAAAAGTGAACAGAAGGCAGTATTCAACAACTCACAACACATGGCATGCAAATCAATTAAGATGGCTCAAAATCTTATTTCCTTCTAAAAATACAAGTGGCATTAAACATTTAAACCGCTAACGAATCAAAAGTAACAAAAAGAGTTGTTAGAGTTGCTAAAAAATCATTCACAACATGCTTAACTTTCAAAAATGGATTGGTATGTTCAATACTTTTCACATGCAAGACTATATTCTTAGTGCCAACCAAGCCACCACTTCCCAAAAACACAACGATTTTGCCCTTAAGAAAGCCGTCAATCAATCCATCATCGAGCAACCTCATGCATCTATTTGGGGTCAGCTACTAAGACTTTAACACATCCAACACCAATCAAACACTCACAAACAATCGATGATTTACCCTTAAGAAAGTTGTCACTCTATCCATCATTGGGCAACATCAATCCATATCTTATTATCTAAATAAAAACAAATAAGCTACCAACTACAAGAAACAAAATAAAAAAGCCAACCCAACATAATATATCAAAAAGCCCGACAAGTGAACATCATCCACAAATAAAAATAAAATAAGATCGACAAAGGCACATCATCAAAAAATCAAAGTAAAACAAGCCTAACAAGGGCACAATTAGATGCAAAACCAATATAAAATAAGCCAGACAACAAAGGCATTGAGTGTACTCATAATCTTGTTCAAAAACCTTCTCTTCTTCTTTTTATGTTCCGTCATCTTTTTCTGCATCCTCTCTATTTTTTCCATCATGTTCTTGAGAATCTATTGATCCTGCATTAGAGTGGAAAGGGTAGAAGTAGCACTACCTGGGGCCGGGGAGCTCTCTCCAAGCCTTGTAGGAACACTCTGAGTCAACTCCTAAATTTGCAAGTGAATTCGAGTATCAAAAACCTGCATCTGTCCTGATAAGTGGACTAGTGTCGGTGGTCCCTTCCATAGCAACTCAGCTGGAGAAGGGATCGAGTCTAAACTAGGTGAAGCGGTGCCCATAGTGAATGTGCAAAATGCTTGATCTATCACATCAATCTTTCTCTTCTTAGTCACATGCCCTGGACCCTTCTTTTTTTGTGGATGGATAGGGCCATCAACACTCCTTATTGTATCTCCCTCACATGGTTCCACCTCATGGCATAGATGAGTAATCAAAGAAGGGTTAGCGACACACTTTGTACCTTCAAAGATGACCTCTTGAATATGCTGCACAATGATTCGCCCAACATTAATAGGAATACCCTCGATGATGGCACAAATCAAAAGTACCCTATCAAGAGATACATCGGTCTTATTCCTCGAATGAATCACCATACTACAAATGATGGAAAGCCAAGTCTTTTCTTCAGTTGTGAAATCTAAGAGTCAATCTTATGGTTGATCTCAATTCATTTAGGCCTATGGTGTAACGCCCCAGATTAAAAAAAAAAATGAAAATTCCAACTTTTTTAAAAAATTGGGTGACCCACGACTAGACCTACTGTCCGTTAGTTGACCTATCAACCGTAGGTCAAGTAGGGGTGGGGGTCGTAGGAGCTACTTCCTAGGGGGAGAAAATTGAAGAAAATTCATAGGCCAACCAGTGTGATCTATGGTTGGTCACCAACGGGTGGTAGGTGGACCTACCAACTGTAGGTCCAACCATAGGTGAGGGGTTCCGGAAAATATTTTTAGGGATTTTTCGGTCTTTTCACCCAATGACTTAATTACTTAATTAGGTCAGTTTCCTACTGTCCCTAACACTATATAAACCTTTTTAAGCCTAAAATCTATCCTTTCCCCAATCACTTTTCAATTAATCTCAAAACCTCTCCAAATATTTCTCTCTCTAGAAGCTTGAAGAAGAAGAAGAAGAAGAAGAAGAAGAATCTAGAGTTTCAAGATCAAGCCTTTTAATCCTCCATTGATTTCAAGGTTTTTGCATTGAGGTATGATAATATTCATCTATGGAGCCCTTTCCTCCATAGAGTCCTTAAAATTCTTTATTTTACAAGTTAGAAATCCTCCATTGAAGTTAGGGTTTTTCTTCTATGTCATGGGTTCTTTTCAATGTTGATTTAATTGATTGTTTTATGAACTAGGAAGCATGAATTGAGTTGAATTTCATGAATTAAGATGAATCCTCATGAACCCATGTGATTTCCCCAATTTCAAAATTAGGCTATGTTGATGGGTTGAATTGTGAAGAAGATGAACTTTATGAAGTCTATATGAACCCATGCATGATTTATGTTTCCTAAAGCTATGATTTCATGATGAATTATGAATGATCAAAAGATGGGTTTTATGAAAGTATGCATGTTCAATTATGGAAGTTATGATGCTTTATGAATTGCTTTGAGATTGAAGCATGAATGATGTTGTTGTTGAGTTGTGAAAGGGTTTCTCACATATTACTCAAACTATGAATGTGAAAGGATTTTTCTCACATAAAGGATTCATAACATGTTGAAAGATTTTCTCAACTAAAGTTGAATCAAAGACTAAGGAGCTATTCTAAATGACGTAAGCTTGGACTAGTCCCCGTAAGATGAAACGTCAAACTAATGAACTTTAGCTTGGATTGGTAACTCTAGTTGTACCTTTCCATGGATAATAAGATGAATAACAATTATGACTAATTCCGTGGGATTTATGCTTAGCACCAAGAGGATATTGAGATTGAAGCTCTCCCGTAGTAGAGGCCGAGTTTTGTAGCGGAAGCTCTCCCGTAGTAAAGGCCGGGTTTCCAAAAGCAATCTCTTTATCCCTTAACTATGTGCCACCATAGGATGATTGTCTAGATAGACATTAGCTAGTGGATCCACATAAGCTAGAAGTTTATGGTCTTACCTTGGGAAGTAGGACACCTCTTTTCGGTGTGTGGTAGACACCTGATTCCATGTTGGTAGCTCACATCGTCATACATGTCGGTTAAGGCTACTTCCCACAATAATGAACTAAAGTGACTTCTATGGTATTTCTCAAGTAAAGTAAAGATGTTTAGCTTGCGTTGATCATGATTTATAACTTGTGATATCTAACCCCTTTTCTCATGGTTTAGCTTGATCATTGCATGTTATGAAAATGTTCCTTTTAGCATGTTTAAATGTTTTTATGCATGGTTATCATACTTGGTATATTTTTGTACTAATGCATACTCTTGCCTACATTTTCTTATAAGAGTAGGATCCAGCTCATCCCCATCTTCTCGTGGCTAGTTCGTGATATTAGAGATCTTGAAGAATTTGGTGAGTCCTCATATGTTCGAGGACGTAGCCACATTTATTTTAATGTCATTTACTTTCTTTTAAAGACTTTGTATGGGTTACGTCAAACGTTTCTTTCTATGAGTTTTAGATGACTTTGAGACTATATGTTTAGACTTCCGCTATGCCTTGTAAACTCTTTAATAATGAATTGTCTTTTGAACTCTTGAATTACTATTATCTTGTATGATGCATGCTAAGTGGCTTGTATGAGGCCTTTCGGGGTCTTCTATGCCATGTCACGTCTAGGGGGTACCTTGGGTCGTGACAATTTTGGTATTCAGAGCACAAGGTTTTAGAAAGGTTCTAGGAAGTCTCATAAGCCGTGTTGAGTATAGTCTTATTCATGAGTGTGAAGTGCGCCACATTTAAGAATAAGAGGCTATAAGATATTTAGGAAACTCCACTTCTTTCATTATTCTTAAGTCGTACGATAGAGTGTAACTCTATATGTCTCTCTCCTAATCCTTATCCTATGCGGTTTAGGATATGGCTACTCGAAGAGCTAATAATAGAAGAAATGCGGGAGAGAATGTGGAACAAGAAGCTCCTCAAGTTTCGACCGACACTTTGGCCGAACAAGCTACTAATGCGGAGTTTAGGGCTTATTTTCAAGTGTTGGCTCAAGCCAGGACGGCTCAAGCCAATAGAAAGGTTGTGGATCTCGTGAACCCAAATGTGGGTACGACGGCATCGAGAGTGAGGGACTTCACTAGAATGAATCCTCTGGAGTTTCATGGTTCTAAGGTTGAGGAAGATCCTCAAGAGTTCATTGATGACGTGTACAAGGTGCTAATGATCATGGGTGTGACACCGGAGGAAAAGGCAAAGTTGGCCGCTTATCAACTTAAGGGTGTGGATCAAGTGTGGTTTGAGAAATGGAAGAGTGAGAGGGCAGTTGATGCGAGTCCTCTTGATTGGGAGAAGATTAAGGTTGCTTTTCTTGATATGTTCTTTCCCCTTGAGATGAGGGAGGAAAGGATGCTTGAATTCATCAACCTTCGTCAAGGAAGCATGAGTGTGAAGGAGTATGCTTTGAAGTTCACAAGATTGTCTCGATATGCTCCTACTATGGTTGCCGATCCTAGGGCAAGGATGAGTAAGTTCGTTTCAGGAGTGTCCGAAATGGTGGTCAAGGAATGTTGTACCTCCATGCTTGTCAATGACATGGATATTTCTCGTCTCATGGTTCATGCTCAACAAATAGAAGAAGAGAAACCTAAGGAAAGGTCTAGAGAGGCAAAGAGGGCTAAAACTGGTGATGGTAATTTCTCACACTCAAGGTCCGATGAACATGGTCGTTCTAAGTTTTGACAAAGGTTTTCCAGTCAAGGTTCCTCCAATGCTCCTCCTAAGTTTAACAAAGATAGGGTGCCTAACCCCAAGCCTCAAGGAGGAAATGGTAGTGGATTTTCATTGGCTATTTGTGCTATGTGTGGGAGGAAACATGAGGGCAAGTGCTTAGCCGGTACGGATGGTTGCTTCGGTTGTGGTAAAGGCGGTCATAAGATAAGGGATTGTCCATCTCTCACGGCTAAGGGAAGAGAAGGTAAGCATGCTCCACCTAGTGGTTCGGGTTCAAATGCTCCCAAGCAAAATCGATCTATGCACTTCAAGCTCGCCATGAGCAAGAGGGTTCTCCCGATGTAGTTACCGGTATGTTGAAATTTTTTCACTTTGATGTTTATGCTTTGCTTGATCCCGGTGCTACCCTGTCGTTTGTGATGCCATATGTGGCTATTAGGTTTGATGTTCTTCCAGATGTGTTTTTAGATCCCTTTTGTGTCTCTACTCCTATTGGTGAATTTATTGTGGCTAAGAGAGTCTATAGAAATTGTCCCATCTCCTTATCCCATAGAGTCACTCATATTGATCTTGTAGAGTTTGATATGTTAGATTTTGACGTTATTCTTGGGATGGATTGGTTGCATTCTTGTTATGCTTCGATAGATTGTAGGACCCGAGTGGTCAAGTTTCAATTTCCAAATGAGTCTATCCTAGAGTGGAAGGGGGGAAATTCTATGCCTAAAGGTCAATTTATGTCATGCCTTAAAGCTAGAAAGATGATTTCTAAGGGGTGTATATACCATCTTGTTAGGGTGGGGGATGTGGATTCTGAAACCCCTACTCTTGAGTCGGTTCCCATTGTTAATGAATTTTTGAAAGTGTTTCTTGATGATATACCCGGTGTTCCTCCCAGAAGGAAAATAGACTTTGGTATTGGTCTTCTCCTTGATACACAACCTATCTCTATTCCTCCTTACCGAATTGCTCCGACAGAACTTAAGGAGTTAAAGGAGCAATTGAAAGACTTGTTGGATAAGGGTTTCATCCGACCAAGTATATCTCCATGGGGTGCTCCAGTTTTGTTTGTTTAAAAGAAGGATGGTTCACTTCGTATGTGCATTGACTACCGTCAATTGAACAAGGTTACCATTAAGAATAAGTATCCTTTTCTAAGGATAGATGACTTGTTTGATCAACTCCAAGGGGCATGTTACTTCTCTAAGATCGATCTTCATTCGAGTTATCACCAATTGAGGGTGAAAGAAGATGATATTCCGAAAATGACTTTCCGGACTAGATATGTCAATTATGAATTCCTAGTGATGTCATTTGGGTTGACGAATGCTCCGGCCGCGTTTATCGATTTGATGAATAGGATGTTTAGACAATATCTTGATATGTTTGTGATTGTGTTCATTGATGATATTTTGATTTACTCAAGGAGTGAGGATGAGCATGCCGATCATTTGAGGATTGTGTTGCAAGACCTCAAGGACCAAGAACTCTTTGCAAAGTTTAGTAAATGTATGTTTTGGCTAAGGTCTGTGGCCTTTCTTGGTCACATTGTCTCTAGTAAGGGTATTGAGGTAGATCCTAAGAAGACTGATGCGGTTAATAATTGGCCTATACCTCTATCTCCTTCAGACATTCAAAGTTTCTTGGGTTTGGCCGGTTATTATAGGAGGTTTGTTGAAGGATTTTCTTCGATTTCTTCCCCATTGACGGCTTTGACTCAAAAGAAGGTTAAGTTCACATGGTATGAAGCGTGTGAGAAGAGTTTTCAAGAATTGAAAGATAGACTAACCTTGGCTCCGAGATTGACTTTACCTGAAGGGTTCGATGGGTTTGTGGTTTATTGTGATGCTTCAATGATTGGGTTAGGGTGTGTTCTTAATTCATTGCTTATGTTTCAAGGTAACTCAAGATTCATGAAAAGAACTAACCTACTCATGACTTAGAATTAGCGGCGGTTGTGTTTGCTTTAAAGATTTGGAGGCATTATTTGTATGGTGTGCATGTTGATGTCTTTACCGACCATAAGAGTTTGCAATATGTGTTCAAACAAAAAGATCTAAATCTTCGCCAAAGGAGGTGGCTTGAGTTGTTAAAGGACTAAGACATGAGTGTCCTCTATCACCCCGAAAAGGCAATTGTGGTGGCGGATGCTCTTAGTCGGTTGTCTATGGGTAGTGTTGCTCATGTGGAGGATGGTAAGAAAGAATTGGTTTGTGATGTTCATAGATTGACCCGATTGGGTGTTCGGTTGATTGATTCTAGTGAAGGCGGTTTTATGGTTCACAACGGTTCACAATCATCCTTCGAGTCCGATGTGAAGACTAAGCAAGATCTTGATCCTAATTTGGTTGAGTTGAAGGAAGCGGTGCTCAAGAAGTCCGTAGAGGCTTTCTCCCAAGAGTGAGATGGTGTGCTTCGATATCAAGGTCGTTTATATGTTCCCGATGTAGATGACCTAAGAGGACAAATTTTGTCAGAAGCCCATAGTTCTTAATATTCCATTCACTCGAGAGCTACCAAGATGTACCGCGATTTGTGGGAGGTCTATTGGTGGAATGGGATGAAGAAGGATATTACGAAATTTGTAGCTAAGTGTCCTTATTGTCAACAAGTGAAATTTCAGCATCAAAAGCTGGGAGGTTTGTCCCAAGATATTAGTATTCCTACTTTGAAGTGGGAAGATTTGAATATGGACTTTATTGTTGGTTTACCACGCACCCGGCGATAATATGATTCGATTTGGGTTATTGTGGATCGTATGAGGAAATCAACCCATTTCATTCCCGTCAAGGTTTCTTATTCGGTGGAAGATTATGCTAAGTTGTACTTGAGAGAAATGGTTAGGTTTCATGAAATGCCTTTATCGATTATCTCCGATCGTGGTGCACAATTTACTTTTGAATTTTGGAAGTCTTTTCAAAAGGGTCTTGGTACTCGTGTTAAGCTTAGCACGGCCTTTCATCCTCAAACTGATGGGCAAGCGGAACGTAATATCCAAACTTTGGAAGATATGTTGAGAGCTTGTGTAATTGATTTCAAGGGTAATTGGGATGATCATTTGCCTTTGATTGAATTTGCTTATAATAATAGCTACCATTCTAGTATCACTATGGCTCTATTTGAGGCTCTTTATGGTAGGAGGTGTAGATCTCCTATAGGTTGGTTTGAAGTTGGTGAAGTTGCTTTGATAGGTCCCGAGTTGGTACATGAGGCTATGGAGAAAATTTGGCTTATTAGAGAGAGGTTGAAAATGGCTCAAAGTCGAAAAAAGCCCTATGCCGATGTTAGAAGGAGAGATTTAGATTTTGATGTTAATGATTGGGTTTACTTGAAAATTTCACCCATGAAGGGTGTGATGAGGTTTGGAAAGAAAGGGAAGCTTAGTCCCCGTTATGTAGGCCCATATCAAATTTTGAGACGTGTTAGTAAGGTTGCTTACGAACTTGACTTGCCTAATGATTTGGCATCGGTGCATCCAGTTTTCCATGTCTCATTGTTGAAGAAATGTGTTGGTGATCCGGAATCTATAGTTCCATTAGAGAATCTTGGCAAAAAGAATAGTCTTTCCTATGAAGAAGTTCCGGTTGTGATTTTAGACAGGCAAGTTAGAAAGTTAAGAAATAAAGAAGTAGCTTCCGTGAAGGTTCTTTGGAGGAATAAATTAGTTGAGGTTGCTACTTGGGAGGCTGAGGCCGATATGATGTCCCAATATCCTCATCTCTTCCCCTATGATCATACTCTAGCTTGAGGTACCTAGTTCCTCATGGTTCATTTTTTTGGTTTCATGTGTCTTAGTTATTTCCATGATACCTTGATTATGCATGATTCATGCAGAGTCTAATTTTTGAGAAAATGAGCTAGCTTGATTTATTTCTCTATGATTATGTGCATTTGAGTGTAAATTACATGAAGCCTTCATGAAATGATGTTTCGAACATGCTTTAGCTTGGAGTTGATGTTTCCTCCTCGGATATGTGTATTTATGTGATTGCATGCATGTTGGGCTGTTAGATCTTGATCTTACCTTCCTTGTGATGTATTGAATCTCATTTGAGGATGAATGTTCCCAAGAGGGAGATAATGTAACACCCCAGATTCGAAAAGAATGAAAATTCCAACTTTTGAAAAAAATTGGGTGACCCACGACTTGACCTACTGCCCGTTGGTTGACCTACCAACCGTAGGTCAAGTAGGGGTGGTGGTCGTAGGTGCTACTGCCTAGGGGAAGAAAATTGAAGATAATTCATAGGCCAACCAGTGTGACCTACGATTGGTCACCAACTGTTGGTAGGTGGACTTACCAACCGTAGGTGAGAGGTTCCGGGAAATATTTTTAGGGATCTTTCGATCTTTTCACCCAATGACTTAATTACTTAATTAGGTAGGTTCCCTACTGTCCCTAACACTATATAAAACTTTTTAAGCCTAAAATCTTTCCTTTCCCAAATCACTTTTCAATTACTCTCAAAACCTCTCCAAATATTTCTCTCTCTAGAAGCTTGAAGAAGAAGAAGAAGAAGAAGAATCTAGGGTTTCAAGATCAAGCCTTTTAATCCTCCATTGATTTCAAGGTTTTTGCATTGAGGTATGATAATATTCATCTATGGAGCCCTTTCCTCCATAGAGTCCTTAAAATTCTCTATTTTACAAGTTAGAAATCCTCCATTGAAGTTAGGATTTTTCTTCTATGTCATGGGTTCTTTTCAATGTTGATTTAATTGATTGTTTTATGAACTAGGAAGCATGAATTGAGTTGAATTTCATGAATTAAGATGAATCCCCATGAACCCATGTGATTTCCCCAATTTCAAAATTAGGCTATGTTGATGGGTTGAATTGTGAAGAAGATGAACTTTATGAAGTCTATATGAACCCATGCATGATTTATGTTTCCTAAAACTATGATTTCATGATGAATTATGAATGATCAAAAGATGGGTTTTATGAAAGTATGCATGTTCAATTATGGAAGTTATGATGCTTTATGAATTGCTTTGAGATTGAAGCATGAATGATGTTGTTGTTGAGTTGTGAAAGGGTTTCTCACATATTACTCAAACTATGAATGTGAAAGGATTTTTCTCACATAAAGGATTCATAACATGTTGAATGATTTTCTCAACTAAAGTTGAATCAAAGATTAAGGAGCTATTCTAAATGATGTAAGCTTGGACTAGTCCATGGAAGATGAAATGTCAAACCAATGAACTTTAGCTTGGATTGGTAGCTCTAGTTGTACCTTTTCATGGATAATAAGATGAATAAGAATTATGACTAATTCCGTGGGATTTATGCTTAGCACCAAGAGGATTGAATAAGAATTACTTCCCAACGTTTCTTTCTATGAGTTTTAGATGGCTTTGAGACTATATGTTTAGACTTCCGCTATGCCTTGTAAACTCTTTAATAATGAATTGTCTTTTGAACTCTTGAATTGCTTTTATCTTGTATGATGCATGCTAAGTGGCTTGTATGAGGCCTTTTGGGGTCTTGTACGCCATGTCACGTCTAGAGGGTACCTTGGGTCATGACATATGGCCACAATGCAAGTGTGTCACAAACCACTCTTGGCCCTCTTCTCTTGCCCTTGCCATGTGAACATCATTATTGGCATGGGAAAGACCATAGTAATTATTGATCCTCGTTGAGTCAAAACAAACATGTTTACCCCGGACCGAAACAACCAAGTCACCGGAGTAGTTGGTTTTGGAGGCATTGGCATAGAACTCTCGAACCACTATGTAGTTAGCCTGAATAGAATCATCCGTGAAACATATCCCCAACCACTGGTATCCAACCACCCATAGAAGTCCATCATACACTTTTGAGGATTTGTTAAGAGAAGAACCCTCTCCCTGCTGATGTTCTTTGGGAGGAGGTTGTCATGCAATCGGTGGCATTTAGCTGACACAAATTGCTCACGATCAAATATTTCATCTCCCGTGACATTGTTTTCCATTTGTTCATCCACTTGGTTGATATCGTCAACCATGCTTTAGCAAATAAAGTACCTATACAAGATGCAAACATGTCAAATGAATGCAAAGGCACCTAAAGAAATGTATTATCAAGACATTAGGCCAAGAAAATGAGTGAAAAAGGAATCGAGGGAACGGGGGTGAAGCTACTATTTTTGGTAGTTTTCACTCCCACGCAGAGGACTCATCACGATCGTGAGCCTTACCTTTTCAGGTCATCACGATCGCGGGATTAGAACCTGCAATTGTGGAATTTCAAAATTTAACACTTCGCAATCGTAGGATTAGACATCACGATCACGTAGAACAATTCAGCCCAAAAAATATTTTTCACTTTGGCATTTCATCGAACAGGTCATAAGCAACCTATTCTCATCCCATTTTGAACTGATTTCAAGACCTTAATTCACCCTTAATCAGTTAACACTTATTACACAACAATAATCAATAACACTACTCCAAAAATAAAGTTTTTAACACCAATCATGCTCAAAAAAATAATGGTGAGAATCAACCCTTTTGCAACTATCTTACAAATTTCAAGCATTAGACAAGAAAGGAGGGGAGAAGTCATACCTTAAGTGAATAATTAAAGCTTGAAGGGAATCTTTCCAACAAATGATCTGATCAATTGATTTTATAGGGGGTGATGTTTTTGGGAGTTATTTGGTACGTTGAACTTGATTTGAAACTGCTACCTTTTTAAATTCACGTGAGTCTTTGTGGTCACGACCCCGCTCCTCGCGATCATGAAAAGAAGCTATTTTACCTTTCGTGAATGCGGCACAAGTCACTCGCTATCGCAGACCTGAGGATTTAACGCATTATGATCACAACCAGAGGCTCTCGTGATCGCGATGACTAACTTGGTGCAAGACTAGTTGAAGCTACTGTCCATTTGGTTGATGGAAAAGCTAAAAGGATGAATCGCACAATTTCTTAGCCGAACCTGGGCATCCAAAAATGTGCCAACTCCTATTTTTGAAGTAGTATTAACTCCAAACTTCAATCCCAATAAACTCTATGCATTCAAACCTGTTCAAAACACCACCACAAACTATGAAATTATGAGGGTTAGTCAAAAATAAAAATCAAATATTAACTAGAAATTAAATTTATTTTGATACCAATGGATTTCCTCTTATCAAACGCACAATTTAATGTCACGGCGCAACTGCGGGTATGTAACACCCCAGATTCGAAAGGGCGAAAAATTTCAATTTTGGAAATTTTTGGTGACCTACTACTTGACCTACTAATTGTTGGTGGACTTACCAACAGTAGGTAAAGGGGGTAGGATCCGTTGGTAAGGCTGCCTAAGGGAAGAAGCTTGAAAAAAATTCTAAGGAGTGACTTACTACTTTACTTACCAATCTTCGTTTGACTTACCAATAGTAGGTCAAGAGGGGAAGGAGTAGTAGGTGGGTCTGCCTAAGGGGGAAAAGTTGGAGAAAGTTTCTAAGGAGTGACCTACTACATGACATACCAATAGTCGTTTGAATTAAGAATAGTAGGTCACGAGGGGAGGGGGGGAGGTCGTTGATGCTACTGGTTTGGGGGAAGAATTTATTTAATTTTTTTGACCTAAGGCAGTGTGACCTACGGTTGGTCACCTACGGGCAGTAGGTTGACCTACCAACCGTAGGTCATATAGTAAGTAGGGTCGTTGGTGGATTTTTAAAGAGGGGTCATTTGGTCTTTTCACCTAATGGCCTATTTACTAATCTAAGTCGGTTTATACCTTCTCCTAACTCTATATAAGCCCTTTTAATCCTAAAATCTACCTTTTCCAATCACTTTACAAGATTCCCCAAATTCTCCTCTCTCAAAAACTCTCTCTCTAGAACTTAGAAGACGAAGAAGAAAAAGATGGCAAGCTAGGGTTTAAGAAATTAAGCTTTTCTTCATCAATTGCTTAAGGAATCAAGACCCTAAGGTATGATAGTGTTCATCCATGGAGCCCTTTCCTACATGGAATCCCAAAAACCTCTAATTTTCAAAGTATAAAATCCCCAATTTGATTTAAGGGTTTTCTTCTATGATGTGGGTTCCTTCAATTATGATCAAATTACTTTCAATTATGGTTTTCTAAGAATGAATTGAGTTGAATATTACGTAAGAATATTAACAATAATTATAGTTACTATTACATAATGTATACATAAAAAAAAAAATATACTTATGTATACATAAAAATTTATTCATAAAAATTGACATTTAAATTTTTGTTGGTGTATACAGTAATTGTATCATGTATACATGAACTATATAATGTATACATAAGAATATTACCAACAATTATAGGTATTACTATAATGAATATAAGAATGAGATTAATATGATAGATTTATAAATAAAATTTTATTCATAAATTATACATGTGATTTTGTTTATGTATACGGTAATTGCAGTATCTATACATTAGTTCGTATTCATCTTTGTATTCATTGGTCTGTATTCACCTAATAAATTTGTACACATTTATTTAAATTGAGATTGACATTCTTTGGTATACATTAGTTTGTATTCATCAAAATCAACATTTCAATTTTTATGAGAATCTTCTGAGAACCTTTCTTACCCATGAAATTTAAAACAAAAATTCTAAATACTATAACCTGAATTTTTGCCAAAAAAATTAGAAAATTTTAATTCCACAAATCACGAATTTTCAAAATTAATTGGGTAAGAAACGCTACATAATTATATAATAAAAGAAATTTTTGGGAGGACCAATGGATAAAAATACAGTTATATCTGATTTGCATAAATAGAGTGAATTAAGGAGAAGAAGAGAAAATTTGGAAGAGAAGCAAATTTACATATGAAAAATATTTTAGAAAGAAAAAAAAAGAAAAAAAAAGAAGAATAACCTAAATTTTTGCAAAATTGAAATTGAGAAAGCTTCAATTCAACAAATTATAAAATTCAATGATTTCTTGGACAAGAACAAGATTATATATAAAAGATGATTTTTAGAAGTATCCATAAATAAAGATATTGTTATATCTGATTTTCATAAACAAAATGAATTAAGGAGAAGAATAGAAAATTTGGGAGAGAAACAAATATACATGTGAAAATAATTCTAGATAAAAAAGGAGACAAAAAAAGAGAAGAACTCTATTTTAAAACGATTGACAAATAAAAAGGAGAGAGCTAAAAAAGGAATAATAAAACAATATATTTTTCCTTTTCAAGAAAAAACAAAGTAGCAATCAAATGTGTTTAGAGTAAAAATAGGGAAACAAAAATACACTTTTCAAGAAAAAGAAAAATGACTATTGAATGCCAAATAAATAAAACAAAATCTTTTTTTTGCTAAAAAATTAAAGATGTGCTATTTATTGCCAATTTAGTCTATAGGTTATCATGCAGTGCCATTTTCTCTTCAGATAGCCAAAATGGGCTGAAAAAGGGCCCAAATAATGCAATTTTTTTTGTTAGACTAAGGATAGGTTTTATTTTGGGCCCAAAGCCCAATATCGTTGAATTTGGGCAAGGAGCCCAAATTTGAATTATATTCTTCCTTTATTTTATTCATCTATTATTTGTATTGATACTAACTCTTTGTTTTATTTTGGTTTAATTTAATTAAATTCCCAAAAGATAGTCTTTTCTTTATTTTATGTTTGATTGAAATGTCTAAGTTTTACTTACTTGTTTAATAAGTTGTTTGTCAATATAAAAAACATTTTCTTTAAAAAATGTTAAGTTCATGCCCTATTAAATAATATTTGAAAGAAATAGTTTTATATATAACTTAATAAACAATTTCAAAGTTAGTTAAATATTTAGTTAAGTCGTAGGTCAACCGCGAGTTAGCGGACACTTCAAGTGCCTAATACCTTCTTAATGTATAAATTGAACCCCAAACCCCCTTTGGTGTTTTCAAATGCCTTTTTCTCTATTTAAAGTCTTTTGAAAATTCTAACTTATTCTTGATTTTCTCATAAATTAAGTGGCGACTCTTTAAAAAATTGACTTTTTCTAAAAGAGTTAAATCAATTTTAAAAATAAATCTAAGTCTTTTATTTCATTTTAAACATGAAAACAGGAACGATAATGGATTCTATGATGGATGGATGGACAATGACTGTTGGTGAGTGGAAAAAAGGTTTTGGGGATCAATTTGGTGAAATTCTGAATCTGCCCAGGTGCCAGGTGATTCCTTAATCGCGGTCGCGACCACATACTCACGCGATCGTGATGAGTAGTGCCATGAGGTCATGCATTCGTGAACATTGACCACGCGGTTGCGAGGTCTGAATTTCTTGGCCTACACAATCGCGACCTCTGCTTTAGGCGATCACAATGAGTTCTTTTTTGCCAGCTCCACTTTCTTCAAATTGACCTCTTCTTGCTTCAATTCCACTTGGTTTCTTCAAACATCTTCTAAATCAGCTCTCCATTTCATTTTCCTATAAATATGAAGAAAGCCACATTAAAAGCACCAATTCTAAAATAAAGCAAGCCAAGTGGAATGGAGAGCTAATGTCGTAATTGTCTCTAAACTAAAGTTCAGAGGCATAGAAAACTTGGAGAGAAGTGATATAGGGTACGCACTACACACCTATAGGGTTTGTGATGGACCCATGCCACGCCCAATGTGAGTCTAATAGATTTTTCACTTAAATTTCTAGGTTGACCCAACCTGGAACCCATATTTTAAACCCCAAAATAGATTTTCTCCTCATTTCTCACCTCTCTCTTTTCTCTCAAGAACCTCACTATGCACACCCTTATTTAATAAATTTTTCATCTTCAATCAACCGTGCTAGCATTTAGGTATGAATTCTATTACATTTTGTTCAAATTTATGGGTGTTTCAAGGATTGTATTTTAAAAACCTATTAAATTGGCCCTAGTTCTTTAAAATAGTCAAAATTAGAAATGGGTCATGGATTTTTATCTTAAATTAATGGGTTTTATTAAGAATATTGATAGATATTGAAAATCAAATTAGAATATGCCTAAGAAATATGAAAGTATTGAAATCCTAAGGCCTAAAAAGTTGTAATTGACTTGGAAATCATGTTATGCTATTAGTGAAGATTTAAAATTGGTTGAAATTGGTCATTAACAATTACTCGAAAACTATTAGGGAAGTCTAAGTACTTGAAAAACTATAAAACTAGCAGCATGAGAGCAAAATAAGTGTTGCGTATCCCTTTTTGTTATCTATCTATACTTGAAAACTTACAAGTCTTATGGTTCTTGCTTAGGTGAAATATACTTTAAGCTAACTAGCGGTAAGGAAACAGTTGAGTCCTCAAGAAAGAATCCCAAAAGAGCCTGAAAGGGACACACACTCCAGTCCCTCCCATATCCACATGATTTACGGGGACCTTCACAGAAATTTGTATTTGTGTTAATGAGGGAAGGAGATGAAAAGTTCTTTAAGAGCCACAAACAAGCAAGTTATCACCCCGATGAAACGGTGGATATCGAGATACTTGGTACAAGGTTCTCCACTATCTTGGCCAAGATACATGAGTTGGGACTAGACTTTATCTTCAACGATCCAAGTGACTGTAATTTGAACATAATACAAGAATTTTGTGCTAATTGGAACCCTAAAATTAGAAGTGATATAGTGTTAGTTTTAGACTAAACAATCATCTTCTCACCTAAGGAAGTATGTGCGATTATACATGCTCCAAATATAGATATAATTATGTTGGAGAAAGTAAACTCAATACAACCATACTAATAATTAACCACACTTTAAGTGGTAAAGAATCAGTTGCTAGGTGGACCCGCCACCACATAAAGAGGACCAGTCATACTTCCCCTTATGCTTAGTTGACCAATGAAGCCAGGGTATGGATACACATTGTTTGAAGTTGTCTCATTCTTGGGAAACACATCACTCAAGATAGGTAGTGACGTAGATGGCCAGGATTCTCATTAATATAGAGGTACTAATTAAGGCGTCTATAAAGAAAGCAAGGGTGTATAATGTCATTCGATGCGATTTTGGCAGCTTGACCACTAATTTTTCTAGAAGTCATGGCATATATTAGGATTACATGGACTAGATATTACCTCAAAGTGCAAAGGGTGAGGATTTGACAACCTTTAAAAAGTCATAATGTCAGCTTGGGCCTACCGTTACTCTTGTCGAGTTCAATGCTTAGATATCATAACTAGGACTATTGTGACACTCCGCCTTTTTCAACATTGGAATTAACATATAAGAAATGATGTTTTATGAGTTATTTTAATTACACAAGGTTCATATGTTAAGTTTTAATGTCAAGAAAGTTGCAAAATAAAACTCAGCAAAAGTTATTGTAAATACCGTTAATGAATTCACTAAAATTTTGGGTGAAATGTCTTTGTAATTTTATCCTACTATATAAAGAGTTAGAATTCCGATGACCTATAAAATCGAAGGTATACAAGTCTAAATTCCATTCCACTAAACCTTTCATCCATACAACTTTAGAATAGAGAGATTTTCATATTATTGTACGACTCCACAAGTAGGCACCTCGAAGTGGGTCCCCCTAGTTCCCAAGTGGGTGGCCTTCATAAAATACCACCTACTTCATATTTTTTTTCATTAATAACAGATGAAAGAAAGGAAAGTTCATAAAAACACCTTCCAAATACTTCTTGGATACTTAGATTCTCAACTCGGAAGATTAACGAAAGTTGCTTTACGTCACGAGCTCATCATTGTGGTATAATTTTCTGACAAATTTAGGCTCTTTTTCTTGTTGCTGCACGGCAGAAGAATATTAAGCTTATTATTGCAAACGTTTTGGTTAAGGTAATCTTATTTTTACAACCCTCCTACGTAATTCCATGTCATAGTATTATTTTTATAGATTTTTGAGCCACGTGGTTATGTTTTTGATTTTGTGGATGTAGGCTGCCCCTTTGTCTTATTTAGTTTGGCTAATATTGTTGCATATTGACGGTGTGAAGGTGCTTGAGGTAATGAGGGATTGGTATGATTCTTATTGGTATCACGTGTGATGGTTGATGGATTGAACAACATGAAGTAAACATAGTTATATTGCCACAGGATATTGTAGCTCCTTCGAGATGTTGCTGGAATGTCTTCAATGGATATAGCTGCTGGTTATTATTGTTATCAGCCTCATTTTATGGTTTGGACTTGTCTGGTCACGAATGTGGCATTAGTGCCTTATTAATTAGTTATGGTTCGTTCTTACAACCTTGTTGATTTTTGCATTGTTGAATTACTATGGTTGGCCAAGCTTCATAGAGACACCTTTGGGGTTTGGTTGAAAGGTATGCTCAGGCTATTATTTCTCTTCTAGCATGATCCTAATGTGCTATGCTTTTAATGGCTTGTGTATTGTCATTATTTAGCTTGTAGCCTAGTCCTGTTAAGTTTTCTACCACCATATGGTATAGTGTTTATCAATGACACTCTGCTCCTTTCCTAGTGACCTAGAAAAGAATGTTATGATTTAATTTTGATAAATAATGATTACTTGTTATTGTTGTGGTTTTTTAAAATCAGGCTACCTCTTATGAACTTTTTTTGGCCTCAGCAGACACAGACACTGCATTGTTCTTGATCATATCGATTGATTATTAGACCGTGCCTATGTGCTGGGTAGACTGTGCTTAGGGGAAAGGTAGACCATGCCTACGGGAAAGGTAGACCGTGCCTACGGACTTGGTAGACCATACCTACAGGATTGGCAGGCTGTACCTATAGGGTAGTATACTTTTATTGTACCATAGAGTCTCAGATTTTCATTGATTCTTGGTACATGTACATTAGACATATAAGATCAGATTGTAATTACTATCCAGGTAAGAGGGCTAATGTGGGTATTTAGTGATTGTATACGCTCATTAGGACTTATAATGATTGTGTGATATCTGTTCATGGTGGGCATATGGGGTCCAGGTCAGGTTATTACCTGTTATATGCTTATATTGTCCTGTTATAGGTAGATAAGCTATTGTACTTGTGTTTTACACCTACCCTTTTCGTGCAATACTTATTCTTATATTTCAACTTTCAATTTACTTTACATGCTCGGTACATTGTTTTGTATTGGCACCCCTTGTTTGGGGCACTGCATTCATACATGCAGGTCTTGAGTGACGACTAGATAGACCTACCGAGTAGCACAACCGCCTATCTAGTTGATTGTTTGAGTCCTTTTTTCAAGGGATTGCTGGAGTTCTAAAGGTTTTCTTGTTTTGATGTTTACAGATTTTCGGTAGATCGAGACCCTGTCTCGTTCAAGTGTTATATACATAAAGGCTTGCAAACAAGTGTTTTGGGATGTATAGCCACGTTATTGGCTATGTTAGCATTGCTTGCTTGTTGACTGATGATCGATAGTTATTTGACATATTATTTTAATACATACCTATTTTTAGCTTTTGTGTAGAGATCATGGTGGCTTTGATGGCCCACATAGCGTTTATGCTTTCCTAATGGTGGCCTCGACGGCCCAAACATACTTGCATGCTATCCTACTATTACTTTATATAAATTATTGGGCGTACGTATTTCCTTTGTATAGCTGTTTACAAGGGTCTTGCTAGTCGAAGGTTTATTTTTAAACTGAGATATACTTGTTTGTTTTCTAGACTGTCTGTGGTTTCCATGCGCCATTAGCAAGTGGTTTAGCAGGGTCGGCTCAGCCCTTTATTTTGGCATTAGGTACCTATTGCGCAACTTGAGTTTGGGGCGTGACAAACTTAGTATTAGAGCAACATGGTATCCTAGGGACAGTGCAACCCATATAAAGTAGAATCTTATTTATAAATGTGTTGTGCACCACATTCTATAAGAAAGAAACTACAAAGATCGTTAAGGAAAGTTACCCTTCTTTCATTCAAATTGTCCTATAGAGCTGAGTCATAAGGGTTGAGTTCTTTGGACTATGATTGTAACTGGGCTTGCACCATAGCTGCACCTAATAATGACATAGACATATCGATGATTAATGCAATTAGAAAGAACATAGATAGTCTTTGAATCACCAAAATATGGCTGAGAAGATCAAGAGAGAGTCGCTGAAGGAGAATAGGAGAATAAGGTTTCAATTAAATGCTGAGGGTGATCCGAGCATTTCTATTCAAAGAGACCAACAAGATTACGACCACAACAATTCCAAGGTACCAGGTTAGATCGCTAAGGGAAGTCATGTTTCGATGAAAGCTCATGTATGCAACAATACCATCGCCAAAAGTTGTTAAGATCAGTTGTGCTGCATTGTGATATTTTTGGTAGATCACATATTGAGAGATGTCATCATGACTCCACAACATGCTATTCTTACCACCATGAGGGTAATATACAGAGATATTATCCATTCATGGACCTACAGGGTCCAAGATAGAGGGTCGAATTAGCAGTAGGGTTATCTACTTTTGTACATTCTACATAGAGAGGGCCATAGTCGTCATCAGGTAAAGGTTGAGGTAGAGGGGGAGCATCTAGTTCTGGTAGTTGCTAAAATTTTACTTATGCATTGACAGGTATGCTGGCAATTTGTTTTCACTAGATCTACGCCTTGATAAACGAAGGCTCCACATTATCATATCTTACTTCATTTATTGTTGGAAAGTTTCTATATTACCAGATAACAAATTGATATCAATTCCACCATGCAGAATGACACTAGAAGAATTAAAGGAATTCAGGGAGCATCTAAAAGGCTTATGATAAGGGTTTCATCAGTCCAAGTTTGTTGCGGTGGGGTGCACTAGTTTTGTTTGTGCGAAAGAAAGATGATTAATTGAGTATGTATATATATACTACTGACAGCTGAATAAGGTAACTATAAATAATAAATACCCATTACAAAGGATTGATGACTTGTTTGACTAGCTACAGGGTGCCTGATGTTGCTATAAGTTTGATTTAAGTTCAGGATACCATCAGGTATTTTGGGAGAGTGATATTTTGAAGATAACCATTAGGAAAAAATATGGTCATTTTGAGTTTCTTGTGATGTCTTTAGAATTGACGAATGTCCCACTAGTATATATGGACATGATGAATAGCATATTAAGGCCATTCATAGACATGTTCGTAACCGTGTTTATTGATGAGATTCAGGTATAATCACGATCAGAGGGGGATCATAGTGTTAATCTTTGTACAGCGTTTCAAGTATTCTTAGGTTAAAGATTGTATGCTAAGCTCTTATAGTGTGGGTTACTATTCCATTCTAGGGCCTTCATGGACAATATTGTATAAGATGTTGGTATACATAATTATATGCAAAAGATTGACATCACGAAGACTTTGCCTAAACCCAAGACCCCGACAAAAGTTTGTATATTTCTGTGGTTAGTAAACTATTATAGGAGGCGCGTAGAGGGATTCTCTTCACTTTTAATACCTTCGACTAAGCTAACTCATAAAGCAGTTAAGTTTTAGTGGGCCGCATCTTGTGCACAAAGCTTTCAAGAGCTTAAAGATAGATGGACTTCAATTCCAATTATGAATTTGCCAGAGGATTTAGAGGGCTATGCAGCGTATTGCGATGCTTCAGGCATCGATTTGGGTTGTGTTCTGATGCAACATGGTAAGTTATTTCATTATTCTTCTAGATAGCAAAAGAAGCACGAAAGCCATAATCTTACCTTTGAGTTAAAGTTTCCTGCAGTTATTCATGCCTTGATAATTTGGAGGCATTACTTGTATGACATGCATGTTGGTTTCTATATAGATCATAAAATTCTTCATTTTCACACCAAAGGAGTTGAATCTATGATAACGCCGATGGCTGGAGTTTTTGAAATATTATGACATGGACAACTTGTATCATCCAGGGATGTGAATGTGGTAGTGTATGCCCTATGTCATTAATCTATCGGTAGCTTATTGTATTAGGGAGTAGAGAAGTGGGAGATAGCCCAAGAGCTTTATCAGCTAGTAAACTTGGGGTTTAGGTTATTAGATTCTAATGATAGGATACAATTCGAGACGCTACTGTATCATCTCTGGTTGCGGAGGTGAAGGCATGAAAACAAGAGGATCCTTGCTTCGAGCATCTTAGGGGGAAGGCTAAGAAGTAAGAGTCTTTAGCCTTTAATATAACAGAAGATAGAATCCTTAGATATAGATATTGATTGTATGTTACAGATGTTGCAGGTCTTCGACAATATAATATTGTAGAAGGGCACTATTCCCATTATTCTATTTAGGAGGATCTACAAAGATGTATCACGATATTAAAGAGATTTATTGGTGGCCAAGGATGATGAAAGATATTGCTGTGTTCATGCCACAGTGTCCTAACTGTCAGAATGTGAAGTTCGAGCACCA
Source organism: Solanum appendiculatum (assembly GCA_018342035.1). Lineage (NCBI taxonomy): Eukaryota > Viridiplantae > Streptophyta > Magnoliopsida > Solanales > Solanaceae > Solanum > Solanum appendiculatum. Next base: position 749,297 of record JAGDQO010000459.1, read on the forward strand.
TAAATCCAATGGGCTGACTCAAGAGATACCCATTCCATTGTGGAAGTTGGAGGTAATAAATATGGACTGTGTTATAGATTTGCGTTGCTCGCGATAGAATGTTGATTCTATTTGGGTGAATATCGACAGGACGACAATATCAACCCATGCCTTGCTTGTCAGGACCACATTTTCAGCTGAAGGTTATGTAGGGCTATATATTAGAGAAATTTTTAGATTTCATGGGGTACCTACATCGATTATTTCATATAGAGGGGTATATATTGAAACACATATTTGGAAATCTTTCTAAAAGGGTATGGGGATGTAGGTAAACCTTAGTATAAAATTTAATCCTCAAACTGAGGCCAAGGTGAACATATGATACAAATGCTCGAAGATATGTTACGGGCGTATGTGCTAAATTTCAAAGGAAATCGGGATGACCACTTGCCACTTACCGAGTTTGCCGATAATAATATCTATCGTTCCCACATCAATATGGCATCATATGTGGCTTTATATGGAAGAAAATGTAGATCCCCTCGTGGTTTGTTCAAGGTTCGAAAATCAAGATTGTTTGGACTAGACTTAGTGTAGCAGGCTGTGTGTCATGACAAGATCCCTCGAGTCATGATGGCACCTACTATAACCCACCGGTAGGTAAGCCAACCCATACATAGAATGAGAAGTAATGAGTATAAGGGTAGAATTAAATAGAATTAACTCTACACGATAAAATAAGATAGAAGCGGAAGCAAGCAAAAATCTAAATACAAACAAATTCCTCCAAAATTTGGAAGTCACAAGTACAAAGCAGTCTAAAATTAAAGTACAAGTCCCAAAAGTAAAAAACAACCAAGCTGGCTAAAAAGGACTAGCTAAACATATATACAGAAGGAGATAGGATGATCCACGACGCCAGGTGCTCACCCATATCTCCGATCCTAAAAATTGCTGAAGATGGCACGAACAGTCACATCTGAGAGCTGGTACTAGGACCTGCATCATGAAACAGATGCAGAGTGTAGCATGAGTACCAACACAAAGGTACTCAGTAGGCATCATAGGGCGCTGAGCAAGAAGGGTAAAGACAATAAGAAAAGATAGAATCTAGATAGAAACATAGGTAGAGCGGATATGAAAAAAAGCACACAAGCGTACCGAAAGTATATCTAAGTACAACTAACTAAACCTTACTGGACCCCATTAGCTCAAAAGGTACACTCTTGTACAAGTTTAAATAAAACTTGAACGGACCCCCATAAGTGATAACGGCATGGGTAGCAAAGATTATATAATAGCTTTAGAAGAGCTTGATGGATACAAATTAAAGACATAAAATGTGTTAAAGGTGCATCAAAGTGAAGAGAAGGAAGAAAGTGACCATGTGTGCAAATGGTCATCTCATGAATTCAAGATTTCACAAAAGAAGACAACCAAACAAGGCCCTTATCTCATTAAGGGTAAAATTGTCAAAGATGTGTCTTCTTTATTTCCTTAGTATAAATAGTAGTTTTATTATTTTGGAAGAATTAGATTATGAATATTATGATGAATTGAATATTTTAAAGCTTTGAAGCTTGTAGCTTCTAGGTGTAGCTAGCATTAGTGTAGTTCATAGTTGGTAATTGTAGTTGAGTGATTAGGGTGGATTCACGATATTGCTTGTGTTAACTTCATCTAGCTTAATCGATCATCGAGTTACCCTCTTTGTGGATTCAATTTGGTTTTCTCCTCTTTGATTGAGTTTGGGTTATTGTTGTTTGATCGGATTCAATTGAGAGGTAAAGGTATAAAGTCCTTTATTGCTCATAAATTTGATTAGATTTCGATAATTCCACTTATGTTTTCTTATTTCTTTCAATTGCCCCTTTCAATCTTATCATTTGGTATCAAGAGCCTAGGTTTAGATTTGTTCCTACAAATCGAGTCTTGGTTTGCAAAAAAAAAAAAACTAGAAATCCAAAAAAATTCCATAAAAATTTTTGTTTTGATTTGTTGTTTTTTGACACTAGATTCTTCTTCCCTAGTGTTTTTTAAGTCTATATTTAAAATTTCGTTCAATTTGGAGTTGTAGAAGTGAAGTTGCCATTAAAGGGTTTTGAGCTTTTGAAACTTTTCAAATTTTGGAAGTGGGTCTTGTGATGGAGGAGAAATTGAAGGTTAATAACCATTGGGGTTTGTTCTGTAAGTCAAGGGGAAGATAATCCTAAAGTTTGAGCTTATTCTGAGTTGTTTTGAAGGTATTGGAATTAGTAGGTGTTCTTGGTGTTCTTCAAGTTGTTCTTGAAGAAGAAGAAGGAGGAAAATACATTTGATCCAACATTTTCAAGTCAAAGTTGGTCAAGGTGTTTTTGGGTCCATTGGTGGAAATTTTTTAAAAAAATTCTAATTTCTACAAAGGGCAAGAACTGGTCCCACTGACCTCTAAACACCAAAACACATTCCCACAACATATCCTCAAGAACCTGAATATAATGCTTCGACTGACCATCAGTCTGCGGGTGGAAAGATGTGCTAAGGTCGACACGAGTGCCCAAATCCTCCTGAAAGGTCTTCAAAAATCTAAAAGTGAATGAGGAACCCGATTTGATATAATAGACACAGGCACACCATGAGGATTAACCACCTCTCGAGTGTAGATACGGGCCAACCTCTCAGTGCTGAAAGAACATTGAACAAGGAGGAAGTGTGCTGACTTGGTCAATCGATCAACGATGACCCAAAAGTTGTCAACACATCTAGAAGTGTGGGGAAAACCTTCCACAAAGTCCATAGTTCTTCAATAACACTTCCACTCAAAAAATGTTAATCTCTGAATCTCACCACCAGGTTTCAAATGCTCAGCCTTCACCTGCTGGCAAATGAGGCAATAGGATACTAGCAACCAAGAACGAACAAAAGATATAACTCCCACCGGTGTGCTACTAAAGGAGCCTTGCCACACCACCAAGGGAATACCAGGCATGGCTAAGGTAACGTTCTTAGTGAAGCAATCTATGACCGCACGATAGGGGGACAACCCATCCATTCCCAGATTCATGTGGAAATCTAGCATATAAAGCAATATAAGGTTAGACCAGGTGTCACAACCCTAGATAGTAACTAAGCAAGATCGAAACAGCTGATATAATACTTATGACTCAACAACGGGGGTCTACAAATGCAATGGCGCTGCCAGAAGCTCAGAGCTCATATCTATATGAGAAGCATACTAAACAAACACATAAGAATAAGTAGAGACAGGATCAAATAAAGTCGAGGTAGTCTGCAGGCATAAAAGAATCGTACTTGTGGTTACGTCATCTGATGTCTCAGCCTCTGCCCTCACTAGACCTTCATAGAAATGGCCCTATCTATCTCTGCCCTGGGCACTTTTCCTACCGCCTGATCTACATCCTTGGGGACCAACCCGAATACCCTGATGTCTACCATGGCAGTCCTGACCCTGGCCTCGACCCTTAGCCGGAGGTGCTGCTGGTAGAGGGTGGCACATCTTGTGGAGTAGGAAGAGCTAGTTATGGAGCGGGAGCAATCTGCCTATGAAAAGGGCAGTATCTGGCCCAATGATCTAAATCTCAAAAATCAAAGCAACCTAGAGATGAGCGACTCCTAGAAGAATGGCCACTATGGCATGGAGCATAAGACCGAAACCCATGACTCTAACTGAAGCCAACCTCATTTTGACAATAACGGTCACCCTCTAAAGACTTCAATGACGCATGAACAGGCCAACTGGGCTTACCGTACTGAAACTTCATTCAGGTCCTATCATAAGTGTCTCTAGACCTAGAATGGGACGCACTATAGCTTCCTTGATATATAGCTCTCTTGTCATTGCCCTCTTGGGCCTCATAATGGAGGTGCTCAATAGTGCAAGTGTGGTCAACAACATCCAGAAAAGAAAAACCCACGGAGACCATAGGTATAGTCTCAATCCGTAGCTGAAGTCTCAACACATGGACAAAGAATCAAACTTTCTCATCCTCAATTAGTAGAATCATAGTGGCATGGCAGGAGAGCTCGTGGAAACTAGCCTCATAATTTGACACAGTCATAGAGCCCTCATCAAACCTGGAGAACTAATCCCAGAGGTGATCTCTAACACTGCGAGGGATGAACATTGCCAAGAAGTCCTCAAAAAACTCAGTCCAAGTGATCGGAGGAGACCCAACTGGTCTGGTCTCTTTGAAGGTACGTCAGCACATCCTTGCTGGCCCATCTAACTCATAAGAAGTGAAGTCGGCACCTCTCGACCTCACAAGTCCTAAAGTATAAAGCCGCTCCCGGCAAGTAGTCAGTAACTTGTGGGCATCCTAACCCATAGCCCACAAATCCTTAGAGGTGAAAGCCTACGGAACGATCCGAGCATTTTATGCTTCTATGGCAGCATAGCTCTGAACGTAATAATGGGCTGGGCACCCCTAGGTGGTACTTTGGCTCGAGGTGCCTCTACTATAGGCTGATCCTACTGACCTGGTGTAGGTGCTGATGGAGCTCCGGCTGTAGCTGGTGCTTGTTGCATGCCTTTGAACAAAGCCAGAAGCTAAGTAATGGCTGCCTTAAGATTTGGAGCCATAGCTGGTCTAGGTGGTGGCTGGGTTGGCCCCTGCCCCACCCAGCTGATCCAAAACTCGAGTTGATGGAGGATCCATTGCTGGCTTCTGGCCTTTCTCTCTATCTAGGAGGGGTACTGCACCCCTACTTAGTAAGGGAGGTCGATGCGTACCCTGAGCCCCCATACATCACCTATGAGTTGTCCTATAAAAAGAGTGAAACAAATGAGATTTCAATAAATGAAAAAATACACACGGTGCACAAACATGATACAAAAGAGGAAAATTCCTAATGACACCATGTAGCCTCCCAATGACAGGATACAAATTCCTCTGCAAAAGTTCCGTAGGACTCTACTAGGTCGTAGCTCTATACAAGTGAACTGGTGAACCTGGGGCTCTGATACCAACTGGTCATGACACGATCCCTCGAGTCATAATGGCACCTAATATGACCCACTAGTTGGTAAGCCAATTCATTTCCAGAACGAAAATAATGAGTATAAGGGTAGAATTAAATAGAATTAACACTAGACGATAAGATTAGATAGAAGCAGAAGCAAGCAAAAATTAAAATAAAAAGAATCCCTCCCAGAGCCTGGAAGTCACAAGTATAGTGCTTTCTAAATTGATAGTACAAGTCAAAAAAGTGGACTACAACAAAGCTAACTCAAAAATAGAAGACTAGCTAAATATTTATACATAAGGAGACAAGTTGATCTAGGATACCAAGTGCTCATCCAAGTCTCTAATCCCAAAAGCTACTGAAGATGGCACGAACAATCACTGTCGGTAGCTGGTACTAGGACCTACATTATGAAATAGATGCAGAGTGTAGCATGGCTACCAAAACAAAGGTACTTTGTAGTTATCATAGGCCGACAGACTAAGAAGGGTAAAGACAATAAGAAAATATACAATCTAGACACAAAATAGAGGTCAAATCAGATATGAAAGAAACCACACGAGTATACCGAAAGTAAATATATGTACAACTAATTAAACTTAATCAGACCCCATAAGCCCAGAAAGTACACTCGTGTGCAAGCTTAAATAAAACTCGAATAGACCCCCATAACCCCAAAAGGTACACATAATATCTATTTCTACTGAAAGAAGAGTACCACGAAGTGAAAGTCAGGCTCCCAGCCAAAGTAACCATCATAACCAGTCATCTCCTACCCCTGCTAGAAAGAGTGTCAATCAATCTAGGCTGCCCATCTAGCTAGTCCACTCCTATCCCAGCTAGCTAGAATGACACGGAGTTGTGTCAACTCAAAAGAGGATCTCATATATCAAGGTTGCCCAGCTAGCTAGTCCACTCCAAGGGGTGTAAACCGCCTACCAAGCAAGAGTGACCCTGGGGCATGTTGACTTCAAAGAGGATCTCAAATATAAGTACCAAATAACTATGGAGCGACGTCCACCCACAAAGAATCAACAAAAGGCTCCAAGCCTAGAACAATCCAATCACATATCGCCATGAAAGCACACAACCTCCTGTAATGCATTGGAGCCAAAGAAATAGGGGAGAGCGATAACAAGATCTAGCAAGCTGTAAATCCATCCTAACTAAGGCTCATACTATCTGACTCAAGTTTGTTATTCTAGTCTACAAGGATCTAGTATGTCTAAAACAACGTCTAAGACAAAACAACCTACAAGGATCGCAAGTCTAAGTTAACACTAGTCTAAATCTAACTACGGCTGAACATGCTCATTACAAAAATAACAATGCAATTAATACACAAAAGCATGCAACAACACACATAAACCCCAACTAGCATGGTACTAAGCCTGAAACTATGCAGATAAATCCTAATATACGGCATCTAAGAAGAGAAATAAGAATAACTAGGTACTAACCCCCAAATCACTCTAATCAACATGTATTTACGCATTCAAGCTCAATCTAAATAGAAAGGAAGTTGTAGCCTACTTTTAGGCCGACCGTACATGCTTCAAATCATAAGACCAGAGCTTCTTCTTTCCGAACAGCCTATGAATGCTGCCACACTATCAAAAATAGGATCACAATGTTAGTACGGTCATTTAGATACCTAAAACACATAAAATGGAAATAGACTGACTTCGTAGCCAAATAGGAATTGTGGGACCCATGCAAGAATTTCTAAAATTGACTCCATCAAGAGATCCAAATCAATGCCCCAAACAATTGTTCCAAAATAGAATACAATTCACGGCTCGAAACAACCATAAACAACAGATGCAATAAAGACCACAATTAAGCTCAATTAAAGACTAGGACAGTAGCTTCGATTGATAATTCACCTCAAATGGAGATTGTCCAACACTTTTTGATCACTCCCTAATGTAGGCTCAATAAATTTGGACACGTGGGACTTTGAATCACTCAAATAGGACTTAAATTGAGCAAGAAATTTCCTATGGAACTTTACAATTAAAGTTCAATTGCGACTCATCTTACTTAAAGACAAGTCTAATCTTCTCTTCGCGAATGTGAAGGGTCCCAGAGGTACACGAACCTCAAAAACATAGCGAGGGCCCCGTGATTGTATCCAAGAGAGAGTCGAGCCTCCGTGAACACGGTAGGGAATCTCGTGAACCCAGACTATCCCCTGCAATCACGGTCACCAAGTTGCCTGACCTCCATGAACTCAAAGGCCATTTAGGCCTGCACCAGCTGATACATATTAGCTGGTTTTTAGCTAGTTGAAAATCTTTGATGGGGCATTCCAATTTCATTTGGCACATGGTGCATGCAAAGGAGGTATGAAACCCTACCAAATTCAATTTTCCTGACTCAACAAAGAAGTTTATCTCTACAAAAATTCGGTCCCACCACTAAACTCTATTTTAAACCAAAATCTGTAAGGAGCCTCGAAATTAGCTTGAATGCCTTGAGATCTGAACAAAGGATCATTCAAGACCAAACATAATATTCTCGAGCAAACCATGCTGATAGAATTCTCATTTGAGCTCATTTACTTAAAATATTGATTAAAGTCAAACTTAGGCCTAAATTTGGAAGTTAAAAAGCCTAATAGCATATAATTGCATTAAAACCCTCGGGAGTCATGCTGACCATGCTACTAGCATAAAATGGCCCTTTCGGAGCTGATGGAATCGTCAAAACTTGATTCTGGGGTTATCTTTTTGAAATTTTGATCAAAATCGACCTTTCGAGGTTTAAAAGTTCCAAAACACTAAAAATTGCATAAAAATGAAATGAACGTCTAGGTGACCAAACTCTTAGTCTCACTAAGTCATAAATAACTTGAGATCGCTATAGGGACACTCTAAACGACAAAAAGAAGGTATAAACACACAAATTACTTGGAGGGCCATTACGTATGAAACATGTTAAGTTAATTAGAGAGTGGTTGTTGACAGCTCAGAGCCATCAAAAATCATACACAAATGTTAGGCGGTGAGACTTGGAGTTTGATGATAATTATTGGGTCTTTCAGAAAGTTTCTCCTATGAAGGGGGATATGAGATTTGGCAAAAAGGGCAAGTTGAGTCATAGGTACATTGGGCCTTATCTCATCTTGTGACAGATAGGATAAGTTGCCAATGAGCTAGAGTTAGAGGCATTACACTAGTTTATCATGTTTCTATATTACGAAAGTGTGTTGGAGATCCAACATGTATAGTTCTAACAACATGTGTTCAAATTTCAGAAAAACTATCTTATGTAGAAGTCGATGTTGCCATATTAGATCACCAAATTAGAAGATTGTTAAAAAAAGATATAGCTTCGGTAAAAAGTGTTGTGGTGTAACTGCAATGTTGAGGAGCTGACGTGGAAAGCTGAGGAGGACATGAAATCTAAATATCCTGTAACACCTCGTATTAGAGAAAGGCTAGAAAAGGGTCAAGCGGGCATGTAAAGAACCCAAAAGTAGACCATGGAACCCTCTTGGAGCCCTAGACGGGCCGTGTAGGGGACCACAGGCCGTTTGGAGACTTGTGGTATTGTCCAGAACCTGCCCCAAGTAGATGTCCCTCCCATAGACACCTAGATGGCCCGTGGTGAGGTTTATGGACCGTCCAAGGGGTCGTCAAGTGGCCCACTCAGAAGGGGCTTCTTCCCTAGTCACTTGTCAAGGACCACGGATGTCTAAGCAGCCCGTGAAGCCCCACACGGACCGTGAAGTCATCCGTGAAGGGGGTTTATCAGACTTAGAGTTTAGGGTCAACTTGAAACGATCATATCTTTTAGCACAAAATGAATTAGGTGGCCTATCACCTATAAAATTAAAGATCATTGATTCCTCTTTCCAACGCTACCAAGTTTTCGTAATTCCAAGATCGAAGTAAAAAGTTATGTCTGAAATAGTGAAGCCCTATTAGACATAATTTCTTCACGACCCGTTAGACGGGCCGTGGTGGTCTAGACTAGCCGTTTAGGCCTCCTTGAAGTCAGTTCGGCAGTTTTTAAGTCAGGGGCTGTTTGGTCTTTTCCCAATTGTTTTAACTCATTGCTATATCATTTTAACTTCTACCCAAATCCCTATATAAGAATTTTTACCCCCAAAATCACTGAATTCAATTCATTCTCTCAAATTTCCAAAAGAAGATCAAGTCATCCTCTCCAATATTTCTCTCTCTAAGGAAGAAGAAGTCAAGTTAGGGTTTCAAGATCAAGTCTCCATTTCACCAATTGCTTAAGGGCTTTGAACCCAAAGGTATGATAGTGTTCACCTATGGAGCTCTTTCCTCCATAGGGTTCCTAAATTCTCCAATTTACAAGTTAGAAATCTACAATTGAAGGTAGGGTTTTCTTCCATGTCATCGGTTCCTTTAAATGTTTATTCAATTGATTGTTTTATGAACTATTATGGATGAATTGAGATAATTCTATGATTTTAAGATGAATCCCCATGCAGAACCCATGTTTTCTACGCTATGATGATATAATGTGGGTTTAGAACTATGAAAGATGAGTTTATGAAGATATGCATGTTCTATATGAAAGTGATGAAAATGATTTAAGATTGCTTTGACAGTAAAGCATAAATGTTGTTGTTGTTGTTGTGAAAGGATTTCTCGCATACGACTCAATACATGCATGCGAAAGGGTTTTCTCACATAAGGATTCTTAGAGTTGAAAGGCTTTTGCAACTAAACTTTGAATCAATATTTAGGATCTATTCTAAAGAAACCTAGCTTGGATCGGCTATTTGGTGTGCCTTCCATGAAAGATAACTCAAGTAAAGAATTATGACTATTCCGTGGGATTTATGCTTAGCACCGAGAGGATATTGTGATGGAAGCTCTCCCGTAGCTAGAGGCCGTGTTTCTAGTAGCAATCTCCTTATCCCATACCTATGTGCCACCATAGGATGATTGTCTTAGATAGACATTAGCTAGTGGATGCACATAAGCTAGAAGTTAATATTCTTACCTTGGCAAGTAAGGACACCCCTTTTCAGTGTGGGGCAGACACCGGATTCCATGTTATAGCTCACATGGTCTCTATGTCAGTTAAGACTACTTCCCACAATAATGATGAACTAAGGTTACTTCAAGAGGCATCTCACAAGTGTTCAAAGATGAGTTTTACTTGCATTGACCATGATTACAATGATGTTTTCTAACCTCCTATTTTGTGGTTTTAATGTGGTCTTTGCATGACATGAAAGGTCCTTTTTAGCATGATTTTATAACTCTATGCATTGCTATCATACTTGGTACATTTCTTTACTAACGTATACTCTTGCTTAAAATATTTTCCAAATATAGGGTCCGACGTTCTAGTTTCCCATCTTCGTGGCTAGGGATCACTTAGTAGATATTGAAGATTGATGAGTCCTCATGTTCTGAGGGCCAAGCCTTGTTTCTTATTGTTTTTACTTTTCAGTATTGTTTGTGATGTACAGGTTACGTCCCGATTACTTTTGATATAATAGATGGCTTTTTAGATTATGTAGACTTCCGCTTTGTTTTTACAGAACTCTTTACGATACGAATTGTCTTTTAAAATCTCTTGATTACTATTATCTTTTATGATGCATGATAAGTGGCTTTTGTAGAGCCTCTCGGGGTCCTATACGCCATGTTACGCCTATGGTATACTTTGGGTCGTGACAAACTTGGTATTCAAAGAACAAGGTTTTAAAAAGGTCCTAAGAAGTCTCATAAGCCACGTCGAGTAGAATCTTGTTCATGAGTGTGAAGTGCACCACATTTATGGATAATAAGCTATAAGATGATTAGTAAACTCCACTTCTTTTATTACTCTAGGTTGTACGATAGAGTGTAACTCTATATGTCCTTTCTCCTAATCCCTATTTGATGCTTTTCAGGAAATGGCCCCTCGAAGAGCATACGTTAGGAGGAATGTGAATGAGAATGTGGAACAAAAAGCTCCTCCTCAAGCTCCTCAAGTTCCGATCGATCCTTTGGCCGAGCAAGTGACTAATGTGGAGTTTAGGGCTGTTTTCAAGTATTGGCTCAAGCCGTGATGGCTCAAGCCAATAGGGAGGTTGTGGTCCCTGTGAACCGAAATGTGGGTACGGCAACAACTAGGGTGAGAGACTTCACGAGAATGAATCCTCCAGAAATTCATGGTTCTAAGGTTGAGGAAGATCCTCAAGAGTTCATTGATGAAGTGTATAAGATGTTGATGATCATGGGAGTGACACAGGTGGAAAAAGCAGAATTGGCCGCTTATCAACTTAAGGTTGCTCAAGTTTGGTTCGACCAATGGAAGGAAGAGAGGGCGGTTGATGTGGGTCCTCTTGATTGGGAGAAGTTTAAGGTTGCTTTCCTTGATAGGTTCTTTCCCTTTGAGATGAGGGAGGCAAATGTGCTTGAGTTCATCAACCTTCGTCAAGGAAGCATGAGTGTAAATGAGTATGCTTTGAAATTAACACAATTGTCTAAGTATCCTCCTACTGTGGTTGTCGATCCTAGGGCAAGGATAAGTAAGTTTGTTAATGGTGTGTTCAAAATAGTGGTAAAAGAATACCGCTATGCTTATTCATGATATGAACATTTCTCGTCTTATGGTGCATGAAACAAATAGAAGAAGAGAAACTTAAGGGAAGATCTACGGAAACAAAGAAGGCAAGGACCGGTGATGGTGACTTTTCACATTCAAGGTCCAATGGACGTGGTCGTTCTAGGTTCCAGCAAAGGTTTTTCGGATATGGATCCTCAAATGATCCTTCTAGATTCAACAAAGATAGGGTGTCTTATTCTAAACCTCAAGGAGGAAATGGTAGTGGATCTTCATTGTTTACTTCTGCTAAGTGTGGAAGGAAGCATAACGGTAATTGCTTAGCCTGTATGGATGGTTGCTATGGTTGTGGTAAGAGTAGCCATAAGATAAGGGATTGTCCAACATTTATGGCTAAGGGAAGAGAAGATAGGCAAACTCCACCTAGTGGTTCGGGTTAAAGTGCTCCAAAGAAAAATAGATTCTATGAACTCTAGAATCGCCAAGAGCAAGAAGGTTCTCCCAATGTGGTTACCTGTATGTTAAAAGTCTTTCATCTTTATGTTTATGCTTTGCTTGATCCCGGTGCTACCTTGTCTTTTGTGATGCCATATGTGACTATGAGGTTTGATATTCTTCCGGATGTGTTACTAGACAAGTTTTCTATCTCTACTCCTATCGGTGAATCTATTGTGGCTAAGAGAGTCTACAGAAATTGTGCCATCTCCTTATCCCTTAGAGTCACTCATATTGATCTTGTAGAGCTTGATATGTTAGATTTTGATGTTATTCTTGGGATGTATTGGTTGCATTCATGCTATGCTTGTGTTGATAGTAGAATCCGAGTAGTCAAGTTTAAATTTCCAAATGAACCCGTTCTAGTGTGGGAAGGAGGAAATTCAACGCCAAAAGGTCGATTTGTTTCTTGTCTTAAAGATAGAAAGATGATTTCTAAGGGTTGCATATACCATCTAGTCAGGGTGAGGGATATGGATTCCGAAACCCCTACCTTTGAGTCGGTCCCCGTTGTTAATGAGTTTTCGAAAGAGTTTCCCGATGATTTACCCGGTGTTCCTCCTAAAAGGGAAATAGACTTTGATATCGACCTTCTCCGAGATACGCAACCTATCTCTATTCCTTCTTATCGAATGGCTCCGGTAGAACTTAAGGAATTGAATGAGCAAGTGAAAGATTTGTTGGATATGGGCTTCATCCGATCGAGTATCTATCCATAGGTTGCTCCAGTTTTGTTTATTCGAAAGAAGGATGGATCACTCCGTATGTGTATTGACTACCGTCAATTGAATAAAGTTACCATCAAGAATAAGTATCTACTTCCAAGGATAGATGATTTGTTTGATAAACTTCAAGGAGTGAGTTACTTCTCCAAGATTGACCTTCGGTTGGGTTATCACCTATTGAGGGTAAAGGAAGATGACATTCAAAATATGGCTTTTCAGACTAGATATGGTCATTTTGAATTCCTAGTAATGTCATTTGGGTTGACAAATGCTCCGGCCGCATTTATGGATTTAATGAATAGGGTGTTTAGACAATACCTAGATATGTTTGTGATTGTGTTCATCGACAATATTTTGATTTACTCAAGGATTAAGGATGAGCATACCAATCATTTGAGGATTGAGTTGCAAGTCCTCAAGGACCAACAACTCTTTGCAAAATTTAGTAAATGTGAGTTTTGGTTGAGATCCATGGCTTTTCTTAGTCACATTATTTCTAGTAAGGGTATTGAGGTAGATCCTAAGAAGACGGATGTGGTTAAGAGCTGGCCTAGACCTCTATCCCCTTCAGATATTCGAAGTTTCTTGGGTTTGTTTGGTTACTATAGAAGGTTTGTGGAAGGGTTTTCTTTGATTGCCTCTCTATTGACGACATTGACCCAAAAGAAAGCTAAGTTTCTATGGTCTGAAGCATGTGAAAAGAGTTTCCAAGAATTCAAAGATAGACTTACCTCTGTTCCAATATTGAGGCAGTAGACGAGGATAGATGGAATACAACAAAGCTGAGAGAGCTAATTCCATCTGATGTAGTTCGCACATTCTGATAAATATACCACCTCCTAGGGAGATGCATATAATAATAAACCTTACTTGACACTAGAAGCTAAAGGAAAATTCACAGTAGGGTCTGCATATCAGTTGATTAGACATAAACAAAGATACTTGTAGCTTGCATAAGAAAATGTGGATTAGGGCACTACCAATTAAAGTCTCATTTATGATACGGAGGTTTTGGAAATATAAATTACCATTGGATTGTGTAGTTAGAAAGGGGGATTTCAATTTCCATCTAGATGCTTTTGTTGTCAAGAACCAAAGATGGAAACCTTCATTATTTCTACGGTCACCAGCAGCTCAGTTTCTATGGAGACAATTCAGTGGACCAGTAGGACTAAACATATAGGGATTACAAGTTATTCAGGTAATTAATCTTTGGTGGGAAGCTCTAGTTAATCACTATATGAGAGAAGTGTTTACTACTGTCCCATCTATCATATTATGGGAATTATGGAAAAGGAGAAATGCCATAAAACATGGTGGACAGATGTCACATGGAAAACATATGTACAAAGTCATGCATACCATTTTGTTGATGTTGAAAGTGAGAAGGAGAAATTTTAAATACTCTCCTTATGAGTGGAGGGACTTAGTGCAAGCTCTACAGAGATATACTCCTAAAATCAGAGTTACACAAGTGATATGGACAATACCTAAGACAGAAAGACTTAAGTGCAATACGGATGGAGCATCAAGGGGAAATCCAGGAAGAAGTGCATGGGGATTCAGTGTGAGAAATAGTTCAGGAGATGTGATAAAGGCACAGGCAGAAGAAATAGAAAATCCATGTACCACAAACACACAAGCAGAAGCAATGGCTATACTTCAAGCTTTAAGATTCATCAAGAACTTAGATAATATACATGTGACCATTGAAACTGATTCCTTACTTATGGTGAAAGTGATTACAAAGAATTAGGAAGTTCCATGGAAGATTGTAAATATAATGGACGAAATCTAGAATATTATGCGAGATAGAGATATATTGGTGATTCATTCATTAAGGGAGGGAAATAAATTTGCTGACTACTTAGCAAATTATGCTCTTGACCATGGAAGCCTACAAATAATCAATTTTCAACAGTTGGAGGTGGAGGGGAGAAAGATTATTAACAGTGATAAGCTTCAGATACCATATCTAAGAAGGAGAACATGAATATAAAGAAGTATTGGAGCTACAAATGGAATGATTGGAATCGTTATGTTCAAATCCTGTTGGAAATGAACATAGGGATCTTTTTATCTAACAAAGTGCTTAATTTTGCAGGAACAACAGAAACACAAAATCAGAAGCAGATGAAAGTAATGCTGAAGTATAGAATCTCATATCAAAAAGCACAAAAACCACCATCAAACATAGAGTTGTCAGGCAATATACTAGTCAAATGGGTAATTGTTCGATGTATGGTATTAACACTTTCGGTTGTTCATTCTATTGAGATAAAACCTAAAAGACAACATATATTGCAGATGAAAAAATATGGTGCCAATTGCAGATACATCCGACAACAATCAATAGATTTGAAGGCAACAAAGATAAAACAAAAATACAAACAACAAAGAGCTTCTAGAAGGGAAAACACATCATCAAACTATGATAGATCAAGAAAGAAAAGAGTTCATACTTCAAGATTCAATAGATACAACAAGCAACATATAATATTAGGAGGACAGAGGAGTACCAGGAGAGCAACATAGCACACATAGAAACAAGAAGCTCCAAGAACATGGATTCAAAGAGACACAGCAACATGGAAGGATCTTCAAAGTGAAGCAGGAGCAAAACTTGAATTTGATTGAAGAATTGAAAATTGCTTTCCATTTTAGAATAGGGTTTACTTTCTATTTTTAAGACAAATGCACTTTCCTCATTTTTCTTGTTTGTAGACTTTTTAGTTAATAAAAATAGCCCTGTGGGGCCTTGTCTTATAAATATTGACTTTGCCGAAAGGGTTCGATGGATTTGTGGCTTATTGTGATGCCTCAAGAATTGTGTTGGGATGTGTCCTTATGCAGAATGGGAAAGTCATTGCTTATGCTTCAAGGCAACTTAAGATTCATGAAAAGAACCATGACTTAGAACTAGCGACGGTTGTGTTTGCTCTAAAGATTTGGAGGCATTATTTGTATGGTGTACATGTTGATGTCTTTACCGACCACAAGAGTTTGCAATATGTGTTCAAGCAAAAGGATTTGAATCTTCGCCAAAGGAGGTGGATTGAGTTGCTAAAGGACTATGACATGAGTTTCCTCTATCACCCCGGCAAGGCGAATGTGGTGGCAGATGCCCTTAGTCGGTTATCCATGGGTAGTGTTGCTCCTGTTAAGGATAACAAGAAGGAGTTGGTTCGAGATGTTCATAGATTGGCCCGATTGGGTGTTCGGTTGGTTGATTCTACTATAGGTGGTGTTGTGGTTCATAATAGCTAAAAATCGTGCTTTGTGTCGTGTGTGAAAGCAAAGCAAGGTCTTGATCCAATCTTAATGGAGTTGAAGGAAGCGGTGCTTAAAAATTCCATTGAGGCATTCTCCCAAGGGGGAGATGGCATACTTCAATATCAAGGTCGGTTGTGTGTTCCGAATGTTGATAACTTGAGAGAGCAGATTCTATCGGAAGCCTATATTCCCGATATTCCATTCACCCGGGAGACACCAAGAAGTACCGTGACTTGCGGGAGGTTTATTGGTCGAATGGGATGAAGAAGGACTATGCGGAATTTGTGGCTAAGTGTCCCAATTGTCAACAAGTGAAAGTTGAGCATCAAAAGCCGGAAGGTTTGTCTCAAGACTTTACCATTTAAACTTGGAAGTGGGAAGATTTAAATATGGACTTTATTGTGGATTTACCTTGCACCCGGTGACAACATGGTTCAATTTGGGTTATCGTGGATCGTATGACGAAATTGGCTCATTTCATTCCTGTCAAGGTTTCTTATTCGGTGGAAGACTATGCCAAGTTGTACCTAAGGGAGATGGTTAGGTTGCATGGAGTGCCCCTATCCATTATATCTGATCGTGGTGCCCAATTCACTTCTCAATTTTGGAAATCTTTCCAAAAGGGGTTGGTACTCATGTTAAGCTTAGTACGACCTTTCATCCGCAAACCAATGGGCAAGCGGAGCGTGCTATCCAAACTTTGGAAGATATGTTAAGAGCTTGTGTGATTGATTTCAAAGGTAATTGGGATGATCATTTTCCATTGATCGAGTTTGCTTATAAGAATAGCTATCATTCGAGTATTGGTATGGCTCCATTTGAAGCTCTTTATGGTAGGAGGTGTAGATCTCCTATAGGTTTGTTTGAAGTTGGTGAAGTCGCTTTGATAGGTCCCGAATTCATGCATGAGGCTATGGAGAAAGTTTGGCTTATTAGAGAAAGGTTGAAAATGGCTCAAAGTCCACAAAAGTCCTATGCCGATGTTAGAAGAAGAGATCCAGAATTTGATGTTAATGGTTGGGTTTACTTGAAAATCTCAGCCATGAAGGGTGTAATGAGGTTTGGAAAGAAAGGAAAGCTTAGTCCCTATTTTGTGGGCCCATATCATATTTTGAGGTGAATTGGTAAGGTTGCTTACGTACTTGACTTGCCTAATGAATTAGGATCGATTCATCCAGTTTTCCATGTCTCCTAATTGAAGAAATGTGTTGGTGATCCAGCATCTATTGTGCCATTGGAGTGTCTTGGTGTAAGGGAAAGTCTTTCTTGTGAAGAGGTTCCGGTTGAGATTTTAGACCGACAAGTTCGGAAGTTGAGAAATAAAGAAGTTGCTTCCGTAAAAGTTCTTTAGAGAAATCAGTTAGCTGAGGGTGCTACTTGGGAGGCCGAGGCTGATATGATGTCCCATTATCCTCATCTCTTTCCTCCCGTTCCTACTCTAGCTTGAGATATCTAGTTCCTCATGGTTTCTTCTTTTGGTGTCATGTGTCTTAGATATTCCCATGATTCCTTATTTATGCATGTTCATGAAAAACTTGATTTTGGGAAAAATGAGTTACCTTGATTGATTTCTTCATGTTTATGTGCATTGAGTATGAGTTGCATATAGACCATATGAAATGATTTTTGAACATGCTTTAGCTAGGAGTTGATCCTCCTTGGATATGTGCATTTATATGATTGCATTCATGTTGGACTGTTAGGTTTAGTTCCTACCTTTCTTATATTGTTTCGAATCTCATTTGAGGATGAATGTTCCCAAGGGAAAGATATTGTAACACCTCAGATTAGTGAAAGGCTAGAAAAGGGTCAAGCAGGCATGTCAAGAACCCAAAAGTAGACCATGGAACCTTCTACGGAGCCCTAGACGGGCTGTGTAGGGAACCACGGTCCATTTGGGGACTCGTGGTATGGTCGAGAACCTGCCCCAAATAGGTGTCCCTCCCACTAACGCCTAGATGGCCCATGGTTAGGTTGACGGACCATCCAAGGGGTTGTCAAATTTCCCACTCAGAAGGGGCTTCTTCCCTAGTGACTAGTCAAGAACCACAGACATCTAAACTGCCCGTGAAGCCCCACACAGACCATGAAGTCGTCCGTGAAGGGGGTTTATTGACTTAGAGTTTAGGATCAACTTCAAATACTCATATATTTTAGCACAAAATGATTTTTCGTGGCTCATGACCCATCAAATTAAAGATCTTTGAGTCCTCTTTCTAACGCCACCGAGTTTTCCCAATTCAAAGCTCGGAGTTAAAGTTATGCCCGTAATAGTGAAGCTTGTCAAGCAGAAGTTCTTCACGACCCGTTAGATGGGCCATGGTGGTCTACATAAGCCTTTTAGGCCTCTTTGAAGTCAGTTCGGCAATTTTTAAGTCTAGGGCTGTTGAGTCTTTTCCCAATTATTTTAACTCAATACTATGTTGTTTTACCTTCTACCTAAAGCCCTATATAAGATTTTTTACCCCCAAAATAATCCAATTCAATTCATTCTCTCAAATTCCCAAATGAAGATCAAGTCATCCCCTCCAATATTTCTCTCTCTAAAGAAGAAGAAGAAGTCCAGTTAGAGTTTCAAGATCAAGTCTCCAATTCACCAATTGTTTAAGGGCTTTGAACCCAAGGTATGATAGTGTTCACCTATGGAGCTCTTTCCTCCATAGGGTTCCTAAATTCTCCAATTTACAAGTTAGAAATATCCAATTGAAGTTAGGGTTTTCTTCCATATCATGGGTTCCTCTCAAAGTCGATTCAATTGATTGTTTTATGAACTATTATGCAAGAATTGAGATAATTCCATGATTTAAAGATGAATCCTCATGAACCCATGCATAACCCATGTTTTCTAAGTAATGATGATATAATGTGGGTTTTGAACTATGAAAGATGAGTTTATGAAGATATGCATGTGCTTTATAAAAGTGATGAAAATAATTTAAGGTTGCTTTGAGAGTAAATCATAAATGTTGTTGTTGCTGTGAAAGGATTTCTCACATACTACTCAATACATGCATGTGAAAGGGTTTTCTCACATAAGGATTCTTAGAGTTGAAAAGTTTTCTCAACTAAACTTTGAATCAAGATTTAGGAGCTATTCTAAAGAAGCTTGTCACGACCTAAATTACCCCTAGACGTGATATGGTATACAAGACCCCAAAAGGGCCTCATACAAGCCACTTAGCATGCATCATACAAGATAATAGTAAGTAAGAATTTCTAAAGACAATTTATATCAAAGTAGTGGAAGTCTAAATATTGTGTCAAAGCCATCTAATACATCATTGAAATGAAAGTGGGACGTAACCCATACAAGTCTTAAGAGAAAATGACATGAAAGGTAAATGTGGCTATGCCCTCGAACAAACGAGGACTCACAAAATCTTCAAGTCTTTATCACAACGAACTAGCCATGGGAGGATGGAGATAAGCCGAATCCTACACTTATTAGAAAATGTAGGCAAGAGTATGCATTCGTACAAGAATGTACCAAGTATGATAACTATGCATAAGGTTACAAAATCATGCAAAAAGGGCTATACATAAGATATAATGACCAAGTTAAATACGGTGACATGAAAATATGAAGTAAAGAGCTATAGTCAATGCAAGGAAATCATCTTAAAACAACATATGCTTAATAAGCCTTTAGAAAGTAACCTTAGTTCATTATGTGGGAGATTAGCCTTAACCGACATAGACCATGTGAGCTATAGCATGGAATCCGGCGTCTAACCCACAACGAAAAGAGATGTCTTAACTTGCCAAGGTAAGAATTATGGTTTCTAGCTTAAGTGGATCCACTAGCTAATGTCTATCAAGATACCATATTGTGGCACATAGTTTATGGGACATGGGTAATCGCCACTTGTCCACTCGGTGCTAAGCATAATTCCCACGGAATAGTTATAATTCATAGCTATCTTATCATTAATAGACATGGGTAATCGCCTCTTGTCTCATCATTAGGGAACATGGGTAATCGCCTCTTGCCCCTTTTTATTCATTAGAATAGCTCCTTAATCTTTGATTCAAGTTTAGTTGAGAAAATCTTTCAACCCTTATGAATCCTTCACGTGAGAAAATCCTTTCACAATTCAACATCATCAACATTTATGCTTCATTCTCAAAGCAAATCTTAAAAAATCATAATTTCATAGTTTGAACATGCATAACTTCATAAAATTCATCTTTTTATCATTCATAAGCTTCATCATAGACTCATAGCTTAAAAATCATAGATCATGCATGGGCTCATATAATTTCATCTTAAAATCATTGAATTAATTCAATTCATGCATACTTAAACGTAATTCAATTAAATATATCATAATTGGAAAGAACCCATAAGGTAGAAGAAAACCCTAATTTCAATTTGAGAATTCTACCTTTGCAAATTGGAGAATTTAGGAACCCTATGGAGGAAAGGACACCATAAGTGAAAGCTATCATGCCTTGATGCCAAAAGATTGAAATCAATGGTGAACTTAGGAGACTTGAATGAAAACCCTAGAACCTTCTTCTTCTTCTATCTTCTAGAGAGAGAAATATTTTGGGGAAATTTGGAAGGATTTGGGTGAACTTGAAAAGTGATTAGAAAAGGGGTGAAATTAGAGTTAGAGGACTTATATAGGGCATAGGATTAGAGCTTAACAGACTTAGATTAGGAATAGGTCAATTGGGGAAAAGACCAAAAAGCCCTTAAAAATTTAACTGTCGGCTTCAACCTATGGTCCGTAGGTCCAACTACGGACCATCCTGTCCTACCGTAGAAAGATTTAGAAACTATGAAATTGGACCTTCTAACAACGGGATCTCATGTCCGGTCCATTGGTCCACTTATAGACTGTAACATACCAGCCGTAGGTCCTAACATTGACCCTCAAAATTTTACTAACTCTGAGGATGACCTACGAGACCTATCTACGGTCCGTAGAAACAATAATGGACCGTCCTGCTGAGTCGTAGAAAGGATCCTGAAACTTGACATTTTCAAAAAGTTCACCTTGTGACCTACGGTTCCCACCTACGGCTCGTAAGTCAACGTACGGTCCGTAGATAGCTTCCGTTGGTACTGACACCAGACCTGAAAACCAGAAATTTCTTTCCTTTTTGAATCCGAGGTGTTACAATATCTCCCCCTTGGGAACATTCGTCTTCGAATGAGAAATTAAGACATTATAAGGAGAATATGAATTAAACCTAACATTCCAACATGAATGCAATCACATAAATGCACATATCCGAGGAGGAAACATTAACTCCAAGCTAAAGCATGTTCAAAACATCGTCTCATAAGGTCTATATGCAGCATATACTTAATTGCACATAAACATGAAATCGATCAAGTTAACTCATTCTCTAAAAATCAAGTTTTTTCATGAACATGCATAAATGAGGAATCAAGGGAATATCTAAGACACATGAGACCAAAAGAGTGAACCATGAGGAACTAAATACCTCAAGCTAGAGTAGGAGTGGAGGGAAAGAGATGAGGATAATGGAACATCATATTGGCCTCGGCCTCCCAAGTAGCACCCTCAACTAACTGGTTCCTCCAAAGAACTTTTACGGAAGAAACTTTTTATTCCTCAACTTCCAAACTTGCCTGTCTAAAATCTCAACCAGAACCTCTTCATAAGAAAGATTCTCCTTCACACCAAGATTTTCTAATGACACAATAGATGTCGGATCACCAACACACTTCTTCAACAAAGAGACAAGGAAAACCAAATGAATCGATGCTAAATCGTTAGGCAAGTCGAGTTCATAAGCAACCTTACCAATTCGCCTCAAAATCTGATATAGTCCCACATAGCGGGGACTAAGCTTCCCTTTCTTCTCAAAGCTCATTACACCCTTCATGGGTGAGATTTTCAAGTAGACCCAATCATTAGCATCAAATTCTAGCTCTCTCCTCCTAACATCGGCATAGGACTTTTGTCGACTTTGAGCCATTTTCAACCTTTCTATAATAAGCAAAACTTTCTCCAAAGCCTCATGCACCCATTCGGGACCTATCAAAGCAACTTCGCCAACTTCAAACCAACCTATAGGAGATCTACACCTCCTACCATAAAGAGCCTCAAATGGAGCCATACCAATACTGGAATGATAGCTTTTATTGAATGTAAACTCAATCAAAGGCAAATGATCATTCCAATTACCCTTGAAGTCAATCACACAAGCTCTCAACATATCTTCCAAACCGCTTGTCCATCGGTTTGAGAATGAAAGACTATACTAAGCTTAACACGAGCACCAAGCCCCTTTTAGAAAGATTTCATAAATTGAGAAGTGAATTGTGTACCATGATCGGATATGAAGGATAGGGGCACTCCATGCAACCTAACCATCTCCCTTAGGTTCAACTTAGCATAGTCTTCCTCTAAATAAGAAACCTTGACGGGAATAAAATGAGCTAATTCATCATACGATCCACAATAACCCAAATCGAGTCATGTTGTCACCGTATGCGTGGTAAACCAACAATGAAATCGATATTCAAGTCTTCCCACTTCCAAGTAGGAAAACCAATATCTTGGGACAACCCTCCTGGCTTTTGGTGCTCAACTTTTACTTGTTGACAATTGAGACACTTAGCCATGAATTCCGCAATGTCCTTCTTAATCCCATTCCACCAATAGTCCTCCCGCAAGTCACGGTACATTTTGGTGGCTCCCGGGTGAATGGAATATCAGGAACTATGGGCTTCTGATAAAATATGCTCCCTCAAGTTATCAACATTTGGAACACACAAACGACCTTGATATCGGAGTACACCATCTCCCCCTTGGGAGAAAGCGTCAACGGACTTTTTAAGCACCGCTTCCTTCAATTCCATCAGAATTGAATCAAGACCTTGCTTTGCTTTCACATCCAACACAAAGGACGATTCTGAACCATTATGAATAACAACACCTCCTTCATTGGAATGAATCAACCAAACACCCAATTGGGCCAATCTATGAACATCTCGAATCAATTCCTTCTTACTATCCTCAACATGAGTAACACTACCCATGGATAACAGATTAAGGGCATCTGCCACCACATTCGCCTTGCCGAGGTGACAGAGGACACTCATGTCATAGTCCTTTAGCAACTCGAGCCACCTCCTTTGGTGAAGATTTAGATCTTTTTGCTTAACACATACTTCAAACTCTTCCACATAGACGCCATACAAGTAATGCCTCCAAATCTTTAGAGCAAACACAATCGCCGCTAGTTCTAAATCATGGGTATGATAGTTCTTTTCCTGAGTCTTAAGTTTCCTTGGAGAATAATCAATCACTTTCCCATTTTGCATAAAGACACATCCCAACCCAATTCTTGAGGAATCACAATAAACAACAAATCCATCAGATCCTTTCGGTAGAGTTAGCACCGGAGCGGAGGTAAGCCTATCTTTCAATTCTTGGAAGCTCTTCTCATATGCTTCTGACCATACAAACTTAACTTTCTTTTGGGTCAATGCCGTCAATGGAGAGGCAGTCGAAGAGAACCCCTCAACAAACCTTCTATAATAACCAGCCAAACCCAAGAATATTTGAATATCTGAAGGGGATAGAGGTCTAGGACAACTCTTAACCACATCCGTCTTCTTAGGATCTACCTCAATACCCTTACCGGAAATAATGTAACCAAGAAAAGCCAGGGACCTCAACCAAAACTCACATTTATTAAACTTTGCAAAGAGTTGTTGTCCTTGAGGACTTGCAACACAATCCTTAAATGATTAGTATGTTCATCCTCACTCCTTGAGTAAATCAAAATGTCATCGATGAACACAATCACAAAAATATCTAGGTATTGTCTAAACACCCTATTCATCAAATCCACAAATGCAGCCGGAGCATTTGTCAAACAAAATGACATTACTAAGAATTCGTAATGACCATATCTAGTCTGAAAAGCTATCTTTGGAATGTCATCTTCCTTCACCCTCAAATGGTGATAGCCCGATCGAAGGTCAATCTTGGAAAATAACTCTCTGCCTGAAGTTGGTCAAACAAATCATCTATCCTTAGAGGAGGATACTTGTTCTTAATAGTAACCTTATTCAATAGCCGATAATCAATGCGCATGAGAAGCGAACCATCCATCTTTCGATTAAACAATACTGGGGAGCCCCATGGAGAGATACTTCGTCGGATGAAGCCCTTATCCAAAAAGTCTTTTAATTTCTCCTTCAATTCCTTAAGTTCTATCGGAGCTATTCGATAAGGCGGAATAGACATAGGTTACGTATTTGGGAGAAGGTCAATACCGAAGTCTATTTCCCTTTCGGGAGGAACACCGGGTAGATCATTGAGAAACACTTCCGAAAACTCATTAACAACGAGGATTGACTCAAAGATAGGGTTTTCAGAATCCATATCGCTAACCCAAACAAGATGGTATATGCAACCTTTATAAATCATCTTCCTAGATCTAAGATAAGAAACAAACCGACTCTTAAGCGTAGAATTTCCCCCTTTCCACTCTAGGATAGGCTCATTTGGAAACTGAAACTTGACCACTCGGGTTCTACAATCAATAGAGGCATAACATGAATGTGACCAATCCATCCCAAGAATAACATCGAAATCTAACATATCAAGATTTACAAGATCAACATGAGTGACTCTATGGGATAAGGAGACAGGAAAATTTCTATTGATTCTCTTAGCCACGATAGATTCATCAATAGGAGTAGAGATGGAAAACGGATCTAACAGCACTTTCGGAATAACATCAAACCTCATGGCCACATATGGCATCACGAAAGATAAATTAGCACCGGGATCAAGCAAAGCATAGACATCAAGATGAAAGACTCTCAACATACCAGTAACCACATCGGGCGAACTCTCTTGCTCATGACGAGTTTGGAGTGCATAGAATCTGTTTTGCTTTTGACTCCCACTAGAACCCGACGAAGGATAAGGTTGACCTCGTCGATGGTTATCTCCTTCATTCTTAGCAACGGAGGGACAATCCCTAATCTTATGATCCATCTTGCAACAACCAAAGCATGCCTTGGAATCGGCTAGACACTTACCCTCATGTTTCTTTACCCACTTAGCACAAGTAGACAATGAAGACCCACTACCATTTCCTCTTTGAGTAAGACACCCTTTCCTTATTGAACTTAGGAGGAGCATTAGAGGAAGCTTGACCAGAGAACCTTTGTCAAAACTTAGAGCGACCATATCCATCAGACCTTGAGCGTGAAAAGTCACCATCACAGGTTTTAGCCCTCTTTGCTTCCCTGAACCTTCCTTTAGTTTCTCCCCTTCTATTTGTTGAGCATGAACCATTAGATGAGAAATTTCCATACCATTGATGAGCGTAGCGGTACGACATTCTTTCACCACTATTTCGGACACTCTCGACACAAACTTACTCATCCTTGCCCTTAGATCGGCAACCATAGTAGGAGCATATCTAGACAATTGTGTAAACTTCAAGGCATACTCCTTCACATTCATGTTTCCTTGACGAAGGTTAATGAAATCAAGCACCCTTGCCTCCCTCATCTCAAGGGAAAGAACCTATCAAGGAAAGCAACCTTAAACTTCTCCCAATCTAGAGGACCCCCGTCAACCGCCCTTTCACTCTTCCATTGTTAAAACCACACTTGAGCCACACCCTTGAGTTGGTAAGCGGCCAACTCTGCCTTTTCCACCGGGTTACACCCATGATCGTTAGCACCTTATACACCTCATCAATGAATTCTTGAGATCTTCCTTAACCTTATACCCATGAAATTCCGGAGGATTCATACTAGTGAAATCACTCACTCTAGATGCCACCGTACCCATATTTGGGTTCACAAGGAGCACAACCTCCCTATTGGCTTGGGCTATCATGGCTTGGGCCAACACTTAAAAAGCAGCCCTAAACTCCGCATTAGTCACTTGCTCGGCCAAATGGTCGACCGGGACTTGAGGAGCTTCTTGTTCCACATTCTCTCTCGCATTCCTTCTAGCACATGCCCTTCGAGTGGCCATATCCTGAAAAGTATCGGATAGGGATTAGGAGAGAGACATATAGAGTTAAACTCTATCGCACGACTTTAGAGTGATGAAAGAAATCGAGTTTCCTAAACATCTTATAGCCTCTCATTCATATGTGTGACGCGCTTCACACCCATGAACAAGACTCTACTCGGCGTGGCTTATGAGACATCCTAGGATTTTTCTAAAACCTTGTGCTCTGAATACCAAGTTTGTCATGACCTAAAGTACCCCCTAGACGTGACATGGCGTACAAGACCCAAAAAGGGCCTCTTACAAGCCACTTAGCATGCATCATACAAGATAATAGTAAGTAAGAAGTTCTAAGGACAATTTATATCAAAGTAGCGGAAGTCTAAACATTATCTCAAAGCCATCTCATACATCATTGAAATGAAAGTAGGACGTAACCCATACAAGTCTTAAAAGAAAATGACATAAAAGGTAAATGTGGCTATGTCCTCGAACATATGAGGACTTACCAAATCTTTAAGTCTTTATCACAACGAACTAGCCACGGGAGGATGGAGATAAGCCGGATCCTACACTTATAAGAAAATGTAGGCAAGAGTATGTGTTAGTACAAGAATGTATCAAGTATGATAACTATGCATAAGGTTACAAAATCATGCAAAAAGGGTTATACATAAGATATAATGACCAAGTTAAATCATACGATGGCATGATTCAAAATGTGAAGTAATGAGTCATAGTCAATGATAGGAAATCATCTTAAAACAACATATGCTTAATAAGCCTTTAGAAAGTAACCTTAGTTCATTATGTGGGAGATTAGCCTTAACCGACATAGAAAATGTGAACTATAGCATGGAATTCGGTGTCTACCCCACACCGAAAAGAGGTGTCCTTACTTGCCAATGTAAGAACCATGGTTTCTAGCTTAAGTGGATCCACTAGCTAATGTCTATGAAGACACCCTATGGTGGCACATAGTTTATGGGCCATGGGTAATCGTCACTTGTCCACTCGGTGCTAAGCATAATTCCCATGGAATTGTCATAATTCATATCTTATCTTATCATTAATAGACATGGGTAATCGCCTCTTGTCTCATCATTAGGAAATATGGGTAATCGCCTCTTGCCCCTTTTTATTCTTTAGAATAGCTCCTTAATCTTTGATTTAAGTTTAGTTGAGAAAACCTTTCAACCCTTATGAATCCTTCACGTGAGAAAATCCTTTCACAATTAAACATCATCAACATTTATGCTTCATTCTCAAAGCAAATCTTAAATCATCATAATTTCATAGTTTGAACATGCGTAACTTCATAAAATTCATCTTTTGATCATTCATAAACTTCATTATAGAGTCATAGCTTAAAAATCATAGATCATACATGGGCTCATATAATTTTATCTTAAAATCATTGAATTAACTCAATTCATGCATAAATAAACGTAATTCAATCAATTAGATCATAATTGGAAAGAACTCATAAGATAGAAGAAAACCCTAATTTCAATAGGAGAGTTCTAGCTTTGCAAATTGGAGAATTTAGGAACCCTATGGAGGAAAGGACTCCATTGCTGAAAGCTATGATACCTTGATGCCAAAAGCTTGAAATCAATGGTGAACTTAGGAGACTTGAATGAAAACCATCCAACCTTCTTCTTTTTCTATCTTCTAGAGAGAGAAATATTTTGGGGAAATTTGGAGGGATTTGGGTGAACTTGAAAAGTGATTAGAAAAGGGGTGAAATTAGACTTAGAGGACTTATATAGGGCTTAGAATTAGTTTTTAACCGACTTACATTAGGAATAGGTCAATTGGGGAAAATACTAAAAAGCCCTTAAAAATTTAACTGTCAGCTTCGACCTATGGTCACGACCCACCGTCCTGTCCAATCGTAGAAATATTCAGAAACTATGACTTTGGACCTTCAAACAATGGGACCCCATGTACGGTCTCTTGGTCCACTTACAGATCATACATACCAGCCGTAGGTCCCATTATTGACTCTCAAAATTTTACTAACTCTGAGGATGACCTACAAGACCTATCTACGATCCGTAGAAACAATAACGGACCGTCCTGCTTAGTCGTTGAAAGGATCCAGAAACTTGACATTCTCAAAAAGTTCACCTTGCCACCTACGGTTCCCACCTATGGCCCGTAAGTTGACCTACGGTCCGTAGATGGCTTCCGTTGGTACTGGCAGCAGACCTGAAAACTAGAAATTTCCTTCCTTTTTGAATCCGAGGAGTGACAAAACTTAGCTCGGATTGGCTATTTGATGTGTCTTCCAAGAAAGATAAGTCAAGAAAAGAATTATGACTATTCCGTGGGATTTATTCTTAGCACCGAGAGGATATTGAGATGGAAGTTCTCCCGTAGCTAGAGGCCGGGTGTCTAGTAGCAATCTCTTTATCCCATACCTATGTGCCACCATAGGATTATTGTCTTAGATAGACGTTGATTGTCTTAGATAGACATTAGCTAGTGGATCCACGTAAGCTAGAAGTTATAGTTCTTACCTTGGCAAGTAAGGACACCCCTTTTCGGTGTGGGGAAGACACCAGATTCTATGTTATAGCTCACATGGTCTCTATGTCGGTTAAGGCTACTTCCCACAATAATGATGAACTAAGGTTACTTCAAGAAGTATCTCACAAGTGTTCAAAGATGAGTTTTACTTGCATTGACCATGATTACGATGATGTTTTCTAACCTCTTATTTTTTGGTTTTAGTCTTTGCATGACATGAAAGTTTCTTTTTAGTATGATTTTATAACTCTATGCATTGCTATCATACTTGGTACATTTTTGTACTAACGCATGCCCATGCCTACATTATTTTCCAAATGTAGCGTCCGACGTTCCAATTTCCCATCTTCGTGGCTAGGGATCACTTAGTAGATATTGAGGATTGGTGAGTCCTCATGTTCCGAGGCCCGAGACTTGTTTCTTATTGTATTTATTTTTCAGTATTGTTTGTGATGTATGGGTTACATCCCGATTACTCTTGATGTAATAGATGGCAATTGAGACTATGTAGACTTCTGCTTCATTTTTATAGAACTCTTTACGATATGAATTGTCTTCTAAAATCTCTTGATTACTATTATCATGTATGATGCATTCTATGTGGCTTGTGTAGAGCCTCTCGGGGTCCTATACACCATGTTACGCCTAGGGTATAGTTTGGGTGTGACATATCCCCACATATTCATTCATTTAGATGAATAGACCTGCATTTGAGTATCTGAGGCATATTACTTATGTGCTACACATTACGAGAAAAATGACCTTTAGCGAAAGGAAATTCAGTAATTAAAAGGCATAATCCTGTCGTTAAAAGTCTACAACGACCGGATAAAAATCTATCATTACCGGTCGTTAAAAGATGTGTCATTAAAAGTTAATGACCAGATTGCATATACGGTCGTTAAATATCATTTAGCGACAACAAATAATCCGGTTGTTACACTTACTTACAACGATCGTTGATGGCCAATTTGGTCGTTAAAACCTTAAAGTGAAACAACAAATTTCAGTCATTATAAGTAGTTTTAGTGACTACATTTTTTCTTATCTAACTACTTGTAAACTTATAACATCTAGAAAATAGTAAATGTGTTTTCATATTAATTCAAGCACACATGAATATTCGGAAGACATACCAAACAATCACTGTTCCATTATAATCTCATAGTAAATCACAAATTAAGTACTAAAGCATCACATCGATAAAAATATACTCACTTAAATTGTATGATATTATATTTATACTCACTTAAATTGTATGATATTATATTTGTCTCCTAAAAATAGAAATAAAATTATAACATTTACAGAAAAAAAAACATCTTAAAAATTACCCGAACAAAACAGAGAATAAGCCCCGCTTGTGCATCAACTTGCTCTTCAACATTTTCAATTGCTTCTACTTGCTCATAATTTTCTTCAAGTCTAGGCTACTCAGTCATCAGATTTTTAATCTGTTAAAGTTAAATTCATGTTAGTCTAAAATCTTGATGTTTAGCATCGCTAGTGTATATTAAATGAAATATAATGTGCATATGATGAAAATATAATCACATCCAAGGATAAGGTACAAGATTTGTTTGACATACCTATTTAATCAAATTTTGCTAGTAAAAATAAGGATTGTAAACTAATATTACATCAGCAGTGTTGAAAATAAGCATCATCTAACCATCAAGATTGCATGTCAACAGTCCCCTTCATCTAAATCAGGAGAATCTCCTTAACTTCTTTCATAGTTACAAAATATTCTTTCCTCTTTATAGCTTCCTATTGTAGGACTTTTTTTTATCAGTTCATACACGAATTCAGAAAAATGACCAAGCAGATTAGGAAGAAGCTCAAACAAAAATAGGCATAATAGAAAATCTGAAAAATAGAACATCTTCAGTTCCCAAAAGAAATAGTATAGTTAAAACAAGAGAGTCTACAGAGAAGAAAAAAACCAAAATGGAAAATCACATATGAAAGAATTAACATCAAACTCAGGTATACATATGCATGTATTTTTTTGTCTTTCCTCTATTGTATATCATCTTGCATCAACAATATAGAACATCACAAGCAATGACAATCCACTACTAGACTTGTAAATCTAACTAAAACAAAAGTAGGTAATACTCAATCTTCAAAGTGCCTAACATAATAACATGCTCTGAGATTATTGATTTCCTAAAATACCAACTGAGAGTCTAGTGTTACCAAAGTAAAGTTTACCAGTTTGACGGATTGTGATTCCAGAAGACTATGTTGTCCATATACATACATGTATCTATAGATATGTATTCTTGTCATTCTTTTCTGTTCATAACTTCTGATAATGTATAGTAACATCTTAAGGTTCATCTTCAAGTCATTTGGGTTGTTCCTTATTCTTGTAGATATTAAAAGAAAGTATCTTACTAATGTTGAGAAAACAATATTTTAAAGCACACTAACAAAAATTGCCAATTCGTACCATGAAAAGTCTGGTGGAAAGTCAAATACAGGGTCACAGGACCAAAGGGATGCTCCAAGTTCTAGAAAAACACACTACAACATTTAGGTATCAAGCAAAACAATTGAAAAAAATACACAAACAACTTCCAATATCTTACATCTCTTGCCAAATGAATCAGTCTCTACTAAAAGGAGGACATTCACATATATTAGCAACAACAACAACAACAACAACAACTACAACATACCCAGTGTACCACACAAAGTTTAATATAGGAGAGTAGAGTGTACACAAACCTTACTTCTACCTGTGAGGTGAGATAGAGAGGTTGTTTCCAATAGACTCCCGGCTCTAGACAAAAAACGTTGAGAAAAGATGATAATAGAAGAACAAGGGACAATATATAATAACAAAAAAACACAGAACACTACTACAACAAAAAGTTGCTTGAGGCCTATATCATACAAATAGACTTGAAAGGGTCATGTATCCCAACTCCCACTAGCTTTAGTTTCTTACCAATGTAGAACACATGAAATTTATGAATACTTGAATAGTATTGCAACATACTAGCCTAAAAGTAGTACATTGTATAGACACTGCACTGCCAGAAGGAAATTGAATTTATAGGATACCCTTCCAAGGATTAACATAGAAAAATGAACGCGCTAAGTTAATAATTTATCTGAGATGTATCACTATCGCATATAGCATTTTAGAACATATATTACTTCCACTAAGATGAATCAAAACAACATTTTTAACAAATCGAAGTCACCGATTCGTTCATTGATATTCTTCAAAAGTTTAGAGCCAGGTGTCAAAGAATCAAGTTAAGATAACAAAACTGCAATGATGTATGTGATATGATGGAACAAGAAATGGAAATGACAAAAGATTGTTACAAAAGCATTTTAAAGACTCAAATCTTAAATAACACGACCAAAGTGTATGAACGAATTACAAAGAGTAGATAAATGTTGGACACATCAGTTACAATGAAAATTTTTTCTTCGGTTTGCTTCCATAGGAAGAAGTTGTTCATAGAACTAGGTGTTCCCAATCAATATACTAGATATTGATTGGGAAATGAGCTCCAATTTAATAGAATATCATACTATATAACATAAGAGAATAAATTGTTACTCAATTTTACGTTAGTCTTAGGCAGATGAGTTAATCTGAGCTAGCTAAGAGCAAATCTCCACACTAAATACCTTATCTTACGCCTCAAAAGCCAAATGCAGGATCTGCTAGGATATAGCTTGGTCTAGTTTGACGCCAACAAAATTTGCTGCTTGATTTACTAGTTTAAGTCATTACATATATTTATTAAATGACTTGGACTTGGAGTAAGAAGCCTTAAGATACACAACATCAATCTACTTATGAAGTTCTGCAATAAGGAAGACTTGGTCATGTAAAAATATGGGATGGAAAACTTTTGGATCACAATAGTTCCTAATAACTCACATTAAAATAGAAGATTATAGAAAAATTCTATTCATGCAAAATTGATGGATATGGAACAAACCGCTCAAGGAGCAATTTCGTAGAATTTGCAGCTTTGCAACTACTCATTGCAAAGCAAAAAAAAGTGTATTAATCCCACAAGGACTAAACATACCTTTGAAAATGTGTAGTCATAGTGAAAGGGCTTGAAAGGAGTTTTGTTTCGTCATATCATATATGTTTGAATCAACACAATTTACAAAGAAAAGGAATATAAGGATAATCTGCAACATGTATATCCTATGTGAAGAAGGTTATGAAGATGCAAGGAACTTATATTCATACATGCAAGTTTGCAATTCAGATTTGGTACATATTTCTGAATGAATTTGAACTGAAATAACACATGTCGAAATTTCGAAAAGAGCTGCTTCTGAGTTAGAAAAGGGTGGAATTTCAAATAGCTACCGGACAATTTGGTGCATCTATAACAACAATTTTTACTTTGAAGGCATAGAAGGGAATATAGTTGTAATATATAGATGTAAGAAATAAAACATACATGAAGGTACGATGATAAGTTCCATCGGTTCATTTCAATAAACTGAATTTTTATTTTATGTAGCTGCATAGCCTAAGAAACCCTAGGATCTATCATCAGCTTCATTATATTAGCAAATAAAGAGAAAGCTCATTCACATAACTTCACCTTATACCTTGCAAGTTGTAATATTCAAAAATTCAAGATAATTTAACACTAAAATTAAATAGAACCCTCAATCAATATTAATTTCCACAAGATATACACATTCAAAAGTTAACATGACAGAGAATAGACAAAGATACGCTAAATAATTGAATTAGATTTTGGTAGTACAAACCTGTGTAAGTCATTAGAAAGATCCAACTTAGTTTCATTCATGATGTAGGGTTCCATTACTCTTAAATAACCCAAATTCCTCAGCCTCACCTAAAAAATTGATATAAATTGAAAGAAATTGTACGAATAAATTTGCTCAGATTTGAGAAATTGATCTGGAAATGATTGCTAAGGTTCTTCCGTTTCATCTCTGCTAAGGTTTAAAAGGCAAGAAAATGGATGTTGGTTGGGAAATTTAAGCAGAGAATAAGATGAAGTGAGTCGAAATTTGAGGAGTGTTTTTGTTTTTTGGGGAGGCGTGGTGGTGGTTATAATGCTCCAAATAAAACAAAATGCAGGGAGTGGGTGTTAGGGTTGGTGGATGGGGGTAGGGGTTGGGTAGGGGGAGTATTTTTAATTTCTTACACACCTACAACAACCGGATATTGTAATTTTGATTACTCAAAATGTTCGCTTATTAATATTGATTTTAAAATCCACTTTCAACGATCGGAAAATAATTTAGTCGCTAAAAGTACACTTATAACGACATAATTTTTTTCCCTTCCCTAATAATTGGTCGTTAAAAATAATATTTCTTGTAGATAAAACATTCTTCCTTTAATGTTAAGATTTCTTAGTCTCATTCCAAAAATATGAGTTAATTCCAATGTTCACATGGGGCGGGGTGTCTCATATTTTTGGAATGAGAGTAAGAAATCTTAACATAAAAGGAATAATTTTTATGAGTTATTTAGATTGCACAAAGATCATATGATAAGTCTTACAGTAAAGAAAGTTGTGAAATAAAAGTCGACAAAGGTTATTGTAAATGCTGTTAAGGAATTCTCTTAAATTTTTGTTCAAATATCTCTACAAGTTTCTTCTAATATATATGAAGTTGGAATGCTCGTGACCTATAAAATCAAAGGTATACGAGTCTAGTTTCTAATGCATAAGACTATTTATCCATATGGCTTCAGAATGGAGAGATATTCACATTTTCGTAAGACTGCATAAGCAGGCCCCTCAAATTGGGTCCCCCTAGTTCCTAAGTCGGTGGTCTCTATAAAAGATACAATTCTACAAAAAAAATTCATTAAGAACAACTGAAAACCTAGAAAATTTATAAACCCACGGTCCAAATACTCCTTGGATGCTTAGATTCTCAACTCGGAAGTTTAATGGAAGTAGTTCTACGTCATGAGCTAATCGTTGTGGTGTAATTTTTCTCATCGATCTAGGCTATGTTTGTTGTTGCTGCAAGGAGGCAGAATCTTAAGCTTATTATATCAAGTATTTGGGGTGAAGTAATCGTATTTTTTCAACTCTCCTTCATAATTCCATGTCATAGTATCATTTATATAGATTTTTGAGCCATGTGGTGGTGTTTTTGATATTGTGGCTATAGGAAGCCCCTTTGTCTTATTTAGTTTGGATAATATTGTTGTGTATTGATGGTCATAAGGTACTGAAGGTACTAGGGGTTTGTGTGATTCTTATTGGAGTCGCGTACGTTGGTTTTTGGATTGAATGTCATGAAGTACGCCTAGTTATGTTGCCATGGGAGACTTATTCTCCTTTGAGATATTGTTGGAATGTCTTCTATGGATTTAGCTGCTTGTCATTGTTGTTATTGTCCTCATTTTATATTTTGGACTTTGCTAGGCACGAATGTGGCATTAGTGCCTTATTAATTAGTTATGGTTCGTTCTTATATCATTGTTGATTTTCACGTTGTTGCATTACTTTGGTTGGCAAAGCTTCATAGAGACACCTTTTGGGGTTTTGTTGAAGGTATGTTAAGGCTATTATTTCTATTCTATCATGATCCTAATGTGCTAAGCTTGTTATGACTGATGTATTGTTATTATTTGACTTGTAGCCATGTCTTATTGAGTTGGCTAGCACCATATGAAATAATGTCTATCAATAACAATCTACTCCTTTACTAGGGACCTCGAAAAGCATGTTATGATTGTATTTTGATCAATTATGATTACTACTTATTGTTGTGATATTTTATCGTAGCATGTTTTTGCCTCAGTAAACACTAACACTTCAGGGTTCTTGAGCATACATATTGATTCTTATATCATGCCTAGGGGCCAGGAAGATCATGACTAAAAGTCAGGTAGACCGTACCTATGGGACATGAAGGTTGTACCATAGAGCCTCAAATTCGCATTGATTCATGTCACATGTACCTTCAAAAAATTCAGATGAGATCATTATCGAGTTGTATTATTGGACTTAATATTCTGATATTGTGAGTACTCTTAAAGAATTGTTTTATAATTATCAGATTTGTCGGATTTTTATGATTAGATATTTTTTGTTAAATCCTGATATTTTTAGAGTTCTAAGTTGTTAGTTTATGTTGTTGTATTATCTCATATGGTTTCTCTATTTTTTTTATTTTGGATTCCTTGACTTTTATTTTTGATACTTTTCTTGAGAATAGTACCTTTGAATTAACTAGGATTTAATTTATAGATTTTTAGGTTTAGCTCTGTCCTTTTAAGTTGTAAAAATATTTTATTAATAAAGTCCATCACTAGTAGTAAGGTTCTCTACATAAAGAATTCTAGTAAATTTCATGGGAGTTTATTGTTTTGAAAAGCATAAGAAGATAAAAGTACGTAAGTGTAGACCCATACACTATCTAGGATAAGACACTAAAAACAAAGCTAGGGCTTAATAATGCATATCATTCAATGTGTTATTTGTAAAGATTAGAGTCTCACGTAACTATGTTCGAAACTATTATTGTGTCATGTATGATGAGCATTTGTGAATTCATTCATGTTAAGACATCTTGAACTTGCCTATCTGTACATTAAAAGTTGAACTTTGCGTTTGAATGTATTTGATGAGATCAAGGCATTTCTTGGTAAGCTTAATTTTTTTACAATATTGTGATACCAACTCATACATTCTCCCTAGTTAATTATTTTTTAGCATATATGCCTATTTTTTGGTAGTTGAATTATGTAGCCTAATTATCCTTTGTTGATTTGACTCAGATTTTTATCCAAAAGGGTCTTTAATGCACTGAGTCGCAACACATAGAGATTGTAAGGTAGATGAGAAAGAAAGAGGTGAATAAATTTAGAGAAATAAGGTTAATTATATGGTAAAAAAGAGATAGAAAATAGTGGTCAAGTTATGAAAATATTTATGCTTTGTGGAATCAAAGGGTGGGAGAAAAATGAATAAGTTTTTCTATGTGACTTGACTACAAAAAGTTAGGAGTGCGAGAGAAAGCAAAGAAAGTGAAATGCATTCTTGTAGTAACTAAGTGGTGGTGATGAAAAAAAGAGTGAAATATCATAAGGATATTGAAAGAAAAGGGAAAAGTGTGATAGAATGTCGAAAGTGAGGTGTAATACCAAAAGAAGAACTAAATTGATTTTGTTAGTGTCTTAAAGTGCGTCAGTAAGAGTAGTCAGCATTTGTAACTATATAATTCCTACTTGCCCCTTAGATGATATTACAACCAAGGAAAGTCCTTTGACATAGTAATACACTATTGGAAAGCTTATGATATGCCTCAATATATCATTAATTTCTTCGTTAGAGTGAGAGTCTAGATATGCTCATGCCCTGTTTATATTATACATATTCTGAGTGGAAAATGGGAAATTCTTTAATTCTGAGTGCACTTAATCATTAGAACTAGTTAACTAAAATTTATGTCACGACCCGACTCCTCGAGTCATGATGGAACCTACTAAAAGCCACCAGTAGGCAAGCCGACTCGTACACAAAATGGCAAGTAGTGAGTACAAGGGTAGAACTAAACAGAAAATAATGCTAACAATAAGAAAAGACAATAAAATGGAAACCAAACCAAAAACTATATACAAAGGAAACCCTCCTAGAACCTGGAAGTCACGAGTACAAAGCTGTCTAACGAAATAAATACAAGTTGCAAAAGTGGACCACAATCAGCCTTCTCAAATGCAAAACACAAGCTATCATAAGTACGGAAGGAGACAAGCTGATCCGGAACACCAAATGCTCACCCTCATCTCCGATATCCATAAACTGCAAAAGACTGCAGAACAAATACCACTGGTAGCTGGTACTAGGACTTGCATCATGAAAAGATGGAGAGTGCAGCATAAGTACCGAAACAAAGGTACTCAGTAGGCATCGTAGGCCAACTGAGCCAGAAAGGTAAAGACAGATGAATAAGATAGAATCTAGACGATAACAGAGGCCAAAGCGGATATAAAAAGAAGGCACACAAGTATACCAAAAGTACATCTAAGTAAAGCTAAACTAAACCTAACTGGACCCCATAAGCCCAAAAGGTACACTTGTGTGCAAGTTAAATAAAACCCAAACGGACCCCTATAAGCCCAACAGGTACATAGAATAGTTAAGTCTACAAGACAGAAGATCCAAATCCGAATCAAAGAACAATCAACTCCTATCCCAGCTAGCAAGAGTGACAACCAACTCAACTAGTCAACTCCCAGCCCACTAGCAAGAGTGAAAATTAGCTTAACCAATCAACCCCCAGCCTAGCTAGCAAGATAGACTATCAACCCAGGTTGCCCAACCATCCACTCCCATTGGAGTCAACTGCCCAGCAAGCAAGAGTGTCTCGGGGGCGTGTCATCTCTGTAGAGGATCTCATATATCCAAGTCGCCCAGCAAGCCAGCCCACTCCCAAGGGCATCAGCCACCCAGCTAGTAAGAGTGCCCGGGGGTGGATCACCTCCGTAGAGGATCTCAAGTAGGCTCCAAGACACCTTGGATTGACGTCCACTCTCAATAATA
Source organism: Solanum appendiculatum (assembly GCA_018342035.1). Lineage (NCBI taxonomy): Eukaryota > Viridiplantae > Streptophyta > Magnoliopsida > Solanales > Solanaceae > Solanum > Solanum appendiculatum. The sequence continues at coordinate 787,325 of JAGDQO010000459.1, forward strand.
TTACAAAAGGCTCCAAGCCAGAAGCACTCTAATCTCGAGAAAGCACACAATCTCTACTAACGCATCAGAGCCGCATAAATAGGGAGAGGAGACAGAAAGGCTAACAAGAAGCGAAAATGCCTAAGCTAAGGCTCATACTATCATATCCAAGTTTGCTATTCTAGTTAACAAGGACCTTGTCCATCTGAAATGACGTTGGAGACATACCATAGTCACAAGGTGCATGAGTCTAAGGCAACACTAGTCTATCCTAGACTAAGGCAAAATATGCTCCAAGAACAAGTAATCAAACAAGTAAATCACATAGCATGCTACAACACGCATACAACCCTCTATCATCATGGTACTACCTTTGAAACAATATTAATCAACCCTAGATCATGGTCTCTAGCAAGAAAAGAAGAAACAACTAGGTACCTGCCCCCAATTCACACTCCTTGTCATGAATTTACACATTCTTGCTCAATAATAATAGAAAGGAAGTCATAGCCTACATGAAGGCCGACCACGTGCACTCCAAATCACAAGGCTGGAGATTTTCCCTCCCGAACGGCCTCTAAAATCTGTCACTCTATCAAGAATGGGATCACAACGTTAATACGGTCGTTTAGATACAAAAATCACCCAAAATAGATAGGGACCAATTTTTTGAGTCAAATAGAAATCGTGGGATCCATACCGGGTATTCCAGAATTGACTCTGTCAAAATTTCCTAATCTTTGCATTGAACTTATGTCCCAAAATAGAACACAATTCGAGGCTCGAAAATCAGCTAACACAACAACACAATGAAAACTCAAATCAAAAGAGACGGGGCAGCAGCTTACCAGAAAAATTCACCTCCAACGGACTGTGACTGACATAATAAAAACACTCCTCCACGTAGCCCTGACAAGAACGAGTGCGTAGAACTTGAATCACCAAAATCGGAGACAAATCGAGGGAGCAATTGCCCTTTTAATATCTATAGCCAAGGCTAGTTGCGACCAGGGGCTAAATAAGGAGGCCGGTCGGTGAACGGTTGCGATCGCGATCGATCGCGCGTGAATGCGAGGCCCAGGGTGCTAGCCCTTCACGACTGCGAGGCCAGCCGTCGCGACCATGATGCCTCAGTTTACAGCAAAGGGCTTGTCCTCCAAAACATCGATGAGGTGCCCGAGACTCATTCGGAACCCCGTGCACGCAAATGAACTATGCTACCCCATTGGAAAGGACATTCTGGACTCAACAGAACAATAAAAATTCCCATCCGAGGTTGTTTCTATAAAAAGTGGGTCCCACACCAAATTTCTATTTTAAGCCTAATTCCACAAAGGGCCTCAGAATTAGTTCGGAAGCCTCAGGACCTAAAAGAAGGGTCGTTCTAGACTAAACTCTACATTCGAGAGTTAACTACGCTGACAGAATTCTCATCCGAGCTCATTTACTCAGAATGTTGACCAAAGTCAAACTTAGGCTTCAACTTGAAAGTTAAAATGCCTAATCGCATAAACTCACACTGAAAGCCTCGGGAGTCATGCCAACCATGCTACTAGCCTAAAATGATCTTTCTTGAGTTGATGGGATCGTCAAAATTAGATTTTGAGGTCATCTTATTGAAATTTTGATAAAAAATGACCGTTCAAGGTTCAAAAGCTCCCAAAACACTAAAACTCACATAAAAAAAACAAACGACCAGGTGACCGAACTATCAGTCCCAGTAAGTCATAAATGACTTGGGGTCACTATAGGAAAGCTCTAAACAACACAACAGAAGGCATAAACATAGAAATAAACTAAAGGTCATTACCACATCCACTACTAAAAAAGACTTTCGCCCGTAAAATGAAGAGTCAAGAAGTACCTGAAGGCTCAAACAAGCCTGGAAACTGCTCCCGCATATCATGGTCGGTCTCCCAAGTAGCCTTCTTAACTTGACGATGCCTCCAAGGACCTTAACCATAGGAATGACTCTTGAGGGCAACCACCACACATCTCTAGTAAAAATGGCAACTGGCTTCTCCACGAAGGTCAAGGGATCATCCAACTCCATCGCATCATACTGAAGAACATGTGACCTATCTGGAACATACCGGTGTAGCATCGAAACATAAAATACTGGTATGATAGTTGAGAACATAAGAGGTAAAGCTAACTCATATGCAACCTCTCTAACTGTCTGGAGGATCTCAAAAGGCCCAATATACCTGGGGCTAAGCTTGTCCCACCTCCTAAATCTCATCACGCCCATCATAGATGACGCATAGAGGAAAACTCTATCATCAACTGAAAACCACAAAGGCCGCCGCCTACGATCAGCATAACTCCTGTGCCTACTCTGAGCTGTCTGAAGTCTGTCCTGAATCACCCTCACCTGCTCACAAGCCTCCTGAATTAAGTTTGTACCACGTGGTCTAAGCTATGTAGACTCAAACCAACCAACCGGAGAGCGACAATGCCTGCCATATAAGGCTTCAAATGGGCCATCTGAAAGCTAGAAATGTAGCTGTTATTCTATGCAAACTTTGCCAAAGGCAATAAATGATCTTACTAACCTCTGAACTCCAAAACACAAGCCCGCAACATATCCTCAAGATCTTGAATAGTACGCTCCACAGACTATCAGTCTGTTGGTGGAAGGCGGTACTAGGGTCAACACGAGTGCCCAACTCATCCTAAAAAGTCCTCCAAAAGCTAGAAGTAAACTGAGCACATCGATCTGATATAATGGAGACAAGCACACCATGAAGATGAACCACCTCACGAATGTAATATGGGCTAACCTCTCGGAACTCAATGAAGACTGAATAAGGAGGAAATGTGTTGATTTGGTAAATCGATCAACGGTGACCCAAATGCTATCAATACCTCTAGAAGTCTAAGGCAACCCTATCACAAAGTCCATAGTGATGCAGACCCAATTCCACTCTGAAATGGGTAACCTCTGAAACTCACCACCAGGTCTCAAGTGCTCGACCTTCATCTGCTGGCAACTCAAGCAACAAGACACATAGTCGTCAATATCTCTCCTCATGCCGGCTCACCAGTAATGCTGCCTCAAGTCACGCTACGTCTTCACAGTGGCCGGATGAATAAAATATCTAGAATTATAGGCCTCACATGAAGTATCATATGTATCAAACCCTCAACTCTCGAAACACAAATACGTCCCAAAAACCGCAAAACCCTATCTGAATCTAAGGTAACCTGGCCAGAATCACCTGCTAACACTCGGTCTCAAAGTGCCACCAAGGTCTCATTCTCAAACTGTCAGCTACAGATCTGATCAAGAAGAGAAGACTGAAGTCTCAGTAGATACGAAGGATTGAATGTCCAAAGCTAAAGATTTCTCCACAGTAGATAAGAAGGCTAGACTACCCATATTCACTACCTTCCGACTCAAGGTGTCTACTATCACATTCACCTTGCCTGGATGGTAGAGAATAGAGAGGTCATAGTCCTTCAGAAGCTTAATCTAGCGTCACTGCCTCGAATAAAGATCCCTCTGGCTCATAATGTATGGAAGACTCCGATGATCAGTGTAGATCTCACAACAAACCCCATACAGGTTGTACCTACAGATCTTAAGTGTGAAAACTATCACCGCCAACTCCAAGTCATGAGTGGGGTAGTTGCGCTCATGTAGCCTAAGCTGCCTCGACGTATAAGCAATAACCCGGCCCTGCTGCATTAATACACAATTCAAACCAATGCCGGATGCGTCATAATAGACCATGAAGCCCTCACCCTCAACTGGAAGAGTCAGCATGGGAGCAGTAGTCAGCAAATCCTTGAGCTTCCGAAAGCTCAACTCACACTCCGATGACCCCTCAAAAGGAACATCAAGGCTGGTCAAAGGTGTTTTAATAGTGGAGAAGCGCTCCACAAATCGTCTGTAGTAGTGTGCTATACCGATAAAACTCTGAACCTCAGTAACTAAAGTGGGCCTACCCCAACCACGAATAGCCTCAATCTTCGCCAAATCTACCATGATACCATCCTTGGACACCACGTACACCAAGAATGCTACAGACTCAAGCCAGAACTCACACTTCAAGAACTTGGCATAAAGCCACTGATCTTTCAAAGTCTGATGCACAATCCTAAGATGTTGCTCTTTGAACACAATGATGAACAAATCAAAATACGACCTGAACACTTGCTTCATCAAGTCCATGAAGGCGGAAAGGGCATTAGTCAATCCAAAAGACATCACTAGGAACTCATACTGTCCATATCAAGTCCTAAATGCAGTCTTAGGATGTCTGCGGCCCTGATCCTCAACTGATGGTAACGAGACCTCAAATCAATTGTAACACCTCAGATTTGAAAGGAAGAAATTTCAGGTTTTTCAGAACTGGTGCCAGTACTGACGGAAGTCATCTACGGACCGTAGGTTGATTTATGGACCATAAGTGGGAGCCGTAGATGGCAAGTTAAATGATTTCAAATTTCAAGTTTTAGAATCCCTTTAACAGTTTGCCTGGACGTCCCGTCATTCCATGTAAGAGTCATAGATAGGTCTCGTAGGTCTCTCACAGGCTTAGTTAAATTTCAAAGCCATAAGTTGCGATCTACGGTTGCCATGTACTGTCCGTTATTATGGGTTCTTTCCATTTATGATTTAATTTATTTGGTTATGTCTTTTTATGCATGAATAGAGATAAATGAATGATTTTAAGATAAAATTATATGAACCCATGCATGATTTATGATTCCTAGTTATGATTCCATGATGAAGTTTTGAATGATCAAAGGATGAATTTTATGAAGATATGCATGTTCCTTTATGGATTTATGATGATTTAAAGTTGAATTGAGAGTGAAGCATTGTTGTTGATATTGTTGTGAAAGGATCACATCACATAAAGGATTCATAGGGTTGAAAGGTTTTCTCTACTAAACTTTGAATCAAGAACTAAGAACTATTCTAATGAACTCTAGCTTGGATTGGCTATTTGATGTGCCTTTCCATGAATGATAAGGCAAGAGGCGATTATCCATGCCCCCTAATGATAAGAAAAGAGGAAATTACCTATGTCTCCTAATGATAAGACAAGGTAAGAATTATGATTAATCCGTGGGAACTATGCTTAGCACCGAGTGGACAAGTGGCGATTACCCGTGTCCTATAAACTATGTGCCACCATAGGTTTGTCTTAGATAGACATTATCTAGTGGATCTACTTAAGCTAGAAGTTTATGGTTCTTACCTTGGTAAGTAAGGGCATTTATTTTCAGTGTGGGATAGACACCAAATTCCATGTTATAGCTCACATTGTGTATATGTCGGTTAAGGCTCACTTCCAAGAATAATGAACTAAAGTTACTTCTAGAAGTATCTCAAATAGGATTTTAAGATGTTAGCTTGAATTGACCATGGTTTTGACTTATGCTTTCAAACAAGTTATTTTATGAATAAGCTTGGTCATTTGCATGTCATATAAAGTGTCCTTTGCATGATTTTATAACTCTTATGCATTGCTATCATACTTTGTACATTTTGTGTACTAATGCATACTTTTGCCTACATTGTTTCATTAATGTAGGGTATGATGTCTTTTCTCCCTCTATTCGTGGCTAGATCATTGTACTTGTGATTAAGAAGACTTGGTGAGTCCTCATACATTCGAGGATGATGTCACTTTCACAGCTTTATGTCTTCCCCTTTCAAACTTAGTATGTGATGTATGGGATACGTCCCAATCACTTTTCTTATCATGTTTTAGATGGCTTTGAGACTACGTTAGACTTTCGCTACGTTTTATTAACTCTTTGATATAAAACTATCCTTTGAACTCTTTAACTCTATTATCTTGTATGATATATGCTAAGTGACTTGTATAGGGCCTCTTCACCTCCTAACACTATATAAGCCCTTCTAATCCTAAAAAACTACCCTTTCCAATCACATTGAAAGATTTCCCTAAATTTTCCTCTCTCAAATATTTCTCTCTCTAGAAGTTAGAAGAAGAAGAAGAAGGCAAGCTAGGGTTCAAAGAATCAAGCTTTTCTTCATCAATTGCTTAAGGAATTAAAACCCCAAGATATGATAGTATTCATCCATGGAGCCCTTTCCTCCATGGAATATCTAAATTCTTCAATTTTCAAGTTAGAAGTTCTCAATTGAATTAGGGGTTTTCTTCCATGTCATGGGTCATTTGCAATGTTGATTTAATTGATTGACTTATGGAGTTTGAAGTATAAATCTAGTTTAATTTCATGAAATTGGTTGAATCCCCATCAACCTATGCCTTTTTCCCCAATTTCGAAATTATTAATGTGTTGTTGGGTTGAATTGCGAAGACATGAATTTCATGAAGTCTGTGTGAACCTATGTATGAACTATGATTCTTAAGCTATGAATTTCATGATGAGATTATGAATGACCAACTGATAGTTTTATGAAATTAAGCATGTTCAATCAAAAACTATGATTTTACTCTATTATGTGGGTTCCTTCAATTATGGTCAAATTGCCTTGGTTATGGCTTTCCAAGAATGAGTTTGCATTGAATTGCATGATTTGAGATAAATTTTTATGAACCCATGTAAGTTCCATGAGTTGTAAGTTATAAGCATGATGAACTATGTAAAGATGAAGTTTATGAAATCATGCATGTCTCTTATGAAGTTAATGATGACTTCAGGGTGCTTTGAGATTGAAGTATCAAAGTTTATGATATGTTGATGTTGTTGTTGAGTTATGAAAGGAATCCTCATGTATTACTCAACCTATGAATGTGAAAGTTTTTCTCACATGTAATGATTCATAACTTGTTGAAAGGTTTGCTCAACTAAATTTGAATCTATTATTAAGGAGCTATTCTAATGAAGGGACAAGAGGCGATCACCTATGTATCCTATTGTAGACAAGAGGCGACTACCCATGTCTACTTACGATAAATGAACTATGACTAATCCGTGGGAATTATGCTTAGCACCGAGTGGACAAGTGACGATTACCCATGTACCATAAACTATGTGCCACCCTAGGTTTGACTAGATAGACACTAGCTAGTGGATCCACGTAAGCTATATGATAAGTAAAGGGTCCTACCTTTGCGAGTAGGATGGCCCTATCGGTGTGGGGTTATACACCGGATTCCATTTAGATGGCTCACATGGTCTTATATGTCGGTTAAGGCTACTTTCCACAACAATGAACTAAAGTGCTTTTATAATGTTCTCCAAGTAAGGTAAAGATGTTAGCTTGCTTTTACCATGGTTTATGTTTTATGCTTCTTAACCTTTATTATGTTTTAGCTTGGTCATTGTATATTATGAAAATGTCCCGTTTTAGCATGTTTTAAAGGATTTTGTGCATTGCTTTCATACTTGGTACTTGATTGCTCTAATGCATACTCTTGCCAACATTGACTTGTTAATAAAGGGTCTAGCGATTCTCCATCTATTCGTGGCTAGAGCTTAGTAGAAGATTGTTGAAGGCTTGGTGAGTCCTCATCCATTCGAAGACATAGCCTAGTTGTTGTTACTTTCATTTTTTGTTCATTTTGGCATTGTATTGGGTTACGTCCCAAACTTTATTTCTCTTTCTTATATTAGATTGGCTTTGAGACATGAGATGTATACTTCCGCTATTTTGCTTAAAAGACTTGATATGACATTATCTTTTGAACTCTTAATCCTCTATGATCTTGTATGTATGTATGCTAAGTGGCTTGTATGAGGCCTTTCAGGGTCTTGTACGCCATGTCACGTCTAGGGGGTACCTTGGGTCATGATACCTTCTTCCAAACTAAGTGGATCCACCATTCTCACAAGAATCTAGCTCTTAGTGTTAACCAGATAGAGAGCCCAGACTCTGATACCAATTGATAGAATGTATACATCCACTAACAACCAATGGACTAGGTCCCTTGATAGAATAAAAGTGTGGAGAGTAAATATCTCAAAGTAAAATAGACACGAGAGTTTTACGTGGAAACCCCCTTGCTCAAGGAAGGAGATAATAGTGACCTGTGTCACAGGGTTTCAACTCAACTCCATTTCACTCAAAATGGAGCAAAGAAATCAGATGACAAATCTCTAGTAATCTAGGAATCAAACTCTTAATCCTTTCCCCCTTAGTGTAGCAACTCTACTACAAGCAAAAGAACTGAGCAATAACTCTATTGCCTAATAAACCAACAAACACTTAGTCGATTTAGACTTCAAGAAACCAACATAGCTAACTCTAGCTAAACTTCGTTGTATTCTAAAATTAAAACTGATTTACTTCTTTATGGATTAGAAATATATCTTACAAGATTAAACATGCAAATATAAACCCTAGCAACAACTAAGAACAATGATAACTCTATCAGGTCCTCCGACTGTTCTTGAGCAATATTTCGTTGAGAGAGAGGCTTTTGCTTTATCTTTTGAAAAAATCCATTTTGCAAAAACTTGTTTGTTCCAATGAAAAATAGACATATTATAGGATAGGTACAAACACACTAAGCAATTTCATTGGCTGAGGGTGTACTGTGCTGTGGGAGACGCTCACCAATCACAATAGGTGCTACAGAGTTGCAGGCTGTAGACAACTGTTGTTTTCATGTACGAACACTCTCAGTTTCATCTGGGATCATGTCTAAAGTTTGTCAAATCTTCAAAACTTTAGAGATAGTTTAAAAAAAACTTTTAAATTCCGTTGTTTTTGATCTCTTTGTGTTAGATTCTATCATTTCATATTGTCTTTACTTTTCTTGCTCAGTCGGCCTATGATGCCTACTGAGTACCTGTTGTTTTGGTACTCACTCTGCATTTATTCGTGATGCAGGTCCGAGCACCAGTTACCAATGTTGATATCGAGCCTACAACAGTGAGATCCGGAGGCGAGGGTGAGCACATGGCGTCATGGACTTTACCTATCTCCATTTGTATTTTGTTTTCTAGTCTTTTGCATTTTGAGACAAGCCTTTGTATTTTTCGTCCACTTTTGAGATTTGTACTCTTTTGTATTAGTAACTCTATACTTGTGACTTCCTGGTCTGGGAGGGATCTTATGATTGTATATATATTTTGGTTTGCTTATGCTTATTCTTCTGTTTCTAATTTTAATTGTTTCTTTCGCTTTGTTTCTACCCATGCACCCATTACTTAATGTTCTGGGTTATGGGTTGACTTAACTATTGGTGGGTTATAGTAGGTGCCATTAAGACTCAAAAAATCAGTCGTGACACAACTAGAACCAGTCTAAGGAAGCTAGCACTTCTAAAACCAAAGAGGATGGTGGAACCAAGTGGAAAGGAGAAAATTAAAGGATCTACTAAAAATAATATCAAAGGTGCCAAACCAAAGGAGGAAAGGTCTACCAACAACAACCTGAAGGGAAACTAAGTTACGAGGTTCAATCTACTACAAAATGAGGATACATAGGATATGAATCTACTACAAAATGAGGATACATAGGATATGAATATTCCATAGGAAGGAAATACAAGTTGCTCTCAATTGTTTCGTAATGCTCAGGCTACACCTACTACTGACAACTCAAGATGGAAAACAGAACAAGAAGATAAAAAGAAAAAACACCCCAACAAATACTAAAGGGAAGCTTAAGGTGAAGAATAACAAGATCCAAACTTGCTACAATTTAAAGAATGCTGAAAAACAAATTCAAAAAGAAGTACAACAAAGATGAGACTTCGATCATTTCAAACAAGAGGATGAAATTCAAGGATAAAATTACAATACCTCCTAATGTTAGACTAGTGGGAAAAACATAACAAATTTATGATAGTGGAGAGATATACTTCTCTAAAGGAAATTTCAACTCTGACATTTTTGGACTTAACATCTAGAAGTTTATGAAAAGCTTCGTGGAGAAGCTAAAGAAGATTGAGATCAAGATATAGACCCATGCATTACTGAACAAAATGGATACGATGGAAATAAAGGGGAGGATTTCCGCTTCAAGACCCCTAATCCTCCGAATAAAAGTATTAGAGAAAACCGGGATAATTACTAGTTTGAGCAATTCAATCAGTGGAACACCACTAGAGCCGGAGACTTAGATATGTTCATAAAATATTTTGAAGAGGATCTCACTTTCTCTAAATCACGCAATGAGGCTACTAGAGATTATGAAAGGAGATACTCATAAAATGAAATGCCTCCCTATAGATTCTCTGGAAACAACAACCAAGCACCATCTATCTCCAAGAAACCCCTCCAATACGGGAGGAAACTATATCATTACAATCGAAGCTTCCACAACTAATCTTCAAGATCAAATAGCCCCTACCATAGATGTTTCCAATGTTGAGCTTCATATCATGGAACATAAGTGGAATAGGATCTAACGGTTCCTTGAAAAGATTACTTCTCTTTCAACAATAATCTCATAAAAGATCGCATGTGGATTATTACACCTAATCTACCAAGTGAGTCGCCATCTGCTTTTCTGCTCCCTTTGTTTTTCTTAATTTTTTATTCAATGGAGCTTCTTCTTCCATGAAGTGATTGTTAAATTTGTTATTCACTGTAATTTATTTACTTGTTTTTACAATTATATATTTGGGTCCTTTCTTGATGTTATTCTATATACCTTATAGTTTGAGTTGGGGTATCTTTCTATTCAATAAGTTGTCTTACTTCTTGTAGTTTAAATTATACAAATAACATAAGATTTGCATAGTTACAGGCCTTATTTGTTATTCAACATATGCCTAACCTAACAAATCTATGATAATTACAATCACACTCTATGTCAAAATGCAAGTTGGCCTTTGCCAGTGAAGCTCTTCTTACTTGATTTAAATTTCTCCTAATTTGTGCAATTGGAAATTTTTAAATAAAATTCTTTGCACTTTAACATTCATATATATATATATATATCAAACATACATCAGCTAAAATTAAATCACATTGCTACAGTTCGTTAGTCACGGTTACTAGCATGCCCAAAATGGGCGTCATCAGTAAATTAGCTGCGATTTTAGTGTCTGTGGTAACATTTAGGTAGCCACGGTTAGTGTAAAGTAGCCACAGTCAAATCGAGGGTAAATATGACTGTTGAAAAAAATAATAATGTAACCGTGAATAAAATTGCGCATTTCAATTTCTTCATGCAAATTAGCCACGCTTTAACCGTGGCAAATACATACAGGTTTTTTTCTTCTAAAAATGACAATAATTCCCCTGCATTTTCCTGGTATATATCCATAATCAAGTTGAAGTGTTATTCTGCCAAAGAGCAGCAGCAAGAAAATAAATTCTAATACATATAAATCATCATGTTGTATCTAATCCGCTATAATACCAGTGAGCAAAAGCATCATTGCAAAACATTGAAGAGCAGATCAGTATACCGTACTGCAAAAGACTAGTAAAATTAACTACACCTTCCACCAACATATTGAAATGCCAACTATTTAGATACATCACAGCTTCAGACATTAGTTAATTACTGTTATAGAATACTACATTAATTACATCACATAACTTTGAACTGATAGGACTAGATAAACAACAAAATCAAACACGACTGGATTAACAGATGAGGCTCTTGTAGGATACTTAGGTAGATGAATTTAAGCTATAAATGATAATCAAACATCTAAGACAGACGATCTAAACTTCATAGATAAGACAGACAATCTAAACTTCATAGATAAGACAGACGGTCTAAACTTCATAGACATTGACATTAAAGTGAATTTTTTTTGATAAACTAAACCACATTGTTGAGCCAATTTTCCAAAGGTAGAATTTTAGGTATAAAGAATATTTTTACTTCGCTTCTTTTTATTCATCTCATAAAAGAGGTATATATAGATACAAGTATTACTTTCTCGACAAGTAATATTAGAGAAAAACTAGGAGAGATACTTGACGCCTACTCCAAGAAATACTTATTTACATAATAATCCTAATGCCAACACTCCCCCTCAAGGCGGTGCATATATGTCTATCATGCCCAACTTTTCGATTTTCGCGTGGAAGATTTTCCCTGATACAGCTTTGGTGAGTATATCTGCCAACTGACTTTCAGACTTGACAAATGGAAAAAGCATAATCTTTTGATCTAACATTTCATTCATGAAGTTTTGATCAATTTCAACATGCTTAGTACGATCATGTTGAACAGGGTTTTGTGCTATTTGAATTGCTTCTTTGTTATCACAGAATAAGTTCATAGGTCTTGTACATTTAATTTCAAGATCCTTTAGAAGATATTTAATCCATAATAGCTCGCACAGGCCATTGGCCATCCCTCGAAATTCTGCTTCTGCACTAGACTTCGCGACAACCTTTTGCTTCTTATTTCTCCACGTGGCAAGATTGCCTTCAACAAAAGTGAGATAACCTGAGGTTGATTTCTTGGTCAATTGATCTCCTGCCCAATCTGTATCTGTATAGCCTTCGATGACAGTTTTTTCAATATTCAAGATTAATAGCCCTTTTCCTGGATCTCTTCAAGTATCGCAAAATTCTATAGACAACTTCGATATGATCTTCTGTTAGGTTCTGCATGAACTGACTCACAACACTTACAACATATGCAATGTATGCACTTGTATGAGTTAGATATATTAACTTCCCTACTAGACGTTGATATATACCTACATCTTTTATTTTCTCTCCCCAAGAGTTCACGAGTCTGTGATTTGTCTCCATAGGTGTTTCAATTGGCTTGCATCCTAGCATCCCCGTCTCCATCAATAAGTCTAGTACATATATTCGCTGAGAAAAGGAAATTCCATGTATTGACCTTGATACTTCAATACCTAGGAAATATTGCAATTGTCCTAGGTCCTTCATTTCAAATTTGATGCCAAAAACTTTTGAAGTTGATCCATTTCATCAGAATCATTTCCTGTCAGGACCATATCATCAACATATATAATCAACGTTGTTGCCTTCCCTTCATTGTGTTTGATAAACAGAGTGTGATCAGAGTTACTCAGTTTATAACCCACTGATGTAATTACATATGTGAAAGGTCAAAACCATGCCCATGGTGACTATTTTAACCCATATAATGCCTTGTTTAATATGCATACCTTGTTTATATAAGTGTGCTCTTTCATAATACCCGGTGGGAGATCCATATAAACTTCTTCCTCCAAGTCACCATTTAAGAATTTTTTTTTTACATCAAATTTTCGCAACAACCAATCTCAATTTGCTGCAACTAATATGAGGATACGAAAGTATTGAGTTTAGCCACTAGTGCAAATGTTTCCTGGTAGTCAACTCCGTACTTCTGCATGTATCCTTTTGCTACTAGCCTCGCCTTATACCTATCAATACTTCCATCTGCTTTAAGTTTTACAGTATACACCCATTTACACCCAACAATCGACTTTCCTTCAGGTAGCGGAACAAATTCCCAAGTGTGATTTCTCTGAAAGGCCTCCATTTCTTCATTCATCACCGCCCTCCATTGTGATTTAGCTAATGCTTCCTGCACACCAATAAGAATAGATACTTTGGAAAATTGATTAACAGCTAGAGCATGTGATGTTGATAATCTTTTGGTGGAGGTACGTTTGCTAATGGGATATTTTGAATTGGCATAAAGATCAGGTTCATATTGTATACTCGGTACACCTTTAGATTTTCTGAGTGGATAAAAGGAAGTAAGAGGATAAATATCATTAGACAGAGTTTCAAGTTCATTTGAAGAGTAATTAGGAGGTACCTGAGATATATGATCATGTAGAACATTCTGAGAGGACTCATTGGTTAATGCAGTGACTATTGTACTTTCTGGAATAATTCTTTCATTGTCTTCATTTGTGCCTTCGTGACTTTTATTTCCTTCTTTGTATTCATGTGCAACTATGTCTTGTTCCAAGATATTAGTCTGTGCATTTAATCTTTCCTCATGAGCTTCTATTTCCAAGAACTCCGTTTCTCCCCCTAAATCTTCTTTCATTCTATTCTTTTCTTTGTCATTCTCCCCCTGAAGAGATGAGGGTGTTACTACGTCTTAATAATATCGTTCTGATTCACAGAAAAATGCATCAAGGGTAACATATAATTTCTTATTTTGTGGGTCATAACATCGGTATCCTTTTTGAAATTCTGAATATCCAACAAACACACACCGTCTTGCACATGGATCAAATTTTCCTCGTAATGCTTTGGGAATGTGCGTGTAAACTGTGCAACCAAACACCCTTGGTTCTAAGTTTGGTAAACGCGGAAGAGAACAAAGAGAATGGAGCTTTTGGTGTGGAGTCTAAAAATTAATGACTCGAGACAGAACACGATTAGTAAGATAAGCCACAGACTTAACTGCTTCCCCCAATAAATAGTTGGCATATTCATGCCAAAGAGAGATGCATGAACAATCTCCATAATCTGTCTATTTTTTATTACTTCTAGGACATTCTGTTGTGGTGTGTATGTGCAAGATGTTTGATGATGTACACCTCATTACCGAAGGTATTCATCAATGGTAGATTGCATAAATTCCATGGCATTGTCATATTGCCAAACACTGATTTGTCATTGATATCGAGTGTGGACAATATTATAAAAATCTTTGAATGCAATATATGCATCACTCTTCTTTCGAAGTAATGATATCCATTTCATCCTAGTACATTCACCTATGAAAGTAATAAAATAACGAGCTTGAGAGAAAGACTCAACTTTCTCAGAGCTCCAAATATAAGAATGTATAACACCAAAAGGTTCAGAAAATTTATTCAAACTTGATAAATATGGAACACAGTGATTTTTTGCTAATTCACAAATGTCACAATGAAAAAATAAGCTATCTAAACGTAAAAACAAATCTGGTTTGAGTTTCTAAAGATAACCAAAAGAGATTTGTCCGAGCTTCATATGCCATAACCATACATGCTCCCGTGCCTTCGCAACCCCATATGTCCAGAATGCATGACTGAATTCCTTCTCTCCACCTTTAGTCAATTCCAAAGAGTAAAGATTGTGTCTCTTAACACCATAACAAAGAGTCCCCTGAGTCAAAATGTGCTAAAAGATACAAAAAAGAGGCCAGAAGGTTACAGTGCAATTGAGAGAGGAAGTAACATGGCTAATAGATAGAAGGTTATGATCAAGAGTAGGTACAACTAAAACTGCGTCAAGTTTTATGGTATCTGTTAAGACAAGTTGCCCTTCTCCTATAACGGGAGAAGACCTCCATAAGCGGTAGAAATAAAGGGTTGAGAAGATGGTTTTAATGATTGTAATTTGTCTGGATCTTTTGTCATGTGATCAGAGGCTCCACTATCTATAATCCAAGTACTATTCATAGAAGGTGTAGTAACATTAACATTGTTATTACCAGCAATACCTGACTATGTCATATTGACACGATTTTACCATCATTGTTTGGCTGATTGATTCCTAATGTAGTCTTGGCTACACCTCTATTTGGAATGACTTTGTGAGGTTTCTTCAAAAAATCCCACCAATACGGATAGCCAATGATATCATAGCATCGTTATTTTGAGTGTCCTAATTCACCACAATGGCTACAAAAAACATTATCAGACTTACTAGATGGCTGGTTAGTTCGACCTTTAAAAGGACTGCTACGATGAACAGCCATGGCAGAACTCTCATGAATCAACCGAGCACTGCCCATTGTCTGTCTTTGTTGAGATTCTCTTTGGGCATGAGCATATGTACTTTAAAGATCAAGCTTTGGATCCTTTCTTAAAATCTCACCACAAACTTGATCAAATTCTGCATCAAGTTCATTGAGAAATATGTGAACTCACAGCCTTGCCATCAAAGAATACATCTGAAGAATACCCTCAACCGATCCATCCTGTGTATTTGTTCGATGATCAATTTCCTAAAAATTTTCAACCAATTTATTATAGTACGTGGACAGGGGTCTTCAGTTCTGCATAGTGGTGAAGGATTTTTTATTTTGTTCAAATAGTCGGGTCTCATCTGAACCATCATAGAATGTTTTGGCAACAACTTCCCAGATTTCGTTTCTTGTGGAAAGCCAGATAAACTACTGCATCAAGGTGGGACTCATCGAGTCAATCAACCAGCTCTTCACTTTATGATTCTCCGCAATCCATATTGGTTAACGTGAGTCAGTTTGTTCAGGTTTCTTTCCTTCACCAATAAGCTAACCAACCTTGTTTCGTGCTCCGATATGCATCTACATTAACTAAGACTATAATGAGAAATTTGTTTCATGAAGAATAACTCCCGTTGGAAAGGGCAAGTTGTCTTGTTGAACTATTATTGAGGTAGGGTTTGTTACAGTTGAGATTGTAGGGTTCGTGGTAGAGCAAGAGGAAGGCGTAGTATCACCCATCTTAGAAACAAACCGAGGCTCTGATACCATATAGAATTTTAGGTATAAATAATATTTTTTCTTCGCTTCTTTTTATTTATCTCATAAAAGAGGTATTTATAGATACAAGTATTACTTTCTCGACAAGCAATATTAGAGAAAAACTAGGACAGATACTTGACCACTATTCGAAGAAATACTTATTTACATAATAATCCTAATGCCAACACCAAATGGGTCAATAACTTACATCTAAAAATATACATAAATATCAGGACTTTGAATAATATACATCACATATAAACATGGTAAATATGAACATAGCAGGATAAGACACATCATAAAGACAAACCTACAAGAAAACTTTAAAAAGGTGACACAAAAATTTGAAATGTTAACATTAACTTAGATAACTCATGCTGCAACAATTAGAGCAAGAAAAGTACAGTAGCAGGTGCAAAACTACCAGAAACTATCTTAATGCAGATGCGAACTTCTACATTATAAATTGAAGAATTATATATACAAATATTTGAACTCTTAAATTAAGACTTTGGTGCATTGACCTATCCAACTCATTATTAGAGGACCATAGTAAGATACACACATATCCATAAAAAACTTACATCATCATGTTTTATCTAACCAAACATTTAAAGTAGTTGAGAAATAGACGGCCTGGAGGAGTGACTCTTGGTCAGCTGATCTAACCACCTTAGCACCAACGAAAACGTTGATGATGGCATCTTATTAGTTTTTATATTGAGCTGTCTAGCAACTTTTGGATGTGCTCTAATAAAACTATCTACAAGAAAACATAAAAGAGAAGACTATCTCAAAATCATTAACATAAGAAGGGTTAGCCAACAATAACTGATTTTACTATCATTACCATCAGAAAAGGATTGTGTTTGGAAAGAGTTACGCTTGAATTTTCTTTTTTGTGATTTCTAGACTCCAAGTGGAAGGACGCTAGCATGGCTGCTCCCCACACTACTCTCTGATGTTATTGACATCTTCCAACAAAGTCAAAAAATATCTAGGAACAAGAACGCTCATCTAGGAGTAAGTGTAGTATCAATACGCGACTAAAGTGCACTAGTAGGATCATCAGCTAGTTTCAGTTATATGAAATATGAACATACCACCATAACTTAGTAAAATAGATAATATACAATCATAATCACAAATATAACATAGCCTGGACTCTCAGTCCTCACCCTGAGTTGATATGCACAATAAACATGAACAACGTGCAACAAGCAAACCTGGTTCTCTCATGGAACCCACACACAAATAGTTAGTATGTATCGGCGTGGTACTTGAACCAACCATATATGAATATCCCTATACCAAGCATGGTACCCGTGCCAACCATTAGTATATATCAGGCATGGTATCCGAGCCAATCATGTACCAGGTGTGGTACCCGTGCTAACTATCAATCACACATCACAATCACAAACACAATGAATAGAAAGCACACTTGTACACCAAGTAAACACATTCATTATATGTGCTTGACAATATTTAGCACTTCTAATCATGTGTTATTTCCTTTTCCCTAATCATATATCATGTATGCAATACTAACGAAGGAGTTGATAACACATATAACATAAATGGGAAAGCAAACAACCATCACCTATCTGAAATCAATCCTTGGAAGCTCTATTGAACCTAAGCCTTTCCATAATTCTGGTTTGTTCTTGGTCTAAAACAATGACAAAATAACATAATCACTGAACAATGACCTAACTATACCCAGATTATAATTTAATCCTAACCGAGGCCAGTTTCATGATCATCCCACCCAAACCAGGGTATTTTCCAGCATAAAATCAACAAAACCTCCCCTTTAAGATCACCCACGAATGATTCTAAGGCCTAAAAATCAAATACCAGGGCAAGGGAGTGAATTACTTACCTTCATCGAAGAAATTGGTGGAATACTGCAAGAATTCGCTTAGGTCACCCTTCGCTTCCCAAAACGAGATATGTAGAATAATGAGCGGAATAAAGAAATTTCTGCATAAACTACACTTTAACCCTGCAATAGTGGCCATACCTGCTATAGCGACACCATAATAGCAAGCTCACCCGATATAGTGGGAATTAATTTCCCCCTATAGCGGTGTGCCACCCGCTATAGCAACTTGCATGGGACAGAAACTCAAAATTCTCAGCAAAATTCCCTATGTTGCAACACGCCTTAGAACCTTGATGTTCTAAACTAACCTGTTCATGCCAAATTTTATATCGAGAGTTCTACCCACATGAATTTGATTTTAAAAACCCCCCACGGATTCCTTATCATCTTAGCTAATAGAAAAACCAACCCAAGCTTAGATATTTCACCCAATCCTTTCTCAGATTGCCATAGACCTCACCTTGCTCAGATTTCCTCTCAGACTAGTCTAGTAGAAAATTTTTAAAATGATAATCCAAAAGTTTTCTTACTCAATTTTTTTCACTGATGGTTTACCCATAACAATCAGAAGGGTCGTTACAATAGGTACCTATCTACTCATAGCTCTTCCCCGATCGATCAAATAAGAAAAATTGGGCAAAGTCAAGAAGAAAGTAGTACCTAAATCCTCAAATAAGTGAGGGTACTTGTCTTGCATGTCCCTCTTGGATTACCATGTAGCTTCCTCAACCGAACGATTTTTCTATTGAACCTTCACTGATTTGATTTCCTTTATTCTCAATTTCTAAACATCCTAATCAAGAATTGTAACTGGTTTCTCTTCATACTGCAAGTCCTTGTCTAGTACTATCGAATCCCACTTGATAATATAATCTCCATCCTCATAGTACTTCTTCAGCATGACACGTGGAAGATGTGATGAACCCCAGACAAGTTTGGAGTCAAGGCTAACCTATAAGCCATTGGCCCCACACTGCCAAGAACTCAAATGGATCAAAGTAATAAGGGCTAAGCTTAGCCTTCTTGCCAAATCTCATCACACATTCCATTGGTTACACCTTAAACAAACTTGCTCACCAACTTGAAATGTCATGTATCTTACCTTACGGTCTTCATACTCCTTATGTCTGCTCTAAGCAGCCAACAACTTTGTTTGGATGCCCTTTACCTTCTCTTGCGCTTCCCTCTCAACTCCCAAAGGCTTCACATCATGATACTCCTAAATTACACCTCCCTAAAAAAGTAAAGCGGTCGTTGTTCAAATAAAGAACCTAAAGGAGGTTAGGGTCCATCCCACCATGAGGTCTAGATTTAGCCTAATTAGTTGTAAATTATACTTTTAGTCAAGTTATTTCCATAAAGGGGGATTGCAATTCTACAAGCTGCCACGTGGCACAATTTGAAGACCCCTCAAATTGTTGAGGCGGTTTCGCACAGAAGACCCAATTTAATTGGGTTTTAGTTTCCTAATTTGTTTTGGACTCAATTATTTTATTTGGGGTTTCTATATCTATAAATATGACATAAAAAATTATTCAAGAAAAGAAGCCAAGAACCCAAGAAACAATATACAGGGGTTGACTAGTTTTTGAATATTACCTTTTGGCTTCGGGATTTACTTTTCATCTGTTGAGGAGATTAATTCTTGAAGATTGATTTATGCAATTTTCTTTTGATTTTCATATCAAGATTGTGGAATTCATCTATAATCACTGTAAGTTCATGATTTATCCAAACCCTATAATGAATTGTGAACAAACAAGCATGAGTAGCTAAATCCACAACTAGGGTTGTGGGAACCGTGAGTAAATAACAAAAGTAAAACTAATAATGTTGTAATTCTCGGATGTGTTTATGCGTGCTTTTGTAAATCTCTTTGCTTAGAACGTTTACTAATGGTGTACAACGTTAGAACCCTCCTAATTCATGCTAATCTGGTATAGGTAGTAATGAACATCTAAAAGATTATACAACAGAGATTTAGTCGTTGATAATCCGCTATCTAATAACCCAACCTAGAAATAGTTGTGGGTTAATCTTGGTCAAAGGTAAGGGTTGGTAAATCAACACACATAGACGGACAAAGTTGCGGAGTGAAATTCTCTATTTAGAGGACCAATCACTTAGGGATACATAACTTACCGATCATGCTTGCTAGACATTGAAAAGAATTACCATTGTTAGGTTTACTGCGTTAAGAGCTTATGGGGAACACATAAACCCTAGTTTCATTCTCATATTGATATCTCAAACTGCAAGTTTTGTGTTTTGGTTACTTGTTACTAATCGAATCGTTAATTATTATTTCTTTGAATTATTGCAAATTTCCCCCCTTTTACTTCTTCTAGAAATAATCTAACTAAACGGGCAACTAACCGTCAATTAGCCTAAGTCTAAACCATATTCCTCGTGGGATCGATCCTAACCTCTTTTAGGTTCTATATTTGACAGCGACCGCTTATACTTCCTTATGGAGGTGTTGGGCGATATCAAAAGTCGGTAAGTTAAGTATATCCTAAGTGATTGGTCGTTCAAATAGGGAATTTTACCATTCAACTTGGTCGGCCTATGGGTGTGTGCTTTACTAACCCTTACCCTTGACCCTAGATTAGTTATCACGGAGATGGTTCAAGCTATTAGATGATGGTTATTCACGCCAAATCTCCGTTGTTCAATCTCTTTTCCTATTCATTACCTCCTTTAGTCGGGCAGGTAGGAAAAAGGTGAGTTCTAATGTTGGCCACCTTTAAAAATCAATCAAAACGAAGAGATTAACAATACATGCATAAATACTATTCAAGAATTACTAATTATTAGGTTTACGTTGTTAATTCTTCATGGTTTCCACAAACCTAATTATTGATTTAGCTACTCATGCTTTGGTAATAACAATTAATATTAATGTTGTTAAAATAAATCATGAACATACAGTTAGAGTAGATGAATTCTGAAATCTTTAATTGATGAATAAACGATGTAATAAAAACCAACTTGATTCAAGAATTAAAATGGAAAAGTGTTTGTTAAATAATTCTTAAACCCAAAAACAAAGTCTCAAACTATCTAACATTAAAAACATAAAGTAAATGCCTATTTATATAAATCTAATTCTAATAAGACTAGGAAATAAAACATAGAAAATGTGTGCTTCAGCAATAGGGTCTACGGTTCGGGTCTATGGCTCGTAGGTCACTCTATGATTCGTAGACCTAGGTCATCGAATGCAGCTTTTTCAAAATCCATCTGAACACTTTCTCCGGACATGACCTATGACTCATACATCGTTGTACGACCCATCTTGGCAAGTTGTCATCCAATGTATTAGGACTCAACATCTCTGAATCTTTCTACGGCATAGACTTACGACTCGTTGATCATACTACGGCTCGTAGTCTGCTTTCGTCATCCCATACTTAGCCAAAATCAAACTCCAACATCTTCAACCTCTTTGACAAGTCACTCCTACGACTCGTAAAGTGGACTACAGCTCGTAAGTGGACCTGTATGATCTCAAAAACACTACTGCCTCACTATGTCATCCAACCTATACTGCCAACACCTATTTTTCTACAAATACAGAAAAAAGAAATACATCAAACCTACTAACAAATGTTTAAGACACATGAAAAACTCTAAGTTTAAAGCATTATAAGTACGGTAAATATGCAGTACATCAACACCCTCAACTGAAAATCGTTGCTTGTCCTCAAGCGACACTACTAACAAAAAATGACACAATGAAAAAGTAAACCTAGATTTCAAGCAATCGCATGGCCTCTTTTTCAACAATCCATCCTCCTTTTTCTCATTCAAGCACAGTGCAACTGTTAAGTTCAAAACAAACCAACACATGCGGATCAATTCATGACGTAGACATACCAATGGATACATTCACATACATCGATAACAATCACCAAAATACTGACATTTTGACAATGTAACTTGTTCCCTCACCGCAAAGAAGTCCTATTTCTCACACATATAGAAATACGTATTTCAAGTTTAGAAACTCAGTATACACTCACTCTCAAAATTTAATTCATTACAGTGCCTGCACAATAACATATGCTTTTCCATATACTCAATACTTAGACTCTCAAACCGTTAAATAAGAATCACTATAGAACTTTCTTAGCTTGTAACGTAGGCTCAGGGTTAGGTGAGATTTGTTTTATAATTAAAGTGACTTTTTTGTCCTCCTTGACATTATATTGACTATTTTCCTCTTTTACAACCAATACTTGTTTCACTTTTTTTTTATTCTCCTCATCTTTTCATTCAAGCTCGGGTGTGGCTTTGACTTACTTTTCTTTTTCATTTCAAACTTTTCTTCAGATTTTCATTATTTTATTTTTTTATTTTCTTTCTGCTACCACACCATCTTAATAATATTTTCTCTTTTCTCAATACATAACTCTTTTCATACCCCTTTCTTTTCTTATTTTCCTCTATAGTAGTCACCCTAAACTTAGGCTTTTATCCTGAGTTGAGGTAGATGATGTCCAAGGAGGGATCAAAGCCTAAACAAAGGTTAGCATTTAAGACGTGAAGGATGAATTGGGTAAATCAAAAGAATGGTCTAATTTAGGCTTAACAATTTGGATCGAAGGGAGAATTTTTATTTGGTTGGTTGTTTTTAGGCTTAATGGACTCAGTTGCAACAGTGGCCTATGATCCATTTCTAATTAACAGTTAAATCATCCTAGCAAGACTAACGGGGCAAGTTCTAGATTGGCATACACTGCAACAATGAACAAGTACCTCACACACACATGGCACATCGTTTATATATCAAATTGTTATTGTATATGATTTATGCTCCAGTTTAAGTCATGTTATCCTATAAATTCCTATCATGGAATACAAAGATCCTACACAATTGACTTATAAATCACATAGATATAGCACAAAGCACACAAAAAATTAGAAGGGAAATCAATTTCATCAAAATACTGCCATCATGCTTTTGTTTCTAGTCTACTTTCACAATTAACGTCCTAAACATGCCACTTCAATAGAATTTAAAATAGTCCTTTGGGAAAAAAGAAAACAGGCAAGAAAATACCCAAGAATGATCAGAGTGTTCAGGCTATTCTGACTTCACCCTTTATACTTTTAACAGATTCAGCCCACCACATAAAATAAGGTATGATTCCCCAATGCACTTAAAATAAGGAATCGGAGGTGAAGACAAACCTGTGGTGCCTAAGCGCCGATGAACTAGAGGGGCATGTGGGTCCACCGGTGGGGACCGTGGTGCATCAGTGTGCGCCTCTGTAGCAACCTAGGGGACGCATTAGTAATGCCCCCTGGAACAATCTGAGAAGCACCCTAGTGCCCCCCAAGCTCGAAGCTCCAGCTACCTCCTATCCGACTTGCTCCAATAGAATATCTTTATCCTCTCTGGACATTCACCGAGCCACCTCGAATTCACGTTGTTCCCATTTCCTCGCACGCTCTTCAGAACCCTCTCCAACGGTTGCATCAGTTTGTGTGCTTCTTAGATGCACCAGTAGAATCTGCCTCTCCAAATAAGGCTAGTAAGAATTCACCTCCAACCTCGGTGTGTGAATAACCAGATGGTGCAGCTGAAGATTCGGCAGCTAGTGTGTCGACATCAGCTCGGAGCCTATCCAACTCTGTCTTGAAGCCCTCAAGATCTGCACTCGAAGAGGTCTGGGACCGAACGATCATTTGCAACTCAAATTCTTCAATCCTTCACTAGGTAGCGTGAGTATACTCTGCCATTGTAGCTTTCATCCTTGTCTCTGACTCCACCACAATTGTTTAGACCTATGGTCGAAGGTGCTGCAAGAATTGAGCAATCTATGTGTCTAACCGCTGAATTTTGGCTACTAGCATAGTGGAGAGACATGATATAGTATAAGGACGTGGTGTGTTATCGGTCGGTATGGATGTGGATGGAGGGGTAACTCCAATGGACTCAGTGGTGGTGGCTTGAATCTCACCCTCTCCATGCTACTTCGGGGTGAGTACCTTACTCATAGTAGGCATGTCAAACTTTTGCCCTCATCATGGGGTAACCGGGTTAGCCTCATCGCGAATAAGCTCGATGCCCAATGTTTTAGCCTCATCTCAAATAAGCCCGACGTCCAATGTCCTAGTCAATGGAATCAGTGGGTCGATACCACCAAGTAGCAGCATGGTGGACTCCCGACATAAATGGAAGGTTAGCCCTGAAAAGGGGAGAGTCATGGAAATCTGGAATGCTCACTCATGTAGCTCTGCAAACTGCATGCGAGGAAAATCAATCTCATATCCAGCCATCAAATAAGCTACCATAAATGTCCGGTCATATGTCAAATGATTATCTACTTCAATGGGGGATAGTAAGGAATGGACGTTAGGGAGGCATTCTTGATTGGGCCGGAACCACGTACCCCGTCTGCATTAACTCCTTGCTCAGCTTTGTATCATGCGACCCATGTCAATAAATCTTCTTTCTAAGAAGAATCCTTCATTCCCTTTGAATCTTGAACTATCTGCATCTGATAAACAAAATTTGTCGTCGATGCAGTCTGCTCATTATTCGGGCCATGCAGGAATCAATTAATGGTCTGCTTCAATATGTCCACCAAAATCTCCCGAACCATAGTACTCAATAGAGGAGGTTGTGCTAGCTCCTTTCCTTTTTTTGGCATCGTATTTTTAACCATAGCTGCATACACATCATAGAACTCTCAAACCATGTTTCATTGGATTGGCCTGGGGACTCTGCAATCCACTCGCATCTGTGTCATTTAAGCAGGGCATGTATCTCTTGTGTGGTGTGTAAACTACCGGTCAACACCCTCGGCTCTTCATTTATCGGCCGTCTGGGGTTGCATCTCAGATTTTGAGTTTCTGCTTTCCAGAAAATCTGGAACACGCTCGGGACATCAAAATGGTTAGGTTATCCTGCAACCCAAAAAAACTAGACATTCCCCTAATGCAGACTCTTCCAGTGAGCTATCTGCCTCGCTCGGTGAGCTAGCTCCCTCTTCAGACTAGGGAGTAGATGGATGTGGTGGTTTGGTTATGCCAACCATGTCTGGGACAATTTCTAGTTACCGAGCTTGGTTTTTGGTGGTCTAGGGTTTCCTAGGGGAGTCACTTTCCACATTTGCATCAAACTCTAACCCACTTAATATCTCATTAGATGGTTGGTTCACAAGTCAGGACTTAGGCTTAGCCATGTCCTTGCCTCCACGTTTTTAGTTACCCCTTGGCGGTGTTGTACCTGTGGAGACATGGTTAGAAACCTAGATGTGCCAAAGGAAGGCAAGAAAACTAAAAATAGAACTAAGAAACCAAAAACAAAACTTGTAGGAATTACACTATTTTTTGTCATACGCTAGGGTTCCTACGGACCATAAAATGTTTCACGGGCCGTAGGACCCAATCGTATGAAAGGAGGCCAAGTTTTAACTTTCTAAAGTTTGAATTATGGTTCGACAGTATGGCCCAATAAATTTCTATGGACCGTAGGTCAACCCATATTTCCTAACTTAGGCTACTCGTTTGTATATATGTAACACCTCAAAAATCTGAACTAGGAATTGAACAAGAGAGATGGGCAAACCACAAAGGGGTCCACGGGCCGTGAAGAGGACCATGACCGGCCACCCTGCTTGTGGTATTGCACCCAGCCACTGTGGATGACCATAGGCACCTAGACAGTCCGTGAGGCTTCATATGGGCCGTGAAGTCGTTCGTGAAAGGGACTTATTAGCTTTTGAGTTTTGGGCCAACTTCAACCGATCATATCTCTCAGTAAAAAATTAATTAGGTGACCCATTACTTATCAAATTAAAGGTCTTTGAGTCCTCTTTCCAACACTACCAAGTTTGCTCCATTTAAAGTTTGGAGTAAACAGTTATATCCATTTTAATGGAGCACTGTAAGACTGATGAAGCATCACGACCCACTAGACGGGCCATCATGCCTTAGACGGCTTGTGAAGCCCCTCTTGACAGTCACCTCATCAGTTTTTAAGTTAGGGTCATTGTGGTCTTTTCCCAAAGTGTTTGGTACCCAAACTACGTCGTTTTAAACCCTATTTCAAGACCTATATAAGTGAATTAAGTCCTAAAAACTACCCATTCTAAATTATTCACCTAATTTCTAAATTTCCCTCCAAGTTCTTCCCCAACTTTCTCTTTCTAAAGCTAAGGAAGAAGAAGCTCGGGTTTCAAGATCAAGTCTCTAATTCACCATAGCTTTTGGGCTTGGATCATTGAGGTATGATAGTATTCACTTATGGAGTTCTTTCCTCCATAGGGTTCCTAAATTCTCCAATTTTACAAGTTAGTATCTCTAATTGAAATTAGGATTTTATTCAATCTCATGGGTTCTTATCAATTATGATCCAATTAATTGTTTTGTGTCTTTTTATGCATGAATTGAGACAATTGCATGTTTTTAAGTTGAATATATATGAACCCATGCATGATCCATTATTTTAAATTATGAACCCATGATGAAGCTTATGAACTATGATTCATGAATTTTTGAAGATAAGCATGTTTCCTATGAAATTGATGTAAATAAATTTGAGGATGCTTTATGAATATATTTTATGAAAATTATACATGTTTTTATGAAAGCAATGTTTTATGATTTAAAAGTGGCTTTTGTGTTAAGCATTAATGTAATTGTGAAAGGTTTTCTAATGCATGGTTTAAAGAGCAATTCTAAATGACGTAAGCTTGGATTAGTCCATGGAAGATGAAATGTCAATAAACATGACATTAGCTTGGATTGATAGCTCTAGTTGTACCTTTCATGGATAATATGATGAATAGGATTAATGACTAATTTTGTGGGATATTTGCTTAGCACCGAGGATCTTGAGGTGGAGGCTTAAGAGTCTGTAGAAGCAACTTCTTATCCCTAAACTATACTCCCTCGTAGGGCTGCCTTAAGTGGCCTAGCTAGTGGATCCACCTTAGCTTTACCTCAAATTTATGGCCCTTACCTTGGCAAGTAGAATACCCCTTTACGTTGTGGGGTTGATGCTGAATTCCATGTCATAGCTCGCATGGTCTAAATGTTGGTTAATGGTAAATTTTCCACAAAATTACCTAAGTAAATTACTAATGTCTTATGATGTTTCCTTTATGATTTAAAGATGCATTGACCATGTTCATGATTTATGAATCTTCTTAAATGATTTTACTATGTTTTAACTTGGTCATGCATTCTATGTCTTCAATTATGTCCCCTTATGATCACATCTCATGTTTTATTGCATTCCCCTCATAGTTAGTTCATTCCATGTACTAATGCATACTTGTGCCTATATTGTTTTACTAACGTAGGGCTCGATGATTCTTTTCCTTCCGTTCGTGGCTAGTTGATTTCATTAGAGATTTTAAGACTTGGTGAGTCCTCATACTTCGAGGATGATATCACTTTTATTGCTTTATGTCATTTTCTGTTTCAGACTTTGTGTATGATGTATGGGTTACATCCCAATCACTTTCCTTATGATGTACTAGATGGCTTTGAGACTTATGTTAGACTTCTGCTTTTGTCAAACTCTTTATGATATAAAACTGTCTTTTGAAATTTTTATTTCTTTTTCTTTTATGATGTATGCGAAGTGGCATGTGTAGGACCTCTCGGGGTCTTATATTCCATTTCACGTCTAGGGTATACTTTGTATCATGACAATATATATACTCCAAGGAGGGTGTAGTCACATGTAGCTAAATGATATCCTTACCTTCCATAAGCCTAAATTACAAGCTTAACAAAGTCCTTTGTGATTTCTAACCAAATGAAGTTGAGGCAATGTTGATTGAAAATATGGGCAAGCCTATGATGTGACATTTGTGTTCATGAG
Source organism: Solanum appendiculatum (assembly GCA_018342035.1). Taxonomy (NCBI): domain Eukaryota; kingdom Viridiplantae; phylum Streptophyta; class Magnoliopsida; order Solanales; family Solanaceae; genus Solanum; species Solanum appendiculatum. The sequence goes on from JAGDQO010000459.1 coordinate 815,327, forward strand.
ATGTTCTTTTGTGAGTGTGAGTGTTTGTGCTTTTGTCCCTTGTTTGTAAATGCTTGTGAGAGTTCTGGGACATTTCTTTTCTTGGAAGGGCATGCAAATTGATTGAGTGGTGATTTTGAAAATTCCAACTTGCATCAAGTGAGCATGAAAAAGAGCTAAAGAGTTGAGTCATTTCTTGAGTTTTAGTTGTTGTCAATTAATGATTCTTGGTTTTGAAAAATTTTCCATGAAAATGAGGGGTTGTTTTTGTGGAAAGTTTGCTTGAGGACTATTTGTTAGGACCAACCAAAGTCATGATCATGATCTCTATTCGGAATGAAAGTGTGTTGTGCCTATTTTGATTGCCTCTTGTGCTTTTGAGTTTGTTTTGCGTGAGGAAAAGCAAAGTTTCTAAGTTGGGGGTGTTGATGAGTGGGTGATTTTAACTCATTTGGAGTCCTTTTCTTGTGCTTTTATGGTACTTAAGTAGATAAAGAGGCTAACTTTCCTTTGAATATGGTTGTTTCAGGTACATGGTGGTTAAAAAGGAGCTTTGATTAAAAAGAGTGGAAATTGGGGCAAAATGGAGCTAAAAACAAGGATTTTGGAGCTGGCAGTGAAGTGCTCTCCACGAACGCAAAGAGCTGGGTGTGACCACGGAGCTTCAGCCGGCATTGAACCGCGAATGCAGGACATCCTCCGCGAATGCGGAGTACAACTTCTCAGAGTACTGCGAACGCGGTGCTTTCTCGGCGAACGCGTAGTGCAATTACTCTAACCTCTGCGAATGTGGAGAAGAAAAGGTGACTGATGTCTGGGTAGTTCTAGAAATTCACATTTTGACCCTAATTCACCATATACAATGAAACACAACCATTTTAAGGGATGATTAAGATCATTGAGGGAATTGAGAATTCAACAAAGGGATTCACAGAATACAGAGAATTAAGGAGAGAACACACATAACTAGAGAGAAGAAATTGGGGATTGAGGCTTTGGCATAGCTTTGAGATCAAGATTCCTCAACAAACACCATTAGAGTGAAGATATTGAGCTTGGGTTGTAATTATTTTTCAACTTTCTTCAACTCTTTGCTTTGTATTGTTGAATTCTAGGTGTTAATTGTTGATTAGTGATTTGAATATTGTGTTAGAAATAATCAATATTTGGGTTTTTGATTTCTATTTTGTTCTTTTGTAATTAGTTGAATGCTTTATCATTTATGAAATGGGTCTTTGATTATCCAATTGATCTCATGCTTTAGTTGCTTTTCCAAAGAAATTGATCACTCCTAGGACTTGCCCATCTACTTTGATTTAGCTTGTGAGAGTTAATTGAGGTTGGGTAAGATTGATTGGTGCATTAATTGAGGTTTAACAACTCATTTGTTGGATTGGTGCTAGAAATAGTGAATTCTTGCATTGCCTTTAATCGGATTGCTTGTGTTGCCACTTGATTGGGTTCGTGAGATCTAATTGAGAAATATTGGCCTATGTTCGATAGAATTAGGTAGATAATTTAGTTTTCGAGGCATATATGATTTTACCCATGATTAGTTGAAATTGTATGAAGCTAGTTTGCAATGGATCGTATGGATTTTGATTGATTTCCCATTCCCAAAACCCTTTGGTAATCTTGTTCGATATAGCTGTGTCTCTTTTTCTTCTGTATCTCCCATCCTAATTTCGTGACTTGAAAACTTCTCATTTTATAGTTTTATTTTATATTTCGGGTTCAAACTAGTAGCTAGTAATTCTTTGTTTCTTCAATTGCCCTGCACACTGTTCCTCGTGGGATCGACCCCAACTCTTTGTTGGGTTTATACTTGCATACCGACCGCCCACACTTCGAATCGTGAAAGGTGTGATTGAGCATTCTCAATTTCCAAGGCATATATGATTTTACCCATGATTAATTAAGATTGTGTGAGGCTAAATTGCAATGGATCGTATTGGTTTTAATTGATTTCCCATTCCCAAATCCGTTTTGTATCCTTGCTTGAAAATGTTTTGTCCCTTGTTCTTCTCTATCCCATATCCTAAATTGTTACTTGAAATCTTCATTTTATAATTGTATCTTTCATTTTGAATTCAAACTTAGCTTGTAACTCTTTATTTCTTCAATAGCCTACACATTGTTTCTCGTGGGATCGACCCCAACTCTTCGTTGGGTTTTTAGTTGTTAGCGACCGCCTACACCTTGAATCGTAATAGGTATAGTTGAGCGTTATCAAAAACCACGGAGGGGTCCATGGGCTGTAAAGAGGACCAAAACTTGTCACTCTGCTCGAGGTGTTGCACCCAGCCACTGTGGATGACCACGAGTGCCTAGACGGCCCGTGAGGCTTCACACGGGCTATGAAGTCATCTGCGAAAGGGACTTATCAGGTTTAGAGTTTTGGGCCAACTTCAAACGATTATATCTCTCAGCACAAAATACGTTAGGTGGCCCATGACCTATCAAATTAAAGGTCATTGAGTCCTCTTTCCAACGCCATCAATTTTGCTCCATTTGAAGTTTGGAGTAAAATGTTATGCCCATTTTAGTGGAGCACTGTTTGGCTAATAAAGCATCATGACCCACTAGACGGGCCATCATGCCTTAGACGGCTCGTGAAGCCCCTCTTGAAAGTCACCTCGTCAGTTTTTACATTAGGTGTCATTGTGGTCATTTACCAAAGTGTTTGGTACCCAAACTACATCATTTTAAACCCTATTTCAACACCTATATAAGTGAATTACGTCCTAAAAACTACCCATTCTAAATCATTGACCTAATTCCTAAATTTCCCTCCAAGTTCTTCCCCAAATTTCTCTCTCTAAAGCTAAGGAAGAAGAAGCTAAGGTTTCAAGATCAAGTTTCCAATTCACCATAGCTTTTGGCCTTTGATCATTGAGGTATAATAGTATTCACCTATGGAGTTCTTTCCTCCATAGGGTTCCTAAATTCTCCAATTTTACAAGTTAGTATCTCCAATTGAAATTAAGGTTTTATTCAATCTCATGGATTCTTATCAATTATGATCCAATTGATTGTTTTGTGTCTTTTTATGCATTATTTGAGACAATTGCATGTTTTTAAGTTGAATTCATATGAACTCACGCATGATCCATGATATAAAACTATGAACCAATGATGAAGCTTATGAACAACTATCCATGAATTTATGAAGATATGCATGCTTCTTATGAAATTGACGTAAATAAATTTGAGGAAGCTTTAATGGTGGCTTTTGTGTTAAGCATTAAGGTAATTGTAAAAGGTTTTCTCATGCATGGTTTATAGAGCTAATCTAAATGACGTAAGCTTTGACTATTTCATGGAAGATGAAACGTCTATAAACATGACTTTAGCTTGTATTGGTAGCTCTAGTTGTACTTTTCCATGGATAATAAGATGAATAGGATTAATGACTAATTCCATGGGATTTTTGCTTAGCACCGAGGATCTTGAGGTGGAGGCTCAAGAGTCTCTAGAAGCAACCTCTTGTCCCTAAACTACGTGCCCCCGTAAGTTTGCCTTAAGTGGCCTAGCTAGTGGATCACTCTTAGCTTTATCTCAAATTTATGGTCCTTACCTTGGCAAGTAGGACACCCCTTTTTGGTGTAGGGTAGACACTAGATTCCATGTCATAGCTCCCATGGTCTATATGTCGGTTAATGGTAAGCTTCCCACAAAATGAACTAAGTAAATTACTAATGTTTTATGAAGCTTTCTTTATTATTTAAAGATTCATTGACCGTGTTCATGATTTATGAATCTTCTTAAATAATTTTACTATGTTTTAACTTGGTCATGCATTCCATGTTTTCAATTATGTCCCCTTATGATCACATCTCATGTTTTATTGCATTCACTCATACTTAGTACATTCCATGTACTAATGCATATTTGTGCCTACATTGTTTCACTAATGTAGGGCTCGACGATTCTTATCCTTTCGTTCGTGGCTAGTTGTTTGCATTAGAGATTTTAAGACTTGGTGAGTCCTCATACTTCGCGGACGATATCACCTTTATTGCTTTATGTCATTTTCAGTTTCGGAGTTTGTATGTCATGTATGGGTTACGCCCCAATCACTTTCCTTATGATGTACTAGATCGCTTTGAGACTTATGTTGGACTTCTGCTTTTGTCAAACTCTTTATGATATAAAATTGTCTTTTGAAATCTTTATTTCTATTATCTCGTATGATGTATGTAAGTGTCTTGTATAGGGCGTCTCGGGGCCTTATACAGCATGTCACGTCTAGTGTGTACTTTGGGTCATGACAATATATATACTATGAGACCTATCTACGAGTTGTAAAAATTTTTACGGATCGTAGAAAGGCTCCGTAGTCCCTCTCATTTATTATACACTCTCAGGTAACTTTTACGAGTTCTATTTACTGTCTGTAGATATTATATGGCCCGTATATAGCATCTATACAAGAGCCAGTATGAAATAGTCAACACTAGTCCTTTAGCCATGTCTACGAAGGGCAACTACGGACCGTAGAGCTTTCTACGATCGGTAGAAGACCTTCTTAGGTTAGAAGTTGCCCAGATCAGTGTGATTATTCCATACAATATCAGCCCAACCTAAGTCTAAACTTGGGTATGAATTTTAACATCACAATCACATCGAACCATCATACCGAAGGTTGATTTTAACAATTTCATCCAACAACTTTCAACCCTAAGTCAAGTTGACAAAACATAAATTAAACACAAATTAGACCAAGGATCGAACCCCATATCTTATTGTGAGAAGTTTCAGTTGTGTGAGAGTGTTAACAATTAGAGACTCCTTGATGTCGAAACCCTCACTGACCCGTGACTGTCCTTTGATAAGTGTTTTAGAATTTTGTGATTTTGGGGAGAAGAAAGGGAAGAATGATAATAGGGTGAGGGAAGGCAATATCTATGGTGAGGGAGAGAAGTTGGAGGGGGTGTGGATTGTGATGTGAATAAGTTGGAAAATGGGACAGTTTTTATAGAAATAGGAGTCACGGGTGGGGTTGACTTAATTTAAATGAACTGGTCTCACGAAAGCCCGTGTATGGACCGTAGGAATTCCTACGAGCCATAGGAGGCTTTCATAGATTGACTCAATACTTAGTAAAATTTAAAAATATACCTGGAGTCTATGAGTACAGACTATGGTCCATAGAAATATCTACGGTTTTTATTGTGCACTCATAGTCCAAAAGTTGCAGTTGTACTGGGCATAAATTCTACGACCATCATCTATGATTCATTGAATAATTATGACTCATAGATGGGACCTGTAGAAGAAGTCATTAATGATTTTTATTTCACTAGGGTTCTACGGATCGGGTCTATGGTCCGTAGGACTTCCTACGACCCATAGGACCCATCCGTAGGACCCTCTGCAGTTTTAAATTTCCAGATTTTTCTTTCTTTCTGCACATGTAGCAAACATTAAGCCCTCCTTTTACTTTTTCTTGACACTATTTTGACACGGACCCTATGTTAACCTATACTAATCTAGAAATTTAACTAACAAGATAATTTAAAAAATAACTAAGCTAAACATCTTGGGTTGCCTCCCAAGCAGCGCTTGATTTAACATCGCGGCACAATGCATACTCCTTGATTACTCAGGCTTCATCAAGATCCCATTCTTCTATCACCTCTTTAACTTCCTCTGGCTGTCCCATGTAGAGTTTTGTCATTTGACCGTTCACCTTGAACCTTGTTCCTTCATCATTCTCTTGTTCAACCACTCCGTGTGAAAATATTTGCACTACTTGAAACAGTCCCGTCTACTTTTACTTGAGTTTGCCCGAAAATAAGCACAACCTTGAGTTGAAGAGAAAGACATAATAGGCAGGAGCAAATTCTCGCTTTTCAATCTTTAGATCATGGTACTTCTACATCTTTTCCTTTTATAAGGCCGAACTTTCATACGCTTTCAGGTGAAACTCATCATGTTCATTTAGATCATTTAACCTTTGATTTGATGCAACACCCCAATCAAGAGACAACTTCTTAAGTGCCCACATCGCTTTGTGCACTAGCTCTAAAGGCAAGTGACAAGACTTTCCAAAGACAAGTTGGTAAGGAGACATACCTATGGGAGTCTTAAATGCAGTCTGATAGGCCCATAGAGCATCATTAAGCATTCTCGACCAATTCGTTCTGTTCACATTCAAATTCTTTGCAAGGATTTGGTTGATCTCTCTATTTGACATTTCAACTTGCCCACTAGACTGCAGATGATAAGGGGTTGCTATACTAGGCCGAACACCATATTTCTCGAGCAACACCTTGAACATCTTATTAAGAAAATGAGTACCTCCATCGCTAATAATCGCCCTTTGTGTACCAAATCTCGAGAAGATATTTCTTTTGAGGAATGCGGTGACACTCTTTCCTTTATTGTTCAGAAGCGCAACAGCTTCCACCAAGTTAGACACATAGTCAACAACTACAAGTATGTACTTAATCCCATCTAAACTCACGATTGGACCCATAAAGTTAAGACCCCAAATGTCCAGCAACTCAATCACAAGAATCAGAGTAATGGGAGTTCATGTTTCCTTGCAATACCTCCTTCTCTTTGACATTGATCATAAGACTTAGTGAAATCATGAGAATCTTGGTGAATGGTAGGCTAATAATACCAATCTTATGAGAAGTCCGAACACCACTATGATGGCCACCAACAAGAGAAGAATGACAGGCTTCTATTATACTCATCATCTTAACCTTTGTAATACAACAACGAATAATCCCATCAGCAGAAACATGGAACAAGTATGACTCTTTCCAAAAGAACTTTTTCACATCTGACATGAATTTCCTTCTTTGGTGAAATGACAAATCTGAAGGTACAACATCACTCACTAAGTAGTTAGCGAAATCTACAAACCAAGGGATAAGATCATATGAGGCAGCCAAAACTTGTTTGTCAAGAAACGAATCATCTATCTCAATGCCATCGGCCAACTTCAACATTGCTTCTTCTTCTAATCTGGACAAGTGATCAACAACTTGATTTTATGTCCCTTTTCTATCCTTCACTTCGAAGTTGAACTCTTGCAACAACAACACCCATTGAATTAGTCTCAGTTAAGCAACATTCTTTGCCATGAGGTATCTCTAAGCTGCATGATCAATGTGCACAATGACTTTGGTGCCAGGCAAATAGGATCAAAACTTCTCGAACACGAAATTTACAACAAACAATTCTTGTTCAGTGACTGTATAGCTCTTTTGAGCAACATTTAAGGCTTTGCTAGTATAGTATATGGGGTGAAAAATCTTATCACACCTTTGCCATAATACCACACCAAACACCATCCCACTCGCATCATACATCACTTCAAACGGTTGTCTCTAATTTGGTTAAATAATGATAGGTATAGAAATCACGTTCTCTTTCAACCCTTTGAATGCCTTCAGACAAGAATTATTAAACTCTAACTTTGTCTCCTTCTCAAGCAACTTGCATAATGGGTGCGCTATCTTGGATAAGTTTTTGATAAATCTACGATAAAAGCCAGCATGCCCGAAAAACGCCTAACACCCTTCATAGAGATAAGTGGTGGCAACTTTTCAATTACCTCAATTTTAACTTTTTCAACTTCAATACCTTAACTGGAGATCTGATGACCCAGAACTATACCTTCTTTTACCATAAAGTTACACTTCTCCCAATTTAACACAATATTTCATTCTTCACACTGTTTCAGAACATCACCTAGATGAGCTAAGCAAGCATCAAATGAGTCATCTACCACAGAGAAGTCATCCATGAATATGTCATTAGTGTCTTCCGCCATATACAAGAATATAGACATCATGCAATGTTGAAAAGTTGCTGGTGCATTACACAACCCGGAAGACATTCTTTTGAAAGCAAACGACCCATATGGGCAAGGAAAAATAGTCTTCTGGAGCTATAGAGATCTCATTGTAGCCCAAATACTCATAAAAAAATAGTATCATCCCTTACTCGGAAGATGATCTAACATTTTCTCCGTGAATGGCATTGGGAAGTGATCCTTCTCTTTCCATGCATTCAACTTGAGATAGTCCATGCATACTCTCCAACTTGTAACCGACCTTATTGGTATAATCTCATTCTTGGCATTGGGTCTTGTGCTTATTCATCCCTTCTTCAACATGCATTGAACAGGGCTTACCCAACTACTGTCAGCAATCAAATAAACCACTCTAGCATCCAACCACTTAATGATTTCTTTCTTCAAGATCTCTTGCATTGGTGGATTTAATCTCCTCTAGTGCTCAATGCTCGATTTAAAATCAGGCATGAGTTGGATCTTATGAGAATATATGCCCGGTGGAATGCCTATGATGTCAGCAATAGTTTATCCAATTGCCCTCTTGTAACACCTGTACATCAATATCAAAGCTTCTACTTGCCCTCCATTCAATCCAACAATAATGCGAAGCGAGACAAAGTATGGAATTTAGCCTTATATGCTGCTACATGCATGTTGCCTTGTTCGAGAACCATAAAGTATCCTTTTACGATCTCTAAGGGTTTGGGGAACATACTTCTCTAGAAATAGAGCATAGAACTAAATCAAAGTCAATGGAGGAAGAACTGATGAATAACACTCCACATAAGCCCTCCGCCACTACTTGGCATCACCCTCAAACTAGAAGATAACAAACTCTACCCTATGTTGATGTACAATACCTAAGTTATGCAATCTCTCATAACAGACCAGAATGGACTCAAAAGAATCCTCACTCTTTTTACCATGGAACACTTAGGCTTCAGTTTCAGAAACTTAGTCAAAATCTCATGCTTAGTTCCAGTAATAACGTTACCTAACATCGGACGGAAGAAGGCCTCTTTACTTGAAAATTCATCCATTTTGGGGGTTGTAATAGCAATAGGATGAGTATTCGAAACCTGAGTAACTGGCACAAGAGTAGCTCTAGTACCTGCCAATCCACTCATAAAAGCTAACAGTTGTTGAACCACCTCAAAAGACATAGGGGGAAGACTTGTACCCCAACTTGTCTTCCACCTCCGGCTCAGTATCCTCCTCAATTCTACCTCAACCTCTTCCTCAACATGATCCTGGGGTGGGGGTGAAGTCAGAAGCCTTGGACCAAGCTCCACCTTGGTGGGTGTCACCCTCCCTTTGCCCTTGCCCCTACTTCTGCCTTTGCCTCTGACCATCGATTTTGCTGCTGGATCTGGTACTCTAACTCCATTATGTGTAGTATCAACCATCTGTGGGTAAAAGAATGAATGAGGTTAGATACTAATTGGAATTAAGTTAAAGCACAAAGAAGGAAGAAATAAGAGAAATTTCCTGATCTCAAGTCCTATAGCCTACGGAACAAAAGTACAGATGTCTCCATACCATTCCGCAAGACTCTACTAGACTTGTTTTGGTACAATGAGATCAACAAACTTAGGGCTCCGATACAAACTTTGTAACGATCTTGATCAATCGTGACTGGCAACCATACTAAACCCTCAGTGGGAGAACCAATTATCTACTAACACACAGTCTACTGAAAAATCAGAAATAACCAATTTTAACATTTTAAAAATAGTCTTTCATAAACAAAAACCAAGTCATAACAATTGCACAAATACTCCCCTATAGAACTTGAAAGTCGAGTGCCAAAACATCTAATAGTATAGAATATGAGGATGCAACCCCAAACAAAAACAAAAGAGAGTGTATGTCTGAAAAAATGGACTAGAAAAACAAGATGAATCTATGGAATCCCGGAGGAATAACTCACCTTTGGATTCATGTAACGCTAGGATCACAGTTGAGGTCGAAACAGCTGACTGAATATGCCCTGTACACATCAAAGAAAGAGCAAGTGCAATATTAGTACACAACCATAGTATACTGGTAGGATCATCGGCTAGTTTCAGTTGTAAAAAATATGAACAGACAAACACAACTTAGTAAAATAAAAAACGTACAATCATAATCACAATTATAACATAGCCCGGATTCCAGTCCTCACCCTGAGTTTATATGCAAAATAAGCATGAACAATACATCACAACAAGCCGGTTTTTGTTCTCTCATAGAACCCAACATAAACTCTTAGTATGTACCGGTGTGGTACCCGAGCTAATCATATATGTATATTCATGTACCAGGCGTGATACCCATGCCAATTGTTAATATATACCAAGCATCATATTCGAGCTAACCATGGGATTTTCTGTACTAGGCATGGTAGCCGTGCTAACCATCAATCACACATCACAATCACAAACAAAATGAATAGCTAGCACATTTGTACACCAAAGTAAACACATTCATTGTATGTGATTGACATCGTTTAGCACTTCAAATCATGTTCTTTCCTTTTTCCTAATCATGTATCATGCATGCAATACTAGCGGAGGAGTTGATATCATATATAATATAAACGCAAAAACAAACAACCATCACTTACCTAGAATCAAGCCTTGAAAGCTCTATTAAATATGAGTTTTCCCTTGTTATGAATTGTTCTTGGTCTAAAACAATGAAAAAATAACATTATCAATGAATAATGACCTATTTATACCCGAATCATAATTTAATCATAACCCCAAGCTAGTTTGATGATCATCCCATCCAAACTAGGGTACTCTCAATCATAAAATCAACAAAATATCCACTTAAAGACCACCCATCAAGGATTCTAAGGCCTAAACACCAAATACCAAGGTAGGGGAGTGAATTACTTACCTTCACTGAAGAAATTGATGTAAAACTATTAGAATTCGTCTAGGTCGCCCTTTTCTCTTCCCAAAATGAGTTTTGCAGAATAATGAGCAGTTTAGGGAATTTTCTACACGAAGTGCGCTTTAACCCTACTATAGCGGTCCCACCCGCTATAGTGGCACAACCATAGCAGGATCACCTGCTATAGAGGGAATTGAGTATCCCGCTATAGCGACGTGCCACCCGCTATAGTGACCTGCACGAAACAAAATTAAACTCAAAAATCTCCCTAAAAATGCCCATTTTGCTACACATCATTGAACCTTAATGTTCTAAACTATTCCGTTCACATCAAGTTTGTAATCGGGAGTTCTACTCACCCGAATTTGATTCTGAAAAGCCCTAAGAATTTCTTATGGTCTTAGGTAATATAAAAACCAACCAAAAATTAGACATTTCACCCAATCTATTCTCGGATTGTCCTAGACCTCACCTTGTAGCCTAGAATTTTTAAACCGCTAATTCAAAAGTTTTCTTCCCTAATTTCTTTCACCAATGGTTTACTAAACGACCGAACGGGTCGTTACACCAGAAAATCACTTTCAAACATAATCATAAGAAATCAAATGAAATCTTTCGCCTTACTAAATTAAGTAAACATAGAGATTTAGTACCCTACTAAATTCAAAATCTTTAATCTTCCCCTACTATTGAAGTTGGTGAGGACAATTCCGTTAATTCTCCATTCATCAATGGCGTCGTTCGCTCCTACCGAGCTCTCTTCGCAAATCACTTCCAATATCATCAACTATAAGTATTCTTTGTATGGCTCAATTCCGATACCGAGAAGTATCACCTTGCTCACTCTCTCTCTGATGAATAATTGAGAGGAAGAGAAGAGAGTGACAAATTTTTGTTTTTGAGTTTGCTAGAAAGGAATGAATTATAAATTAGTGTTTTGGGGGAGTGTTGGGTACAATTATGAAAAATTGAGAGGGAAATGAGAAAAAAAAGTGATGGATTTAAAATTTTGAGTTCGCCTTATTTACCCCCGGTATTTTAGTCGCACTTTGTATGTGGTGGGGAAATTTGCTTTTCAGGTTAAACTAGTGAACTTAGCCATGGTAGGTTTTTTATACAATATTTTCATAACATGCAAATGATAAAAATATTTTAATTTTTTATTTATATATTCAATTTCGAGTTTTGATCTAGTTAAAAGTAACACTTACTTTCATCTAATTTTTCTTCACTTTTAAATTGCTACAAAATTTAGAGATAAATTGATCTCTTAACGTGCATGATTAATAAATTTGAAACATCGTTTTCCTTTGTACATTTAAAAATAACTATTTAATCTTATTTTCTTTCATTGAAAATTTACTCTTTAATACTTTCATATATATTTTTAAAAATTTAAATCTAAAAAGAATGGTTGTTATATAAATATCCTTCTAACTTGTCTCATAGTCCCATCTACATGCTACTGTGTTTTCTTTCACCTTATGTTATTACATAGTATAAAAAATATATTTACTTCCTTTTTTTCCTCTTCCTTTCCATGTGACTTCTTTCCTACCCACCACTTCTTCAATCTATGCCTTTTCATTTACCTTCCTTTTATATGATTGAAAAAAATAAAAAATAAAAATACAATAAATCAAATCTATCTTTTTTCTTTTTAAATTCATCATTTCTAGTCTCGTATTAATTTTATCTAACAACAAATTCTTATTTTTCTCTTATGATAATATTCATTATTGTACCTTGTAAATTATATATGAAAGATATTGAAACAACTCTTCTTTTGATTATTCTTTCTTCAACTTCCTTTTCATCTTTAGTCGCACGTAACATCGATGTCATTATCAATTAGTTTAGAGCGGCATTAATCAAGATGATGTGATTTTTTGAAGGGATTTAAGCAATGTATTTTTTCATCAGATTCTCTTTTGCATATTTGAAAGCGTTAAAAATTCATACAAACTCTATTGAATAAAAAAGATTAATCACGTATAGTGATATTGATATTTTACACACAAAAAACATTTATGTCTTTTGATAATCGAGAGATAAGAGTGAAAATCTCTTATTTTAATCGAATTGAGCAAAATCATGCGCACAGATTTAAATGCTGCAATTGCAACTTGTGCGTTGAGAAGTGGACTTATGTAAGTCTTGAAAAGTTTCTTGACATTTATTAAGGTAATTATAATTATCAATTAAAAATAATTAAAAGGTAAAATAAAGAGAGAATTGAGGGGATGTTACGAGGTAGAAGAAGCAAAAAGGGTAAAATAATAAGTAACAATAATGAGAAATAAATGACCCATATATTTTCCTACAAATTTATGGTAACAGATAAAAAAAATTTGTTTTCTACTAAATCATATAAATAGAAAAAATTATGAAATATGTCAAAAAAAAATTTAGAATATTTATATTGTTATAAATATAGTGAATGCCTATCTTTTAGAAAAATTTTTAGGAATCCTAACTTTGGCACCAAGTCAATTTTTCCCTATAAATATATGAGTTCTCTTCATTGTAAATTCATCCATCAAGGGAAATAATAAATCTTCTCTCTTGTCATAAAAATTAGAAAAGATAAATAGGATCATTGGTCAAAGATAGGTGCTACATCACTTTTCTTTTATCTAATTTTAAATTATCTATGGATTTATACTCCCTCCGTCTTTATTTACTTGTCAAATATTTTCTAATTTGATTGTCATTTTTGACAAATCAAGAAAGGAAATTTTTTTTCTTCCTATTATACCTTTAATTTATTAATATTGAGTTAATATCTTTGAAAAATGCAGTGAGTAAATATGTTTAAAACCCTATCAATTAATAGGGGTAAAATGGTAAACTCGTTATACTAATCATTGTTTTCTTAATAGTTGTGTCAAGTCAAAATTTGATAAGTAAAATGGGTCAGAGGAAGTATTACATATCGATATGAATGCTCATTTTCCTTTACACCTTTTCACTGCTTTCATAATTTTCATGCTTTTTATTGTAGTAATAAATCAAAAATGAAAAAAGATTGAATAAAGAAGAAAAAAATGGTCGTATATAAACATATTCAATTAAATTAACGAATTCAAAAGAATTACACTTAGATCCCAAAAATTAAAACAAAATCTTACAAAAACTTAAATAACATTGACAGTGATAAGAAAAAAAATTTAACACTGACATTGATAAGAATTATTTTTTTCTAACTTCCCTCTTCATGTCAAAAAGATCTATATTAATTAGCCTGTTATATCTTATAAGATAATGATAAATAAATGTGAGAAAAGAGAAAAAAACTTACCTGACCTATATATATATATATATATACGAAACTAGAGCATGAATAAGCAAAGGAATGATCCCAATTAACTATTGGTGATTTAAAGCATCAAAAGTAACTGATGTTACGTAAGGTGAAGCAATAATTTAACTGCCCATTATCTACTTATTGTTGCACAAATTCTTTCGGAAGGAAAAACTAAATGTGATAAATGCTAATAATGAGGAAAGTGTTTGATTTAAAAAAAATAATTTTGAACATAAAATGTAGAAAAAAAATTAAAATCCGGAGAAAATAGATGTATAGTGATACTGGCCAATGAGACATGCTATATTAGTGTGCTTATTTTCAGCTTTATAACTATATATGGATTTTGCTATAATTAAACAAGTCGTTGCTAATAGCCTTTTGTTTTTAATAGCGAAACAACTCTTCACACCAAGCTTGATAATGTAATTTGAAAAAATATAGTAGCACTTCACCTAGGGGTGGACCTTCTGTTCTTTGGTTTTATCAAACTTCGATTTGGTTCTTCAATTTTCGATTTTGAGTTTGGTTTGAATTTTTCAACTTCGAGTCGCTGATTTCAAAATGGTTTTTCTATGCGAATGAACAATAAAATGAAGATAAAATTAAACTATAGGACACTTTGAAATTTAAAGTCATAGCAAGTGATGATGTGTCTCACCATGGAACACTTATTGTGCTTAAAAGACCATATTTGTCTTTGTGAAGAACATTCTACCTCCAACTATTGCTCGAAGAAAACAAGGACGAATACGAGTTCTTTTACATGATCTACATAGATAAAAATACATTTGGATTCCTCTTGGGAATTAATATTTAAAGTTATTTGAATTGTAAGTTTGTCACTACTTTAATTTAGTTTCTTTATGAATGATTTAATTGCTAGTTGACTATTATTTTTTGGTTAAGGGAATACATATATATTATTTTTATTTTTTAAAGAATCAAACTTTTACGTCGAACCAAAGAATCAAACTTTTGAAAAAATAACGCTGACACCAAATCGAAAAACCGAAGGACCGACTAGTTTGATTCAATTGATTTTTTTGGTATTTCAATATTTATGCCCACTGCGCCTAGCATATTCATTAGAATTTAACACTATCAATATAAAGTAATCTCTCTACCATCTTAAGCATCTTTTTTATATATATTTTAAATTCTATATACATGCGTTGATGTGTGTGCGCCTACCAATTAGTTAAATTATGCCCTGAGTGTAATATAAGTTGAATCCTTTAGAATATCACCACTCTGGAGCACAATAGTTTTATATTTTAGTAATTGCATATTACACATTTTTCTTCGATACATTTCAATATTTTAGGGGTGTCCAACAATTTTCATATTGCTCTTGATTCTCAACATTCATTCTTCACACAATTCTTTGGATCTGTCACAAAATGAGACCATAAAACTGAGGCTGAGATTGATTATGGTACATTCACATTAAACATATAGTATACTGGTTTAATCCAATTTTGATTTTGCCACCTTAGAGTCGTTGCAAGGAAATCCAAAGTTCAATTTTCACACGTATATACACATATTTGGAGCAGATTTTTTGATAGTTGTTGGGTTTAGGTGAATTACACAAGGGTTAACAAGTGAAAAAAATCAAAAGAAAACAAGGAACCATATATTAGGCAATCTCATGTTACTATTGGATAAAATTTAAAGATTATCAAAATAAGCAAGGATACATGTTTTGATTTTATAAATGTTAGATATTCAGAGTAAAAACAACGGTATTTATACCTTAAACTTACAGTGGAAGATGCTTAATTTGCTACCAACTCAAAATTGTCCAAAATTGAATTGGTCTCTCAAGGAAACGGAGTACAAGAAAACATAAACTATGTCTAAGAAATGTCTTAGTCCAAAAGGATGGACATAGAACTGGAGAAGAATCCATGGAAGCCCGGAAGAGTAGCTCACCCTTGGATTCGAATGGTCATGAGTCCCTCAACTGAGGTCTTGAAGCAGTCGCCTGAATATGCCTTGTACTAAACAAGAAAAGAGCAAGTGCAGTATCAGTATACAACCACACTGTACTTGTCAAGACCCAAACTACCCCCTCGACGTGACATGAAAAATAGGATCCCGAGAGACCTTAAACAAGACACTTGACATAAGCATGACACTAAGATAAACAATAAAAGAGAACAAAGAAAGAAAGTGAGATATAGGTCTCAACATCAACATCATAAGAGATAACAAAAACAGAGTACATGACTGAATAAGCGGAAATCAATTAAGTCTAACAATAAGCATCTACTAATCATAGGTGTGGCTAGGAATCACCCTAGCTCACGAGTAAGTCTGAAAAAAAAGACATGAAACTAATAGAAGACATGTAGTGGCAAGGTCCTCGAACCATAAGGAATCACCAAATCCTGATTCTCGCTGATCAACCAGACTAGCCACAGCCGGATGGAGGAATATCGGACCCTATATTATCAAACAATATAGGCACAAGAGGTATATGCGTCATACAGAGTATGAGGGAAGAAACATAAGTATAAATATGATAACATGATAAGTTCGAAAATATAATAATGCATGACTTAGTAAAATATATCAATCACATAAGCTTAGAATCATAACTCATGAAAGAAGGTTAATGCAATAGTCAAAATCATATTGTAAGTAGTTTAATGACATATGTCTAAAACACAAGCTATTTAAGATATCATATTTTTGTGGGTTGCTTAGTGTTAACCGACATCGATGACGTGAGTTATACCATGGAATCCAGTGTCATACTCAAACACCGAAAAGAGATTGTCGTACTTGCCAAGGTAAGAACCATGTTCTTAAGCTTAGGTGGATCTACTAGCTAATTGTACAAACTGGACATCCTACGGGGACACATAGTTCAAGAACTTTGGTAATCGCCCTAATCCGCTCAGTTCTAAGTAAACTTCCAATTGAAATCATAAAGGTCATGTCAAGTCATGTTCATAATCTTTGAAATGGTAAGAGTCTAGTAATACCAAGTCATTCATAATTTTTCATATCAAAATCATAAGAATAGTTCCTTTAAAGTATCATGATTTCATAACATTATCAATTCATAAGAGACACTTTATCGAAAGCATCTAAATCATGATAATCCATTAAAAATAAGAATACTTCAATCGGACAAAACCTAATTTCATAATTTATGTTGACACTTCATTAGGAAGCATCACTAAATCATCAATTCCTCAACTCATAATGCATGCATATCATAAAAAGTTGATTTCATAATAAAAAATAGCCATATAGCATGGGTTCATGTGAAATATATTGAAAACATGTAATTTAGATCAAATCATATATAATAAAATCAATTATAATAAATAAAACACTAATCAATTGAATCCATAATAAAATCATGAAAACCTAGAAATTGGAGAAAAATCCATGGAGAGAAATTTAGAATTTCTTGGGTCTGAATGGATGAAAAGGGATCCATTGATGAATTTCCCGCCTACCTTTAAGAATCCTAGCTTTAGAATTGAAAGAGGAGACTTGGAGCTTGAAGATCCCCTGAATCTCTTGAAGCCATGGGAGAAAACTTTAAGAAGAAGATTGGAGAAATTTTTGGGTTTTGAGTGAATAGGAGGGAATGGGTGGATTGGGGTCCTTAGAAATAATTTATACTAATTTATAATAGGTAAAAATGACATAGTATACGGGTTAAATGAGTGGGAAAAGACTCAAATTGCCCTGCCTTAAAACTGCCGAAACACCTTTTACGAAAGCCTTCTACAGACCGTTAATCGCTTCACCATTCGTGAACTCATCCGTAGACTCTTGCCTTAGAATATTTTTCATAGGGTTCAGGTCCAAGGATGGATTCACCACCCATGGGCTCTTTCACCATGCGTGAACCCATCCGTAATCCCTTGCCTTAGAATATTTTTCATAGGTTTCAGGTCAAAGGATGGCTTTACTGCCCGTGGACCCTTCCACCGTCCGTGAACCCATCCGTAGACCTTTGCCTTAGAATATTTTTCATAGGGTTCAGGTCCAAGGATGGCTTCACTACCCATGGACCCTTCCACAATTCGTGAACCTGTCCACAGACCCTTGCCTTAGAATATTATTGATAGGGTTCAGGTCCTAGGATGGCTTCACTGCCCGTGGACCCTTCCACCGTCAGTGGACCCATCCATAGACCCTTCCCTTAGAATTGTTTTCATAGGGTTTAGGTCCAAGGATGGCTTTACTACCCGTGGATCGTTCCACCATCCATGAACCCGCCCGTAGATCTTTTTTTCACAGATTTAAACCGCCTTTCCGAATTCCAATATTTAACAGACTTTTTAAACTTCCTAGGTGTTACAATATCTCCTCCTTTGGAACATTTTTCCTCTAATATGATTCAACTAGGCATGAAAAGTGTAGGGAAAAGATCTAACAACTCAACATGAATGCAAATCATATCAAAATACATTAAACCAAGGAGTAATCGACCCCAATCTAAAACATGAACTTTAAAATACTTTTCATGAGCATGCATGCATATGGAAACATGGGAATAGCTAAGACGCATGAATTCGAAAGAGTAAACATAAGGAACTTCTACCTTAAGCTAAAGCTGAAGCGGACGGAAAGAGATGGGGATACTTGGCCATCATATCCACTTCGGCTTCCCATGTACCACCCTCAACTATATGATTTCCCAAAGGACCTTTACAGAAAAAACTTCTTTATTTCTCAACTTTCAAACTTGATGATCCAGAATCTCAATTGGAACCTCTTCATTAGAGACACTTTCCTTAACACCAACACTCTCTAATGGCACAATCGAAGTTGGATCACCACTATACTACTTAAATAACGAAACATGAAACACCAGATGCGCCGATGCCAAATCAGAAGGCAAATCCAGCTCATAGGCTAGCTTACTGAAACACCTCAAAATTTGGTATGGGCCAACATAACCGGGACTAAGTTTCCCATTCTTTTCGACTCTCATCACACCCTTCGTAGGTGAGATTTTCAAGTAAAGCCAATCATCAACATCAAATTTAAGCCCTCTTCTTCTAATATCTTCATAAGACTTTTGTCAACTTTGATTCGTCCTCAACCTGTCTCTAATAAGTCAAACCTTCTCCATAGCCTCATTCACTAACTCGAGACCTATCAAAGAGACCTCACCGACTTCAAACCAAGCAATAGTTTACCTATAGCTCCTACCATAGAGAGCCTTAAATGGAGCCATTTGGATACTTGAGTGATAAATATTATTATAAGCAAACTCAATCAAAGGAAAATTATTATCCCAATTCCCTTTAATGTTTATAACACAAGCTCTCAACAATTTTTCAAAAGTATGAATAGTATGCTCGACTTGACCATTTGTCTGAGGATGAAATATCGTACTAAGCTTCACTTGAGTACCAAGACCTTTCTGAAATAACCTCCAAAATTGAGAAGTGAACTGAGTACCTCTGTCGGAGATAATGAATAAAGACACTCCATGAAAATTCACCATTTCCTGAATATAGAGACTAGCATAGTCTTCGACTATTAATTAGGTGTTCATAAGAATAAAATGTGCCAACTTAGTCATTCGGTCCATAACAACCCAAATAAAACCACGTTGTTCATGAGTACGAGGTAAACACATAATTAAGTTCATATTCAAATCTTCCCACTTCAAAGTAGGGATACTAATTTCTTGAGCAAAACCTCCCTATTTTTGATGCTCAACTTTCACTTATTGACAATTAGGACACTTAGCGACAAATTTCGCAATATCCTTTTTCATCCCATTCTACCAATAGACCTTTCACAAATCATGGTACATTTTGGTGGCTCGCGGGTGAACAATATATCAAAAAATGTGAGCTTCCAATAAAATTTGTTCCCTTAACTAATCAACATTTGGAACACATAACCGACCTTGGTAACGAAGCACACCATCTCCCCTTGGGAGAAAGCCTCAATGGCATTTTTGGAAACCTCTTTCTTCAACTCAACCATAGTCAGATCAAGGTCTTGCTTAGCCTTCACAGCCGATACAAGTGATGATTTTGAGTCATTTTGAATAATGATACCACCATTCCCAGAATCAACCAAGTGAACACCCAAATGAGCTAGTCTATGAACATCACAAACCAACTCTTTTTTACAATCTTCAATGCGAGCAACACTACTCATGCACAACCGGCTAAGAGCATCAGCAACCACATTTTCCTTACCTGAAAGGAAAAGAACACTTATATCATAATCCTTCAACAATTCAAGCCACCTCCTTTGGCGAAGATTCAAATCCCTTTGTGTGAACACATATTGCAAACTCTTGTGATTAGTGAACACGTCCACATGAACACCATAAAGATAATATCTCCAAATCTTTAAAGCAAAAACCACCGCTGCCAACTCCAAATCATGAGCCATATAATTCTTTTCATGAACCTTCAACTGCCTCGAAGCATAAGCAATTACCTTACCGTGTTGTATTAACTCAAAACAAAGCATGATTCGAGAAGCATCACAATAAACCACAAACCCATCAGATCCTTCCAGTAAAGTTAAGATAGGGGCTAAAGTAAGTCTATTTTTCAACTTTTGGAAACTTTTCTCACAAGCTTCTGACCATTGAAAATTTCCTTTTTTCTTGGTCGACATAGTGAAAGGCCAAACAATAGAGGAAAATCCTTCCATAAACCTTCTATAATAACCATCCAAACCAAAGAAACTCTTAATATCTGAAGCAGAAAGAGGTCTAGGCTAGTTCTTAACTGCCTTAGTCTTCTTAGAATCAACTTGAATACCCTCACTGGAGATAATATGGCCAAGGAATGCATCAGACCTCAACCAAAACTCAGACTTGCAAAACTTAGCATACAATTGGCAATCCTTGAGAATATGAAAACGATCCTTCAGCAATCAACATGTTCATCCTCACTCCATTAGTAAATCGAAATATCATCAATAAACATAATAATGAATGTGTAGTATTGCTTGAACACTCTATTCAGTAGATCCATGAAAATCGTTGCGGCATTAGTCAACACAAACATCATCACTAAGAACTCATAGTGACCATACCTAGTTCGAAAAGCCATCTTCAGAATGTCACTTGACCTTACCTTCAATGGATGATACACCGATCGAAGATCAATCTTTGAGAAGAAACTAGTACCTTGAAGTTGATCGAACAAGTCATCAATCCATGGAATAGGATACTTATTCTTTATCGTGACCTTGTTCAATTGTCGATAATCAATACACATACAAACAAAACCATCCTTATTACGAACAAACAAAATTGGAGCACCCCATAGTAAGATAGTCGATATAATGAAATCCTTATCCAAAAAATCCTTCAATTGATCTTTTTGATTCCTTAAGCTCTGTCGGAGCCATACAGTAAGGAGGAATAGAGATAGGTTTTGTATTGGGAAGAAGGTCAATTTCATAGTCTATCTCCTTCTCGGGAGGAACACCAGGAAGATCATTAATTGGGAAACACTTTCAGAAACTCGTTAGCAACTGGAACTGACTCAAGAGTAGGAATTTTAGAATCCATATCCTTAACCCAAACAAGATGATAGATGCAACCCTTAGAATTATTTTCCTAGCTTTTAGGCAAGAGATAAACCGATCTTAAGGTGTTTAATTTCCACCCTTCCATTCTGAGATAGGTTCATTTGAAATTTGGAATTTGACCACTTGGGTTGTACATACAATGGACGCATAACAAGAATGAGGACAATCCATCTCAAGAATGACATCAAAATCTATCATCTCTAACTCTACAAGATCAACTGAAGTGACTCTATGAGAAACTGAAACATGGCAATTTCTATACACCCTCTTAGCAACAATAGAAGCACCAACGGGAATAGAGACTGAGAAATGTTCATTATGTATTTCAGAACTGACATCAAACTTCATAGCCACATAAGAAGTCAAAAAAGACAATCTAGCACCTCGATCAAGCAATGCATAAATATCAAACTAAAATACTCGTAACATACCAATAACAACATCCGAAGAACCCTCATGATCATGTCGTATCTAAAGAGCATAAAATCTGTTCTGATGTACGGTAGCACTCGAACTAGAAGACACACTAGGCTGAGCCTGACGACTATTGTTACCCTTGCTAGCATGCAAAGGGCAATATCTCAATCTGTGACCTGAATTACCCCAACCAAAACAGGCACCCAAACTGGTTAAGCACTCTCTCGGATGGTTCTTCCCACACTTCTTACATGCGGGGAAAGTCTGTCCACTAGGAGCACTCCTTTGAGGCTTAGGGTTAGACACCCTGTCCTTGTTGAATTTCTGAGTAAGAGCACTAGATGAATTTTGACCAGAGAACTTTTATCCAAACTGAGAACAACCACCAGACCTTGAGTGAGAGAAATCATCGCTATCTATTGTTTACCTCTTAGACTTTCTAGCCCTCTCTTTAATATTTTCCTCCTCGATTTGTTGGGCATGAATCATTAACCTTGAGATGTCCATCTCTTTGGTCAAATGGTGGTTCTACATTCTTTGACCACTATCTTAGAAACACCCAAAATAAACTTGCTCACACGAGCTCTAGAGTTGGCAACCATTGTTGGAGCATACTTGGACAATTGAGTAGACTTCAATGAATATTCATTCACACTCATGTTGCCTTGCCTCAAGTTTATGAATTCTTGCACTTTAGCCTCCCTCATCTCAAGGGGAAATAATCGATCAAGAAACATCCCTTTGAATTTGTCCCAATCTAAGGGACCCGTATCAATAGCCCTTTCATCCTACCATTGATTAAACCACACTGTAGATACCCCTTTCAATTGATAAGCAACCAAATTCTCCTTTTCCACTAGAGTCTCTCTGATAATGTCAATGATTTTTTGGATCCCTTCAGCAAACTATTGTGGATCCTCATCCACTTTCAAACCATGGAATTTTGGAGGATTCATCTTTGTGAAGTCTCTAACCCTTGTCACCATCGTACCCACATTTGGGTTCACGGGAGCTAAAACCTTCTTTAAAGCTTGTACGGTCATGGTTTGGTCTAACACTTGGAAAGCATTCTTAAACTCTGCATGAGACATTTGTTGGGCCAAAAGATCACACTAAGCTTGAGGAACTTTGGGTTCCACATTCACATTCCTTCCTGCCCAAGCCTTTCTTGGAGGCATGTTCTGAAAATGCATAGAACTCGAGTTTTGAAGAAGACCCTTATAGAGCTCAATTCTATTGCATGACTTTAGAGTAATGAAAGAAGTATAATTTCTTAAACATCTCATAGCCTCCTATTCATAAATATGGCGCGCTTCACACTCATGAATAAGACTGTACTAAACATGACTTGTCAGACTCCTTGGACTCTTTATAAACCTGATGCTCTGAATACCAAGTTGTCACGATCCAAACTAACCCCTAGATGTGGCATGGAAAATAGGATCCCGAGAGACCCTAAACAAGCTACTTGACATAAGTATGACACTAAGATAAATAATAAGAGATAATAAAGTAGGAAAGTGAGATATAGGTCTTAACATCAACATCATCAGGGATACCAAAAATAGAATATATGACTGAATATGCAGAAATCAACTAAGTTTGACAACAAACCTTTATTAGTCATAGGTGTTGCTAGGACAAACCCTAGCTCATGAATAAGTATGAAATAGAAAAAAGACATGTAGTGGCAAGGTCCCTGAACCATGAGGACTCACAAAATCCTTACTCTCACTGATAAACTCAACTAGCCACGATCGGATAGAGGAATGTCGGACCCTATATTATGAAACAATATAAGCTCCAGAGTTATATGCATCAATACATGAAATGTATTGAGTATGAGGGAAGATACATGAGTATAAACATGATAACATGATAAGTTCAAAAATATATTAATGCATGACAAAGTAAGACATATCAATTAGATAAGCTTAGAATTATAACTCATGAAAGAAGGTTAATGTAATAGTGAAAATCATATTGTATGTAATTTCATGATATTTGTGTAAAGCACAAGCTACTTAAGAAATCATATTTTTATGGGATGTGTATCATTAACCGATATAGACCATGTGAGATATACAATAGAATCCGGTGTTTCACTTTCACAATGAAAAGATATTGTCCTACTTGCCATGGTAAGTACCATGTTCTTAAGCTTAGGTGAATCCACTATCAAATTGTCCAATCGGGACATCTTATGAGGGCATGTCGTTCAAGGACTTTCGAAATCACCCAAGTCTGCTCGGTGCTAAGTAAACTCCAAACGGAAATCATATAGATCATGTCAAGTCATGTTTATAATCTTTGAATTATAAGAGCCTAGTAATACCAAGTAAATCATAAATTTTCATATCAAAATCATAAGAATAGCTCCTTTAAATTATCATAATTTTATAGCATAATCAATTCATAAGAGACACTTAATCGAAAGCATCTAAATCATAATAATCCTTTCAAAATAAGAAAACTTCAATCGGAAACAACCTAATTTCATAATCTATGTTGACACTTCATTCGGAAGTATCACTAAATCATCAATTCCTCAACTCATAATGCTTGTGTATCATAAAAGTTTGATTTCGTAATAAAGAATAGCCATATAGCATGGCTTCATATGAATTTTATTGAAAAAATGTCATTTAGATCAAATCATGTATAGTAAAATTAATTATAATGAATAAAATACTAATCTATTGAAGCCATAACAAAATAATGAAATCCTAGAAGTTGGGGAAAAATCCATGGAGAGAAATTGAGAATTTCTTGGCACCCAATTGATGAAAGAGACCAATTGATGAATTTCCTTCAAACTTTGAAGAATCCTAGCTTTAGAATTGAAAGAGGAGACTTGGAGCTTGAAGATCCCTTGTATCTCTTGAAGCCTTAGGAGAAAACTTTGAGAAGGAGATTGGAGAAATTTTTGGGTTTTGAATAAATGAGAGGGAATGGGTGGATTGGGGTCTTAAGAAATCATTTATACTCATTTAGAATAGGTAAAAATGACATAGTATAGGGCTTAAAAGAGTGGGAAATGACCCAAATAGCCCTGGACTAAAATTGCTGAAACACCCTCTAAAGAAGCATTCCACGGATCGTTAATCGCTTCACCATTCATGAACCCGTCTGTAGACCCTTACCTTAGAATATTTTTCATAGGGTTCAGGTCCAAGGATGGCTTCACCACTCGTGGTCCCTTCCACCGTCCATGAACCCGTCTATAGACCCTTGCCTTAGAATATTTTTCATAGGGTTCATGTCCAAGGATGGCTCCACTGCCCGTGGACCCTCCCACTATTCATGAACCCATCCGTAGACCCTTAGAATAAAGCTTCTTCATTTTTGTTTGGATGTTGAGATGTGGATTGATGATGCTTGATGATGGATAGAGTAACGACTTTCTTAAGGGTAAATCGTTGGTTGCTTGTGAGTGTTTGATTGGTGTTGAATGTGGCAAAGTTTGAGTAGTTGGTCCCAAATAGATGCATGAGTTTGCCCAATGATGGATTGGTTGACGACTTTATTAAGCGCAAAATCATCGTCTTTTTAGGAGGTTGTGGCTTGGCTGGTACTAAGAACATAGTTTTGCATGTGGAAAGTATTTGAACATACCCGTCCATTTTTAAAAGTTGAGCATGTTATGAATGATTTTGTGACAACTCTTATAATTTTTTTGGTGACTTTTTATTTATTAGCGGTTTAAATATTTGATGTCACTTGTGTTTTCACAAGGAAATTATATTTTGAACCATCTTGATTTATTTGCATGTCATGTGCGGTGAGTTGTTGAATAATACCTTGTGTTCGCTTATGTTACCCAGAACTTTCCTAGTTGGTCTTGAAATGTTGGCCTTGATTGAGTTTGGTTAGATAAATAATCTTTGGCTTTCTTTGTGATTTTTCTTGAAGTCCACTTTGCCTAAAAATTCCACCTTTACATTAAGTATATCCTTAGTTTTCCCCTTTGAGCTAATCTCTTTTATTGGAAACCTCATTACAAGCCTTACCCTTTTTAAAAAAGTAACCCTCTTTTGAACCCTTCCCTCCTTGAACTTTAGAATTGTGAAAGTTGCGGCTAAAAGCCTAAGTTGGGGGTGTTATGAGAAACTCATAGAAAGGATGCTTACCACATGAGGGCTTGAAATATAAAAAAACAGATTGAAAAATGGAGGAAAAAATCTTAAAGAAAGATCAAGTTGTGAAAAAGAAAGAAAGAAAGTGAATACATGAGGCTTGAATCCTCCAAAGGTTAAAATGGTTGCATGTGGGAAATCTAGAGTGGAAATAAGAAAGGGAAAATGATTAATAATGTTAAATATGAATTGATTTGAAAAATGAAGAAAAGTGGAAAAGTTGGTAAATGATAAGTTGTTGTGTAGTGTTGAAGGAGTGTATAGTCACTTGTACCTAAATTATATCCTAACCTTCCCTAAGCCTACACTAAAAGCTTAACAAAGTCCTTTGAGATTTATAACCAAATGAAGTTGAGTCAATGTTGATTGAAAATATGGGCAAGCCTATGGTGTGGAATTTGTGTTCATGAGAAGTTTTATTGTGAGTGTGAGTGCTTGTGCATTTTCCCCATGTTTTGTAAATACTTTGTTAGTATTTCGGGACATTTCTTTCCTTGTGAGCGCATATAATTTGATAAAGTGGTGATTTTGAAAATTTCTAATTGAATCAAGTGAGCATGTAAAGGAGCTAATTAGTAGTCACTAATTGAGTTTTAGTTGTTGTCACTTAATGGTTCTTGGTTCTTGAAAATGTGCCATGAGAATGAGGGGATTTATTTTGTAAAAACTTTGCTTGTGGATTATTTGTTAGTACCAACCGAAGCCATTACCTTTGTGCTTTATTGAAAGGTGAAATTTATTTGTGGTGTGTGTTGAAATGAGAGCCTCTTGAGTTTTGATTTTCTTTACTTGAGGGCAATCAAAGTTTTTAAGTTGGGGGTGTTGATGAGTGGTGGATTTTCACTCATTTGAGGCTCTTTTCTTAGTAGTTTTGGCTTGCTTTAGGTTAGAATTGGTGATTTTTATGTGGTTTTCTTCATATTTACAAGAAAAATGAAGTGGTGAGTTGATTTAAAAGACATTTGAAGAAACCGATGGAACTTGAGGCAAAAAGAAGTCAAGAGCTGAAAAATACAAAATATGGCAGAGAAAATACGCTCTGCAAACTTGGTCAGACAACCCATGAGCACGGAGTCCTGGTAAACAAAGGACCGCGAGCGTGCCCATAGGACCACGAACGTGCCAGTCCAGTCAACGGGCATCCGCAAATGCGGATAGTAACTTTTCAGGTTCCTAGGCAGAATTGTAATTTCATCAAATTGATCCCAAAACCCCTTTACACTCAACAACAGTCATTATTCAGATTATCCAAGATAGAGTTCAATTTTCTAATTCTTAGCATAGAGTAGAGAGAAAGCTTGTAGTGTTCATCTTTTCGGTTGACACTTTGAAGGCAAGTTGCCTCATAATTCATCTTTTGAATTGAAGATTGTGTTTCTAATAGTAATATTTCTTAGCTTATCTTCATTCTCTTGTTTTATATTGCATGAATTGTGGGTGTAATTGCTAATTGAAATTGGGGTTTTGTGCTAGAAATAGACAATTCTTTTAGGTATTTGATTTCTCATTCTATTGCTTTTGTATTTATTTCCATGCTTATGTTCATGAAATAGGTCTACTCTATATTTCATGTTTGAATTTATGATTTGAGAGTGCACGTTCAAATATAGCTTTCGATCTTTGTGGGTTGCTCGAAAGAGTATTCATGAAGTGGAGAATTAGATTGATAATCACATATTAGCCTTGAATGTTGAGTTTGTTCAAAAGAGAGATTTAGGTTTTAATTGTGAAATGCAAGGCTTGCGCAAAAGAGAGGTCTAAATTAAGGTACTAGGTTGTATTCTTGAATTACATGATTGAGATCGAAAGGAGATTTCATGATATAACACAATGGGATAGAAAGAAGATTTGTGTTATTGAAGATTGTCTAGCCTACATTTGATTGAATTAGCATGTGTTGAAATTGTAATAGATCGTTGAATGATTATTGAGTTCAAAATTTCTCGATCCTCAATTATCCCTTACTTGATTAGTTTTTCGCCCAATCTTAGTGTTGGTACTTTTACCAACCTCTTTTGATAATTTTATTTAGGTTCAAACAAATATCTTTTAATCCTTTGTCTTTTCGATTGCCGACAAATTGTTCCTTGTGGGAATAAATCCCAACTCTCTTGTCCAGTATTTTTATTACTAACGATCGCTTACTCTTTTGCTTATTTTGAGAGTTACTTGAACGTTATCATAAACAAGCAAAAACAAAATATTTAAAGCAGACCAACACATATACCAAAAACCACAAAATAATATAGATACCCAAGCACAATATCCTGAATAAAGCAACGCATGAAACATGTCTCACACGATCACCAAATGCACATATTTGGTCGTGTTATGGAATCCACACACAAACTGTTAGTGTACCAGTGTGGTATCCTAACCTCTGTCACATAATTAGGTCGGACCCAATTCTTAATTTCCTCAATCTTTTAGGAATCCATCATCACCTCTTTTTCTGAAACTATATGCTCAAGAAGGCATCTGAGGACAACCAGAATTCGCATTTAGAAAATTTTGCATACAACTTTTACTTTCCCATGATACCAAGAACAATACGAAGGAAGTCTACAAGCTCCTCCCTACTGTTGGAATAGATCAAGATTTCATCAATGAATACAATTACAAAGGAGTTCAGGAAAGACTTAAAAACCCTATTCATCAAACTCAAGAAAGCTGCCATTGCATTAGTCAAGCCAAACGACATCACTAAGAACTCATAATGCCCATATTGAGTCCTGCAAGCTGTCTTAGGTATGTCCTCTGGCCTAATATTTAATTGATGGTACCCTGACCTCAAGCCAATCTTATATAAAACTAAAGCACCCTGAAACTGGTCAAATAGATTATCTATACGCGGTAAAGGGTACTTATTCTAGATGGTGACCTTATTCAACTGTCGATAATCTATGTATATTCTCATGCTACCATCATTTTTCTTTAAAAAAACCACTGGAGCACCCCAAAGAGGGTATTCTCTTTTGATGTGTCCCTACTCACCATTACTAAAACATATGTGGTTAAGTGAGGGCTTGCTGGCTGACAAGTAAGAAGCTCTTTGACCACCTTGTGTTAGAGACTGCTGTGGAATCTCTGAATAACTACTCGAAGTAGTAGACATAAATGACTGAATAGGGTAAGGTAAATAAACTGGCTAATCAGAACCTTGGAATAAGAACTACTATAGTTGCCCCAATTCTTGGGCCTCTTATCAATGTGTTGTCCTACCCCACCTACCGAACTCCTTCCTACTTCTTCACATAATCGGTAACCTCATTAAAACTCTTTTCTTTAGAGTTCATGTGCAGAGTCAATAACTGCAACTCAAGATTTAGGCCTTTAACAAACAAGCGAACTCTTTCTTCCTCAGTGTTTACAAGTTGGGTAGCGTAATGAGACAAGGCATAAAACTTAGCATCATAAACGGCTACAGACATGCTACCCTACTCAAGAGCTATGAACTCATCCTTCTTCCGATATCTTAAAGTGTGAGGCACATACTTCTCTACGAACAAGGCATGGACCTAAGTCCAATTCAGTGGAGGCAAGACTAATGATCAATACTCCACGTAGGCCCCCTACCACTACTTTGCTTCATTTAAAGCTGAAAGGTCACGAACTTAACCCCATGCTGATGCATGATGCCTAACTTATGTAACCTCCCATAGAAGTACAATATGAATTTGAAGGCATCCTTGATCTCTATACCATGGAACACTAGAGGATTCAACTTGAGGAACTTGGTCAGTAAGTCATGTCACTTTCCAGTCACCACATGGCCTAGTAGTGGGTGGAAAAATGCATCAGTGCTTAAACTCCATCCACCTTAGGGACTATAGTAGCAACGGGACAAGTAATTGGGACCTGGCAGCTTGCATAGAGGGAGTGGCTCTAGTACCTGGTGTCCTGCTCAGATATGCTAGAACATTCTGAACCAACTTCGATGAAATAGGGGGAAGACCTGCACCCATAACTTGTGTTTCTAGTTCCGACTCATAATCCTCCTCAATCTCAATCTTAACCTCTTCCTCAACACGTTCCTGGGGTGGGGGGAGGGGTCACTTGCCTTGGCACATTCCCTGCCTAAGATCCTTCCCTAGCGGGTGTTGCTCTCTCTCTACCTTTACCCCTTTCTCGACCTCTGCCACTGTCATGTCCTCTTGCTGCTGGCTCCATTGTTGGAGCTACTATTCTTAAATCATTGCGTCTCGTGTCAACCATCTACTGACAGAAGAGTGAAAGAGGTTAGTTACCAATTTGGATCGCCAGCTACCAATTCAAATCAAGTTATAGCACAAAGGAAGAAAGAAGAGAGGATATTCCTAAAGTTTTGTAGCCTCTTCCAAATAAGTATAGACGTCTCTGTACCACTAAGAAAGACTCTACTAGACTCATTTTTGTATGACGAGATCGATGAACCTAGGACTTTGATAACAATTTTTTCATGAACCAGACCATTGTGAGTGACACCCACACTAACCATTCAGTGGAAGAACCATTTACTAACCCAACTTAAGCAATAGATAGGAATTAGTTAAGCCAAATCATGATAGAAATAACTAACCAATAGTTTTAATAGATAAAGATCGAGTTCCCATGAACTCAACCATTTACAAAAATCATTGCAGATTTAAACCCCCTAGAATTTGAAAGTCATAGTATCAAAACTCTTAAGTATTTGAAATAAAGGGGATGCAACCCCAACTAAGAAAACATAAAATAAGCCTAGGAAATGTATCAGTCCGAAAGGATGGACACAAAACTTGAGAAGAATCCAGGGCAACTGGGAAGAGTAGGCCACCCGTGGATTCGAATGGTCAAGCATCCCTCAACTAGGGTCTTGAAGCAGCTGCCTTAATATTCCATGTACTCAACAAGAAAAGCCAAAGTGCAGTAATAGTACACAACCACTGTGTACTGGTAGAATCATGTGGCATGTCCAAAAATATGAATGTAAGCAAACAACTACAAAATCGTAAAAACAAACCAACACGTATACCAGCAACCACATAATAAAGATACCCAAGCAAAATATCCTGAATCAAGCAACGCATGAAACATGTACCACATAATCATAAAATGCACATACTCGGTCCTCTAATGGAACCCACACACAAACATTTAGTGTACAAGTGCGGTACACGAGCAAACCAATGTTAGTATTCTTACCAGGTTTGGTACCCAAGCCAAATGTTTATATTCCTGTACCGGCATTATTTTCCTGTACTGACATGCCACCCGCTATAGTGGCTTGCATGGAATTAGAGATTCGTAATCCTCCTCAAAATCTCCCATTTCACAACATAGCCTTTGTTCCTTAATGTTTTATACTAACACTTTCATGCCAAGTTCGATTCCGAGAATTTTACTCACCCAAATTCAATTCCACAAGGTCCTATGGACTTCTTAATATCTTATCTACTAGAAAATATAAACCAAGATTAATCATATCACTCAATCCACCGTCGGATTTCCCTAGGCCTCACCTCATTCTGATTCTATATGAGACTGACCTAGACTTGAACTTTTAAGTCACTACTCAAAAAGTTTTGTGACCCAATTTTTCGCCATTGTTCTACCCATAACAATTGGGATTGTTTGTTAAAATTTTAACAGATGTCTGTGTGAGTAGACATCATCGCATACATCAAATTCCTGACATGACTAAAATATGGGACTCGAAACATGTTTTCCTTTTCTTTTTCACTCTTTGGATGTATTTCAAGCCTTAAAGTTTCACCTCTTGCTATAGGGGTATCCATGGGTTCGCAACTATTCATTCAAAAATATTTCAATATTTTTTTTATGTATGTTTCTTGAGATAAATAAAGGATTTCTTGAAACAATTTTTTTGGACCTTAACACCCAATATATAGTGTACTTCACCCATGTCTTTTATATCAACTGATTTCAAAACCATTACTTGACAGTTTTCACATACTCCAAATCATTTCTAGATAGTAAAATATCATCCACTTAAAGAGAAAGTATAAAAACATTCCATTGGACTTTTTCTCGTAGATATAATGGTCTTCATTGATCATGGGGAAATCAAATGAAATAACCTCCTTATGAAATCTCAAGTATCATTTCCTTGAAGATTACTTTAGGCCATTAATATATCTTTTCAATTTACAAACTTTCTTTTCTTTGCCTTTAACAACGAAACCTACAGATTGTTCCATCTAGATTTCCTCGTTCAATTCTCTATTAAGAAAAGCCATCTTCACATCCATTTGGTGTAATTCTAAATCTAAATATGTAATGATAGCCAAAAGTAATGATATGGAGGAAGACTTCACAACTGGTGAAAAAGTTTCCTCATAATCTATTCCAGCTACTTGGGTAAAAGATTTTTCCACCAATCGTGCTTTGTGTCTTTCTATTGACCCATTCGATTTGCGTTTAAATTTGAGAATCCAGTTATCCCCAATAGCTTTACGTCCCCGAGGAAGGTCAACTAGATCTCATACTTTATTGGTTTTTATTGACTCTAATTTTTATTTCATTAATGTTATCCATTCATCCTTTTTAGGGCTTGGTAAAGCCTTAGTCACAGAATTAGGTTCATCCAATTCTGTGAGAGATACGAAGAAAACATTATTCTTAATCTCATAAGATCGTTTAGGTACACCTTTTCTAGTACTTTTACATAATTGAAGTTTAGGTTTCTCTATAGGATTTTGGGATACAAAACTCCCACTTGAAATCTAAACCATTCCTTATTGATCTATCAAGTATGTCTGATGATATTATATGATCTTCTGAATTCAACATTTCATAAAGAGACTCAATATTTTTTATTTCACCCTTTGTTGGAAAATATTTGTTCAAAATCTGACTTCTCGTGATTCAATTTCAATAATACATTCATCCTTCAATTCACCAATGAACACATACCCTTTGGAGTGTTCAGAGTATCTTTAAAAGATACATTTCTTTCCTTTCAGACTTAGTTTAAACTCCCCTACATGATCTTTAATATATGCATCACCCTCAAGGTCACACATAATTCAGGTTTGTTTTATAGAATTCATAAGGAGTGGAAGATACTTATATTGAAGGGGTGTCTTAGCAGCCCTTGGCCAGAGAAATTCAGATTTTGGAGTCTAAGTACATGCAGTTGGGCATCTTTAAGAAGGGCGGGGTGTTATACAATATTGAGGTTAAGCCCACCTTCATAGAAGAAATAAAGGTTAAGCAATTTGAGAATGAGAAATTGGTTAAGCTCAAAGGTAAGGTGGTATCTAGGGAGACCCAAGATGCAACACTCGATGCAGATGAGGTGCTTCATTTTAGAGGAAGGATTTGTATTCCTTAGTTTGGTGACTTGATCTAGAATGTGTTGGCAGAGTCTCATGGTTTGTGCTATTCTATTCATCCGGGTGTGACAAATATGTATAGGGATTTGAGGCTACTTTAATGGTGGCTTGGTTATATGTCCAAATTACACCTCCCTTAAGAAGTAAATGCAGTCATTGTAAAATAAAGAACCTAACAAAGGTTAGGGTTGATCCAACGAGGAATATGATTCAGACTTAGTCTAATTTATTGTTGATTGTACGTTTAGCCAAGCTATCACTGTAAAATGGGCGGAGGGGCTTGAAAACTAAAATTATAATTGCCTGATTTGTAGTAACAAGTAAACAAGTAACATGATTTGTAGTTTGTAATATCAATATGAGAATGAAACTTGGGCATATGTGTTATCCATAAGTTCTTAACTCAGTAATCATAATAATAGTAACTCTTTTCTAGAGTTTAACATGCATAGTCGGTAAGCTAGGTATCGCTTAAGTGATTGGTCCTCCACGGGATGCGACTTGGTCTATTTTTCAGAAAAGCGTCTTTAGTCTTATATTTTGACATATACTCACCTTTAATTTCACACTTGTAGTCTTTCCATTTCTTTCCTAGTGACTTTAAGACAAACACTTCTCCACGTTTTGGAAAAGAGAACTTCTTCTTCAAAATAAAAGTCAATATATAAAAGATAATATCATGTACAAATTGAGCTTGTTCACATAATAATAATACTAACTCATACCCTTACAAAATCCACCAATTTCTTCTTTTGCTCGTTGTCAAAATTTCTCCAATCATCTACATGTAGAGGTGTTAATTCTGGAGTTCTTGCAATAATTCCTAGAAAGCTTGCAAGCTTTCGGCCCTCTTTCACAATAGACTGGTTATGACTATTAAATGGCATATCAATTGTCTTTTCCGGAGGAAGTTTCCAAACATCTTTTAGTAAAGTAGGACCACGAGGCTTTCTTGTGGCTAAGTTACGTAGAATGAAAAAAAATTTGAAAGTCATCAAATGGAAAAATACATATGGTTAAACACCTAAAAGATGCTCTAAAATCATAAACTCTTGTAAAGGAATATGTCACTCATAGTATCATTGATATCCAGATATAATCATTTAATCAGTGTGCTTCAGTGATCAGAAAAGATAAATAGTACTACATGGATTCGATGAAATTCCTTGAAGACAAGGGGTAAGGTTAGAGAATGAAAGTAGGTGTCTGCTCTCATTCTATAAGACGTGAAAATCATATGTACTCCTAAGAATTTCTTCCTCCATGGTTCAATCTTTATACGTTTTACCCTCATCATGATACTGACAGATGGTATACAGAATGGTGATTGAGCAGAAGGTTGATATTCATTACAAAACTCTGATGGTAATGACAGTACTAGAGTTTAGAATGTTTTGCTTTTGCTAGCTTATTTTATTTTTCACCTTTCAAATATACTTGTTGTGGTTCTTGGAAGCTCTTTTCTAAATTCTGTGTGGTTCCTATGCTCATACTACGCTATCAAAGCAGTCCAGCCTAGCATACTGATCTCTTAGCCCCGGTTGTTAGTTTATTAACTGGGGTAATACATTAAGTCTGTGAGATACATATTTAAAAGAAAATTGTGTTAAATTATGTCATCCATAGAAGATATCTAGCGTAAACTTTGCATACTTTATCGAGCAGAAAAATGACAACAGAGGGGGAGAAGGGAATTACGACAAGGTGAATATTAGTTGATGCCCTGGGGAGGAAGTTACAGGTGCAGGTGTTGTGAGATATATCAACAAGAAACACAATAGTGTAAAACTATAACACAATGGTGGAAAGCTGGCTTGATGTGATCAAAACAAGAAAAAAGGCCTTCAGGTGTTGAGCAGCAGGTGCAGGTGTTGCGTGATTTCTATGTAAATTTACATTTTGCAGAGATAACCTGGCAGCATCAGTGCCAATACTTCTCTTGCATATCTTGGCACTAATGCTGCCAGTTTATCTCTACAAAAGGTAAATTTACATAGAAACCATGCAAAACCTGCAGACCTTCACTATCCTTGATAATGGAAGCTAGCTCACGTGCACATCAAGAAGATGCTAGACATTTTCAAGTTCAAAGAGTGAACATTCAAAGTTTCCACTCATGATGTTTCCTTTCTTTTAAGGTTGCTCAAAATTATTACCGCAGAACAAACCACTAGTTCGAATTTTAGAGTTGGGAGTAGTAAAGTTTTTGTTAGGTGACTTATATTTTGAGATGAAAAGCTTGAGTAATTGTATAAGCAGTTAGACATTTCAAAGCACTGTTGAATGATATCAGTGTTAATAAAAGCGAGCGCTTTGTCACATAAAGCGAGAAGCGAAGCTATATCGCTTTTTTACAGTAAAGCGAAGCTATAGTAAAAAAGCGAAAGCTTCAGTCCCATAAGTGAGAAGCGAGACTTCAGTAAAAGCGAGAGAAAGCTCGCTTTTCTACTTAAGCGAGGTTGACTGTAACTAGATTTTTTTTTATTTCGTAAAAATACTTCGCGCTTTCTTTCCAAACATTTTCCTATATTTCACTTCTCTTACAGTGACACTCTTTGTTTTGCTCTTCTTGTAATTATATGTTTTGTTACATTTTCGGAGGTATATTTCATTCCATTTGAGATCTGGCCGGAGGGGTTCTACCTCCAACCACCATTATTTTATTTTATTTTTGGATCTGACTGAAATATTTTCATGTTCTTATTATGAGTTCATTTCAATTTTTTAGTAAT
This sequence comes from Solanum appendiculatum, assembly GCA_018342035.1. NCBI lineage: Eukaryota > Viridiplantae > Streptophyta > Magnoliopsida > Solanales > Solanaceae > Solanum > Solanum appendiculatum. The sequence continues at coordinate 851,461 of JAGDQO010000459.1, forward strand.
CTGTTCAGCTTTGGTTGTAGGTTCTTTTGTTGTTATTTTCTCTTTTTGGTATTAATTCATTGTTAATATTTTAAGTTGTTAGGCTGCTCAAATGAAATTGATTTTAGGTGAAAAGTTAGTTGTTCATTTTTTTTTTGGCTCTGTTACTATTTTCAAGTATTATTAATTATTATTGCTAGCCTTTTTTTCTCATTGCTATTGTGCTCTATTTTGCATTTGACTTTCTTTTTAAATTTTGGATTATGTCATGTTTATTTATTAATTCTTAATGACTTGCTTTCGTTTCATTTAGTAGTTCTTGATCTATTTTGTTTGTAGTTTTATTATTTTTTAGATTGTTCTCATACGCTCTTATGAATTATGGCTTATTGAATATTGCTTTGTCTTAATTTTAGTTAGTTTTATATTGATTTTGTATTTGGAAGTATTTGTTAAGTTGGCCAATGAAAAAATTTATCCGTCTGTTTTCAAGGCCTCTCCACTTTAAAAGATGAAAATTTAGTTTAAGTTTATATTCTTTCTATATTAAAAAAGGCCGATGATGAAATTACAATCTATTTCCAAGGCCTCCAATAATAATAAGATGGGTTTTTATTTTTAAGTTATTATTTGATTCACATATTCTTATTCATATTTATTTATTACTAACACTTTTACTAAGTGTCTTTACAGGTAACCGAAGTTGCTTTCTGAGAAAGCTTCTCGAATGGAGTTCGAATGATATTAATAGGACGATGATGAAATTACCATGGATTTCCAAGGCCTCCCTTAAATAAGACGAGTTTTTATTTTTATGTTATTATTTGATTCATATATTCTTATTCATATTTATCTATTACTAACACTTTTACTAAGTGTCTTTACTGGTACCCAGAGTTGCTTTCTGAGGAAGCTACGCGAATGGAGTTCGAATGATATTTTTTCATTATTGATGTTAGGCAAACCTTAGGCCGTTTTGTATATTATTGTTTTATTTTTTTCTTTGTGTATATCGCATGTTTATTATACTTGTATATTATTTTTATCTCCTCCTCAATATGAAAAAATGAATTTAGGCGGGATCCACAGTGGTGGATTTTGAAGGATGCCCAATATCTTCTTACTGGAATCATTTGAACCCTTACCTAGAATCTATTGGTTTCGTAGATATTCTTTTAATTAATTAATTAATTGGTTTCCTATTTTTGCTAAAATTAGGTGACGACTCCCTTTTAAAATTCTTTTATTCTTTTAAAATTGATTATTTTTTGAGTCACCATGACGTTGAGCCTTTAGGGATGTCAACAGTGATATAAAACATTGAACTTTTTCAATTTAAAAAAATAATACAAGAATAAAATTTAATGTATTATTTGTAGAATCTTTTATTTGATTTAAGATCATTTTATGATCAATCACTATTTTCTTATATATTTTTATATAGCTAGGAAAGAGCGTATCTTGTGACATAACATTTTCTTAGATTAAAATGAACACAAAAATAACAGGAAATTCATACTTAAAAATTTTCATAGTCAATATAAATATATAAATATATATATGTGTGTGTGTGTGTCACGACCCGATTCCTCGAGTCATGATGGCGCCTACCAACCCGCTTGTTGGCAAGCCAAACCCTGTTTCGAAACTTAACCGTAATGGGACTGAGGGTGGAAACTAGACTCAACTAAGCGAAAGCATAAATAAAGGAACACATAAAGGTAAGGCGGAAGTGAACCCAACTATATACAAACAAATGATACATTCAAGAATCTTGAAGTCACATGTATAGAGCTACTACAAAATGAGTAGAAGTTCAAAAAGTGGATCACCGAAACAAGACTGTGTCAAAAGCAAAAGACAAGAGAAAATATAAGTACAGAAGGAGGCAGGTAATCTCAGGACGCCATGTGCTCACCCTCGCCTCCGAAACAGACTGCAACAGGCTCAAACTCAATGTTGATAACTGGTGCTCGGACCTGGATTACAAAAACAGATGCAGAGTGTAGCATGAGTACCAATACAACAAGTACCCAGTAGGCATCATAGGTCGATTGAGAAGAAAGGTAAAAATAGACTGAAAGGATAAAATCTACAATAACAGAGGCCAAAGGAAATAAGCAAAAACTAACCGACAATAAATCTAAGAATATCTAAACTAAACGTAACTGGGCCCCTATAAGACCCTGAAGGTACACTCAAGAACAGACAGATAAAACCCAAACGGACCCCCATAAGCCCGACAGGTACACAGAAAAGCTAAATCTACGAGACTGGAGGAAAACCCAACTGCGAACTAAAACCACCAACCAACTCAACCGAAACAATTAGCAAACTCCAACCCAGTCAAAAGTCTGACTTCCAAATAGGGCCACCCAAAATGGTAGCAACTCACGGGGGCCCTGCCCTAGCCAGGAGAGTTCCCAAGGGGCATAACGATTCCTCTAAGGCTGTAATATCAAATCGCCCAATCAGCTAACACTCCGGGGCCCCTTCCCTAGAAAGACGAGTGCTCGGGGCATGTCGACTCCGGAGAGGACCTCAAGTATCTCATATCCAATTGCCCAGCCGGCAAAAAATCAATGGCCTTGCCCAAGCTAGATGAGTGCGCCAGCTAACACTCCGGTTGCCCTGCCTTAGCCTGACGAGTGCGCAGGGCATATCTACTCCGTAGAGGATCTCAAATGCAAACCCAATATGGATCGCCGTCCACCACCAACCACATCACTACAGAACCGATCTCAAAACATCCGAAATCCTAGGAAAACACCACGCCTCCGATGACACATCGGCACCACAGAAATTGGGAGAGAAGACAAAAGATCACAACAAAAGAAAGCAAAGCTACACTACAAGAAAAACTCTTTTTTAAGACCAACATTTAGCGGCGAGCTACTAATCCCGTCTCTAAAGATATATGTATTGAGACGAGATTATATTCCGGTCCTTATTTGTATATTTTATTGTGAAGATACTTAATCCGGTCCCTAAAGAACATATTAACTAGTCCCAAATTCTAATTAAAGGACTTAAGCGGGAAATAATTCAACCCAAATGTATTAAAAGAAACTTTTGTTTTCACCAAAATTTTAGGCGCCATTTTTTTTACATTGAAGCCCGAAAAAGGAAAAACCCGCTCTGTTTTGTAAAAGGTAAAAAATGAAAAAAGGGAAAAAAGTTTTTCTACAGCTAGTCGTAGCTTGCCTCTCTCAGTCGATCGATCTCTTCATGAAAAATCGCTATTCTTTTCATCAACAACAACTCTCTCCCCCAATCTTAACGTCAAAGTATTCCCTATAGCTAGTCGATCTCTTCATTGTGTAGTTGCTTCTTAGCTGCTCGGTGGAAAAGAATTATATTGCAGGTTTGCTTCCTCTTTTTATCGAGTTTCTATTGTTTCTTCCATAAACTGTGTTGATGGATATTTTTCTTGTTTTATTTAAGTTACTCTTCTTCTTCTTCCTCTTTTCTAATAGTAAATAGGTTAAAAGTTTCATAATCTGATCTATTTTCTTATGTACAATCAGTGAAAGATTATTGGGTTGAGTTTCTAATAGTGACTCATTTTTGTGAATTGTAATACGACGTTTCTGAAGATTCATATTTTTTATAGAGTGCATATTGTATTTGAAAAGCCTAATTATTTCGTGAACAACATATAATAGTTTTATGTGTTCGATGTTGAGAAATTGCTAGCCAAATAAGAACTAGACCTATTACATCTTCAGTATACTCAATCTGCGGGATGTATTTGATACATGTAACTTCTAAAGAAAGATATACTTACATAATTGTAATTTTTTGTTAAGTAACTCCATATTACAATGCGAAAGTCAAAATCCTGCAAACATTAGATTAGGAGTAAAATATAATTTGCTGTAAGGTTATAAGTAAGATTTATAAGATAAGAATGAAATTAAAACTGATGGGGCGCTTTCGGTACTCCATCGCACAAATAACAGTCGGTATATTTGTTAGTTTAAGGGGAAGCATCTATGACGATGAAATTTCTGGTTAGCGGATTTATGTGTGTTTAGCTAATGAAATTTTTGTTTTTTTGTGAATAATCTGCGGAGAACAATAACAAAGTGAAGAAGAAGGTTTTACAGATCAAGAAAGTTGATTTGTTTATTGCAGATATTTGTTGTTTAAAGGGAAAAAACATATGTACAGTTGCCAATTGTCTATAACAGTAGCAAAAAGTAATTAAGAGGAAACTTACAACTCCTTAAGGATGGCGAGCAATTCCAGAAAAGCCTATTCCAATGTTTGTTGAACGTGAAAAATGTGCTCAAACAGGGAAAATGAACAACACATTGTAGAAGATGGTTAGATTTACTAAGGTAGTAACAGACTTACCTGTTCATTTTGTGCACACATGTTCGCTGTTTGCAGAAGTTGGGTGTATTGCATTTGACATTCAATTGTTTGAAGGAGAGAAAAGTGTGCTTCTGTAATATATAGTTCTAGAGGAAAATTGTGATTTAGTGATTTTTAATTTTCTTAGTTCTTTCTTCATGTATTTTTTGAAGATTTATGTAAATCAACTATTTAGTAACTACAAACAAGTATTTTTCTTAGTAACATACGACTATTTAGATGATCTCATAGTCGTAATTTATACAGTTTTGTATAAGTAATTGCTCCAATCTTTGTTAGGCTAAAAGGAAAATCATGCTTCAGGAACTAGCATCTTAATTATAAGTTAATTTATAACCTTTTATAATTCTTAGTGCCATCTAACCTTAGAGTTCAACCCTATTGTGTGTATCGAATCGTAACATGTTGTTTCCATCTTAGCATTTTTGTTATTCTTTATCTTTTTAAAAATATTTTTATTTATATGTACTCTTAAAGGTTATGGCACCTAGTAAGCAATGTTTGGAACTTGTGCAAAAGGTTTTGGATTATGCTTTTCAAAAAAATAGGAGAAGAATATGAAATACGATGTCCATGTGTCAAATGTTACAATTCAACTTTAGGAACTCATAAAATAGTTGAGACACATTTGATAGTATATGGAATAATTCACAATTATACTTTTTTGTATCACCATGGAGAACATTTGGGTGAGGCATTGTCAGAATCTGAATCTGAATCAGAAGATGAAGATGGTGATAAAGTAGAAGAATGTGAGAGTGAAGATGAAGTAGAAGAATTGTTGAGAGATTTATATCCTAATCTTGATGAAGGAACTACACATACTAATTGTGATGATTTACTTGAGGAGGAACCATTGAAGCAAAATTTTTTTACAAACTATTGAAGGATTTCGAGGGTCCATTGTACAAAAATTCAAAAGATTCAAAGCTTTCTTCTTTTATCAAACTGCTTCATATAAAAAGTATGGGTCGTTGGAGTAATGCATCATTTACAATGTTATTGAAAATGTTGAAAGAGGAGTTGTTGCCTAATGGCGCCAATTTGCCTAACTTATATTATGAGCCAAAGAAGATAATTCGAGAACTCGGACTTTCATACAACAAAATTGATGCTTGTACTAATGATTGCATGTTATAATTGAAGGAGGATAGCTTACTTGATTCTTGCAAAGTTTGTGGTGCATCCAGATGGAAAATAAATACACATAGCGGGGAAAAAAAGAATAAAAAAGGTAAAAAGATAGCATTAAAGAGTTTACGCTATTTTCCTTTAAAGCCTAGACTTCAGAGGTTGTTTATGTCTACAAAGACATCTACTCTAATGATATGGCACAAGGATAAAAGAGTTGATGGAATAATGATGCATCTGGTTGATTCAATGGTATGGAAGTCATCTAATGAACTTCATCCTTCATTTGCGGCTGAGCCTCGTAATGTTCGACTTGGACTTGCTAGTGATGGATTTCAACCATTTGGAAATTCAAAAACGTCACATAGCATTTGGCCCGTGGTTCTTATTCCTTATAATTTACCACCTTGGTTGTGTATGAAGCAAGAAAATTTTATTTTATCAATGCTTATTTCGGGTCGAAATGGTCCAGGAGATGCAATTGATACATATCTTTAGCCTTTAATAGATGAATTGAAAGGAAGTTGGTATTGAGACCTATGATGCATCAACTAGAACAAATTTTAAGTTACGTGCTTCTTTATTGTGGACTAACAATGACTTTCCAGCATATGGAAATTTATCTGGATTGAGTACAAGAGGAAAATTGGCATGCCTGTGTTGCAATAAAGACACTTCCTCAATTTGATTGGATAATGGTAAGAAGTAGTGTTTTATGGGACATCAGCGTTATCGTTCTCATAATCACAACTGGAGAAATGATAAGGACTCCTTTGATGGTACATTGGAGAAGAGGCCCCCACCAATAGTGCGTTCCAGTATTGAGATACTTAATCAAGTGCAAGATCTTGAAGGTCTAAAGTTATCAAAGGATCCCATGAAAAGAAAGAAGATATCACATGAAAATCGAGAGGATAATTGGAACAAGAAAAGTATCTTTTTTGAACTTCCATATTGGAAGTGTCTCTTGTTGCGACATAATTTGGATGTTATGCATATTCAAAAAAATAAATGTGATAATATCATGGGGACAGTCATGAGTGTTAAAGAAAAGACCAAGGACAAAATTAAAACTCGGTTAGACTTGCAAGAGATGAACACTAGGCCAGAATTGCACCCATCCAAAAGGGGGAGAAAATTGAAGTTCCAACAGCATGCTACACATTGTCTCCAGAAGATAAGCACAAATTGTGCCTTTTCTTAAAAAATCTAAAGGTTCCTGATGGTTTTTCATCTAATATTTCTCAATGTGTGAACATGAAAGATCATAAAATACCTGGATTGAAAAGCCATGATTGTCATGTTCTCTTGCAACATCTACTCCCTCTTGCACTTCGTGGTATGTTATCCAAAGAAGTGTGTGAACCGCTTATTGAACTATCTATATTTTTTAGTGTGCTTGGATCAAAGGAGTTGAGAATCGATAACTTGGAACATATTGAAGAGCGAATACCCATAACACTTTGCAAGCTAGAAAAAGTTTTCCCTCCTTCATTTTTTGATGTCATGGTGCACTTACCTATTCATTTAGCTACTGAAGCCAAGATTGTTGGACCGATTCATTATCGGTGGATGTATCCTGTGGAACGATGGTTGTATTTTTTGAAATCTCTCATTGGTAATAGAGCATGTCCAGAAGGTTGTATTGCAGAGGGCTACATTGCAAATGAATGTATGACACTATGTTCAAGGTATCTGCATAGAGTTGACACAAGATTCAATCGGCCTGAACGAAATTATGATGGTTGCTTAAAACAATTAAACGGTGGTTTATCTATTTTTAGTCAACGTGGAAGAACTCTAGGAGCTAAGGATCCCTGTGAGCTTGAAGCGGATGAATTAGAACAATCGCATATATACATACTGAAGAATTGTGACGAAGTCTTACCATATCTCAAGTATGGAGAGTCCTTTCATTTCATCTCATTATTATTATTTCTTTTAGGGCAATTTCTTTTCTTTATCAGGACTTATGGTTCACTTCAATTTTGTAGAGAGTTTGCACAAACTCATGAGAATGCTCGACACTTGTCTGATGCAGAATAGAGCCGACAATTTATTGAACGGTTTAAAGATAGGATGGGTAATACATAAATATCAAATTTGATATTCTAATATTGTAATACTCATTCTAAAATATTTATCGTAATCTTGTCGATAGTTCGCACAATTGCATAAAGGAGATGATAGTCGTATTATGGAAGATCTACTCTCACTTTCCCGCGGTCCCACAAAATATTCGACGCGTTCTAATGGTTACATCGTTAATGGATATAGATTTCATGTAGAAGCTTATGATAAAAAGTTAAGGACTCAAAATTGTGGTGTTGTTGTATTGGGTGAGAATGATGAAGATAGTGAGAACCTTGGTTACTATGGAGTTTTAACAGATGTAATTGAGTTGCAATTTGTCATGGATAGAAGAGTGATTTTATTTTGATGTAATTGGTTTGATGTGTATGATGAAATAAAAGGAATTAAAAAAGATGAGTATGATTTTGTGAGTGTTAATCCGGGTAGATTTTTGAAAACAAATGAGCCATTTGTTTTAGCGGATCAAGCATCTCAAGTGTTTTATGCTAATGATAATTCCAACAAAGATTGGAAAGTAGTGAGGAAGACTCAACCTCGTGATTCCTATGAGATTGTGGAACAAATTGATGATGATATTTTAGAGTTAGGAAGTCCTTCACAAAAGAAAAGAAAAAGAACTAATGAGGTGAAGTATGTTTTTATGAATTAATATATTCATTGTTAAACGTTATGATGGCACCGTTTCTTTTATTACTACATTGTTGCATATTTTTCAAGTTCAATTTTTAACTTTTGACTCTCTTTGCAGGTTTAAGATGAAACCATTGATGACTGAAAATGAGGTCGGTTCTAATATGAAGAGTACTATCAGATATACATTTGTCGCACCTGGTGCTATAGGAAAGGGATGCGGACGAGGGCTTAAATCATTGGTTGAGAAAGAGAATACGCCATCTAAGAGTTTATTGCCTCAATCAAGTGATGTAGTTAAGAAGTACATCAAATAAATTGAAACAAGTAAGATATTTTATATTCTTTTACTTTAGATCATAAGCAAAATCTTTAATTTTGTTGAAAAGAAATATCTTTTTCCAGCTTTCTATATTTTATCTTAGAGGAGGAGGTGTGGAATTTCAATCATTTTCGACGAAAATGACTGAACCTATTGATTTTCAATCTTAAACAAATGACTGATTTTTACCTAGTGACTGAACCTATTGTTTACTGGTAATCTCAAGGAAATGAGTGAACCTCTGTTTTAATCCTTGAGTGCTCAGTTTGACGCAGAACTTAATGTTTACTAGTCATCTTTTACCTAGTGACTGAACCTTTGTTTGGATCCTTGAGTGCTCTGTTTGACGCAGAACTTATATTTATTGTTAATCTCGAACAAATGACTAAACCTTTGTATTAATCTTTCTAGTTGTGTCTTAACTGCCGAATCCCAAACTAATGCGGAATATGAAATATTCACAAATAAGAACTTGTGATGCAGAATCAGCTTAAGAAGTTGTTGACATCTCTGGTCTTTCTCATGTGTTGTGATATATTAGTCCACATATAAAGTATGAATTTTGTCCATACTTGTTAGAAAAGTTTCAGATGTCTCTAGTCCTTTTCATTTCTTGTCTTTTTTCATCTTCTTGCTCTCCAAAACACTGTGCTAAAGTATTTGTAATATGATTTGGTTTTTTTCAGATTCTATAGAGAAGGGCCTAGGACAAGGACTTAAAAACTCTACCATGTTCACTAGTCAAGGAATGCAAATGATACATAAGAACTCCATGGTTCCTGGGAAAGAGAACATGCAAATAAATACTTCATTTCCTACATCTGCGATTCAAGTTGAAAAATGCACCCAAGAAGTTGAAACAAGTAAGATTTTTTCAAACATGCATTTTTTGCAAATCTGTTATGTTTTTAAATTTTTTGATAAACTCCTATATTACATTTAGTGGGTCCAGCAGCAATAGGAAAGGGACTATAGCAAATATCTTTATCTTTCAACAAGAGTGTTGTTTATGCTAATCAACATATGCAAACTCCTTCTAAAAGCACAAAATCAAGTTCTACCTTCTCCTCTAGTCAGGAAATGCGAAAAATGAAAAAAAATTGTTCTTGAGAAAGAGGATATGCAAACCAATGATTCATTGCCTCCATCTATTGATCAAGTTATGAAACACTCTCAAGCAACTGAAAAAGGTATGATATTTTAAATTCATATGTTATTAAGTTATCGAATTGAGTTTGATTACTATAGCTTTTATCAAATTATGCAACTGTAGGTTCATCTAATCCTACAAAGGTAAAAAAGGTTCGAGGAAGCAACAAGTGCAAAGAAGTTGCTTCACTTGAAATTGGACAAAAACTAAAAGTAACCTTTTACAATAATCGAACGGTTTGAGCAAATAAAAATCTATTTTCGAGACATTTGGGAAAAATTGTTCGTGATCGTAATATTTATCCCTTAGGAGTATCATCGTGGCATGATATTAAGCAAGAAATGTTGGATCACATGTGGGCAGCTGTTGAGGTAACAAATATACATCTGATTCAAATTTTTTAGTGTTACCTTATACATCGTGTGTTGTTGTCCATATAGTTGATGTTCTTGATATTAGAAGGCTATCTACAATGGCTAGTATCGATATCAAGTTGTAATAGATACAAAATCTATAATGAAGTACCTTAGAGTGTTTTTAAGATTTGGGAACAAACTATTGAGAAACAGTGTTCAGTACTGTAGATAATATCTCAACTCATGTTATAATTGTTGCATTATAAATTTGAGAGTGTTGATATGAATGATCATCGTGATCATATCTTGGGATGGATTAATGAGTTATGGAACAAATGGAGAGGATACTTGCATGTAAAATATGTGAAGGACAAGCCAATCCAACAGTCTCTTAAGAATGTCCCAAGTGGAGTAGACAAAAAAGAATGGGAATGGTTAGTAAAGGAGCATTTTGCTTCTAAAAGTTTTCAGGTATACGCCTACTGAATTAATAGTCTACTTTGCTACTCTTTTCCGCAGTTTGATTTCCCTCCTTAGAACCTTATGTACCCGGAAATAAACCTAAGTACAGAACATGTCTTGCTACATAACATACTAGTATTCTGGATGCACCAACTAGCTAACCCATGCCTAATTTATTTTTCTTAAATTTGAAACTGGCCATGCCATATTTATCTAGTTTGTAAGATCCAAAAATTTCCTTAGGCAGATTTGGGTGTCTTGGTATACACCAGTTTTGTCAAGAGCGAAGCCCTATTTGGAGAGTATATCCGCAACTGTATTAGCTTTTCTATGGTCTATTATTTTTATTTATCCTCCTAGAATGCAACTCGCTGCTTATTTCATTTATAAGTAACTTCCAAGATCATAATGTTGGTGGTCTGCATTTCCTTAGGGAAAAGATAGTCTATGTACTCCTTGTACGCTAATAGACAATCCTCCATGTATATTTTCATATTTATTCATTCTTCCAGAACCATTTCTTTTTCTTTTTTAAGTTCAGAAGCCAAAATTCACAAGTAAAAAATGGCCCTCTCGAAAAGATCTCTATTTAAGATCCAAGTTTTTATAAGAACTTGCATTAGAAGGTTATTGTTGAACAATACTGGCAAGAAGCATAAGGAATGCAACAAACCGAGCTAAGTTGAAGATGCTTCTTCATATTGGTAGCAAGCCTATTAGAGAGATTATCTATCAAAAGGTAATATCATAAAATTATTTTTCTAAATGAACTATTTACGAGGTGTGTGTTATTTGACATGTTTAGATTTGATGTAAAGGGCGAGAAAGATGGCAATCCACCAGATTTGGCGACTATTTTCTTTGAGACTCGTAAGAAGAACAATAAGCTTGTTGAACCTGAAGCAATTGAAAAACATGTGTGTTTGGTAAATTGAATATATTAATTACTTGAAATTGATGTGTTATGATAGAAAATGTTCTTGGATATATTTTGTAGGCTCAACTCGAAGAAATGGTTCAAGCAGATCCATCTCTACCTACTATAGAGATTGTTGAAAAATGTTGTGGACCTCAAACTCATAGCCACGTATTTGGATTTGGGGGTGGAGTAAAGGCAAAAGACTTGAAAGGTGGAACTTCTTCAAATGCTGAATTGTTGTCCGCGCTATGCTCAAGTCGAGAGGATATCAAATCCTTGAATGAAGAAAACAAATCATTGAATGAGGAAAATAAATCGTTGAATGATCACTTGTCTACCTTAGAAGATTAGATGAAATAAATAATGAAAATGAAAGAATTCTTCGCTGCTCAACAATCACATGTCCCACCAACAACATCGTCCATTTCAACTGAATGACCACTGCCATTTCAGCTAACCAAGTTGGTAACAAGATACCTGACTTTTTGATTTATTTTGTTGACAATAATTAATGGGTGATTAATATCAATATATTGATCTTTCGATGTGAAAAGGAAATGTTTCCAGTCAAGACTAGGTGAGGTGACTGTATAGTATTCTTCAGTGTTAGTTACTTTTTATAGCAGAGGTGAGGGGACGATACAAGACGAGGTGAGGCGAGAGAATGATTTAATGTTGCTGGGCTCTTAATTATGTTAGGCCCTGTTTTTTATTTTCTGCACAGCTGCATAACGTCACAACTTTTTTTAAAAAAATTTCTGGACTGCTGCAATACTTGAGTCAGCTTCTCTGTTTTAATGTTTTCTGTTGTGTTATTGTTCTGCCTTGGACTGCTCTGTTTGATTTGGTGTTATTAACTTAAGTGAGTGTGTGGATCTTACATTATGTAAGAATTGTTTCTCGTCGCCTTCAAAAGTTTACATATCCTGATGTACTTTGGTGTTATTAACTTAAGTGAGTGTGTGGATCTTACATTATGTAAGAATTGTTTCTCGTCGCCTTCAAAAGTTTATATATCCTGATGTACTGTAGCCCTCTAGATAGCCTGAGGTGTAGTCTATAGTTCAATCATTTTTGCGATATGTGCCTTCTTTAGTCTCACAAGATTTGTATTTTTCCATCTGACTAGAATCTCGACCAACTCATCTCCATATTCTACTCCTTCCTTTTTGCATATACAATTGCTATGTACCCCATCTTGATATTGTATTCTTTAGAGTAAGTGACTATTTATAACATAGGTGAGGGGACGAGATATGATGAAGTGAGGCGAGAGACTTATTTAACGTTGTTGGGCTCTTCATTAAGCTGGGATCTGTTTTTAAATTTCTGCACATCTGCATAATGGCACAAATTTTGTTTTTAAATTTTCTGCACTGCTGCAACATTGCTGCCAGCTTCTCTGTTTTAACGTTTTCTGCCTTGTTGTTGTTCATCTAGCTCGTCTCTTTAGCTATCCTTTTTATCCATTTCTTACTAAATGTTATTTAGTTGTGGTTCTTCAAAATAGATGTTGGAATTTTTATTAATGTATCTGAAAGTTTTTCTAATAGATTTTTCTTATTTCTTGCAGGTTTTGTGGATGTTTCTGGATATCACTTGACAAAGACTGGAACTTCAGTTTTCTGCCCAACTTTTGTTCAATCTTCAGTGAAGATACAAGTTTAGAATATGCACTAACTCATTATTAGTTTTCTATGAATGTTATGCAAAACATTCGATGTTATCTATGTTTTTTTGTTAAGCAAATATTGAAACTAACACCATGGGAAGGTAACAAATTTATTGCAATCAATCGAACTCTTTTTCTCTATCGTCCTGCCCCCTCTCTCTATATCATATTTAATTTTTGTATCAAGATTTTTAGTAGTAACTAGTTTGATATTTGTTGATGAGTTTAGATTTTTGTGATATCAATGGTTGTAGGATCAGTGGTGGCTATAGTTAGAGACAAGAGTTATTGATGTATCTAAAGGTCAATCTAGGACCTAGATTGTTGCTCGTCTCTAGTGAATAAGCTAGGACTAGAAATAATGTTTTTCTATAAAGCTAATTTAGGACCAGGTTGTTGTTCATCTGTAAAAGAACTCCAGGACTAGTTTGTTATGGTCGCTAGATCTATTCTAAGGAGCAGATTGTTAATGGTCTCTAATGCTATTCTAGGACCAGATACCACTCGTCTCTAAAGGCTTACTAGGACCAGGTTGAGGAAGGTCACAAAAGAGGTTTAACAACCTGAATGTAGTCTATTTGAGACTAGATACGTAGTCTTTAAATGGATTTCACGACCAGAGTTTTTCTTCATCTCAAAATCATTCAGGGACCAGAATTTTGAACTCGTCCTTATTAACCAGTAGCGACGGCAACTTCTAGGACGAGTGACGACTAGCTTTTTTTGGTCTCAATTGCTCATTTGGGACGACATTCGAACTTTCAGGGACTAGATTTCCCTTCCTTAGAGGTTGTTTTTCATGTAGTACTAGGCTTATGCTATCAGACCCAAGTCTGCTATTATGGTCTACAAGGACCTAGTCCATCTAAATCGACGTTGGATACATATCAAAGTAAAAATAGGAGTATGGGTCTAAGGCAATACTAGCCTAACTTTGTCTAAGGCCGAAAACATGCTCCACAAAAGTACTCAACTAACCAGATAAACCACATTCATCAACACCCGAACAACATCTTCGATAGCTTGGTATTGCCCCCCCCCAAAACAGCCCGTAAATCAAGCCTAAAACATGGGTTTTGAGAAGAGAAGAATTACTAGTACCCCACCCAAGATTCACAAAAATAAGCATTCATTAACACAATCCAGCTCAATCTGAAAAGAAGGGAAATCGTAACATACCAACAGGCCGACCGCGCGTGCTCCAAATCACTCCGCCGGAGCTTTTCCCTTTTCAACGGCCTCAGATTGCTGCCACACTATCAAAAATAGAATCACAGCATCAGTACAGTCATTTAGACACCAAAAATATCAAAATCGGAGACCACTTCGGAAATCCCGGAATTGACTCCACGAAAAGGTCCTAAACCCTGCCCCCAAACTTATGTTCCAAAATATAACACAATTCGGGGTTCGGAATAGCCAACAACTCAAAGAAACAAAACATGGAAAACTTTACAAAGCAAGCCTATGGATGCCACTTATGCCTTTAATTCACTAAAATCGGGGCTCACCCAATGCTATTCGAACCAACACCCACAAAGCCTATGCAATTCTGAACACGTGGGACTTTGAATCACCAAAAATCGATGAGAAACAAGGAAGAAAACACATTTCAATCTTCGAAGAACAAATAAGCCCGACCGCCCTTTTTATAATTTAGTGCGAATCACGCTGACCTCTGCGAATGCGGCCAAAAACCCACCAACACGGAGGGAGAGAAAACAAACCTCCGCCAACGCGGCGAAGGGCCTGCGAACGCGGAGAAGAGGAACCTACACCTCCACGAACGCGGAGAGGAAACTCCCTGAAAGCCCCAGACCTCCGCGAACATGGAGCTCTATCCCTTAACATAGAGAAGAGCAACCCAGAACTCTGCGAACGTGGAGCCATGACTGCGAACGCGGAGAAGGAATGAGGTTTGCAACTCAGCTGTTGAACCAATTGAACTTGGCTGTCAAAAAACTTCGACGGGGTGCTCGAAATTCATTCGGAACTCCATGCCTACAAACGAGATATGCTACCCCATTAAATTCGGCGTTCCAAACTCAGTAGTGCAGTTGAAATTTTCATACGAGCTCGTTTTGACAAAATGTGGATCCCACACACCAAATACCATTTTTGCCAAATTCTACCAAAGGTCTCAAAATTCGATCGAAAACGTCGAGAAGCGCAGGAAGGGTCATTCTAGACTAAACTTGGCACTCCAGAACTAACCGCATTGACAAAATTCTCATTCGAATGCGCTTACCAAGAATGTTGACCAAAGTCAGCCTTGAGCCAAATTTCAAAGGCTAAAGCGCCAAATAGCCCTAAAGTAACACCGTAAGCCTCGGGACTCGGGCCAACTATGCTTCTAGCATAATTTGGCCACTCTGGAGCAGATGAAACCGGTAGAATTCCGTTCTGAGGTTGTTTACCTTAGGTTATGACCAAAATCAACTTTCCAGGTTCCAAAAGCTCCAAAACAAGAATATAGGAATAAAACCCAAACGAACGACCAGGTGACCGAACAGTCAGTGCCAGCAAATGACTTAGGGTCGCTATAGGAACACTTTAAACATTGGAAAGAAGGCATTAACACACAAATGACCTTGAGGGTCATTACAACATCCACTACTAAAAGAACTTTCGTCCGCAAAAGTAAGAGTTAAGAAGTACATGAGGGCTCAAATAAGCTGGGGAACTGCTCCCGCATCTCCTGCTTGGTCTCCCAAGTAGCCTCCTCGACTGGATGATGCCTCTAACGAACCTTAACCACACGAATGGATCTAGACCTCAGTTGTCTCTCTTCTCTGGCCAAAATAGCAACTGGCTCCTCAATATAGGTCAGGCGATCATCCAACTCAACGGCACCATACTGGAGCACATGAGACTCATCTGGAACATACCGGCGTAGCATTGAAACATTGAAAACTTGATGAATGGCTGATAATGCTGGAGGTAAAGCTAACTCATATGCCACCTCACCAACTGTCCTCAAATTCTCAGAAAGCCCAATATACCTGGGGCTAAGCTTGCCCCACCTCCCAAATCTCGTCACGCCCTTCATGGGCAATACTCAGAGGAATACTCTATCACCAACGAAAAATCTCAGTGGTCGTCACCTGTGATCCGTGTAACTCTGATGTCTACTCTGAGCCGATCCTGAATTATCCTCGTGTGAATTAAGGCTTCCTGAAACAAGTCTGTACCACGCGGCCTAGGCTCCGTAGACTCACACCATCCAATTGGAGTGCGACAACGCTTATTATATAGAGACTTAAATGGAGCCATCTGAATGCTAGAGTGGTAGCTGTTATTGTCTGCAAACTCTGCCAAGGGAAAGAATTTGTCCCATTGACCTCCAAAGTGAATAACATAGGCCCGCCACATATCCTCAAGGACCTGGATAGTAAGCTTTGACTGGCCATCGGTCTGCGAATGGAATGTTGTTCTAAGGTTGACACGAGTGCCCAACTCCTCCTGAAATACTCTCCAAAAGTTAGAAGTGAACTGTGAACCACGGTCTGAAATGATAGAAACAGGGACACAATGATGACGAACCACCTCCCGATTGTACATACGAGCTAGCCTCTAAGAACAGAAGGAAGTATGAACTGGAAGGAAGTGTGCTGACTTGGTTAATTGATCTATGATGACCCAAATGCTATCAACACCCCTAGAAGTCCGAGGCAAGCCCATAATGAAATCCATGGTGATACGCTCCCACTTCAACTCAGGAAGGGTAATTTTTGCAACTCATCTCCAGGCCTCAAATGCTCGGCCTTCACCCGCTGACAACACAAGCAATGGGACACATAATCTGAGATGTCCCTCCTCATACCACCCTACCAGTAATGCTGCCTCAAATCACGATACATCTTAGCGGTGCCCGAATGGATAGAATACTACGAATTAAGGGCCTCGCTAAGAATCAGCTGAATCAAATCCCAACTCTTGGAACACTCAAATGGCCAGCAAATCTCAAAACCCTATCAGAATCTAGAGTAGCCTGCCCGGTATCACCTGTCAATACTCTATCTCTGAGTGCTACCAAAGACTCATCCTTAAACAGACAACCACGGATCTAATCTAGCAGGGATGACTGAACTCCCTCATAGGCTAACATCGGACAGGTATCTGAAACATCAAGCCTGATAATCTGTTTGGCTAGGGACTGGATGTCCATAGCCAAGGGTTAGAAAGGAAGGCTAGACTACCCATACTCAATGCCTTCCGGCTAAAGGCGTCCGCTACCATATTCACCTTGCCCGGATGGTAGAGAATAGAGAGATCATAGTCCTTCAGGAGCTCAATCCATCGGCGCTGCCTCGAATTAAGATCTCTCTGGGTCATAATGTACTGAAGGCTCCTGTGATTAGTGTAAATCTCACAATGGATTCCATATAAGCAATGCCTCAAGATCTCAAGTGCAAAAACTACCGCCGCCAACTTCAAGTCATGAGTGGGGTAGTTGCGCTCATGCAGCTTAATCTACCTCGACGCATAAGCAATAACCCGTCAATGCTCAATCATAACACAACCTATACTAATGTCGGATGGGTCACAATAAATTGTGAAGCCCTCGCCCTCAATTGGAAGAGTCAATATAGGAGCGGTGGTAAGAAAATTCTTAAGCCTCAGAAAGCTCCTCTCACACTCCTTCGACCACACAAAGGGAACATCCTGGCGAGTTAAACGAGTTAAAGGCACCGCTATAGAAGAAAAACCCTGAACAAAACGCCTGTAGTACCCTGCCAATCCGATGAAGTTCTGAATCTAAGTCACAGAGGTGGGCCTGGCCCAATCACGGATAGCCTCAATCTACGCTGGATCCACCATAATGCAATCCTTGGACACCATGTGACCCAAGAATGCTACGGACTCAAGCTAGAACTCGCAGTTTGATAACTTGCCATAAAGCCAATGATCTCTCAAAGTCTGGAGCACTATCCTCAGATGCTGCTCATGCTCACTATGGCTCTGTGATTATACCAAGAAATCATCAATGAACACTATGACAAAGTAGTCCAGATGTGGCTTGAATACACGAGGCATCAATTCCATGAAAGCGGCAGGGGCATTAGTCAAACCAAAAGACATCACCAGGAACTCATAATGGACGTAACGAATCCTAAATGTTATCTTACGGATGTCAACTGCTCTAACCCTCAACTGGTGATACCCGAATCTCACGTCAGTCTTAGAAAACATTGCGGCACCCTGAAGCTTGTCGAACATATCATCAATACGAGGCATGGGGTAACGGTTCCTCACTGTCACCTTATTCAGCTGCTTTTAATCAATACACATTCGCATAGTACCGTCCTTCTTCTTCACAAATAGGACTGGGGCACCCCAAGGAGCTACGCTAGGCTAAATGAATCCCTTACCCAAGAGATCTTGAAGCTAACGCTGAGCTCCTTGAGATCTGCTAGGGCCATACGGTATGGTGGGATTGAAATGGGACGAGTACCCGGCTCCATGTCAATGGAAAAATAAATATTTCGCTCTTGGGTAGGCTAGGAAGGTTGGTAGGAAACACATCAGCAAACTCTTGAACTATAGGCACTGAATGCACTGTAGGGCCCTCCCTACTAACATCTCTAACATAAGCAAAATAAGCCAAACATCCTCTATCCACTAGCCTCCGAGTCTGAATACAAGAAATCACCCCAACTGTGTTCGACTACAAGAACCCTGCCCCACAAATGGTGGGATACTAGGCATTGCTAAAGTAACGATCTTGGCATAGCAATCCAGGACCGCCCGGTGAGGTGATAGCCAATCCATGCCCAAAATATAATCAAAATCCAACATACTAAGCACAATAAGATCAGCCCAAGTGTCCTGCCCCTGAATAGTCACCACACAGGATCTATAAACCCAATCCACTACTAAAGATTCACCTACAGGGGTTGAAGCACGCAACGGTACCACTAAGGGCTCTAGACTCACCCCCAATCGAGGAAAACAATAAGCAGACACATACGAATAGGTAGAACTAGGATCAAATAAAGCTGAATCAGACTAATGGCATAAGAGAACCATACCTGTAATCACATCATCACATGCCTCGGCCTCTTCTCAGGCTGGAGCTATATAAAAGTAGCCTTGGGCGCCTCTACCTCGTGCATCCACCTTACCACCTGTCCTGCCTCCCTGGGGACCTCCCCGTACACCCTTATATTATCCTCCTCCCTAGCTGGAGGTTCTGGTGCTGGTCTTACTGCCTAAGGAGCTGGTAAGGCCGATCTTGAAAAAGGGCACCCCGGGACCAATGATCAAGCCCTCCGCAAGTAAAACATCCTTGAGATGACCTACTCACAACTGGAGTCCGGCCACCTTGACCTGAGGAACACAACTGAATACCACCTCGCCCTTATTCGAACCGGCACTATAACCACCCTGACAATGCTGGTCACTCTCTATGGTCTACAACGAGGCTTGAAACGGGCGACTAGGCTGACCCAACTGGAACCTCTAATGGACCCAATTTTGTGTATCTCTAGGCCTAGAACAGGACCTACTAAAGCTATCATCCTGCCTGGCCCTCTTACCACTGCCCCTTGGGCCTCGCGACAGAGCTGCTCAAGCGTACGGGCGTGGTCCACAACATCAAGAAAAGAGCGGCCCACTGAAACCATAGACTGCCACTCAATCCGCAGTTGAAATCTCAAACCTCTAACGATGTACCTAACTTTCTCCTGCTCCGTGGGCAAGATCATAGTGGCATGACGTGATAACTCATGAAATCTAGCTGCGTACTCAGATACCATCATAGAGCCCTGCTACATTCATAAGAACTAATCACGAAGATGATCTTTGATGCTTCGCGGGATAAATTGAGCAAGAAATGCCTCTGAAAACTCTGTCCATGCTACTGGCGGGGACCCAGCTTGCTTGGTCTCTATAAACGAGTGCCACCATTGACTGTCCGGTCCATCAAAAGCATAGGTAGTGAAGTCGGCTCCTCTCGACTCCACTAATCCTAGAGCGTACAATCGCTCCCGGTAGAAATAAAGAACTCATGGGCGTCAACCCCAACAACCTTAAAAATCCTCGGTGGTGACAATCGCAGAAACACCCTGAGCATCTTCTGCTCCCGCAATGGCAAGACCCCATCTATGGAATTCGGCTAAACGGCGGTCGATGTCGGTGGCTGTTGAACTTCTAGGGCCTCTACTATAAGCTGACCCTGCTGCTGGATCTTTGAAGCTGATGGGACAGGCTGACCATGCGGTGACGGAACTAGCTATGGAATTGGTACTGGGGGCCTTCTGCTGCATACCCCCTATCGCTGCCAAAATCTGCGCAAGCATAGCCTGAAGGTCAAGGGTGGCAACTAGTGCAGGCGATGGCTGGGTTGGTCTCGGCCCTATCAAATAAGGAGGAATCTGGTCAAATTAAAGCTCTACCTCCGGCTCTGGAGTCTTCACTCTATCTCGGGCTGGTGTGGCAGCCCTAGCTCGACCTCATGGTCGACCTCTACCCCTAGTAAGGGCTGTATCCACAGGCCCGGGTGTATCACCCCCGACTGCTCTACCGTGTATGCAAGACATCCTGTGACAGAGTGAAACATGTAAGATTTCATGAAACCAATCGAACAACAATGCACAAAAATTATACAAAAATGAAAACCCCTTAAGGACATCATATAGCCTCCCGAAGATAAGTCATGGACGTCTCCGAGCCAATTTGCTGGACTCTACTAGATACTAGCTCTGTACAAGTGAGACTGACGAACCTAGGGCTCTGATACCATTTGTCACGACCCGATTTCTCGAGTCATGATGGCGCCTACCAACCCTCTAGTAGGAAAGTCAAACCTTATCTCAAAATTTAATAGTAATGGGACTGAGGGTTGAAACTAGCGTCAACTAAGGGAAAGCATAAATAAAGGAATACATAAAGGAAAGACGAAAGCGAACCCAACTATATACAAATAAATGATACCTCCTAGAACCTGGAAGTCACATGTACAGAGCTACAACAAAATAAGTACAAGTCCCAAAAGTGGACCATCAAAACAAAACTGTCTCAAAAGTAAAAGAAAAGTAAAAATATAAGTACAGAAGGAGGCAAGTAATCTCAGGACGCCATGTGCTCACCCTCGCCTCCGGAACAGACTGCAGCAGGCTCAAACTCAACGTTGATAACTGGTGCATGGTCCTGCATCATGAAAACAGATGTAGAGTGTAGCATGAGTACCAATACAACAGGTACCCATTAGGCATCATAGGTCGACTGAGCAAGAAGGTAAAAACAAACTGAGAGGATATAATCTACAATAACAGAGGTCAAAGGAAATAAGCACAAACTAACCGACAGGAAATCTAAGAATACCTAAACTAAACCTAACTGGGCCACCCATAAGACACAGAAGGTACACTCAAGCACAGAGACACAAAACCTGGACGGACCCCCACAAGCCTGACAGGTACATAGAAAAGCTAAATCTACGAGACCGGAGGAAAAAAAAACTACGAACCGAAACCACAAAAAAACTCAACCAAAACAATCAGCCACCCATCCTGGTAGCAACTTCCAGGGGCCTTGCCCTTGCAAACAGAGTGACCAGGGGACATAACTACTCCTCCAAGGCCCTAATATCCAATCGCCCAATCTGCTAACACTCTGGGAGCCCTGCCCTAGCCAAACGAGTATGTGGGGTGTGTCGACTCCGGAGAGGACCTCAAGTAACTCATATCCAACTACCTAGCGAGCTAACACTCCAGGGGCTCTGCCCCTAGCCAGGCGAGTGTCCCAGCTGACACTTCGGGGGCCCTGCCCTAGCAAGACGAGTGCGCGGGGCATATCAACTCCATAGTGGATCTCCAATACAAACCCAATATGGATCGCCGTCCACCACCAAAAGCATCATCATAGAACTGATCTCAAAACATCAAAAATCCCAAGAAAACATCACGCCTCCGATGACACATCAGCACTACAGAAATGGGGAGAGAAGCCAAAAGATCACAACAATACAAAGCCAAGCTAGGCTAATGCTATCAGACCCAAATCTGCTATTCCAATCTACAAGGACCTAGTCCATCCGAATCGACGTCGGATATATACCAAAGTCAGAATAGGTGCATGGGTGTAAGGCAATACTAGCTTAACCTGCTCTAAGGCTGAAACCATGCTCCGCATAAATAAACAACCAACTAGATAAACCACATCCCCTCCGATAGCGTGGTACTGCCCCACCCCCCCAAAATAACCCGAAAATTAAACCTAAAACATGGTTTCTCAGAAGAAGAGAAGAAATAATAGTACCCCACCCCATATTAACACAAATCAGCAAGCATTCACATAATCCAACTCAATCTAATATAAGTGAAGCCATAACCTACTAGAAGGCCTACCGCGCACGCTCTGAATCACTCCGCCAGAGCTTTTCCCTTACGAACGGCCTCAAATGGCTGCCACACTATATAAAATAGAATTACAGCATCAGTACTGTCGTTTAGACATCAAAAACAATAAAATTGGAGATGAACCAATTTAGGAGTCAAAATTAGAAGATGTGGGACCCGCTTTGGAAATCTTGGAATTGACTCCGTGAAAAGGTCCCAAACCCTCCCCCGAACTTATGTTATAAAATAGAACACAATTCGGAGTTCGGAGCAGCCAACAATTCAAAGAAACAAAACATGTAAAACTTTACAAAACAAGCCTATGGCAGCCACTTACGCCTCAAATTCACTAAAATCGGGGCTCCCCCAACGCTATCCGAACCAACACCCACAAAGCCTATGCAATTCAAAACACCAGGGAGTTTGAATCACCGAAAACATATGAGAAATGAGGAAGAAAACTCTTTCAAAACTTCCAACAACAAATAAGCCCGGCTGCCCCTTTTATAATAAGTGCCAGTCACGTTGACCTCCGCGAATGTGGCCAGAGGCTTGCGAATGTGGAGGGAGAGAAACAAACCTCCGTGAATGCAATGAAGGGCCCGCGAATGCGTAGAAGAGGAACCTACCCCTCCGCAAATGCGGATACCCTTTCGTGAACACGGAGAGGAAAAACTCAGAAACCCCAAGACCTCCGCGAACGTGGAGCTCTATCCATGAACGCGGAGAAGAACAACATAGACCTCAACGAACATGGAGCCATGTCCGTGAATGCGGAGAAGGAATGAGGTTTGCAACTCAACTGAATCACCAGTTAAACTTGGCTTTTCTAAAAACTCCAACGAGGTGCTCGAAATTCGTTCAGAACCCCGTGCACGCAAACGAGATATGCTACCCCATCAAATTCGGCATTTCGGACTCAGTGGCACAGTCAAAATTTCCATTAAAGGTCATTTCGACAAAAAGTGGGTCCCTCATCCCAATGCCATTTTTGCCAAATTCTACCAAGGGCCTCGAAATTCGATCAAAAGCCCCGAGAAGTGCACGAAGGGTCATTCTAGACAAAACTTGGCATTTAGGAACTAACCGCGCAAATAGAATTTTCATCCAAGCACATTTACCAAGAATGTTGACAAAAGTCACACCGGAAGCATTGGGACGCGGGCAAACTATGCTTGTAGACTAATTTGGCCGCTCCGAAGCTGATGGAATCGTCAAAATTCCATTTTGAGGTCGTTTACCTGAGGTTATGATTGAAATCAACTTTTCAGATTTCAAAAGTTCCAAAACAGGAACATAGGCATAAGACCCAAACGAATGACCAAGTGACCGAACATTCAGTACCAGCAAGTCATAAATGACTTGGGGTCGCTACAGGAATGCTCTAAACAATGGAAAGAAGGCATTAACACAAAAATGACCTGGAGGGTTACCATATGGAACAATTCATAGCCAATAAGAAGGAAGATGAAAATATATCTTCATGCTATATTCACTCAAGTGTTTCATTTGATTCAAATCTCTTGCCACCGATACTTTACTTTCTACGTTCAATTTTACTTACATATCTATCAAAAATATAATATTTTCATGGCTATATTGTCATATGATAAGTAAAAGTGAAAATTTATTTTTGAAATATTGGACTTAACATCAAAGCTAATAATTCAATGCACTACATTGATTCCCACTGTTTGAGTAAAATTAGGAAGAAACTCCTTCATTTGAGGGTAAAAGAATAAAAAATGGAAAAATAAAGAAGAAATATCTTACCCCAATCATGTGCCTTTTTTCTTATTTGTTTATTATTCTTTTCTCTCCCACAACTTGATCTACTAATTTTATTAGAAAAATAATCCACAATATGTGAACATTAATTATTAAATTCTCTCTCCAATGAAAATACAAAAGAAATTAATTAAAGAAACTAAATAAGAAAAAAAGAAATGAAACTCCCCGCGCACTATATATAGAAGTTTTCTTTGTGAAGCAAAGTTCACAATTACTTGTACATTTCCGTGTTATCTTCTTTTCTTCTTTAATAGAAAGTCAATACCTAAATTCCAATGCTAAGAAATTTAGTGAAACATATCAATGAATTGGGGATAAATGATTTATGAAAATTTTAAATGATCTCAAGTTGTCACAGAAAAGAGATCTCAAGTTGTCACAGAAATGAATTGGGGATAAATGATTTATGAAAATTTTAAATTTATGAAAATTTTAAATGTTTGTGATTTATGACCGAAGAAACATGAAGGTTGAAATTATTGTAACTATTCGTGGAAATAAGTCTTTTTAAATAAATAAAATATGTAGGTTAATTAAAAGGGTATTAATGTTCTAAAATGATATAAATAATATTGAACTGTGTATGTGATGAAAATAGTATGAGGAAAATTCGAGTGTGAATTGATGAATATTTGTTAAAATTTGTTCAACAACTCTTTCTTATATGGTACCTCAAATTTCATTAAATTTTGAACTTAATCAATTGTTACAAATAACACTTGAGATTTTTTAAGAAGAAGAAGAAGAGTAGAAAACATACAGAAAATGTAGTTTAAAAGGGAGAGGAAACCCCTCTATTTATAGCTAACAAATAGTATTATGAATAAGTGCTAATTGTCCCTTATCATAAAAGTCACAACCCTTTGAAAAAGTCACTGCTCATCGAAAAAGTCACAACCCTTTGGAAAAGTCACAACTCATCGAAAAACACACAACCCCTTGAAAAAGTCACAACCCTTTAAAAAATCACAAAGTCACAACTAATCGAAAATGTCACAACCCGTCGAAAGTCACAACTAATCGAAAATGTCACAACCCGTTGAAAAAGCCACAATCCTTCGGAAGAGTCACAACTCATTGAAAAAGTTAGAACCCTTTAATGTGAAAAGGTATCTACTTTTAATATAATACAATTAATAAAATAAATAATTATTTTTAACTGGGGTATATTAGTAATTCAACAATCATGTTTGGGAGTTCATACTTTTAAGGTAGTTTAGAAGATATATATATATATGTTTGTAAAACAATGCTGAAAGTTATAACTCGACTGACTCATCCATGAAGCTTCAAACATACTGAAGATAGGTTACTAGGACACGACCTCACTCTACCTAAATTCTTTACAAATATTATATATTAAATTATAATAATCAAGATGAATTGCAGTCCTTCGAAATTAAGGAAGTCTTACCAAAGTTGGATGAAATTTGTCTTAATGATGCATCTTCTATCATGAGTACCTAAATCTGGATCATAAAATAATATAGCGCCGAATGGAGTCAGTACATGAAATGTACGGTATGTAAAATAGCTAGTGAAACAACTGTCTAAAACTAGACATACAAAGCTAAAATAAGTAACTCTAAATATACACTGAAACAAGGTTAACTAAATAGTAAAAACATGTATGCGTGTTTTAACAAAAAAACATTAAAACTGAATATATGCAATAATAGCAAACACATAAAATAATATAACTTTATTTTCTTGAAGAGTTTCTTATAACTGACATACACCATGTAAGCTCATGATATCAAATAGCTAACTCAGCTAGGAAGACTTCCTTATAGCTTTCTAGAGTATATGATCAAATCATATGTAATACCCTGGATTTGAAAGGGTGGAAATTTCCTGATTTCTGGATTAATGCCAGTAACGACGGAGGCAACCTACAGTTCGTAGGTTGACTTACGGCCAGTAGGTGAGAACCGTGGGTGGCAGGTTAGAAATCTGAAAATGTCAAGTTTCAGGACCCCAACGACAAATTGCCAGGATGGGCCGTCGTCTAGTGTATGAGCAATAGATGGGACCCGTGGTTGCAGGGTCCAAGTCAGAAGTCTCTGAACCCAACGACGGTTGACCATGACAGTCCGTGGTTGGACCTACGGACCGTAGGTAAAACCGTCGATAGGGTGTAATACCCCAGATTGAAAAGGGTCTGGGTTTTCTTGGTTGGTGCTAGTAACGACAGAGGCCACCTACGGACCGTAGGTCAACTTACGGGCCATAGGTGGGAACCGTAGGTAGAAAGTCCATGTTTTAAAAATGTCAAGTTTCAGGAACCCAACGACGGAAAGCCAGGACGGGTCGTCGTTCAATGCACGAGCCGTAGATAGAACCCATCGTTGCAGGCTAAAAATTGGCAGTCTCTGAATCTATCTATGGAAGGAAAGGATGGGTCGTAGGTCTACCTACAAACCTTAGGTCCTACCGTAGGTAGGGGTCCGGTAGTTATTTTAAAAGGGGTCATTTGGTCTTTTCACCTAATGGCCTATTTACTAATCTAAGTTTGTTTATGACTTCTCCTAACACTATATAAGCCCTTTTAATCCAAAAATCTACCTTTTCCAATCACTTTACAAATTTCCCAAAAATTCTCCTCTCTCAAATATTCTCTCTTTAGAAGATAGAAGAAGAAAAAGAGGGCAAGCTAGGGTTCAAGAAATCAAGCTTTTCTTCATCAATTGCATATGGCATTGAGACCCTAAATTATGATAGTGTTCATCCATGGAGCCCTTTCCTCCATGGAATCCCTAAAATCTCCAATTTTCAACTTAAAAGTTCTTAATTGAATTAGGGGTTTTGTTCCATGTTATGGGTTCTTTGTAATGTTGATTCAATTGATTTTTTTATGAACTTTTAAGTGTGAATTGAGTTGAATTTCATGAATTTAGATGAATCCCCATGAACCCATATAAATTTCCCCCAATTTCAAAATTTAAGCTTTGTTGGTGGGTTGAATTGTGAAGTGATGCGTTTTATGAAATCTCTTTGAATCCATGCATGAATTATGATTTCTAAGCTAAGGTTTTTCATGATGAGATTATGAATGACTTAAGGATGGCTTTATGAAAGTAAGCATGATCAACCAAAAACTATGATTTTCCTCTATTATCTGGGTTCCTTCAATTATGATCAAATTGCCTTGTTTATAATCTTCTAAGCATGAGTTTGCATTGAATTAGCATGATTTAAGATGAATTGTTATAAACCCATGTAAGCTCTATGAATTATAAGTTATGAGCATGATGAACTAAGTAAAGATGAAGTTTATGAAATCATGTATGTCTCTTATGAAGCTAATGATTATTTAAGGGTGCTTTGAAATTGAAGCATCAAAGTTTATGATATATTGATGTTATGGTTGTGTTGTGAAAGGGTTTCTCACGTAATACTCACACTACAAATTTGATATGAACAAGATGCGATTTCCCATGTTCTTAAGGAGCTATTCTAATTAAGGGACAAAAAGCGATCACCCATTTTCCCTAACATAGACAAGAGGTGATCACCCATGTCTACTTATGATAATTGAACTATGTGTAATCCGTGGAAATTATGCATAGTACCGAGTGGACAACTGGCGATTACCCATGTCCCATAAACTATGTTCCACCATAGGATGATGGTCTATGATAGACACTAGCTAGTGGATCCACGTAAGCTAAAAAGTTATGGTCTTACCTTGGCAAGTAGGGCAACCCTGTTTAGGTGTAGGGTAGACACAGTATTTCATGTTGATAGCTCATATGGTCTTACATGTCGGTTAAGGCTACTTCCCACAATAATGAACTAAAGTGTTTTATAATGTTCCTCAAGTAAAGTAAAGATGTTTACCTTGCTTTGACCATGGTTTATGTTTAATGTTCTCTAACTTTTGTCATGTTTTAGCTTAGTCATTGCATTTCATGAAAATATCTCATTTTAGCATGCTCTAAAGGTTTATGTGCATTACTATCATACTTGGTACTTGATTGTACTAATGGATACCTTTGCCCACATTGACTTGATTATGTAGGCCTTGGCGATTCTCCATATACTCGTGGCTAGAGCTTAGTAGAAGGATTGTTGAATACTTGGTCAGTCCTCATCCATTCGAGGACCTAGTCTAGTTGTTCTTTTATTTTGACATTGTATTGGGTTATGTCCCAAATGTTATTTCTAATTCTCATGTTAGATTTCCTATGAGACATTTGATGTAGACTTCTGCTATTTTTCTTAAAAGATTTGATATGAAATTATCTTTTGAACTCTTAAATCTCTCCGATCTTGAATGTATGTATGCTATGTGGCTTGTATGAGACCTTTCGGGGTCCTGTACGCCATATCACGTCTAGGGGGTACCTTGGGTCGTTCATTGCATGAGTTGTAGATAGGACACGTCATTGCAGGGTCCAAATTGGCAGTCTCTGAATCGACCTACGGAAGGACAGGACGGGTCATTGTTCTACCTACACACCTTAGGTCCTACCGTAGGTAGGGGTCCGGTAGTTATTTTAAAAGGGGTCATTTGGTCTGTTCACCTAATGGCCTATTTACTAATCTAAGTTTGTTTATGACTTCTCCTAACACTATATAAGCCCTTTTAATAAAAAAATCTACCTTTTCCAATCACTTTAAAAATTTCCCAAAAATTCTCCTCTCTCAAATATTCTCTCTTTAGAAGATAGAAGAAGAAAAAGAGGGAAAGCTAGGGTTCAAGAAATCAAGCATTTCTTCATCCATTGCTTAAGGAATTGAGACACTAAGTTATGACATTGTTCATCCATGGAACCCTTTCCTCCGTGGAATCCCTAAAATCTTCAATTTTCAAGTTAAAAGTCCGTAATTGATTTACGGGTTTTCTTCCATGTCATGGGTTCCTTGCAATGTTGATTCAATTGATTGTTTTATGAACCTTGAAGTATGAATTCAGTTGAATTTCATGAATTTAGATGAACCCCCATGAACCCATGCCAATTTCCCCCAATTTGAAAATTTAAGCTTTGTTGGTGGGTTGAATTGTGAAGTGATGAGTTTTATGAAATCTCTACGAATCCAAGCATGAATTATGATTTCTAAGCTAAGGTTTTTCATGATGAGATTATGAATGACTTAAGGATGGCTTTATGAAAGTAAGCATGATCAACCAAAAACTATGATTTTCCTCTATTATGTGGGTTCCTTCAATTATGGTCAAATTGTCTTGTTTATGGTCTTTTAAGCAAGAGTTTGCATTGAATTTGCATGATTTAAGAAGAATTGTTATGAACCCATGTAAGCTCTATGAATTATAAGTTATGAGCATGATAAACTAAGTAAAGATGAAGTTTATG
This sequence comes from Solanum appendiculatum, assembly GCA_018342035.1. Lineage (NCBI taxonomy): Eukaryota > Viridiplantae > Streptophyta > Magnoliopsida > Solanales > Solanaceae > Solanum > Solanum appendiculatum. The sequence goes on from JAGDQO010000459.1 coordinate 881,006, forward strand.
AAATCATGTACGTCTATTATGAAGCTAATGATTATTTAAGGGTGCTTTGAAATTAAAGCATCAAAGTTTATGATATTGATGTTATGGTTGTGTTGTGAAAGGGTTTCTCACGTAATACTCAGACTAAAAATTTGATATGAACAAGAGGCGATTACCCATGTTCTTAAGGAGCTATTTTAATGAAGGGACAAAAGGCGATCACCCATCTTCCCTAACATAGACAAGAGGTGATCACCCATGTCTACTTATGATAATTGAACTATGTGTAATCCGTGGAAATTACGCATAGCACCGAGTGGACGACTGGCGATTACCCATGTCCCATAAACTATGTTCCACCATAGGATGATGGTCTATGATAGACACTACCTAGTGGATCCACGTAAGCTAAAAAGTTATGGTCTTACCATTGCAAGTAGGGCAGCCCTGTTTAGGTGTAGGGTAGACTCCGGATTTCATGTTGATAGCTCATATGGTCTTACATGTCGGTTAAGGCTACTTCCCACAATAATGAACTAAAGTGTTTTATGATGTTCCTCAAGTAAAGTAAAGATGTTTAGCTTGCTTTGACCTTGGTTTATGCTTAATGTTCTCTAACTTTTATCATTTTTTAACTTGGTCATTGAATTTCATGAAAATATCCCATTTTAGCATGTTCTAAATGTTTATGTGCATTGCTATCATACTTGGTACTTGATTGTACTAATGGATACTCTTGCCAACATTGACTTTTTTATGTAGGGCTTGGAGATTCTCCATCTACTCATGGCTAGAGCTTAGTAGAAGGATTGTTGAATACTTGGTGAGTCCTCATCCATTCCAGGACCTAGCCTAATTGTTCTTTCATTTATGTTCTTTCATTTTGACATTGTATTGGGTTGTGTCCCAAATGTTATTTCTTATTCTAATGTTAGATTTGCTTTGATACATTTGATGTAGACTTCTGCTATTTTTCTTAAAAGATTTGATATGAAATTATCTTTTGAACTCTTAAATCTCTCTGATCTTGAATGTATGTATGCTATGTGGCTTGTATGAGACCTTTCGGGGACCTGTACGCCATATCACGTCTAGGGGGTACCTTGGGTCGTTCAATGCACGAGCTGTAGATAGGACACGTCATTGCAGGGTCAAAATTGGCAGTCTCTGAATCTACCTACGGAAAGACAGGACGGGTCATAGGTCTACCTACGGACCGTAGGTTCAACCGTAGGCAGAGGTCCGACAATAATTTAAAAAGGGGTCATTTGGTCTTTTCACCTAACGACCTATTCACTAATCTTAGCCGGTTTATTACTTCTCCTAACACTATATAAACCCTTTTAATCCTAAAATCTACCTTTTCCAATCAATTTACAAATTTCCCCAAAATTCTCCTCTCTTAAATATTCTCTCTCCAGAAGATAGAAAAAGAAGAAGAAGAGGGCAAGCTAGGGTTCAAGAAATCAAGCATTTCTTCATCCATTGCTTAAGGAATTGAGACACTAAGGTATGACATTGTTCATCCATGAAACCCTTTCCTCCATGGAATCCCTAAAATCTTCAATTTTCAAGTTAAAAGTTCTTAATTGAATTACAAGTTTTCTTCCATGTCATGGGTTCATTGCAATGTTGATTCAATTGATTGTTTTATGAAATCTCTATGAATCCAAGCATGAATTATGATTTCTAAGCTAAGGTTTTTCATGATGAGATTATCAATGACTTAAGGATGGCTTTATGAAAGTAAGCATGATCAACCAAAAACTATGATTTTCCTCTATTATGTGGGTTTCTTCAATTATGATCAAATTGCCTTGTTTATGATCTTCTAAGCAAGAGTTTGCATTGAATTTGCATGATTTAAGAAGAATTGTTATGAACCCATTTAAGCTCTATGAAATATAAGTTATGAGCATGATGAACTAAGTAAAGATGAAGTTTATGAAATCATGTAAAACTCTTATGAAGCTAATGATTATTTAAGGGTGCTTTGAAATTGAAGCATCAAAGTTTATGATATATTGATGTTATAATTGTGTTGAGAAAGGGTTTCTCACGTAATACTCACACTACAAATTTGATATGAACAAGAGGCGATTTCCCATGTTCTTAAGGAGCTATTCTAATGAAGGGACAAAAGGCGATCACCCTTCTTCCCTAACATAGACAAGAGGTGATCACCCATGTCTACTTATAATAATTGAACTATGTGTAATCCGTGGAAATTATGCTTAGCACCGAATGAACAAATGGCGATTACCCATGTCCCATAAACTATGTTCCACCATAAGATGATGGTCGATGATAGACACTAGCTAGTGGATCCACGTAAGCTAAAAAGTTATGGTCTTAGCTTTGCAAGTAGGGCAACCCTGTTTAGGTGTAGGGTAGACACCAGATTCCATGTTGATAGCTCATATGGTCTTACATGTCGGTTAAGGCTACTTCCCACAATAATGAACTAAAGTGTTTTATGATGTTCCTCAAGTAAAGTAAAGATGTTTAGCTTGCTTTGACCATGGTTTATTTTTAATGTTCTTTAACTTTTATCATGTTTTAGCTTGGTCATTGCATTTTATGAAAATATCCCATTTTAGCATGTTCTAAATGTTTATGTGCATTGCTATCATACTTGGTACTTGATTGTACTAATGGATACTCTTGCCTACATTGACTTGTTTATGTAGGGCTTGGCGATTATCCATCTACTCGTGTCTTGAGCTTAGTAGAAGGATTATTGAAGACATGGTGAGTCCTCATCCATTCAAGGACATAGCCTAGTTGTTCTTACTTTTATGTTCTTTCATTTTGACATTGTATTGGGTTACGTCCCAAATGTTATTTCTCATTCTTATGTTAGATTGGCTTTGAGACATTTGATGTATACTTCCACTATTTTTCTTAAAAGATTTTATGTGACATTATCTTTTGAAATCTTAAATCTCTATGATCTTGTATCTATGTATGCTAAGTGGCTTGTATGAGACCTTTCGGGGTATTGTACGCCATATCACGTCTAGGGGGTACCTTGGGTCGTTCAATGCACGAGCTGTAGATAGGACACGTCATTGCAGGGTCCAGATTGGCAGTCTCTGAATCAACCTTCGGAAGGAAAGGACGGGTCATAGGTCTACCTACGGACCCTAGGTCCAACCGTAGGTAGAGGTCCGACAATAATTTAAAAAGGGGTCGTTTGGTCTTTTCACCTAATGGCCTATTACTAATCTTAACCGGTTTATTACTTCTCCTAACACTATAAACCCTTTTAATCTTAAAATCTACCTTTTCCAATCAATTTACAAATTTCCCCAAAATTCTCCTCTCTTAAATATTCTCTCTCTAGAAGATAGAAGAGGAAGAAGAAGAAGAGGGCAAGCTAGGGTTCAAGAAATCGAGCATTTCTTCATCCATTGCTTAAGGAATTGAGACACTAAGGTATGACATTGTTCATCCATGGAACCCTTTCCTCCATGGAATTCCTAAAATCTTCAATTTTCAAGTTAGAAATTCTCTACTCCCATTAGTGAATTTACTATGGCAAAGATAGTCTATAGAAATTATCATTTATCCTTATTTCATAGAGTCACTCATGTTGATCTTGTAGAGCTTGATATGTTTGATTTTGATGTCATTCTTGGGATTGATTGATTGCACTCTTGTTATGCTTCTATTGATTGTAGGACCCGAATGGTAAAGTTTCAATTCCCGAATGAGCCTATCCTAGAGTGGAAGGGGGGAAATTCTATATTTAGAGGTCAATTTGTTTCTTGTCTAAAACCTAGAAAGATGATTTCTAAGGGTTGCATATGCCATCTTGTTAGGGTGACGGATGTGGATTCCGAAACCCCTACTCTTGAGTCGGTACCCGTTGTTAATGAATTTTCGGAAGTGTTTCCCGTTGATTTACCCGGTATTCCTCTCGAATGGGAAATAGACTTCGGTATTGACCTTCTCCCAAATACGCAACCTATCTCTATTCCTCCATAGAATGGCTTCGGCGGAACTTAAGGAACTAAAAGAGCAATTGAAGGATTTGTTGGATAAGGGTTTCATCCGACCAAGTGTTTCTCCATGGGGTGCTCCAGTCTTGTTTGTAAGGAAAAAAGACGGTTCCCTCCGTATGTGCATTGATTACCGTCAATTGAACAAGGGTACCATTAAGAATAAGTATCCTCTTCCAAGGATAGATGACTTGTTTGATTAACTTCAAGGGGCTAGTTCCTTCTCTAAGATTGACTTTCTTTCGGGTTATCATCAATTGAGGGTGAAAGAAGATGATATTCCAAAAAAGGCTTTCCAGACTAGATATGGCCATTATGTATTCCTAGTGATGTTGTTTGGATTGACAAATGCCTCGGCCGCGTTTATGGATAAAGTGTTAAGACAATATCTTGACATGTTTGTGATTGTGTTCATAAATGATATCTTGATTTACTCAAGGAGTGAGGATGAGCATGCCGATCATTTGAGGATTGTATTGCAAGTCCCCAAGGACCAACAACTCTTTGCAAAGTTTAGTAAATGTCAGTTTTGGCTAAGGTTCATGGCTTTTGTTGGTCACATTGTCTCCTATAAAGGTATTGAGGTAGATCCTAAGAAGATGAATGTGGTTAGAAATTGACCTAGACCTCTATCACCTTCGGATATTCATAGTTTCTTGGGTTTAGCCGGTTATTATAGGAGGTTTGATGAAGGGTTTTATTGGATTGCTTCTCCATTGATGGCTTTGACTTAAAAGAAGGTTAAGTTCACTTGGTCCGAAGCGTGTGAGAGGTATTTTAGAGAGTTGAAGGATAGACTTACGTCGGCTCTGCTGTTGACCTTACCGGAAGGGCCAGATGGGTTTGTGGTTTATTGTGATGCCTCGAGAATTGGGCTAGGATGTGTTCTTATGCAAAATAGAAAAGTTATTGCTTATGATTCAAAGCAACTCAAGGTACATGAAAAGAACTATCCTACTCATGACTTAGAATTAGCGATTGTTGTGTTTACCTTAAAGATTTGGAGGCATTACTTGTATGGTGTACATGTTGACATTTTTACCAATAGTAAGAGTTTGCAATATGTGTTCAAAAAAAAAGATCTAAATCTTCGCCAAAGGAGGTGGCTTGAGTTGTTGAAGGACTATGACATGAGTGTCCTCTATCACCCTGGTAAGGCTAATGTGGTGGCGTATGCTCTTAGTTGGTTGTCTATGGGTAGTGTTGCTCATGTTGAGGATGGTAAGAAATAGTTGGTTCGTGATGTTCATAGACTGGCCCGATTGGGTGTTCGGTTGGTTGATTCCACTAAAGGTTGTGTTATGGTTCATAATGGTTCTGAACCGACCTTTGTGCATGATGTGAAGGCTAAACAAGATCTTGATCCTAATTTGGTTGAGTAGAAGGAAGCGGTGCTCAAAACTTCTGTTGAGGCTTTCTCCCAAGGGGGAGATTGTGTACTTCGATATCAAGCTCGTTTATGTGTCCACGATGTAGATGACTTAAGAGGACAAATTTTATCGGAAGCCCATAGTTGTCGATATTCCATTCACCCGAGAGCTACCAAGATGTACCGTGATTTACGGGAGGTCTATTCGTGGAATGGGACGAAGAAGGATATTGCAGAATTTGTGGCTAAGTATCCCAATTGTCAACAAGTGAAGGTTGAGCATTAAAAGCTGGGATGTTTTACCCAAGATATTAGTATTCCAACTTGGAAGTGGAAAGATGTGAATCTGGACTTTATTGTTGGTTTACCCCGCACCCGGTGACAATATAATTCGATTTGGGTTATTGTAGATAGAATGAAGAAATCAGCCCACTTCATTCCTGTCAAGGTTTCTTATTCGGCGGAGCATTATGCTAAGTGGTACTTGAGGGAAACGGTTAGGTTGCATGGAGTGCCTTTATCCATTATCTTCGATGGTGGTGCACAATTCACTTCTAAATTTTGGAAATCCTTCAAAGAGTCTTGGTACTCGTGTTAAGCTTAGTACGGCCTTTCATCCTCAAACTGATGGGAAAGCGGAATGTACTATAAAAACTTTCGAAGATATGTTGAGAGGCTGCGTAATTGATTTCAAGGGTGATTGGGATGATCATTTGCCTTTGATTTAATTTGCTTATAATAATAGCTACCATTCTAGTATTGGTATGGCTCCATTTAAGGCCCTCTATGCAAAGAGGTGTAGATCTCCTATAGGTTGGTTTGAAGTTGGTGAAGTTGCTTTGATAGGTCCCAAGTTGGTAAATGAGGCTATGGAGAAACTTCGGCTTATGAGAGAAAGGTTGAAAATGGCTCAAAGTCAACAAAAGTCCTATGCCGATGTTAGAAGGAGAGATTTCAAATTTGATGTTGACGATTGGGTTTACTTAAAAATTTCACCCATGAATGGTGTAATGAGATTCGGGAAGAAAGTGAAGCTTAGTCTCCATTATGTAAGCCCATATCAAATTTTGAGATGTGTTGGTAAGGTTGCTTATGAACTTGACTTGCCTAGTGATTTTGCATCGGTGCATCCGGTTTTCCATGTCTCATTGTTCAAGAAGTGTGTTGGTGATCTGACATCCATAGTGCCATTAGAGAATCTTGGCATAAAGGATAGTCTTTCCTATGAAGAAGTTCCAGTTGAGATTTTAGACAGGCAAGTCTGAAAGTTAAGAACTAAAGAAGTTGCTTCCATGAAGGTTCTTTGGAGGAATCAATTAGTTGAGGGTGCTACTTGGGAGGCCGAGGCCGATATGATTTCCCGATATCCTTATCTCTTTCCTTCTTATCCTACTCTAGCTTCAGGTACCTAGTTCCTCATGGTTCATTCTTTTGGTTTCATGTGTTTTAGTTATTTCCGTGATTCCTTGCTTATGCAAGTTCATGAAAAGTCCCATGTTGTGAAAATGAGCTAGCTTGATTGATTTATCTATGATCATGTGCATTGGGTATGAGGTGCATAAAGTCTTCAAGAAATAATGTTTTGCTACTCGGATATGTACATTATGTGAGTGCATTCTAGGTTGGGTTATTAGCTTTTATTTCTTACCCTCCATATGACGTCTTGATTCTCATTCGAGAATGAATGTTCCCAAGGGGGAGATAATGTTATACCTTGGATTCGAAAGCGTGGAAAATTTTTGGGTTTTCTGGGTTGGTGCCAGTAACGATGGAGGCCACCTACGGACCATAATTCGACTTACGGGACATAGGTGGGAACGGTAGGTAGCAAACCCAAGTTTTAAAAATGGCAACTTTCAGGACCCCAACAATGGATTGCAAAGACGGGTCATCGTTCAATGCACAAGCCATAGATAGGACCCGTCTTGCGGGGTCAAAATTAGCAGTCTCTGAATCTACCTATGAAAGGACAAGATGGGTAGCAGGTCTACCTACGGACCGTAGGTAGGGGTTCGATAGTTATTTTAAAAGGGGTCGTTTGGTCTTTTAACCTCATGTCCTATTTACTAATCTAAGTCGGTTTTTGACTTCTCCTAACACTATATAACTCCATTTTAATCCAAAATTCTACCTTTTCCAATCACTTTACAAATTTCCCAAAAATTTTCTTCTCTCAAATATTCTCTCTCTAAAAGATAGAAGAAGAAGAAGAAGAAGAAGAGGGCAACCTAGAGTTCAAGAAATCAAGCTTTTCTTCATCAATTTCTTAAGGAATTAAGAGCCTAAGGTATGCTAGTGTTCATCCATGGAATCCCTATAATCTCCAATTTTCAAGTTAGAAGTTCTTCATTGAATTAGGGGTTTTCTTCCTTGTCATGGGTTCCTTGCAATGTTGATTCAGTTGATTGTTTTATGAACCTTGAAGTATGAATTGAGTTGAATTTCATGAATATAGATGAATCCCTATGAACCCATGCCAATTTCCCCCAAATTCAAAATTTATGCTTTGTTGGTGGGTTCAATTGTGAAGTGATAAGTTTTATGAAATCTCTATGAATCCATGCATGAATTATGATTTCTAAGCTAAGACGTTTCATGATGAGATTATGAATGACCTAAGGATGGCTTTATGAAAGTAAGCATGTTCAATCAAAAACTATGATTTTCCTCTATTATGTGGGTTCCTTCAATGATGATCAAATTGACTTGTTTATGGTCTTCTAAGCATGAGTTTGCATTGAATTGACATGATTTAAGATGACTTCTTATGAACCCATGTAAGATCTATGAATTGTAAGTTATGAGCATGATGAGCTACGTAAAGATGAATTTTGTGAAATCATGTATGTCTCTTATGAAGCTAATGATAAATTAAAGGTTCTTTGAGAATGAAGCATGAAAGTTTATGATATCTTGATGTTGGTTGAGTTGTGAAAGGTTCTCACCTAATAATCACACTATGAATTCGAAATGAACAAGAGGCGATTGCCCATGTTCTTACGGATCTTTTCTAATGAATGGACAAGAGGCAATCGCCCATGTTCCCTATCATAGACAAGAGGCGATCACCCATGTCTACTTATGATAATTGAATTATGTCTAATCCGTAGGAATTATACTAAGCACCAAGTGGACAAGTGGCGATTACCCATGTCCCATAAACTATGTGCCACCATAGGATGAAGGTTCATGGTAGACACTAGCTAGTGGATCCACGTAAGCTAAAAAGTTATGGTCTTACCTTGGCAAGTAGGGCAACCCTCTTTCGGTGTGGGGTAGACACCGGATTCCATGTTTATAGATCATATGGTCTTACATGTCAGTTAAGGATACTTCTCACAACAATGAACTAAAGTGTTTTATGATGTTCCTCAAGTAAAGTAAGGATGTTTAGCTTGCTCTGACCATGGTTTTTGTTTTATGTTCTCTAACTTTTATCATGTTTTAGTTTGGTCATTGCATTTCATGAAAGTGTCCCATTTTTGCATGTTTTAAATGTAAATGTGCATTGATATCATACTTGGTACTTGATTGTACTAAAACACACTCTTGCCAACATTGATTTGTTAATGTAGGGCTTGGTGATTCTCCATCTACTCGTGGCTAGAGCTTAGTAGAACGATTGTTGAAGACTTGGTAAGTCCTCATCAATTCGAGGACATAGCCTAGTTGTTCTTACTTTTATGTTCTTTCATTTTGACATTGTATTGGGTTACGTCCCAAATGTTATTTCTCATTCTTTTGTTAGATTGGCTTTGAGACATTTGATGTAGACTTCCGCTATTTTTTAAAAAGCTTTGGTATGACATTATCTTTTGAACTCTTAAATCTCTATGATCTTGTATATATGTATGCTAAGTGGCTTGCATGAGGTTTTTCGGGGACTTGTACGCCATGTCACGTCTAAGGGGTACCTTGGGTCGTGACATAGGGTCTGACAATTAATTTTATGAGAGGCTTTTGGTCTTTTCACCCAATAACTTATTTATAAACTAAGGTCGGTTCCTAACTATTCCTAACACTATATAAGTCTTTTTAATCAAAAACTCTACCCTTCCAAATCACTTTGAAAATTTTCCCAATACTCTTCTCCCCCAAATATTTCTCTCTTTAGAAGTTAGAAGAAGAAGAAGAAGAAGAGGGCGAGCTAGGGCTCAAGAAATCAAGTTTTCTTCATCAATTGCTTAAGGAAATTGAGCACTAAGGTATGATAGTCTTCATCCATGGAGCCCTTTCCTACATGGAATCCCTAAAATCTCAAATTTTCAAGTTAGAAATTCGCAATTGAATTTAAGGTTTTCTTCCATTGATTGCATTATGAACTTTGAAGTATAAATTGAGTTGAATTTTATGAATTTTGATGAATTTTGATGAATCCATGCCAATTCCCCAAAATTACAAAATCTATGCTTTGTTGGTCGGTTTAATTATAAAATGATGAATGGAATGAAATCTCTATAAATCCATACATGAATTATGATTTCTAAGCTAAGAATTTTCATGATGAGATTATGAATGACCTAAGGATGATTTTATTAAAGTACGTATGTTCAATCAAAAACTATGATTTTCCTCTATTATGGTCAAATTGCCTTGTTTATGATTTTCTAAACATGAGTTTGCATTGAATTGCATGATATAAGAGGAATGCTCATAAACCTATGTGAACCCTATGATTTGTAAGTTATGAGCATGATGAACTAATGTAAAGATGAGGTTAGTGAAATCATGCATGTCTCTTATGATGTTCATGATGAATTAAGGGTGCTTTGAGATTGAAGCATCAAAGTTTATGATATGTTAATGTCATTGTTGAGTTGTGAAAGGAATTCTCATATATTACTCAACCCATGAATGTGAAAGGTTTTATCACATGTAATGATTCATAACTAGTTGAAAGGCTTGCTCAACTAAATTTGAATCGATGATAAAGGAGCTACTCTAATGAAGGGACAAGAGACGATCACCCATGTTCCCTAATGTAGATAAGAGGCGACTACCCATGTCTACTTACGATAATTGAACTATGTATAATCCGTGGGAATTATGCTTAGCACCGAGTGGACAAGTGGTGATTACCCATGTCCCATAAACTATGTGCCACCATAGGATGATGGTCTATGATAGACACTAGCTAGTGGACCCAGGTAAGCTATATGTTAAGTAAAGGGTCCTAACATGGCAAGTAGGATGGCCCTATCGGTGTGGGGTTAGACACTGGATTCCATGTTGCTAGCTCACATGGTGTTACATGTCGGTCAAGGCTACTCTCCACACAAATGAACTAAAGTGACTTTAAAGGCTTTCCTCAAGTAAAGTAAATATGTTTGGCTTGCTTTGACCATGGTTTGTGACTTATGTTTCTAATCTTTATCATGTTTTAGCTTGGTCATTGCATGTCATGAAAATGTCCCATTTTAGCATGTTTTAAATGATTTTATGCATTGCTATCATACCAGTACTTGATTGTACTAACGCATACTCTTGCCTACATTGACTTGTTAATGTAGGGCTCTGCGATTCTCCATGTATTTGTGGCTAGAGCTTAGTAGAATGATTATTGAAGACTCAGTGAGTCCTTATCCATTCGAGGACATAGCCTAAGTGTTCTTACTTTTTAGTTCCATTGCTTTGACATTGTATTGGGTTACGTGCCAAACTTTATTTCCCATTGGTATGTTAGATTGGCTTGAGACATTTTATGTAGACTTCCGCTATTTTGTTAAGAGCTTTGGCATGTAATTGTCTTTTGAACTCTTAAATCTCTATTATCTTGTATGTATCTATGCTAAGTGGCTTGTATGAGGCCTTTTGGGGACTTGTATGCCATGTCACATCTATGGGGTATCTTGGGTCTTGACAAACTTGGTATTCAGAGCATAATGTTATAGAAAGATCCTAAAATGTCTCATGATCCACGTCGCGTAGAGTCTTGTTCATGAGTGTAAAGCGCGCCACATTTATGAATGAGAGCCTATAAGATGATAAGGAAACTCCACTTGTTTCATTACTCCTAAGTCGTGCGATAGAGTGTAACTCTATATGTCTCTCTCTCCTAATCCATATCCTATGTGTTTCTGGATATGGCTACCGGAAGAGCTTATGCTAGAAGGAATGCGGAAGAGAATGTGGAAGAACAAGCTTCTCCTCCAGCTCCTCAAGTTCGTGCTGACCCTTTGTCCAAACAAGTGACTAATGCGGAGTTTAGGGCTGCTTTTCAAGCGTTGGCTCAAGACGTGACGGCTCAAGCCAATAGAGAGGTTGTGGCTCCCATGAACCCAAATGTGGGTATGGCGGTATCAAGGGTGAGGGACTTCACTAGAATGAACCCTCCGGAATTTCATGGTTCTAGGGTTGAGGAAGATCCTCAAGAATTCATTGATGAGGTGTACAAGGTGCTAATCATCATGGGTGTTACGCCGAAAGAAAATGCAGAGTTTGCCGCTAATCAACTTAAGGGTGTTGCTCAAGTATGGTTTGAGTAATGGAAGAGTAAGAGGGTGGAAGATGCGAGTCCTCTTGATTAGGAGAAGTTCAAGGTTGATTTTCTTGATAGGTTATTTCCCCTTGAGATGAGGGAGGCAAGAGTTCTTGAGTTCATCAACCTTCGTCAAGGAAGCATGATTGTGAAGGAGTATGCTTTAAAGTTCACCAAAATTATCTCTATATGCTTCTACCGTGGATGTCGATCCTAGGGGAAAAATGAATAAGTTTGTTTCGGGAGTGTCCGAAATGGTGCTCAAAGAGTGTCCTACCGCTATGCTTGTCAATGACATGGATATTTCTCTTCTCATGGTGCATGCTCAGCAAATAGAAGAGGAGAAAGTCAAGGAAAGGTCTAGAGAGACAACGAGGGCTAGGACCGGTGATAGTAACTTTTCACACTCAAGGTACGATGGACATGGTCATTCTAGATTTCGACAAAGGTTTTCCTGTCAAGGTTCCTCCAATGCTCCTCCTAAGTACCAAAAGGATAGGGTGTCCAACCCTAAGCTTTAAGGAGGGAATGGTGGTGGTTTTTAATCGACTACTTGTGTTAGGTGTGGGAAAAACCATGAGGGTAAATGTCAAGCCAATTCTAATGCATGCTTTGGTTGTGGTAACGTGGATCACAAGATAAGGGATTGCCCCTTAGTGGCTAAAAATGAAGGGGATAACCGTCGACAAACTCAACCTCAAAATCCATCGGGTTCTAGTGGAAATTAGAAGCAAAACTGATTCTACGCAGTTCAAGTGAGCAAGAGGGTTACCGGTGTGTTGAAAGTATTTCACTTTGATGTTTAAGCCTTGCTTGATCGCGATGCTACTTTGTCTTTTGTGATGCCCTATGTGGCTATGAGGTTTGATGTTCTTCCGGAAGTGTTGTTAGATCCCTTTTTTGTCTCTACTCCCATTGGTGAATTTATTGTGGCTAAGAGAGTCTATAGTAATTGTCCCGTCTTCTTATCCCATAGAGTCACTCATATTGATCTTGCAGAGCTTTATATGTTAGATTTTTATGTTATTCTTTGGATGGATTGGTTGCATTCTTGCTATGCTTCTATTGATTGTAAGACCCGAATGGTCAAGTTTCAATTTCCGAATGAGTCTATCGTGGAGTGGAAGGGGGGAAATTCTATGTTTGGAGGTCAATTTACTTCTTGTCTTAAAGCTAGAAAGCTGATTTCTAAGGGGTATATACCATCTTGTTAGGGTGAGGGATGTAGATTCTGAAACCCCTACTCTTGAGTCGGTTCCCATTATAAATTAGTTTCGAAATTATTCCTCGATGATCTACTCGGTGTTCTTCCTGAAAGAGAAATAGACTTCCGTATTGACCTTCTCCCGGATACGCAACCTATCTTTATTCCTCCTTACCGAATGGCTCCGGCAGAACATAAGGAATTAAAGAAGCAACTGAAAGATTTGTTGGATAAGGATTTCATCCGACCGAGTATCTCTCTATTGGGTGTTCCAGTTTTGTTTGTTAGAAAGAAGGATGGTTCACTCCGTATGTGCATTGACTATCGCCAATTGAACAAAGTTACCATTATGAATAAGTATCCTCTCCCAATAATAGATGGCATGTTTGATCAACTTCAAGGGGCTAGTTACTTCTCTAAGATCGACCTTAATTCGGGTTATCACCAATTGAGGGTGAAAGAAGATGATATTCAAAAAATGGCTTTTCGGACTAGATATGGCCATTATGAATTCCTAGTGATGTCGTTTGGGTTGAAAAATTCTTTGGCCGCATTTTATGGATTTGATGAATAGGGTGTTTAGGCAATATCTTGATACATTTGTGATTGTGTTTATAGATGCTATTTTGATTTCCTCAAGGAGTGAGGGTAAGCATGTCGATCATTTGAAGATTGTACTGCAAGTTTACAAGGACAAACAACTTTTTGTGAAGTTTAGTAAATTTGAGTTTTGGCTAATGTCCGTGGCTTTTCTTGGTCACATTGTCTCAGGTAAAGGTATTGAGGTAGATCCTAAGAAGACGGATGCGGTTAAGAATTTTCCTAGACTTCTATCACCTTTGGATATTCGTAGTTTCTTTGGTTTAGCTGGCTATTATAGGATATTTGTTGAAGGGTTTTCTTCGATTGATTCTCCATTGACAGCTCTGACTTAAAAAAAGGTTAAGTTCACATGGTCCGAAACGTGTGAGAAGAGTTTCCAAGAGTTAAAAGATAGACTTACCTCGACTCAGATATTGACTTTACTGGAAGGGTCCGATCGGTTTGTGGTTTATTGCGATGCCTCGAGAATTGGCCTAGGATGTGTTCTTATACAAAATGGGAAAGTCATTGCTTATTCTTCAAGGCAACTCAAGGTTCATGAAAAGAACTATCCTACTCATGATTTAGAAGTAGCGGCGGTTGTGTTTGCGTTTAAGATTTTGAGGCATTATTTGTATGGTCTGCATGTTGACATTTTTACCTGTAACACCTAAGATTCGTAAAGGGAAGAATTCTAGCTTTCTGGAACTTTTTGGTGCCAATATCAACGGAGCCACCTACGGCTGGTGGACTGACCTACGGACCGTAGGTCAGGCCCGTGGTTGGCTGATCCAGGTCCCCTAAAATTTCACGTCTAAGTAGTTGAAGTATGGCTTGCCAAGATGGACCATCAAGCTATGTACGATTCATAGGTAGGATTCGATAGAGTTAAATTTTTAGGGCTAAGGATTTGACTTACGGTGGCCATGTACGGTCCGTAGGCTGACTCACGAACCGTCTATTGGGTCCGTCGCTGCAGGGTTGAAGGATTGGCAGTCTCTGAATCTATCTACAGAAGGACAGGACGGGTCATCGGTCTTTCTATTGACCGTAGGTCCAACCATAGGTAGGGGTCCGACAATTATTTAAAAGGGGCTTTTTTGTCTTTTATCTAGGTGTTTAACTCCTAATCTAAGTCGGTTTTGCCTCTAACCCATACCCTATATAAACCTTTTTAAGCCTAATTTTACCCATTCTCAAACATTTCCAAAACTCTCCTCTCTCAAATATTTCTCTATCTAGAAATTAGAAGAAGTACAAGAAGAGGGCAAGCTAGGGTTCAAGAAATCAAGCTTTTCTTCATCAATTGCTTAAGGAATTGAGACCATAAGGTATGATAGTGTTCATCCATGGAGCCCTTTCCTCATGGAATCCCTAAAATCTCCAATTTTCAAATATCAAATCCCCAATTTGATTTAAGGGTTTTCTTCTATGATTTGGGTTCTTTCAATTATGATCAAAATACTTTCAATTATGGTTTTCTAAGTATCAATTGAATTGAAATACATATTTTATTATGAATCCCCATGAACCGACATGAATTCACCTAATTTTTATATTTAAGCATTGGTGGTGGGTTGAATTATGAAGAAGATGGAATTTATGAAGCTTATGTGAATTCATGAATGTTTTAATAATTTCAAAAGCTATGATTTGTGATGGAATTGATGAATGATGAAAATTGGGTTTTATGATGTATGTTTGTTCAATTATGGAAATTATGATGATTTATGAATTGCTTTGAGATTGAAGTTTAATTGAAGATGTTGTTGACTTGTGAAAGGTTTTCTCACATATTACTCAATCTATGAATGTGAAAGGATTTTTACTCACATAAAGGATTTATAACTTGTAGAAAGGTTTTCTCAACTAAAGTTTAATCAAAGGTTTAAGGAGCTATTCTATGAACTTTAGCTTTGATTGGTAACTCTAGTTATACCTTTCCATGGACAATAACATGATTAAGAATTATAACTATTCCATGGGAATTATGCTAAGCATCGAGAGGATATGGAGATGGAAGCTCTCCCGTTAGTAGATGCCGGGTTTCTAGTAGCCATCTCGTTTTCCTTTACCTATGTGCCCCCATAGGATGATGGTCTATGATAGACACTAGCTAGTGGATCCACGTAAGCTATATGTTAAGTAAAGGGCCCTACCTTGGAAAGTAGGATGGCCCTATCGCTGTGGGGTTAGACACCGGATTCCATGTTGATAGCTCACATTGTCTTACATGTCGGTTAAGGCTACTTCCCATAACAATGAACTAAAGTGCTTCTTAAGTAATTTCTCAAAGTAATATAAAGATGTTTATCTTGCTTGCCCATGGTTTATGACTTATGTTTTCTAACCATTATCATGTTTTAGCTTGGTCATTGCATATCATAAAAATGTCCCATTTTAGCATGTTTTAAATGATTTTGTGCATTGCTATCATACTTGGTATTTGATTGTACTAACACATACTCTTGCCTACATTTAATTGTTAATGTAGGGCTTGGCGATTCTCCATCTATTCGTTGCTAAGGCTTAGTAGAAGGATTGTTGAAGACTTGGTGAGTCCTCATCCATTCGAGGACATAGCCTTGTTGATCTTACTTTTATGTTCTTTCATTTTGGCATTGTATTGGATTACGTCCCAATCTTTATTTGTCATTCTTATGTTAGATTGGCTTTGAGACATGAGATGTAGACTTCCGCTATTTTCTTAAAATCTTTGTTATGATATTGTCTATTGAACTGTTGAATTTCTATGATCTTGTATGTATGTATGCTAAGTGGCTTGTATGAGGCCCTTTCGCGGTCTTGTAAGCCATGTCACGTCTAGAGGGCAAGCTAGGGCTCAAGAAATCAAGTTTTCTTCATCAATTGCTTAAGGAAATTGAGCACTAAGGTATGATAGTCTTCATCCATGGAGCCCTTTCCTCCATGGAATCCCTAAAATCTCAAAATTTCAAGTTAGAAATTCCCAAATGAATTAAGGGTTTTCTTCCATGTTATGGGTTCTTTGCAATGTTTCTTCAATTGATTGTGTTATGAACTTTGAAGTATAAATTGAGTTGAATTTCATTAATTTAGATGAATAGCCATGAACCCATGGCAATTCCCCCAAATTTCAAAATCTATGCTTTGTTGGTAGGTTGAATTATAAAGTGATAATGGTATGGAATCTCTATGAATCCATGCATGAATCATGAATCTTAAGCTATGACTTTTCATGATGAGATTATGAATCACCTAAGGATGATTTTATGAAAGTAAGCATGTTCAATCAAAAACTATGATTTGTAAGCATGTTCAATCAAAAACTATGATTTTTCTCTATTATGTGGGTTCCTTCAATTATGGTCATATTGCCTTGTTTATGGTTTTCTAAGCATGAGTTTGCATTGAATTGCATGATTTAAGAGGAATTATCATGAACCTATGTGAACCCTATGATTTGTAAGTTATGAGCATGATGAACTAATGTAAAGATGAGGTTTGTGAAATCATGCATGTCTCTTATGATGTTCATGATGAATTAAGGGTGCTTTGAGATTGAAGCATCAAAGTTTATGATAAGTTAATGTCGTTGTTGAGTTGTGAAAGGAATTCTCATATATTACTCAACCCATGAATGTGAAAGGTTTTATCACATGTAATGATTCATAACTTGTTGAAAGGCTTGCTCAACTAAATTTGAATCGATGATAAAGGAGCTACTCTAATGAAGGGACAAGAGACGATCACCCATGTTCCCTAATGTAGACAAGAGGTGACTACCCATGTCTACTTACGATAATTGAACTATGTATAATCTGTGGGAATTATGCTTAGCACCGAGGGGACAAGTGGTGATTACCCATGTCCCATAAACTATGTGCCACCATAGGATGATGGTCTATGATAGACTCTAGCTAGTGGACCCAGGTGAGCTATATGTTAAGTAAAGGGTCCTAACATGGCAAGTAGGATGGCCCTATCGGTGTGGGGTTAGACACCGGATTCTATGTTCTTAGCTCAAATGGTCTTACATGTCGGTCAAGGCTACTCCCCACATTAATGAACTAAAGTGACTTTAAAGGCTTTCCTCAAGTAGAGTGACGATGTTTAGCTTGCTTTGACCATGGGTTATGACTTATGTTTCTAATCTTTATCATGTTTTAGCTTGGTCATTGCATGTCATGAAAATGTCCCGTTTTAGCATGTTTAAATTATTTTGTTCATTGCTATCATACTTGGTACTTGATTGTACTAACGCATACTCTTGCCTACATTGACTTGTTAATGTAGGGCTCGGCGATTCTCCATCTATTCGTGGCTAGAGCATAGTAGAAGGATTATTGAAGAGTCGGTGAGTCCTCATCCATTCGAGGACATAGCCTAGTTGTTCTTACTTTTATGTTCCGTTGCTTTGACATTGTATTGGGTTACGTCCAAAACTTTATTTCCCATTTTTATATTAGATTGGCTTGAGACATTTGATGTAGACTTCTGCTATTTTCTTAAAAGCTTTGGCATGGAATTTTCCTTTAAATTCTTAAATCTCTATGATCTTGTATGTATGTATGCTAAGTGGCTTGTGTGAGGCCTTCTGGGGTCTTGTACGTCATGTCACATCTAGGGGGTACCTTGGGTCGTGACATCATATCTATGTGGATCTACTAATATGGGCCTCTCTGTGACATATGGACAATTGACAAAGCAGTGAAACATAATCCTTTGGTGGTATGTAGTTATGAGACTAAAATTTTCTAAAGCCGCGTCCTGTCGGTGCTAAATAATCCTCTCAAAATAGTTTATATATAATCATCATATTTCATAAAAACTTTAATTGAAAACATAATTTAAGTCTTTGCTTTGATCTCTAAAATTATACTCTTGGTGAGACTAAGCTCACAACAATCTGAAACATACTTATATTCTGAGTTTTCATGCTGAAAAAAAAATTTCTTTGAAAATCATATCTGTCTTTGGTGAAAAGTGTAAACTTTCATAATGTATCCTTCAAGTGACTAAACCTGCTTTGAATCATAATCTTTAAAATAGGTATAAATGTATTTCATGAAAATATACTTTCTTGAACTCTTTCTTGAAATAATACACTTGAAATTAAAAATAGTAATACATTCTTAAAATACCTTTCGAAAAACTTGAAATTACTTCATTCATGAAAATAATGCATATCAAATACTATAACACGATTTTCAAATAACTTTCTAAATATCATGTTTGATCCATAATGTCGTATCATGAGCATATCTATCTTTATGAGCATTAGCTCTAAATTTCTTTAACTTTTCTAAACTTTAACTTTAAAAATTCAATAATCTTCTTATGTTTTAAAGATATGACCATATTATAAAGATTCTCTGCAAACTTTTCTGGAACATACACTTGAAAACTTTAAATTAGATTTCATAAAAATTATGAATATTTTAGTGAATCATGAAATAGGTTTCTCAATAACTTTAAGGAAATTCATAAACATTGCTTGAAAACTCATTAGACATGTTTTAGAAATCAAGACAAGAAGAAAGACTCATATATCATAGAATTCTTACTAAAAGTAATAGGACGTTCAAAGAATATCTTCAAGAAATCAAGAATTAAACTTAAAGATTTCAACTCCTAAAATCCTAACATTATTCATGACTTTATACAACACAATGACTTGGTTGTGGGGAGAATGGAGTTCCCACACTGAGGGATGAGCTTTACATACCTTAAACGCTCCATGAATCTAGAAGAATAACTCTAGCTTGAAGAAGAACGATCAAGAAATTCATAAAATTATTGAATTAGTTTCTTGAAAATCCTATAGCCAAGGGTTAAAATTTCTATTGTATTTCTTATATCTGACATACACCATGTTAGCTCATGATGTCCAATAGCTAACTCAGCTTGGAGGGCTACCCTATTGCTTTCTAGAGTATAGGACCATATCATATCTATGTGGTTCCACAAATATGGGACTCTCAGGGACAGAAGGACATTAGAAAAAAAGTGAAACATAATCCTATGGCGGTATGTAGTTATGAGACTAAAATTTTCTAAAGCCGCATCCTCTCGGTGTTAAATAATCCTCTTAAAATAGTCTATATATGATCATCATATATCATAAAAATTGTAACTGAAAACATAAATTGAGTCTTTGCTGAAACCTGTAAAATTATACTGTTGGTGAGACTAAGCTCACCACTATATGAAATATACTTATATTCTGAGTTTTCATGATGAAAAAATATTCTCTTTGAAAATCATATCTGTCTTTGGTGAAAAGTTGTAAACTTTCATAATGTATCCTTGAAGTGACTAAACCTTTGAATCATAATCTTTAAAATAGGTATAAAGGTACTTCATGAAAATATACTTTCTTGAACTCTTTCTTGAAATAATGCACTTGAAATTAAATATAGTAATACATTCTCGAAATACATTTTGAAAATCTTGAACTTACTTCAATCATGAAAATAATGCATATGAAATACTGTAACATGATTTTCAAATAACTTTCTAAAAATCATGTTTGATCCATAATATCGTATCATGAATATATCTATCTTTATGAGCCATAGCTCTAAATTTCTTTAACTTTTCTAAACTTTTACTTTCAAAATTCAATAATCTTCTGAAGTTTTAAAGATATGAACATATTATAAAGATTCTCTGCAAACTTTTCTTGAACATACACTTAAAATCTTTAAATCAGATTTCATAAAAATCATAAATATTTGAGTGAATCATGAAATAGGTTTCTCAATAACATTAGGGAAATTCATAAACTTTACTTGAAAACTCATTAGACATGTTTTAAAAATCAACACAAGAAGAAAGACTCCTAACTCATAGAATTCTTACTAAAAGTAATAGGACGTTCAAAGAATATCTTCAAGAAATGAAGAATTAAACTTAAAGATTTCAACTCCTAAAATCCTAACATTATTCATGATTTTATACAACACAATGACTTGGTTGTGGGGAGAACGGAGTTCCCACACTGAGGGATGAGCTTTACATAACTTAAACGCTCCATGAATCTTGAAGAATAACTCTAGCTTGAAGAAAAACGATGAAGAAATTCTTTCTTAAAATTATTGAATTAGTTTCTTGAAAATCCTATAGCCAAGGGTTAAGATTTCTTTTAATAATTCATGATTATATGAAGGAATTTGAGTTGGAAAGATTGAAATCCTTGCAGAGGGACTTACCTTGAACTCATCTTTTAAGAGTTGTGAAAATAAAAGTCACAACTCTTTAGAAAAGTCACAACTCTTCATAAAAGTCACAATCACAACCTTACGGAAAAGTCATAAATTTTTATAAAAGTCACAACTCTTTAGAAAAGTCACAACTTTTCATAAAACTCACAATTTTTCATAAAAGTCACAAGTTTTCACAAAAGTCACAAGTTTTCACAAAAATCACAACTTTTTACAAAAGTCACAACTTTTTACAAAAGTCACAACTTTTCACAAGAGTCACAACTCTTCATTTTTCATTCACACCTTTTAAAACCCAACACATAATTCAAAGACACGAAAAGAAGAAAGAATAAACAAAGAAAATTGATTCCAATTGCAATGAGACATTACTACTCTTGCATCTCTCAGTCCACAACTCATAACACTGCTTGAATGGTTGAATTCATTACATTTGATTCTTTACTAAACAAAACTTCTATTCCTGCAATTATTATTTCTAGGTTTTTTCGGTTATAGGAAAGTCAAATTCAAATACATTAATTACACTTCTTATGAGGTGTGTTTCATTCTTTAAAGTTTCTTCCTCCTATTTCATGAAACTTAATCTTTTACTGTAAGTAATAGTGTTTCATGTAACTCTTGAAATTTCTTTTTGCTATTTTGGTGACTTTTTTTGAACTCTGTTAAAAATTTCAGGAAGGGTGATTGAAAATTGATCTTCTTTATTATCCTTTTATACATGTTTCTTCATATATTTTTTGAGAAAATTTCTTGTGGGATGTGCTATATTTGATAGCACACATTAACAAATACGTGATAACTAATACGGAACCAATGATGAAGTTTGTTAAAAGAACCAAACAGATTGCTCTCTTGCTTGCCACAATAGGTATATTATTTTGATTGTTTTATCTTAGGTACAATTATTTTGTATGCCTTTGCAATCTTTCTAGAATATTAGTATAGAGACAATTAGTCCACTTCTTTTATCACAAGTTGACTAATTTGCCATATTTCTTCCTGTCTTCTTTTTGGGCATAATAAGAGATCAAGTTTTCTTCAAAACTACCATATGCCCAAAATACACTATTAACGGAAGAACATTTATTGGCAATAAATTTGCACATTAATAAAGAGTGCTAGATCCTTTACCGACATTAATTAATTGTCATTAGATTCAATGTCACTATCAACTTTAAAGACATTTATAGAGAGTACAAGATGCCTCTGAAAATACATATTTAGCGGCAATTAAGCTATTGATTGCCATTAAAGATAATTTTTGTTGTAGTGATAACTCTTTTATTTTGCTTCTTTCAATTAAATTTGTGAACTGTTAACTTGGATACAGCTTGACAGACTATCTTTTTGAAAAATATGGTAAGAAGCAAGCCTTTTTCTTCTTGATTGTTAGGAAAGTAAGGTCATCTTTATTATTATTTATGGATATTTATGAGTTCAAGTACTCACAAAATGTCACAACCCGAGCCTACACCCTGGACGTGGCCGGCACTTGAGAACCATTGCTAGTCCCCAAGCAAACCCTCATCCTGGCTGACTAAAAGCAGAAGACTAACTCAAGTATACACAAGGATTAAATTGAAGGAACTGCTAAATCAATAGAGCGTTAAAACTCAAAACTCTCTCAATATACTAAGTATTAAACATAAGTTTTAAAGAAAACCTCCGAAACTGAAAGACTCTCCAACACTGTCAAATTAAGAAGCCTCTACTGTACAAAGATGAGTGTCGGGATAAGACCTACAACTTCTCAAGAGAACTACTACTACAACTTATTAAACTGGAGTCCTCCGAAACCAAGGAGGTCTTACTCAAAGATGACAAGTGGATGAAGTGATTTCAATGGAACTATTGTTGAGGATCCTAAGTACCTGTATATGCATCATAGAAGATGTAGGTCAAATGACGTCAGTACATAGAATGTACGAGTATGTAATATGGCTAGATTAAATGATTACTGAACTAAATGACTAAGAGCAACTCAATAGTATATCAATACATGAATATGACATGAAAACTCTTTAAGCTTTACAATAAGATATGCAATAAAAGCAATATGAAAAATAAAATACTTTACTTGTGGGGAGTTTCTCTAACTGACAACTATTACTATGAGTCTAGCAATGATACAACATTTTGCCCAAGTTGCAAGGGCAATCCTATGCCTTGGCGAGGGCATAGGATGATATTGTGACTATGGATCCATCTAATAGGTCTTCTCAGAGGTAGTGAGGAGTCGCATGAAGAATCAATGCTATCCTATCCTACATTGGCTAAAAATTTATATGGGACTTCCGAGTCATAAAAGACTCTAACCCAATTCGGTTCTCGATACAACTCCCAAAATAATCAATATAACTTTACGCTCAATACACCCTTTACAAAGAAAGGACTTTTTACTTTAATGACGTACTTCTCAACACTTTAGACATACTTGCATCCTTGAAACATAAACCTTTGAACTTATCTTTCATGCCCAATAATCAACATAGGAACTTATATATGCATATATAAATAACATTTGATGCACTTAAATTTTTATGAAATAGAACCTTTCATCTTTCCTCTTTTCTTAGATTAATTTGGAATGTAAATGAAGACATATGAGTGGGACATGTAGAATCTCTCAAGTATTAATGGATCCTTTAAGAGCCAATAGAAAGACGAGAAGATAGTCACGATTCAAAAAAATACGTTCGAAATGAAGCACGGAAGGAAAGAGGCTAGACTACCCCTGGCGTACTGTTGGCGTGGGGCGCTAGGCCCCAAACTACTTACATGAGTTTAGGGCATATTGTTGGTGTGTCACGCCAGGCCCCAAACTACTGAGCAGTAGTTCTGGCGCTATGGTCGCATGCTGTACCAGCCCCCCACCCAAAAATCTGATGAATTTTCATGCTCAATTTCGGGTCCTAACTCATCTAGAATAGATTGGTTTCTTCAAAACTCTATTTGATTCAAAAACCCAACATGAAATTATCAATATCCCACTCAAATTCTATTAAGAAATGCCACTCATTCGTAAAACCCTCACCTCAAGACTTCAAAATCTCCATTGTTAAAGAATGAAGCTTAAAACTTAAGAACTCTTCAAGAATACGTACATAAATGATTATATGAGAGAATTAATGGAAGAATTACATGTTTGGCATGAGGATGAAAAAATCCATCACTGTGGAAGCCTTACATATGTGGAAAGAACGATGTTCTTGGCAAAAACCACAATTCTTGAAGAACGCTTGAACTTAGCCGTTTTTCTCTTCTTGAAACCTCGCTCTAAAACCCTTAGTGTTTAGGAACGTGAATAGGTTATTTAGAATCTTATTAAACCCTTAATTGGGTCAGGAGAAATGTCACGACCCAAGCCTAGGGCCTAGATGTGACCGGCGAATGGGGAACTCGAAGGAACCCCAAACAAGCCTCATAACGTATCATTACACATCCTTGGTCGCGGAAGCAATTAAATGACCATAAGCGATAAGCATAATCAAGGGGGAAGTCGGGACTAAGGGAGCAAAAAAAAAAATGATACATAAATACCATAGATGAGTCAAGCTCAAGCATAATACACAACTTGTCCAACACCACCTCTAAACATGAGTACTTAGCGGGGGCCAAGACAAACTACCGGGCTCACCCTCATAGTCAAAACATAACTAGAAAGGAAACGTTTTATACATAGCAAAAGATCATGAGCAACGTCCCCGAAATGGAGGACTCACCAATAACCACTATAGAAAATCGTACTAGCCACGCGGAGGAGGATGGTCAAGTGGTGCTCCGGTCCCTACATGGTGACATCATGTAGGCATAGAGTATGCGTTAGTACATTTGAATGTACTAAGTATATGGGATGCAATGAAATGCTACATTAGATGGACATCATAGAAAAAATGCGTAATCATACCCAATAGATAGCATATTAATGAAATGATATGTATAATGATGCTTACATAAAAAAATCATATTTAGTGGGACGTAGTACATGTGTGGCGAGTGCCATCAATATAGTATTTCCAAGGCCTACCACCCCCTTGGAGAGGCGAAAGAGGTACAAACCCCTCAATATGGTTACCCGGGCCTACCACCCCCCGAGCTAGGGACCAAGGTACAAACCCCTCGATATGGTTATACGGGCCTACTACCCCCCGTACTAGGCAACCAAGGTACCAACCCCTCGATACGGTTATACGGGCCTACTACCCCCCGTACTAGGCAACCAAGGTACCAACCCCTCGATACGGTTATACGGGCCTACTACCCCCCGTACTAGGCTTGGTCGACTCACAACACTTATATAGAGAAAATCATATACATGTGTCCATTTCATCATCATTTCAGTAATTACATAACCATCCGACTCATAGGACGTACCTTGGACCTTCCCTTTCCTAAGAATTCTATAAATGGGCATTTTATCAAACACAAGGTGGGCAATTGTTCATGTAAATGAAATCATGTATTTCAAGAATACTAAGTCCAACCAATTCCAAAATCCATATAAATCAGCCCACCAACAACATACATATATATATCAACCTTCATAATTTGATCATGGAAGCATGTAAACCATAAACATCACATAATAATTCCATTTCATGATAATATGCAAAATGGACCATAATAGGGTGTGTAGTAGTAATTCCATAATTCAAGAGTTCATAAATAATCATAAGGACCCATAAACTTGAAGTAGAAATAGAGGATAAATGGTTGGACTTGTGGAAAGGAAGGTTTCCACAATCAAACCCACATACCTCAACTTTGGAGAATCCTTGATGAAGATTGGAATGGAGAATCGAAGCTTGAGATTGAGTCTTGAATCCGGAATTAGAGCTTGAGATGTTTGAATTTGGTTGAAGATCTTGGTGGAATTTTTGGAGAGGGCTTAGAGAGTGTTTTTGGAGTTAAGAAAAATGACTAAGTATGGGACATATCCCCTTTTTATAAAAAAACGTCTCCAACCCGCCTAAAAAAATAGCTCACTGGAAATTGCAAATCTGCACAGACAGGTTTTACGAAAATGGTCATAACTCCCTCATCCTAACTCGGACTAGGTGAAACCAAGTGCGTTGGAAAGCTAACTCAAAGAGCTTTAATTTAATAGTTTGCAGCCCTTCCAGTTCCTTGTGTGCTAAGAGATATGCCCCTTTAAAGTTGACCCTCCAAATCGCAATTTTTGCGATTTTCGAATTTTGATACGGTTGCTCTAAAATTCGGGTTAGACCCATTTCCCACTCAATTTGACCCCACAAATAATAATATGAAGTCGAATTTCCGAAATCATGCACGGATTTTGAGATATATGGAAATTACAATTATAGGTGTTTCCGAAGCACATTTTCAGGCATTTTTGGGGTCGTTTCAATATCTCCCCCTTGGGAACATTCGTCCCCGAATGTTAAAGAAACGTACATGAGAGACACAAACATGGCAATTTCAGCCCACATAAGGATGCAACAATGCAGTTACACCTTATTTCAAAACCTCAATGAACTTGTCAACTTAAACATGAATGTATGCAATGACATGGGGGCTGAACTTAAGACCTGAGATTTTATAAAGGGCTTAGATCAATACCTTAGGCTCGAGTGGAGTGGAAAAGATAAGGATATCGCCTTTGCATGTCCGCTTCGGCCTCCCAAGTAGCACTTTCACTTGTTGATTTCTCCAAAGGACTTTAATGGAAGCCACATCTTTGTTTCTCAACCTCTTCACTTGTCTATCTAAAATCTGGACCGGAACCTCTTCATAGGTCAAATTATCTTCAACAAACACCCACAACATCAAGAGACACAATGGCATTCGGATCACCCACACACTTCCTCAACATAGACACATGAAATACCGGATGAACCAAATCCATCTCGCTAGGCAATTCCAACTCATAAGCTACCTTGCCAATTCTCCTCATCACCTTATAAGGACCCACGTATCTTGGGCTCAACTTGCCCTTCTTACCAAAACGAACCACACCCTTCATGGGTGTCACCTTCAAATAAACCCAATCACCAACTCGGAATTCAAGAGCCCTTCTCCTCGCATCGGCATAGGACTTTTGGCGACTTTGGGCCATCTTCAACCTTTCTCTAATCATCCTAACCTTCTCAAGAGCCTCCATAACTAGGTCTGGTCCTAACAAGGCCACCTCACCAACCTCAAACCACCCAACCGGTGATCTACAACGCCTCCCATAGAGAGCCTCAAAAGGAGCCATACCGATGCTAGAATGATAGCTATTGTTATAGGCAAACTCAATCAATGGAAGATGATCATCCCAACTACCCTTAAGCTCCAATACACAAGCCTAAGCATATCCTCAAGTGTTTGGATAGTCCTTTCGGCTTGTCCATCCGTTTGCGGGTGAAAGGCCGTAGTAAGCTTAACTCTCGTACCTAGACCCCTTTGAAAAGACTTCCAAAAGTGTGAAGTAAATTGAGTACCACGGTCCGATATGATGGATAGAGGAATCCCATGCAACCTTACCAAGTCATGAATATATAACCTTGCATAATCTTCCGCCCCATATGTTGTCTTTACCGGTAGAAAATGAGCCGATTTTGTCATCCTATCAACCACCACCCAAATAGAATCAAAACCTTTTCTAGTCTTGGGTAAACCAACTACAAAATCCATATTAATTTCTTCCCACTTCCAAGTAGGAATCTCTATGTCTTGGGTTAGACCACCCGGCCTTTGATGTTCGGCCTTGACTTGTTGACAACTATGACAACCGGAGACGAATTTGGCAATGTCCTTCTTCATGCCTCTCCACCAATACACATCCCTCAAATCTCTATACATTTTGGTGGAACCGGGGTGGATGGAGTAGGAAGAATTATGAGCCTCCTCAAGAATTTTCTCCCTCAAACCATCAACACAAGGCACACACAACCTACCTTGGTACCTAAGGGCACCATCTCCCCCTTGGGAGAAAACTTCCACCTTGCTCTCTTTCACCAAGGCCTTCAATTCAAACAAGGAAGAATCAAGATCTTGTTTTGCTATCACCTCATCAACCAAGGAAGACCTAGCACCATCAACAACGACCACACCACCATTACCAACCTCTTCCAACCTAACCCCCAACCTAGCCAACCGATGTACCTCCCTAGCCATTTCCCTATCACCAGTATCAACATGAGCTAGGCTACCCATAGACACCCTACTCAAAGCATCCGCCACCACATTAGCTTTACCGGGATGATAATGCACACTCATATCATAATCTTTAAGAAATTCTAGCCACCTTCTTTGTCTCAAGTTGAGATCTTTTTGGGTGAAGACATATTGGAGGCTCTTATGATCGGTGAACACATCGACATGTACCCCATACAAATAATGACGCCAAATCTTTAAAGCAAACACCACCGCGGCTAATTCAAGATCATGCGTAGGATAGTTCTTTTCATGCACTTTGAGTTGTCTAGAAGCATAGGCTATCACCTTACCATTTTGCATAGGACACAACCAAAGCCAACTCTAGAAGCCATTCACATACACAACAAATCCCTCAAGCCCACCATAGTGACAGTGATAGAGCGGACACAAGTTTATCTTTTCAAGGTTTTGAAAACTCCTTTCGCACTCGGTCGGTCCCACTCAAACTTACCTTTCTTTGTGTTCAACTAGTCATGAGAAGCAATAGAAGAAAACCCATTCACAAATCTCCGGTAGTAACCCGGCTAGCAAGAAGCTTCCTAATATCCGAACGGGGGGCAATGGCCTAGGCCAACTTTCTTAATCACATCGGTCTTCTTAGGGTCTACCTTAATACAATCCCCCGACACCACATGACCTAGGAAGGCAACCTCCCTCAACAAAAATTCACACTTTTCATACTTGGCATACAACTTCTCCTCTCTTAATCTTTGCAACACAACCCTCAAGTGACCCATATGTTCTTCCTCGCTATGCGAATAGATTAAAATATCATCAATGAAGACCACAACAAAGGAATCAAGGTAGGTTTTAAAGACCCTATTCATTAGGTCCATGAAGGTAGCCGGTGCATTGGTCAACCCAAAGGACATGACCACAAATTCATAATGTCCATACCTAGTCCGGAAGGCTGTCTTGGGAATGTCACCCTCCCTCACCTTCACTTGATGATACCCGGACCGGACCGAAGATCAATCTTAGAGAAGTGGCTAGCCCCTTGCAATTGGTCGAACAAGTCATCAATCCTAGGAAGAGGATATTTATTCTTGACGGTGACCCTATTGAGTTGCCGGTAATCGATACACATCCTAAGGGACCCATCTTTCTTCTTCACAAACAACACCGGTGCACCCCATGGTGATTGGCTAGGCCTAATAAAACCCTTCTCCAACAAGTCCCTCAATTGTTCTTTCAACTCCTTTAACTCCGCCGGGCCCATACGGTAAGGGGGAATAGAAATGGGTTGAGTATCGGGGAGGAGGTCTATGCCAAAATCTATTTCCCTTTCGGGAGGAACATCGGGAAGGTCATTAGGAAAGACATCAAGGAATTCATTTACGACCGGAAACCGACTCTATAAGAAGGGTTTTGGACTCCACATCCCTAACCCTCACCAAGGTGATAGAGACACCCTTTAGAGATCAACTTACGGGCTTTAATGCAAGAGATGAATCTACCCTTGACTACCACATTTTGGCTTTCCCACTCAAGAATGGGTTCACTTGGGAATTGGAACTTGACCCTACGGGTTCTACAATCAATAGAAGCATAGTATGCATGCAACCAATCCATCCCAAGAACAACATCAAAATCGACCATGTTCAACTCAACAAGATCACAAGGCAATATTTTATGCAAGATGCAAATAGGACAATTTCTATAGACCTTCCTAGCAACAATATATGCACCAATAGGAGTAGACACCTTATATGACTCACGCAACAAGTCGGGCTCAACATGAAACTTTTTGGCAACAAAGGGGTGACAAAAGAAAGAGAGGCACCCGGATCAATTAGTGCATATACATCCAAGTCAAAGATTTTCAACATACCGGTAACGACATCGGGGACTTCATCGACCCCTTGCCTCCCATGCAAAGCATAAAATCGATTGTGCCTTGGGGCACCATCTTGTCGGCCCCCTCTCCCCAAAGGAACCGCATTGGCACCTTGTGGACGGACCTCCTTACCCTTGTTGCGATTTCGGGGACAATCCATTGCCTTGTGCCCCATTTCCCCACAACTGTAGCAAGCACCGGTATTTCTCAAACACGGGCCACCATGGCCCTTACCACACTTCGGACATACATCACTAGGACCCATACCACCAACACCTTGGGCCCTTGGAACGTCATTGGCAAACCCCCTATGGGGCGCATGAGAAGACCCTTGGCCTTGATGAAATCGGCCTCCCCTTCGACTTTGGAACTTGCCCTCAAAACGGGCCCTCTTGGCCTCATGACCCCTCCTCTTCCTCAACTTCTCCTCCTCCATTTGTTCGGCATAGACCATCAAGCGGGACAAGTCCATGTCACTAATCAACATTGCGGACCGGCATTCTTCACTCACTAGGTCGGACACACCCATCACGAATTTATTCATTCTAGACCGTGAGTCGGCAACCAAGTGTGGAGCATATCTTGAAAGTTGGTTAAACTTGAGGGCATACTCCCTCACACTCATAGATCCTTGTTTTAAATTCATGAACTCCACCAATTTGGCTTCCCTAAGCTCTAGAGGAAAGAATCGATTAAGGAAAGCCGTTTTGAACTCTTCCCAAGGCACCACATAGTTTGCCCCCTTCTCTCTCTTCCATTGGTTGTACCATATTTGGGCCACTCCTTTTAGTTGGTAGGCCGCCAACTCCGCCTTATTTTCTGACCTCACGCCCATGATAGCTAATATCTTGTGGACTTCATCAATGAACTCTTGAGGGTCTTCATCTAACTTAGACCCATAGAATTCTGGGGGATTCATCCGCACGAAGTCTCTCACCCGAGATGCCGGGGTAGGAGCCTGAGGGGCTTGGGTCCCGTGGTTGGCTTGATTAGCCATAGCTTGTGCAAATAAAGTAAGGGCATCCCGAAGATCCCCATTGGTCGGTTGTTCCTCGGGTGCGCGGGCTCGTCTTCCTCTTGTATTAGGCATGATCTAGCATAGCAAAGAACAACCGTTAGGGAAGAACTTAATTCAATTCTACAGCACGACTTAGAACTGGAGAAGGGAAACATTTCCTAAAACGTCTCATAGCCTCCTACTCATAGTTGTGGTGCACAACACAACCATGAATCGGAATCTAATCAACGCGGTGTGTTGGACTCCGAGGATCATTCAACCTAGTGCTCTGATACCAAGTTTGTCACGACCCAAGCCTAGGGCCTAGATGTGACCGGCGAATGGGGAACCCGAAGGAACCCCAAACAAGCCTCATAGCGTATCATTACACATCCTTGGTCGCGGAAGCAATTAAATGACCATAAGCGATAAGCATAATCAAGGGGGAAATCGGGACTAAGGGAGCAAAAAAAAAAAAAAAGATACATAAATACCATAGATGAGTCAAGCTCAAGCATAATACACAACTTGTCCAACACCACCTCTAAACATGAGTACTTAGCGGGGGCCAAGACAAACTACCGGGCTCACCCTCATAGTCAAAACATAACTAGAAAGGAAAAGTTTTATACATAGCAAAAGATCATGAGCAACGTCCCCGAAATGGAGGACTCACCAATAACCACTATAGAAAATCGTACTAGCCACGCGGAGGAGGATGGTCAATCGGTGCTCCGGTCCCTACATGGTGACATCATGTAGGCACAGAGTATGCGTTAGTACATTTGAATGTACTAAGTATATGGGATGCAATGCAATGCTACATTAGATGGACATCATAGAAAAAATGCGTAATCATACCCAATAGATAGCATATTAATGAAATGATATGTATAATGATGCTTACATAAAAAAATCATATTTAGTGGGACGTAGTACATGTGTGGCGAGTGACCATCAATATAGTATTTCCAAGGCCTACCACCCCCTTGGAGAGGCGAAAGAGGTACAACC
Source organism: Solanum appendiculatum (assembly GCA_018342035.1). Lineage (NCBI taxonomy): Eukaryota > Viridiplantae > Streptophyta > Magnoliopsida > Solanales > Solanaceae > Solanum > Solanum appendiculatum. The sequence goes on from JAGDQO010000459.1 coordinate 912,839, forward strand.
CCTCAATATGGTTACCGGGCCTACCACCCCCCGAGCTAGGGACCAAGGTACAAACCCCTCGATATGGTTATACGGGCCTACTACCCCCCGTACTAGGCAACCAAGGTACCAACCCCTCGATACGGTTATACGGGCCTACTACCCCCCGTACTAGGCAACCAAGGTACCAACCCGTCGATACGGTTATACGGGCCTACTACCCCCCGTACTAGGCTTGGTCGACTCACAACACTTATATAGAAAAATCGTATACATGTGTCCATTTCATCATCATTTCAGTAATTACATAACCATCCGACTCATAGGACGTACCTTGGACCTTCCCTTTCCTAAGAATTCTATAAATGGGCATTTTATCAAACACAAGGTGGGCAATTGTTCATGTAAATGAAATCATGTATTTCAAGAATACAAAGTCCAACCAATTCCAAAATCCATATAAATCAGCCCACCAACAACATACATATATATATCAACCTTCATAATTTGATCATGGAAGCATGTAAACCATAAACATCACATAATAATTCCATTTCATGATAATATGCAAAATGGACCATAATAGGGTGTGTAGTAGTAATTCCATAATTCAAGAGTTCATAAATAATCATAAGGACCCATAAACTTGAAGTAGAAATAGAGGATAAATGGTTGGACTTGTGGAAAGGAAGGTTTCCACAATCAAACCCACATACCTCAACTTTGGAGAATCCTTGATGAAGATTGGAATGGAGAATCGAAGCTTGAGATTGAGTCTTGAATCCGGAATTAGAGCTTGAGATGTTTGAATTTGGTTGAAGATCTTGGTGGAATTTTTGGAGAGGGCTTAGAGAGTGTTTTTGGAGTTAAGAAAAATGACTAAGTATGGGACATATCCCCTTTTTATAAAAAAAACGTCTCCAACCCGCCTAAAAAAAATAGCTCACTGGAAATTGCAAATCTGCACAGACAGGTTTTACGAAAATGGTCATAACTCCCTCATCCTAACTCGGAATAAGGTGAAACCAAGTGCGTTGGAAAGCTAACTCAAAGAGCTTTAATTTAATAGCTTGCAGCCCTTCCAGTTCCTTGTGTGCTAAGAGATATGCCCCTTTAAAGTTGACCCTCCAAATCGCAATTTTTGCGATTTTTGAATTTTGATACGGTTGCTCTAAAATTCGGGTTAGACCCATTTCCCACTCAATTTGACCCCACAAATAAGAATATGAAGTCGAATTTCCGAAATCATGCACGGATTTTGAGATATATGGAAATTACAATTATAGGTGTTTCCGAAATACATTTTCGGGCATTTTTGGGGTCGTTTCAAGAAACGTGCTAAGCCTAGTGGGAAAAAGGAAAAGACCAAAATACTTCCTAAAGCGAATAAAGTGTCTTAAATAGAGAGGCTTCACTCAAACGCGCATAACTTTTTACTCCTAGCTTCAAATGGAGCAAACGTAGCGGCGTTAGAAAGAAGACTCAAAGACCTTTTATTCGATAGTTCATGAGCCACCTAATTCCTTAAATACTGAGAGATATGGTCGTTTGAAGTTGACTAAAGTAAGATCTCCTATTGAAACTCAATCGGTAGGAAAACTTTCAATTCAACTTTGTCCTAGGGAATTTTAGTGACCTTAATTCATATTCAAATTCATTCACAATTAAAGAATTGACCTTAGAATCCAAGAAGAATTAAAAATCACTCGATACGACCTTATGCGAATTTCAAGAATGGTTCCAGTTTTAACTTAAATTTTTTTGGGGTATTACAATATCTTCCCCTTGGGAACATTCATCCTCGAATGACGGATTGACAGATAATGGAAAGGAAATGACTTACTCTTACTATCTTTCATGCTTCTAAACTTGCCTACTATCATAGGCAAAACTGATTCATACTAAGAGTTTTGAAACTGGACTCGAGCACACTTCGCACGAAGCTCACCTAATATTTAAAGATTACAGACCATGATATGAAACAAGGGTATCCGGGTACGAAGTAAGAATATGACTACTATGCCTCGAGTGATATAAATGGTAGCTTTTAATCTTAGCAATACTTCTGAACTATGCTCTCCTTTTTGATTATTACTCTTCATTAGCTGCAACTCATAGCTCTCACTAGAGTATAAGACTACCCTTAACGAGGTCTAAATTAAACTGCCTACTCTTACTGTGTTCAAGCCTTGACTCTAAGTCACAAGGTGCTAAACATAAGGTTATTATAGTAATCAAAATCACAAGATTCAAGTTTTATGCCTACATAGGAAATCTCATCCCATGAATACTACTGCTTACCACAATATTAAACCAAACTCGAGTCCTAATCAAGAACCACCTAATGCATTATGCATTCATCCCAATGTCATCAATACCTCATTCAAGTCTAGAACTACAACCACTCCATGGACTCCTACTAACCAACCTTCTAATAATTTCTCATTTTCTCATCATCTGTACCAACTGAAATTTCATGCATTGCTATCAGGAACCGCTACTTTCTCTCATTTAACCATTACTCTTAGTAAAACACCATCCTATTCCTCCTCTACATTATAAAAATAGATGGAATAAGAACATCACCACTACCGTAGTAAGAAACACTCACCCTCTCTTTGTATCATCACTCAACTACTATCAACAACATCCCTTTCTAACTAAAAGGATCACTGAAAGATCTTTAGGATGAAAGTTCATAAGCACAATTCATTCAAGAATTCTGATATAAGAATATTAATGACATAAAATTATGTTGCAAGCCATTAAGATCAAATCAGGAATTTGCCATACTTAGCATACTATGAGACATGAGTGCTTATCTGAATAGGTTCACATTTTGAGGTTGATATCCATAAATTTATGAAGTAAGATTGAGATCAATGGGCTAAAGTCTTTGCCCCTCATTCTGGAAACTTAGCATAGATGTGAATCTCTCTGAAGTGTATGAACACAATTCTGATATGAGAAACATCAACAATATGTTGTAACAACTTAACTTTGAGGAATACGCTAGAGTATGAATGGATTGATATATCACCATAACTCTCTCTAACACATAACTATCTGATTCTCAACACTTAACTTGGTTTCTCATCTTATCATCCCCCCTTAGGTTTAAAGTCGACAAGCTATGGATCTATTCCATCATCTGTAAACTGGTCTACATTCAATTTACTTTAATACTCAGGAAAGGATTATCTCATGGCTACTAAACTCTCTATGTGCAAGTACTAGGGTTCCTTCTAAGATCTCTTTCTCATATGCTTCTCTTAACCTCTTGTCAATGGTTTATAAAGAAGCTTAGTCTAACTCTTAATAGTCTTACTTCTCCTTCTTATCCCACTAATACCGTACTTCTAAGTTCATATCTAGCTAACTTGAGGAAACTTGAACTATATTTGAAAGGCTCATCATTGACTTTACATGATCTATCCGACCAAACTCGTAAGGTTAATAAATAATGCTCACATCAGCCCATTCCACATTGACAGCTCAAATATACTATCGAGGCACACATGAAAAATCATTAACTTAATTGGAACATCGTTTGACTATCTACGATCTCAGGTTTACCTCTTGATGCTCTTGCTAATATAATGGCTTAGCCACACTCCCTTGCTCTCATCTGAGAGTCATAAACACTCACACTTATCAAAAGTAACACCTTAATTTCTCACCTAATTTATGTCAAACCTACTAGATTAGATCTCGAACTAACATCATCACCCTTATGTTGTCATCCTTTTTATCACGACACTAATCTCAACTTCAAGCCTAGTGTTTATTACTAAACATAGATATCAATATAATTGCTCGCTTACTATACTAACTTACAACTACTAGATAAAATTAAGAAATACTCACCCACTAAGATCTCATGACAAGTAGTCAACCTTTATCTCTTAGTCTACCTATTTACAAATAACTACCACACTTTCATTTCACAACTTAAGTACCACTTACTCATTCACTATACATCATTGCCGAATTAGTTCTGTAACCCTCTGAATATCATGGGGCTCTCCCTTACATATCATAAGCCTAGCTTAGATCTATCACTTCATGAATGCTCATTTCTTCTATTCAACACTTATACTTGGTAGATATTAATGGGTTAAAACCTCATCATAACTTCTCTATAGTTAAAGTATAATCTAACTCATCTATTCTAGTAACTCTTACTCTAACTTCTATCATGAAGCCTACACCAATTCATCACTTCTTAGTCTACCCATAAGGAGAAATTCTTCATTAATAACTTACTGGGTGCAAGATTGAAACAACGTAATTTACCTTATCACTATCTCCCTTTCTTAGATTACTATACCTCTATATGCATTCCTCTAACTCTTGGCACTTCTACTACAACTAGCTCAGAACATCGTAACTCATACTATCTTTCCCGGTGAAAAAACTACCCAAGCTATAAAACACACTTCCTCATAAGGGTATCAACTGAAATGAGATTTAGAGAAGAGAGTATGGGGTACATTTCACTTTTAGCTCAAACGCACGATTCATATGAATTAAGAGTGCTTTCTTTCGAATCCTAATACTTAAGCTCACACACGGGCTTCTCTCAAGCCCTTCTGCAGTCTCATGACTTTCTGAAAACTTTTGCTTAGAGTAACTCATCGATAAGGATTTGGGCTTTGCCTTTCAACTACCTTGAGTATAAGAGGTGGTCAAATGGATTTGAGAAATGCACAAGTTTGAATAACTTCCTTATGAAACTATTTTACTGCACGATTTGGAGTATGAAAGAAGGGAAACTTTTCTTAAATGTCTGTAATCCCTCATTTATAGAAGTGGGTCCCTCACAACCATTTATAAGCTCCTACTGACACGGCTTCATAGACACCCTAGGACACTCGAACCTTATGCTCTGATATCAAGTTTGTCACGACCCGATCCTACACCCTAGACGTGGCCGGTACTCGAGAACCATTGCTAGTCCCCAAGCAAACCCTCATCCATGCTGACTACATGCGGAAGACTAACTCAATCATACACAAGCATTAAACTGAAGGAACTGCTAAATCAATAGTGCATTAAAACTCAAAACTCTCTCAATATACTGAGTATTAAACATAAGTTTTAAACAAAACCTCTGAAACTGAAAGACTCTCCAATACTATCAATCTATGAAGCCTTCACTGTGCGGAGATAAGTGATGGGATAAGACCCATGATTCCTCAAGAGAACTACTACTACATCTTCTAAAACATGAGTCCTCCAGAACCAACGAGGTCTTACTCAAAGATGACCAGCGGATGAAGTTATCTCAATAGAACTTTTGTTGAGGATCTTAAGTACCTATATCTACATCATAAAAGATGCAGGTGGAATAACGTCAGTACATGGAATGTACGAGTATGTAATATGGCTAGATTAAATGATAACTGAACTGAATGACTAAGAGCAACTCAATATTATATCAATACAGGAATAAGACATGAAAAATCTTTAAGCTTTACAATAAGACATGCAATAAAAATAATATGAAAAATAACACACTTTACTTGTGTGGAGTTTCTTTAACCTACAACCATTACTATGAGCCTAGCAATGACACAACATTTTTCCCACGTTGCAAGGGCAATCCTATACTTTACCGGGGGAGTAGGATGATATTCTGGCTATAGATCCATCTAATAGGCCTTCTTAGTGTCAGTGAGGAGTCGCATGAAGAATCAATGCTATCCTATCCTACACTGAGTACGTAGTTTTTTGGGACTTCCGACACATAAAAGACTCTAACCCAATTCCGTGCTCGATACTACTCCCAAAATAATCAATATAACTTTCCGCTCGATACACCCTTTACAAAGAAGGGATTTTTTACTTTACAGAAGTACTTCTCAAAACTTTAGACAGCTTGCATCGTTTATACATAAACTTATGAACTTATCTTTCAAGCCCAATAATCGACATAGGAACATACATATGAATATATTAATAACATTTGAAGCTCTTAAGTTTTTATGAAATAGAACCTTTAAACTTTCCTCTTTTCTTGCACTAATTTGGAATGTAAATGAAGGCATGTGAGTGCGACATGTAGATTCCCTAAAGGATTAAAGGATCCTTTAGGAGCCAATACAAAGAAGAGAATGTAGTAACGATTCAAAGAAATACGTTCAAAATGAAACATAGAAGGAAAAAGTCCAGACGACCCCTGGCGTTCTACTGGCTTGGGGCGCCACGCCCCAAACTACTGACCATAGTATGGGGCGTACTATTGGCATGTCACGCCAGGCCCCAAACTACTGAGCAATAGTTCTTGATCGATGGTGGCATGCAGCGCCAGCCCCCTACCTAGAAATCTGATGAATTATCTTGCTCAATTTCGGGTCCTAACTCATCTAGAATAGATTTGTTTCTTCCAAACTCTCTTTGATTTAAAAGCCCAACATGAAATTATCCACATCTCACTCAAATTCTAGTATGAAACACCCCTCATTAGCAAAACCCTCACCTCAAGAACTCAAAACCTCCATTTTAAAAGAATGAAGCTTTAAACTCAAGAACTCTTCAAGAATATGTACATAGACGATTATATGAGTGAATTAATGAAATAATTACATGTTGTTAACACCTCTTTTGGCGACAGTTTATTTGTATGTTGTTAAGATGAACCTTTTCAATTTTTCATGAGAGCAGGGATTACCAATACTCAAATCCTCTCCTTCCAGTTGTTTACTTTTTTATTGGTGATGCTCATTTACAAATAAAAAATTGATGTTGCTACCACAAAAATGTAGTTCAATAATTTATTAGCTTCTTCTTTTACAATAAGACACTCATCTTCTGGTTGTTGCTATTCTACAATAGAATTGGACTAAGGTACTGTTTAATATTTGAGCCTACTAGAGTTTTAGATTGGCTGAGAATAAACAGATCTTCTCGAAACTGTTAAATAAAAAATACTAAGAATGTGGACACACATTGGAAAACTTTTACAAACTAGAGATGTTTCAATCGGTGCAGTGTAAAAGTCTCAGTTGTAATATACTCTTCGACGTAGATCTAGAGTCATCATTTAATCCAAATGATCATAAATTATTTCATCAAACTCGAGGAGATGTGTTTTTGTTTCATTAAGTTTGTCAACTAAACAACAAATTCACTAAAATGCATAAGATAAAAACACTCACAAATGATGAAAAAATAGTTTATACCTCTTTTGGAACAGATAAATATAAAGAATGAAATAATGTATTCTTGACAAATCAATGTACTCACTCAAAAACATGAATATTATCGATGATCATGAGTAAGCTAATAAAAGAAGTTTTCCATCGCGCGAAGTGCGGGTAATTTATCTAGTATTTATAAAAGACTAAAGAATCAACCTAAACTGACAGGAGTGTGAAACCTCAAAATATTTTAAGCTAAAACCCGAATCATTCTTCATTTTGTGAAAAAGGTCATGTTTGGTAATTCTTAAATTGCTCTTAGATTTTAAGGTCAATTTTTTAATGTGATAATTGATTTGGATATGAATTAAGGTCACTAGAGTCAACTAGCATAAAGTTGAGTTGAAAGTTTCCTTACCGATTAATTTTTGATATAAGATTCTACTAAGGTCAACTTTAAATGATCGAATGTCTCAAAACTTAATAAATTAGATAGACCATGACCTATCAGATTAAAGTTCTATGGGTCCTCTTTCCAACCCCACTAAGTTTGCCTCATTTCGAGTTTGGAGTAAAAAGTTATGATTATTTTACCAGAGACTAGCACTGTAGAGTTTTCTGAGTCAGTAAACTACGAAACCCTTCTACGGGTCGTATTTTGTACTGTCAATTCATGGAAAAAGTACTGGGGGTCCAATTTTGGAGTCCAATTCCTGCGGACCAATCTACATGTCATAAAAACCTCTACGGGTCGTATTTTTGTCCCGTAGAATGAAGTTTTTAACTTAAAACTTCGATATGAATTCTACAGATGGGATCTACGGTCTGTAGATTAAACCACGAACCATTGATGGCCTCGTGGACGGTGTTAGACAACTTTTTAAGTGAGATTTCTTTTGTCTTTTCCCATTTTTCCTAATCCCAAACCATGACGTTTTGACTTCAATTAGGACAATATATTCCACTAAATACTATGTTTTCTTTTATTTTACACTCTCAACTCCCCTACTCAATAAAAAAACCACAAGGAAGACAAAAACTAGGGTTTCAAGGCTTCCAATCAAGCTCTTCTTCAAACTTCTTCTTGAACTTTGTTCTTTCGAGTATGTAAGGCTATTCATAGTGATAGGCTGAGCTCGTCCTCACGCCCTACATCTCAGTTCAGTTAGTAAGAGTTAAATCTAGGGTTATACCCTTTGTTTCGAGAATTTCTTATACGAGTAGAGTTATTGTTTATGAATTCTAAATTCTTTATTATGAGTTGCACTCTATTATGCTTTGAGATCTTTGAGATATTATTCAAGTTGATAATCCTACATGAACCCTAATTTTTGAGTTTTGATTGAGAATCTTTAAAACGAGAATTTTTCCATAAATTAATTTTTGAAAAGTTAAAAGTGAGTTCAAGAGTAAAGTTAAGCCAAATTTTGAAAAGAGTTTAAGGTTACTATATAATTCCCAAATGTATCATTTTTGCATAGAGAAAGAGTATTATTTTGAGAAAAGTAAAGAGTTTTTCAGAGTTTATAGAGAAATTGAGTATAGAGTAGTACCTCCTACAGAGGTCCTTTTTGAGAACTTATCTCAACCCAGAGATAGTATTTTTACTTGAGAATTAAGTTATATAAATACATTTTGGGTGTAGTATTGAGCATTGATATAGAGAAGAGTTCAAACAACTCACATTCCCCATAAACTACGTAGCCAGCGTGGGATAGGATCGTATCGACATTCGGGCAACTCCTCATTGCCTCTAAGAAGGCCTATTAGATGGATCCATGAGTTGAGTATGTTCTATACCCCGACAAGGTATAGGAAAATTATGGTAGTGTGGGCGAGACAATGTATGATCATGAAGCTCATAGTAATGGTTGTCGATTAGAAAATCTCTAGTTAGAGTAAATAGTATTTCATTATCATATTTATATATGTACAGTTCATTAAGTTAGCATATTTATATGTAAAACTTTTAAATGATTTTATCTCTACTTAGGCTTTACATTCAGTTGAGTATCTTGCGTTAGCTTCTTCAGTTCAGTTACTTATTTTCCTCAACTATATAACATACTCGTACATTTAATCTACTAATGTCATTTGACCTGCATCTTTACATGATGCAAATATAGGTGTTCAGGATCATCAACAAGCGCTCTATTGAGATCACTTTTCTCTTCTTGCTAGTTTTGGTGAGCTTCCCTTGCATTCGGAAAGACTTCACTCTTTTCTTTTAGTTTAGTAGTTTTGAGGTGTCGTGGGTCTTGTGTCGACATCCATGTTGAACTATAGAGGGTTAATAGATAATTAGAGTTGAGTTTCTTTCAATATTTTCTTTGAACTATTTTGGCAAACTATTATTGTTTTCAGAATATTTTCAAATAATTTTGAGTATACAATTTTGAAATTGTTTGAGTTTGAAAAGTTTTGAGACTTTTGAATTTAAATTCAGTTTTAAAGATTAAATTTGCTTGAGTTAGTCTTCCACCAAGTAGTCAGCTAGGACAATGGTTCACTTGGGGATCAACAATGGTTCTCGAGTGGCGGTCACGTCCAGGTAATAGACTTGGGGCATGATAAACTTGGTATCAGAGCAAAGTTTTAAAGTGTCCTAGGGTGTCTATGAAGTCGTGTCAGTAGGATCTTATTTATAACTTTGAGGGCCCAACTTCTATAAATGAGGGACCACAGACATTTAAGAAAAGTTTACCTTCTTTCATACTTTAAATCGTGCAATAGAATTGTGCCATAAGGAACTTATTCAGACTCGCGTGTTTCCCAAATCCATTCGACTACCCCGCATACTCAAGGTGCTTGAAATAGCAAAGCCTATATCCTTAACGATGAGTTACTCTTAGATAAAGTCTTCAGAAAGTCAAGAGACTGCAGAAGGGCTTGAGAGAAGCAGGTTAGTGTGCTTAAGTGTGTTGATTTGAAAAAATGCACCCTTATTCATATGAATCATGCATTTGAGCCAAAAAACAATGTACTTCCAGACTCTTTTCTCTAAACATTATTTCAAGTGATACCCTTTAAGAGAGAAGTATGTGTTCAGAACTTGGATAGTATTTGCACCGGAAGGATTGTACGATTTGCGATATTATGAGTCTGCAGTAGTAGAAGTGCACAGAGTTAGAAGAATGTATTTAGAGGGGCTGTAATCTAAGAAAGGGACATAGTGACGAAGTAAATTATGTTGTTGTAGTCATGCACCCAGTAAGTTGTTAATGAGGAGTTTTTCCTTTATGTGTAGGCTAAGGAATAATAATATTTAGTGGATTTCATGATAGAAGGTAGAGAAATAGTTACTAGTTAAGATGAGTTAGAGTATACTTTAACCAAAGGGAGTTTTTGTCGATGTGTCATTGTATTCGCGAAGACCAAGTAGAGGTGTTGAATAGAAGAGCCAAGTATTCATGAGGTGGCAGGTCTAAGCTAGGCTTATTTTTGAAACGAGATCCCCCATGGTATTCAAAGGGTTATAGAACTATTTAGGTAATGATGCATAGTGAATAGGTAAACAGTACTTAGGTTGTGGAAAGGAATGTGATGGTAATATGTGAATAGGTATGCTGGAATAAGGATTGACTACTTCTCATGAGGTCTTAGTGAGCAAGTGTTTCTTAATTTTATCTAGTAGTCGTAAGTTAGTATAGTATGTGACAAGTTATATTGACATCCATTCTTAGTACTAGACAATAAGCTTGAATTTGAGATGAGTGTTGTAAAAAAGGATGGCAACACGAGGGTGAATATGTTAGTTTTGAGATCTAACCTAGTTTGTTTGAAAAAAAGCTGGTGAGGAATTAAAATATTAGTTTGCAATGATTGTGGGTGATAAAAGTGTGGTATTATGACCCCTAGATGAGGGCAATGAAGTGTGGCAATGTCAATAAATAAACAAGTGCATTAAGAGGTGTACTCGAGATCGTGTGTAATCAGATGAGGTTCTAATTATGTTTATGAGTTTTCATGTGTGCCTAGATACTATATTTGAGCTATCAATGCAGAGTAGGCCGATGTAAGCATTATTTATTACCCTGAAGAGTTTGGACGAAAGGATCATATATATCCAATGATAAGCCTCTTAAATATAAATCAAGTTTCCTACAGTTAGGTAGATATAAACTTAGAAGGACAATAGTAGTAAGCCAAGAAGGAGAAGTCAGATTATTAGAGTTAGATTAAGTGGCTTTAGAAGACAATGGATGTAACGATTATAGAAAGACATCTATAGAAGTGGGAAGAGGTTAATAGAAGCATCTTAGAAAGAAGACTTAGAAGGTATCTTAGTACCGGCACATGGAGAGTTCATGTAGCACCTCGGATTCGTAAAGGAAAGAATTTCAATTTTTTTGGAACTGCTGGTACCAGTACCAACAGAGCCATTTACGACCCATGGACTGACCTACGGACCATAGGTCAGGCCCGTACTTTTATACGGCTTGCCAAGATGGACTGTCGATCTATGTACGAGCTGTAGGTAGGTCTCATAGGTGAGACCCATACTTAATTAAACTTTCAGGGCCAAGAATTGAACCTGCGGTGGCCATGTACGGGCCGTAGGTTGACACACGGACCGTACATAGGGTCCGTCATTACAGGGTTCAAGGCTGATAGTCTATGAATCTATCTATGGTTGAATAGGGCGGTCCATAGGTTAACTTACGGACCGTATGTCAAACCGTAGATAGGGGTCCGACATTTATTTTTAAAGGTTTTGTTGGTCTTTTCCCTGATGTTTAATTCTTAATCTAAGTCTGTTTAGCCCTTAACCTAGACCCTATATAAACCCTTTAAGACAAATTCTACCTATTCCTAAACAATCCTAAAACTCTCCTCTCCCAAATATTTCTCTTTCTAGAAGCTTGAAAAAGAAGAAGAAGAGGGCAAGCTAGGGTTCAAGAAATCAAGTTTTCTTCATCAATTGATTAAGGAAATTGAAAACTAAGGTATATTGTCTTCATCCATGGAGCCCTTTCCTTCATGGAATCCCTATAATCTCAAATTTTCAAGTTAGAAATTCCCAATTGAATTAAGGGTTTTGTTCCATGTTATGGGTTCTTTGCAATGTCGCTTCAATTGATTGTGTTATGAATTTTGAAGTATAAATTGAGTTGAATTTCATGAATTTAGATGAATCCCCATGAACCCATGCCAATTCCCCCAAAATTTGAAATTTATGCCTTGTTGGTGGGTTGAATTATAAAGTGATGAATGTTATGAAATCTCTATGAATCCTTGCATGAAGTATGATTTCTAAGCTAATAATTTTTATGATGAGATTATGACATAAGGATGATTTTATGAAAGTAATCATGTTCAATCAAAAACTAAGATTTTCTTCTATTAGATGGGTTCCTTCAATTATGGTCAAATTGCCTTGTTTATGGTTTTCTAAGCATGAGTTTGCATTGAATTGCATGATTTAAGAGGAATTCCCATGAACCAATTATAAACCTACGATTTGTAAGTTATGAGCATGATGAACTATGTAAAGATGAGGTTTATGAAATCATGCATGTCTCTTATGAAGCTAATGATGAATTAAGGGTGCTTTAAGATTGAAGCATCAAAGTTTATGATATGTTAATGTTGTTGTTGAGTTGTGAAAGGAATTCTCTTATATTACTCAACCCATGAATGTGAAAGTTTTTCTCACATGTAAGGATTCATAACTTGTTGAAAGACTTGATCAACTAAATTGGAATCGATGATAAAGGAGCTACTCTAATGAAGAGGCAAGAGGCGATCACCCAAGTTCCCTAATGTAGACAAGGGATGACTACCCATGTCTACTTACGATAATTGACCTATGTCTAATCCATGGGAATTATGCGTAGCACCGAGTGGACAAGTGGCGATTACCCATGTCCCATAAACAATGTGCCACCATAGGATGTGGTCTATGATAGACACTAGCTAGTGGATTCAAGTAAGCTATATGTTAAGTAAAGTGTCCTACCATGGAAAGTAAGATGACCCTATCGGTGTGCGGTTAGACACCGAATTCGATGTTGCTATTTCACATGGTCTTACATGTCGGTCAAGGCTACTCCCCACGTTAATGAACTAAAGTGACTTTAAAGGCTTTCCTCAAGTAAAGTAAAGATGTTTAGCTCGCTTTGACCATGGGTTGTGACTTATGTTTATAATTTTTATCATGTTTTAGCTTGGTGATTGCATGTTATAAAAATGTCCCGTTTTAGCATGTTTTAAATTATTTTGTGCATTGCTATCATACTTGGTACATGATTGTACTAACGCATACCCTTGCCTACATTGAATTGTTAATGTAGGCTCAGCGATTCTCCATCTATTCGTGGCTAGAACTTAGTAGAAGGATTATTGAAGACTCGGTGAGTCCTCATCCATTTGAGGACATAGCCTAGTTGTTCTTACTTTTATGTTCCGATGCTTTGACATTGTATTGGGTTACGTCCAAAACTTTATTTTCCATTCTTATGTTTGATTGGCTTGATACGTTTGATGTAGACTTCTGCTAGTTTCTTAAAAGCTTTGGTATGAAATTGTCTTTTGAACTCTTAAATCCATATGATCTTTTATGTATATATGCTAAGTGGTTTGCATGAGGCTTTTTGGGGTCTTGTACGCCATGTCACGTCTAGGGGGTACCTTGGGTCGTGACAAACTTGGTTTTTAGAGCGCAAGGTTTTAAAAAGATCCTAGGATGTCTCATGAGCCACGTCGAGTAGAGTTTTGTTCGCGAGTGTGAAGCGTGACACATTTATGAATGAGAGGCTATAAGATCTATAGAAAACTCCAGTTCTTTCATTTCTCTTATGTAGTGCGATAGAGTGTAACTCTATATGTCTCTCTCTCCTAATCCCTATCCTATACATTTCAAGATATTGCTACCTGAAAAGATCATGCTAGAAGGAATGCGAGAGAGAATGTTGAACAACAACCTCCTCCTCAAGCTCCTAAAGTTTCGGCCGTCCCTTTGGCCGAACAAGTGACTAATGCGGAGCTTAGGGCTACTTTTCAAGTGTTGGCCCAAGTCATGACGGCTCAAGTCAATAGAGAGGTTGTGGCTCTCGTGAACCCAATTGTGGGTACGGTGGCATCGAGGGTGAGGGATTTCACTTGAATGAACCCTTCGGAATTTCATGGTTCTAAGGTTGAGGAAGATCCTCAAGAGTTCATTGATGAGGTGTACAAGGTGCTAATGATTATGGGTGTAACGCCGAAGGAAAAGGCGGAGTTGGTAGCTTATCAACTTAAGGGTGTGGCTCAAGTGTGGTTTGAGGAATGGAAGAGTGAGAGGGCGGATGATGCAGGTCCTCTTGATTGGAAGAAGTTCAAGGTTGCTTTTCTTGATAGGTTCTTTCCTCTTGAGATGAGAGAGGCAAGGGTGTTTGAGTTCATCAACCTTCGTCAAGGAAACATGAGTGTGAAAGAGTACTCTTTGAAGTTCACACTATTGTCTCGATATGCTCTTTCTATGGTTGCCGATCCTAGGGCTAGAATGAGTAAGTTTATTTCGGGAGTGTCTGAAATGGTGGTCAAAGAGTGTTGTACCGTTATGCTTGTCAATGACATGGATATTTCTCATCTCATGGTTCTTGCTGAACAAATAGAATTGGAGAAAGTCAAGGAAAGGTCTGGAGAGACAAAGAGGGCTAGGACCGGTGATGGTAACTTTTCACATTCAAGGTCCGATGGACATGTTCGTTCTAGATTTTGACAAAGGTTTTTCAGTCAAGGTTCCTCCAATGCTCCTCCTAAGTCCAACAAGGATAGGGTGTCCAACCCTAAGCCTCAAAGAGGGAATGGTGGTGGGTTTTCATCGACTACTTGTGCTAAGTGTGGGAAAAAACATGCAGGTAAATGTCTAGCCGGTTCTAATGCATGCATTGGTTGTGGTAAGGTGGATCACAAGATAAGGGATGGTCCCTTAGTGGCTAAAAATGAAGGGGATAACCATCAACGAACTCAACCATAAAATGCATCGGGTTCCAGTGGAAATAAGAACCAAAACCTGTTCTATGAACTACAAGCTCGCCATGAGCAAGAGGGTCCTCCCGATGTGGTTACCGGTATGTTGATAGTCTTTCACTTTGATGTTTATGCCTTGCTTGATCCCGGTGCTGCTTTGTCTTTTGTGACGCCCTATGTGGCTATGAGGTTTGATGTTCTTTCGGAAGTGTTGATTGATCCCTTTTGTGTCTCTACTCCCATTGGTGAATCTACTGTGGCAAAGAGAGTCTATAGAAATTATCCTTTATCCTTATTTCATAGAGTCACTCATGTTGATCTTGTAGAACTTGATGTGTTAGATTTTGATGTTATTCTTAGGATGGATTGCTTGCATTCTTTTTACGCTTCTATTGATTGTAGGACCCGAATGGTAAAGTTTCAATTTCTGAATGAGCCTATCCTAGAGTGGAAGGGGGGAAATTCTATGTTTAGAGGTCAATTTATTTCTTGTCTTAAAGCTAGAAAGATGATTTCTAAGGGGTATACATACCATCTTGTTAGGGAGAGGGATGTGGATTCCAAAACCCCTACTCTTGAGCCGGTTTCCGTTGTTAATGAGTTTCTGGAAGTATTCCCCGGTGTTCATCCCGAAAGGGAAATAGACTTCGGTATTCACCATCTCCTAGATACGCAACGTATCTCAATACTTCCTTACCGAATGGCTCCGACAGAACGTAAGGAAATAAAGGAGCAACTGGAGGATTTGTTATATAAGGGTTTCATCTGACCAAGTGTTTCTCCATGGGGTGCTGCAGTCTTGTTTGTTATAAAGAAAGATGATTCACTTCGTATGTGCATTGACTACCGCCAATTGAACAAGGTTACCATTAAGAATAAGTACCCTATTCGAAGAATAGATGACTTGTTTGATCAATTTCAAGGGGTTAGTTACTTCTCTAAGATCGACCTTCGTTAAGGTTATCACCAATTGAGGGTGAAGGAAAATGATATTCCAAAAATAGCTTTTCGGACTAGATATGGCCATTATGAATTCCTAGTGATGTCATTTGGGTTGAAAAAAACTCCGGCCGCGCTTATGGATTTGATGAATAAGGTGTTTAGAAAATATCTTGATATGTTTATGATTGTGTTCATAGAGGATATTTTGATTTACTCAAGAAGTGAGGATGAGCATGCCGATCATTTGAGGATTATATTGTAAGTCCTCAAGGAACAACAGCCTTTTGTGAAGTTTAGTAAATGTGAATTTTTGCTAAAGTTCGTGGCTTTTCTTGGTCACATTGTCTCCGGTAAGGGTATTGAGGTAGATCCTCAGAAGACGGATACAGTTAGGAATTGGCCTAGACCTTTATCACCTACGGATATTCGTAGTTTCTTGGGTTTGGCTGGTTATTATAGGAGATTTCTTGATGGTTTTTCTTCGATTGCTTCTCCATTGACGGCTTTGACTCAAAAGAAGGTTAAGTTCACATGGTCCGAAGCATGTGAGAAGAGTTTCCAAGAGTTGAAAGATAGACTTACCTCGGCTCCGATATTGACTTTACCGAAAGGGTCCGATGGGTTTGCGGTTTATTACGATGCCTCGAGAATTGGTCTAAGATGTGTTGTTATGAAAAATGGGAAAGTCAATTCTTATGCTTCAAGGAACCTCAAGGTTCATGAAAAGAACTATTCCACCCATGATTTAGAATTAGCGGCGGTTGTGTTTGCTTTAAGGATTCAGAGGCATTATTTGTATGGTGTGCATGTTGACATTTTTACCAACCATAAGAGTTTGCATTATTTGTTTAAACAAAAAGATCTAAATCTTCGCCAAGGAAGGCGACTGAAGTTGTTAAAGGACTATGACATGAGTGTCCTATCACCCCGGTAAGACTAATGTGGTGGCGGATGCTATTAGTCGGCTGTCTATGGGTAGTATTGCTCATGTTGAGGATGGTAAGAAAGGGTTTGTTCGTGATGTTCATAGATTGTTCCAATTGGGTTTTCAGTTGATTGATTCCACTAAAGGTGGTGTTATGGTTCACAATAGTTCATAATCGTCTTTTCTGCATGATGTGAAGGCTAAACAAGATCTTGATCCTAAGTTGGTTGAATTGAAGGAAGCGTTGCTCAAAACGTTCGTTGAGACAATTATTTTTAAAGGGCTTTTTGGTCTTTTTCCTAGGTGTTTAATTCCTAATATAAGTCGGTTTGGCCCATAACCTAGACCCTATATAAACCTTTTAAGCCAAATTCTACCCATTCCTAAACATTCCCAAAACTCTCCTCTCCCAAATATTTCTCTCTCTACAAGCTTGAAGAAGAAGAAGAAGAAAAAGAGGGCAAGCTAGGGTTCAAGAAATCAAGTTTTCTTCATCAATTGCTTAAGGAAATTGAACACTAAGGTATGATAGTCTTCATCCATGGAGCCGTTTCCTCCATGGAATCCCTAAAATCTCAAATTTTCAAGTTAGAAATTCCCAATTGAATTAAGGGTTTTGTTCCATGTTATGGGTTCTATGCAATGTTGCTTCAATTGATTACGTTATGAACTTTGAAGTTTAAATTGAGTTGAATTTCATGAATTTAGATGAATCCCCATGAACCCATGCCGATTCCCTCATATTTCGAAATATATGCTTTGTTGGTGGGTTGAATTATAAAGTGATGAATGTTATGAAATATCTATGAATCCATGCATGAATTATGATTTCTAAGATAAGACTTTTCATGATGAGATTATGAATGACCTAAGGATGATTTTATGAAAGTAAGCATGTTCAATCAAAAACTATGATTTTCCTTTATTATGTGGGTTATTTCAATTATGGTAAAATTGCCTTGTTTATGGTTTTTCTAAGCATGAGTTTACATGGAATTGCATGATTTAAGAGGAATTATCATGAACCTATGTCAACGCTATGATTTGTAAGTTATGAGCATGATGAACTATGTAAAGATGAAGTTTATGAAATCATGCATGTCTCTTATGAAGCTAATGATGAAGTAAGGGTGCTTTGAGATTGAAGCATCAACGTTTATTATATGTTAATGTTGTTGTTGAGTTTTGAAAGGAGTTCTCATATATTACTCAACCCATGAATGTGAAAGGTTTTCTCACATGTAATGATTCATAACTTGTTGAAAGGCTTGCTCATCTAAATTTGAATCGATGATAAAGGAGCTACTCTAATGAAGGGACAAGAGGTGATCACCCATGTTTCCTAATGTAGACAAGAGGTGACTACCCATGTCTACTTACGATAATTGAACTATGTATAATTCGTGGGAATTATGCTTAGCACCGAGTGGACAAGTGGTGATTACCCATGTCCCATAAACTATGTTCCACCATAGGATGATGGTGTATGATAGACTCTAGCTAGTGGACCCAGGTAAGCTATATGTTAAGTAAAGGGTCCTAACATGGCAAGTAGGATGGCCCAATCAGTGTGGGGTTAGACACCAGATTCCATGTTGCTAGCTCACATGGTCTTACATGTCGGTCAAGGCTACTCCGCACATTAATGAACTAAAGTGACTTTAAAGGATTTCCTCAAATAAAGTAAAGATGTTTAGCTTGCTTTCACCATGGGTTGCGACTTAAGTTTCTAATCATTATCATGTTTTAGCTTGGTCATTGCATATCATGAAAATGTCCCGTTTTAGAAGGTTTTAAATGATTTTGTGCATTGCTATCATACTTGGTACTTGATTGTACTAACGCATACGCTTGCCTACATTGACTTGTTAATGTAGGGCTCGGCGATTCTCCATCTACTTGTGGCTAGAGCTTAGTAGAAGGATTATTGAAGACTCGTTGAGTCCTCATCCATTCGAGGACATAGCCTAGTTGTTCTTACTTTTATGATCCGTTGCTTGGACATTGTATTGGGTTACATCCCAAACTTTATTTCCCATTCTTATGTTGGATTGGCTCGAGACATTTGATGTAGACTTCGGCTATTTTCTTAAAAGCGTTGGTATGGAATTGTATTTTGAACTCTTAAATATCTATGATCTTGTATGTATGTATGCTAGGTGTCTTGTATGAGGCTTTTCTGGGTCTTGTACGCCATGTCACGTCTAGGGGGTACCTTGGGTCGTGAAAGTTCAGTAGCTTGAGATTAGCATTTATCGAGTATTAGAGAAAAGCAAATATATACTAGTTCAGAGAAGATGGAATAGATCCACATCTTTAAAGTGTAAGCTTCAAACCTAAGGGAGAGATGATAAGAGTATAAACCAAGTCAAGTGTTAAGAATCAGATATTGATGAGTTCAGAAAGAGTTATAATGTAATATCAATCCATTCATACTTTCGCGTATTCCTGAATGTTTAGTCGTTACAATATCCTGTTGATGTTTCTAATATCAGAATTGTGTCCATGACCTATGCCCATACACTTCAGATAAATCCACATCTATGCTCAGTTCCCAGGATGAGGGGCAAAGACTTTAGCCCATATATCTCGACCTTACTTCATAAAGTTATGAATATAAACCTCATAATATTAATCTATTTGTATAAGTACTTACGTCTCATGGTATGCTAAGTTTCGTGAATTCACAATTTACTCTCAATGTCTAGCAACATAATGCTATGTCATGCATATTTTTATATTACATTTCTCAAATGAATCATGCTTATGATCTTTCATTCTAAGCTCCCTCGGTGACCCTTTTAGTTTTGATAATGTTGTTGATGACAGTAGTTGATTAATGATAGATGAGAGCGAGTTGATGCTTCTATTGTGATTCTTAGAAAGTCCATGTGATGACCTATAATCTTGAAAAGTTATGTGAGAATTTGTGTCAAGCGTGCTTTAGTCTAGTTTCAAAACTGTCAGTATGAATCAGTTCCGCCTATGTTAGTAGACAAGATCAAAAGTCAAAAAGATTGTAAGAGTAACGACTTTCCCTTTAATGCTCAGTTTAACCATCATTCAAGGACGAATGATCCCATGGGAGAGTTATTGTAATACACCAAAAATTATAAGCTAAGATGCGAATCATTCTTCATTTTGCGAAAAAGGTCGAGTTGTGTGATTCTTAAAATGCACTTAGGTTTTAAGGTCAATTCTTTAGTGTGGAAGAATTCCCTAGCACGAAGTTCAAATGAAAACTTCCTTACTGATTAAGGTTTGATATAAGATTTTACTTAGGTCAACTTTAAACGATCATATCTCTCAGCACTTAGTGTATTAGCTGGCCCATGACTTATCAAACTAAAGGTCTACGAGTCCTCTTTCCTATTCCACCAAATTTGCCTCATTTTGAGTTTGACGTAAAAGGTTCTGATCATTTTACTAGAGACTACTATAACAGGGTTTCAATGAACTATGAAACCCTTCTACGGGTTGTACATACTATCAACTCGTGGAAAAAGTACTGGGGGTCAAATTTTGGGGTCCAATTAGTACGGACCAATCTATGGGTCGTAGCTTGGGTTCGTAGAATGAAGTTTATAGGTTTCATACTTCAATATGAATTCCACAGATAAGATCTACAGTCCGTAGATAAAACCACAAACCATAGAAGTCTCTAGGGAGGTTTTCGATAGCTTTTTAAGTGGCGTTTCTTTTGTCTTTTCCGACTTTTTCTAATCCCAAGCCATGGCGTTTTAACTTCAATTAAGGGAATATATTCTACCAAATACTCAGTTTTCTTTTTTCATTCTCTCAACTCCAAATCATAGTGTCGCCTGTGCGAGGCAAACCTACTACGAAATCCATATTCACATCTTCCCACTTCCAAGTAGGAATCTCTATGTCTTGGGTCAAACCTCCCGATCTCTGATGTTCAACCTTCACTTGTTGGCAATTAGGACACTTAGCCAAAAATTCCACAATGTCTTTCTTCATGCCATTCAACCAATAGATTTCCCGCAAATCACGGTACATCTTGGTAGCTCCCGGTTGGATAGAATATCTAGAACTATGAGCTTCCGACAAAATTTGCCCTCTCAAATCTTCAATGTCGGGAACACATAAGCGACCTTGGTAACGAAGTACACCATCTTCCCCTTGGGAGAAAACCTCTATGGACTTCTTGAGAACCGTTTCTTTTAATTCCACCAAATAAGGATCAAGGTCTTGCTTAGCTTTTATAACATGCACTAAAGAAGATTCAGAGCTATTGTGAACGTTAACTCAACCCTTAGCGAAATTAATTAACCGAGCACCCAATCGGGCTAAACTATGAACATCACGAACCAACTCTTTCTTGCCATCCTCAATATGCGCAACACTACCCATAGACAATCTACTAAGAGCATCCGCCAACACATTAGCCTTGCCGAGGTGATAGAGGACACTCATGTCATAATCTTTTAGCAATTCAAGCCATTTTCTTTGGCAGAGATTCAAATCTTTCTGCTTAATTACATACTGGAGACTCTTATGATCGGTGAAGACATCTACATGTACTCCATACAAGTAATGTCGCCATATTTTCAAAGCAAACACCACTGCTGCCAACTCTAAGTCATGAGTGGGATAGTTCTTATCATGCACCTGTAGTTGTCTTGAAGCATAGGCAATCACTTTCCCGTTTTGCATTAGAACACACCCTAGCAAAATCCTTAAGGCTTCACAATACACTACAAAACTATCGGTTTCTTCCAGTAGAGTCAATATCAGGGGTGAAGTAAGTCTGTCCTTCAATACTTGAAAACTCCTTTCAGAAGCCTCGGACCACATAAACTTAGCTTTCTTTTGAGTCAAAGCCGTCAACAGAGAAGCAATTGAAGAAAACCCCTCAACAAACCTCCTATAAAAACCGGCTAAACCCAAGAAACTACGAATGTCCGAAGGTGATAAAGGCCTAGGCCAATTCTTGATCGCTTCGGACTTCTTAGAATCTACCTCAATACCCTCACCGGAAACTATGTGACCAAGAAAAGCCACGGATCTCAACAAAAATTCACACTTGCTGAACTTTGCAAAGAGTTGTTGATCCTTGAGAACTTGCAACACAACTCTCAAATGACTGGCATGCTCATCCTCATTCCTTGAGTAGATCAAGATATCATCGATAAACACAATCACAAACATGTCAAGGTATTGCTTAAACACCCTACTCATCAAGTCCATAAATATGGCCGGAGCATTTGTCAACCCAAACGACATAACCAAGAACTCATAGTGACCATACCTTGTCCGAAAAGCCATTTTCGGAATATCATCTTCTGTCACCCTCAATTGGTGATAACCCGAACGAAGGTCGATCTTAGAAAAGTAACTAGCCCCTTGAACTTGGTAAAACAAATCATCTATCCTTGGCAAAGGATACTTATTCTTAATGGTGACCTTATTCAATTGGCGATAGTCGATGCACATACGGAGTGAACCATCTTTCTTTCTCATGAACAACACCGGAGCACCCCATGGGGAAACACTTGGTCAGATGAAATCCTTATCCAACAAATCTTTTAGTTTCTCTTTCAACTCCTTAAGTTCCGCCGAAGCCATTCTATAAGGAGGAATAGAGATAGGTTACGTATCTGGGAGAAGGTCAATACCGAAGTCTATTTCCCTTTCGGGAGGAATACCGAGCAAGTCATTGGGAAATAGTTGCAAAAACTCACTAGCAACGGGGACCGACTCAAGAGTAGGGGTTTCAGAATCTACATCCCTCACCCTAACTAGATGATAAATGCAACCCTTAGAGATCATCTTTCTAGCCTTTAGATGAGAAACAAATTGACCTCGAAACATAGAATTTCCCCCCTTCCACTCTAGGATAGGCTCATTAGAGAACTAAAACTTCACCACTCTTGTCCTACAATCAATAGAGGCATAACAAGCATGCAACCAATCCATCCCAAGAATGACATCGAAATCTAGAATATCTAGCTCTATGAGATCAACAAGAGTAAGTTTAAGGGATAAGGAAATGGGGCAGCCTCTATAAATGCTCTTAGCTAACATAGACTCTCCTATCGGAGTAGAAACAAGGATAAGATCTAGCAGCATATCCGGTACAATATCAAACCGCAGAGCCACATAGGGCGTCACAAAGGACAACGTAGCACCAGGATCTAACAAGGCATAGACATCAAAATGGAAAACTTTCAACGTACCGGTGACAACATCGGGTGAGCTCTCTTGCTCATGACGAGCCGGAAGTGCATAAAATCTATTTTTCTTAGGACCACCTGAACCCGAACCACTTGGGGCATCTTGCTTACCCTCTCTTCCTTTAGCCTAGAGAGATGGGCAATCTCTCATCTTGTGACCAGCCTTACCACAAGTATAGCAACCATCCAAACTAGCTAGGTATCTGCCTTCATGCCTCCTCCCACATCTAGTACAACTAGGTAAAGAAGATCCACCACCGTTCCTTCCTTGAGGCTTAGGGTTTGGCACCCTATCATTGTTGGATCTCGGAGGAGCCTTGGAAGACCCTTCATTAGAGAACCTTTGTAGAAATCTAGGACGACCTTGTCCATCGGACCTTGCATGAGAAAAGTTGCCATCTCCGGTTCTAGCCCGCTTAGTCTCTCTAGATCTCCCTTTAAGCTTTTCTTCTTCAATCTGTTTGGCATAAACCAGAGGTGAGAAATATCAATGTCATGCACAAGCATGGCGGTGCAGCACTCTTTCACCAACATATCAAACACTCCCAACACAGATTTGCTCATTCTTGCCCTTGGGTCGGCAACAATGGACGGAGCATATCTAGCCAATTGTGTGAACTTTAATGCATATTATTTCACACTCATACTCCCTTGATGAAGATTAATAAACTCAAGCACCTTGGCCTCTCTCTTCTCAAGAGGGAAGAATCGATCAAGGAAAGCACTCTTAAACCTTTCCCATCCTATGGGACCTTCATCATTAGCCCATGCACTCTTCCATTGATTGTACCATGTTTGGGCAACACCTTAAGGTTGATAAGCGGCCAACTCCGCCTTCTCTTCTGATGTCACACCCATTATCATCAACACTTTATAAACTTCATCAATAAACTCTTGAGGATCCTCTTCCACCTTAGAACCATGAAATTCTGGAGGATTCATCCTTGTAAAGTCCATCACCTTTGATGCCGCTTTACCCACATTTGGGTTCACGGGAGCCACCACCTCTCTATTGGCTTGAGCCATCACGGCTTGAGCCAACACTTGGAAAGCAGCACTAAACTCCGTATTAATAACTTGTTCTGCCAAAGGGCTGACCGGAACTTGAGGAACTTGAGGAACTTGAGGAGGAGCTTCTTGTTCCACATTCTCTCCCATGTTTCTTCTAGAATAAGCTCTTTGGGTCACCATATCCTGAAACACATCGGATAGGGATTAGGAGAGAGACTTATAGAGTTAAACTCTACGACACGACTTAGGAATAAAAAAAGAAATGAAGTTTCCTAAACATCTTGTAGCCTCTCATTCATAAGTGTGGCACGGTTCACACCCATGAACAAGACTCTACTCGATGCGGCTTATGAGACATCCTAAGATCTTTCTAAAACCTTACGCTCTAAATACCAAGTTTGTCACGACCCAGGGTAGCCCCTAGATGTAACACGGCGTACAAGACCCCGAGAAGCCTCATACAAACCCTTAGCATACATAACATACAAGATAATAGAGAAGGAAGAGTTCAAAATAGCATTTTATATCAAAGCATTAATCAAAACAGCGGAAGTCTACATCTCATGTCTCAAAGCCTTCTAATATCATAGAATATGAATAAAAGCGATAGGGACGCAACCCAATACAATATCAAACATAAGGGAAGACATCAATGTAAAATCCAACAAAGCGATGTCCTCGGATGGATGAGGACTTACCAAGTCTTCTCTTCCCTCTGGATCAATGCTCTAGCCACGAGTAGGAGAACTGTCATGTCCTACACAAAAGAAGTTGATGTAGGCAAGAATATGCATTAGCACAATAAAGTACCAAGTATGATAGCCATGCAATAAACTCATAAAACATGCTAGAAACTGAAATATAAACATGACATGCAATTGGCCAAGCTAAACATGATAAGGCATAAAAGCAAATAGCATAAAGCATAAACCATGGCCAAAGCAAGCTAAATCATCTTTCTTTTACTCTTATTTTCTTTAACTTACTGTTAGTAACCCATGCACCATTGTGCAAGCTTAAGTGTGGGAAAAGCCTCAAACTGATCTGTAGACCATGGAATAACTCAACATGTGAGGAAACCTTTCATATGCTTAGGTTCAGCATTATATAAGAAAACCCTTCCAAGACTCAACATCAACATATCATAGATTTCACATAAAACATGCTTGATTCTATAAGCCTCTTTCTTCATGATTCTATCATGCTTTTTTTCATAGCTAATGGGTTCATATTGCCTTTATTTTAAACCATGCAACTCGATGCAAGCTAGCTCTTAAAAGTCATAATCAAGGCAATTTAGTCATACTTGAAGTAACACACATAAAAGAGGAAAATCATGCTTTTTACTTGAACATGCTAAATTCATGCACTTAACCCCAATTCATGCTCAATTTCATAGATTATCCCTCAATTTCATCAATTCATATCTCAACCCAACAATCAAGGCATAGATTATCAAATTGGGAAGAATTTACTTGTGATCATGGGGGGTTCATGCAATAATTACTATTAGACATGTAATTCACGCTAGATCGTGCACTAAATTACTTTACCCATGCTAGATCGTGCACTACAAAGCATTAAATCAGTAATTGAACTCATACTAGAAGAACCCATAGCAATTGATCAAACCCTAGCTTACTTGAAGGGAATTGAACCTTAAAATTCATGAAGAAAAGGTAGGGCCCGATGGAGGAAGCAACTCCATTGGTCAATACCATCATACCTTAGCAAAGCCCACTAGAAATTGCAGGAAATTTGATGATCTTCAATGGAGGACTTAGCTTCTTCTTCTTCCTTGAGCTAGAGATGATTTCTTTTAGAGAGAGAAATATTTTAGAGGTGAATTTAGGGAATGAGTTAGAATTAAGTGATTTAGGTATAGAGAACTATATATAGGATCTTCATTAAGGGTAAAACTGACTTAGTTAATTAGGGAATAAACTACGGAAAAGACCAAAAAGTCCTTAATTAAAAACTGTCAGGGCCCATCTACGGTCAGGACCTACGGTCCATACATCCATTGACGGACCGTCCTGTTGAACCGTCAAAAGATTCAGAGAATTGGTATATGAGGACCCTGCAACGACAACTTCAATCTACGGTTGGTAGCTCCATCTACGGACCGTACACCTCAACCGTAGATCACAACCTGAGGTTCAAGAATTTAACCAAGTATGGGGAACATCTACGTTTACTTTTTATGGACCGTCAACTGACTCACTATCCGTCCTGCTACTCCGTAGATCACACTTCAGAGACTGAGAATTACTTAACTTGAAAGAGCCATTGACGGATCCTCACCTACGGCCCGTCAACCTGACTACGGCCCGTAAGTGGCCTCCGTAGGTCACTGCCTAAAGGTAAATTCTGCATCTTAATTCCTTGGAAAGCTGGGGTATTACACTATTAATCCCTTTCGAGCATCAATTCAAGATCCAACCTAGGGTTAAGTTGGTCACCTTAATCCATCAATTAAATTCATGTTAAATAGGTTGAATCAATGATTAACTATTAATAAAATATAGCAAAACATAGAACCTACTAACAATAATCAACACCCAACCCATAATCTCACCCCTAGACTTTGAGATATTCGCCACGCATAATGAAAAGGAAAGAGAGTATACCTAAAGTAAAATTAGCAATTAATTTGCAGATAATAAAAAAGAATCTTCAAGACCCATTTCAAAGATAACTCTCTAAATGTTAATGACAAAGCTATCTGAAACCCCAAAACTTAGGAGAACGAAGAACAAACTCAAACTCAGTATTCTAAAGTTGGATTCAGTTAAAGTTACATTTTCACTCTGTAATTAACTATTTATAGTTTCCCCAAAAATATATTCATAATTCTTTCGTCACTTATTCTGTGACATTAGTCGGGCTTGGCTAATGCATTTGGCCGATCGACATCTGGTCCTTCTGCTTGCCCTTTCTTGATCTCAGGTTTCAGGTGTTTGAACCTCAGTCAGTGGAGTCGACTAGGTCCGCCTTTTTTCATTTGGCGTGTAACTGATAACCACCTTGATCGCCTTTTCACCCTTTATTTTAGCTCCTATGTTTTTCACATTAGGTGGTGAAACTCAGCATGCCATTTCTTGTTCGGCGGGTCACCGAATTATTCCCTTCTCACTGACATGGCTTGAACCATTTTTACTTAACACTGTAAACTTCGATGGAGTCAACCATTTTGGTGATTTGTTTTTCTCTTTTGGTGAGCTTCAGGTTTGGGATTTTTATTTAAAATCAACATTTTTGGCCTCTCTTTGTGTGGTTTTGTCCTTGCCTTATTTATTGGCTTCCATCACTGCATATCACAAAATTAACATAGAATAAGACATAATTAGGAATTGAGGACACTAATTGTTGAACTAAAAAAAGGCATCAAATAAGTGCAAATCTACTACTCATCAACACCCCTATCTTAAACTTTTTCTTGTCCTCAAGTAAATTAGGAACACAATTAGTTCAATACTGGTGTCTACAACATTTCTCAATGAGAGTTATCATGCATGTGCAACAACAAGCCTACTTTCAAGAAAACACAACGCTCAAGCATGCTGAAAAAGCTTCAAGTGATAACTAACCTGTATCAATCAAAGCTGGAGATCACTATAGCTTCTTTTCTATTGCAAAACCATGTTTCAAAAAATGAATTAAAGTTCCCTCACATCAAGAATGATTCCATGCACTCACAAAACAAGTAAATAAAGAAGTTAGGAATCAATACAACCCTCACTCTCCGAAAGAGAAATACATGCAAGCTTCATCCCATAGGTTTGCCCATATTTTGCAATCATCGTACAACCTAGCTTATGCAAGTTCTCAAGGACCTTTTAGGCTTGTAATTGGGTTGAGGGTAAAGGGATGGTCAATTTGGATTAATGACTTAACATTTTGAAAAGCATTGATGCAATCTTCTTCACCTCTTCTCAAGTTCTTTACATTCTTTTTACTCGGAAACTCTAACTTCAACTTGTCAATCATTTTATTGGACAACCCTTTTATTTCATCACACTTTTCTTTTTTCATTTCAATTTTCAAATTTTGCTCATTTTCTCTTTTCTCTCTTTTTTTATAAGGAGGGATTCTTTCTTTTTGTAACATACTTCAAATTTGAGTCTCCCTTTTTCTTTCAACATGGCTTTCTTTCATCCTTCCTTTCCACACCCCAACGTAGGATTTTGGCTGAAGTTAACAATTCAAACAAACCAATTCTTAGAAAAGTCTTTATGCGCGAGAAGTTAGGGATAATTTGTCTCAAGAGGTTTTGTCAAGGTTTCCAATAAACAGTTTATGCTCAAATGGTCAAAAGGTGGTTGTACACTCTCACAAGGTAGTCATAAAAGGTATGAATCAGTTGTGTTTTCTCTCATTGCCCAAGGACATTTCTTGCATTCACCAAAGCTAGACAATTAGACTAACAAGGCAAATTCTAGAATTCAACAAGCATTATTTATAGTAAAACCTCACCACAAAGCACTTCAAACACAATCATCTAGCACAACCGTACAAGATCAAAAGCTTACGTACGATGTTCATTGCAAGGTTCACATCAAAACGCAGCTAGTAAACATGAGAATCAAAAAGGTCATTTAAAAGTGGGACCAAACCTATCTCCTTTTGCAAATATTAGAGCAAAGCACATTTCTCATCATAAGCACAATCTAAGACATCAATATTGAACCCAATCAATCTTCGAACATTATTAAAGAAAACGCAACCATCTCAAAGGCTTCAAAATTCATGGGACAAGGAATAAAGAGATAAAATGAGTCAAAACCTTTCTAGTATAGGGTAGGCATCATAGGTGGTGCCTCTCACCCCACCTAAAAGAATGATGAAGTGTCCTCAATGAAAATTATGGAAAGAAATTAGACTAGGTTTAGTGACTCCTTGTCGTATGAAAAATGAGTGATTTGCAAAGGAAAAGACAGATGGTGAAGATCGCCAATAGGATCGGTTGAATGCCAAACCTGGTGAGATCACCGACCATGCCTGTAGTTCCTGAAAAATCATCGATCGTGTCGGTGAGGTAGAGGTTGATCACAAAATAGAATAGGTGAATCACTGAATCATGGTGCCCATCACCAATATTGACAGTACACCTCCGAAATTATTCAACCAAGAAGAGAAAACATAAGAAGATTTGCTTAGTGAATTCGACGGATCACCGGCCTAGAATTCACATCGCCTATTTTCTTGCTTAAATCCTACACAGGTGACCCACATTATAGAAAACCATTAATACTTGGGTTACATCGCAAGAAGCGCTTGATTTAATATCGCGACACGATTTGGAGAAGCTTCACATTCATCGTCCAAGTACACCACTTAAACAACTCTCACATTACGACCTTCCAAAAAGTAAACTTTCAACCGTTGGCCATTGACATTGAATTTTATACCCTTCATATCTTCAATCTTAATTGCTCTATTTTTATACACCCTAGTCAGCTTACACGGACCAGTACACTTTCATTTTAGCTTACTCAGGAAGAGTTTCAACCTTGAATTGAAGAGGAGAACTAGCTCACCGACCCAAAACTCTAAGTGTAGATGTTGCCATCATGCCAACATTTCACTTTCTCCTTATAGAGTGCAGAGCTCCTAATATGCTTTCAACCGAAATTAATCTAATTAAGTAGCTGATCAACATGGTTCCTTGAGGCCATTTCCAAATATAAGTTCACCTTCTTCAACGCCTATAAGGCTTTGAGCTCTAATTCAACAGACATGTGACAGGCCTTCCAAAAATCTTTTTGATAAGAAGGCATGCCAATGGGGGTCTTGAAGGCTGTTCGATAGGCCCAAGGTGCATCTTCAAGCATGCTAGACCAATCAGTTCGATTGACATTAACTATTTTGGTTAAAATATTTTTTATTTCCCGCTTAGACACTTCGGCTTGCCCACTTGATTGTGGATAATACGGTGTGGCGACCTTGTTCTTTACCCCATACTTAGATACAACTGCTTCAAATTTGTGATTGCATAACTGGCAACTGCCATCACTTATACTTGCTCTTAGGGTACCAAACCTTGTCAAAATATACTTTTTCAAGAACTTTGTGACACTCCTATCTTCGTTGTTAGGCAAGGCCGCGACCTCTACCCACTTTGACACATAGTCCACTACCACAAGGATATACTTGTTCCTGAATGAGCTAGGAAAGGGTCCCATAAAATCAACTCCCTATACATCAAACAACTCATCTTCGAGAATTTGTGAAAGAGGAAACTCATGTCTCTTTGAAGTACTCCCTTGCATCTGACATTGCACAAATATTTTGCAAAAGGCATGAGCATCCCGATACACTGTAGGTCAATAATAACCACATTGTAATACCTTGGAGGCTGTACGGATACCTCCATGATGCCCTCCTATGAGTGTAGTATGGAAAGCCTCAAGGATGGCCCTCACATCTTCTTTAGATACACAACACCGGATAACATGATTGGCACATTCCCTAAAAAGGTACGGTTCATCCCAAACATACTTTTTAACATCAAACAAGAATTTCTTCTTTTGGTAGTTGTTCAGTCCCCCAAGCAATAATCCACACACTATAAAGTTTCCGTAATCAACATACCATGGTGTAGATGTATGGGACATCATCATCACTGATTCATTGGGGGAATGCATAATCAATGTATCTACCCTCAGACAACACAACACTTGATTCTGGCCTTGGTAAGTTGTCAGCAACTTGATTTTCACAACCCTTCCTATCTTTCACTTTGAAATCAAACTC
Source organism: Solanum appendiculatum (assembly GCA_018342035.1). Taxonomy (NCBI): domain Eukaryota; kingdom Viridiplantae; phylum Streptophyta; class Magnoliopsida; order Solanales; family Solanaceae; genus Solanum; species Solanum appendiculatum. The sequence goes on from JAGDQO010000459.1 coordinate 943,744, forward strand.
TTGAAGAAATAGTACCCAACAAATCAACCTAGACTTGTCGTCTTTCTTTGCCTTAAAGTATCAGAGTGTTGCATGATCGGTGTGCACTACAACCTTTGTGCCTAGTAAGTATACTCTATATTTCTCAAATATATACATGACGTCTAGCAACTCTTGCTCCAAAACGGTGTAATTATTTTGGGCACAATTTAAAGTTTTCCTTGCATAATAGACGGGATGAAACAATTTGTTCTTAAGCTACCAAAGCACAGCACCAAGCATCAACCCACTTGCATCACAAATCATTACAAATAGAAGACTCTAATGAGGAGCAATTATGATCAGGGCTAAAACAAGTTTTTCTTTGAGGCTCACAAAAGGTTTCAAACAAGTAGCATCAAACTCAAAATCACTCTCTTTTTCAAGTAGCTGACATAATGGGATGGCCACTTTTCAAAAGTCTTTTATAAATCACCGATAAATACTGCATTGCTTAGAAAACTTCAAATCCCCTTCTCCGAAATTGGAGGAGCTAATTTGGCAATGACATCAACTTTGGCTTGATCTACCTCAATTTCTTCAAATGAATGACTTACCATTGAGAAGTCATCCATTGAAACCTCCATTGATTCCTCCACAATGTCTGCAAATATTGATAGCATGCACCTTTGGAAGGTTGCGGGGGCGTTGCACAATCCAAAGGGCATTTTCCTTAAAGCAAATGTCCCATATGGACAAGTGAAGGTGGTTTTCTCTTGATCTTCTAGTGCTATGGATATTTTATTGTAATCAATATACCCATCTAAGAAAGAATACTAACTTTTTCTCACTAGCTGATCAAGGATTTGGTCAATGAACAACATAGGGAAGTGGTCCTTCTCGGTCCAAGAGTTTAGCCTCTAGTAGTCCATACACCATCGCCACCTAGTCACGGGCCGAGTAGCCACAAGCTCAACCTTCTTATTTTGAACCACCGGCATGACACCCTTTTTAGGAACACATTGAACCGGACTCACCCATTGGCTATCACTAATAGGAAATATTACTCCCTCATCCAACCATTTTATTCTTTATTTCTTCGCGATTTCTTGCATTAGAGGATTCAACCTCCTTTGGTGCTCAATGCTTGGCTTGCATCCTTCGCTGAGTTCTATTTTATGAGTGCACACTCCCAGAGAAATTCTTACAATGTTCGCAATGAACCAACCCAAAGCTCTAATATGCTTTTTCAACACTTTTGTTTCAAGATCATTTGCAATAATAACCGACAATGTATTGTTGGCCCCCAAGAAGATATATCAATGATGAAAGGGGTGTTTTTTCAACTCCATTTTTTGAGGCTCTAATATTGATTGCTTGGCTAGTGGAACCTCTCGACTAGACATGTAAACGTATAATTTTTTTTATTTTAATTGTATGACCCCACACAAACAAGAGCAGCGGCCACCTCATTATAATCGCTTATTTCTTCTTCATCATAATTGAGTAACACAGCTACCAATGATTCTCCATTATATGCCGCCTCACCAGTGCTAGCCACCGCCTTATCAATATGATCCAAGTGTGACACCACATGCATATCACTTGCATATTTCATAGACTTGCAAATATTGAAACTAACATCTTCTTCATTAATCCAAAACTTCAACTCCACCCCTCCAATATCAACCAAAGCTTTGCCGATGGCCAAGAATGGCCTACCAAGTATAACGAGGATTTTGATATCAATCTAACAATCTAAAATCATGAAGTCGGCCGGAAAGACGAACTTGTCCCCCTTTTCTAGAACATCATAAACTACCCAAACCGGTTTTTTTATTGAATGAACAGCGATCAACAATCTCATATTTTTTGGTTTTGGCTCTTCAAGCCTATGTTTGTTATAGACCTTCAATGGAATCAAGTTTATATTCACCCTAAGATCGCATAACGCTTTTGCAAATACTCACACACCAATGGTACATAGGATAGTGAAGGCTCCTGGATCCTCCTTCTACACAATGACATTCTTTTTCATAATGGCACTACAAGTTTGAGACACTTCAATCATTTCATAATAAACCAATCTCTTCTTCTCGACCAACTCCTTCATAAATTTTGCATACCAAAGCAATTCAATCATCGCATCCCCCAATGGAATATTGATCGCCAAATGTTTGATAACCCAAAGAATTTCTGAAATTTTGCATTATCATCTTTATTACTCAATCATTGAGTAAAAGGAGGAGTGATTTTAATTGGAACTTTAACAATTTGGGCCATAACATTGTCATCATTCTTGCTTGCTTATGTATCAATTTCATCATCTTTGGCTAATAGTGATTCAACTTGTTGCGGTGGCCCATCATCGACAACCACACTATTTTTACCACGATAATCAATAAATGGTGCATTGTGTAGTACTTTGCCGCTTCTAATTACTACTGCTGACAGATGAATATCATTTATTGAGTTAACATTCATGTGGTCTATCAATTCTTCCTTTGGATTTGAATATACAAGAGTGGCAAACTGACTTATTTTCTCTTCAAGTAGCTTGATTGAAGATGAACGCAAAGTGGTCGTATTTTACAATGATAACAAATCACTACTCATGTCTTGCAATATCATATCAAATCCTTCCACCTTATCAAGAATCTTTGCTAATAACTCCTAAGAATAAACATTTTTCGGGTTTGTTAGGCCATGAAGTGACACATATTCTTCTCTATCATGCTCAGTTCTATCCCAACTTTCCTTTCTATCACCCCAATCAACATCTTCCCAACTACCATCATTACTCCCGGTCCAAATCGGTTCATGATAAGCTTTTGTTAACTTCACCCCAAACCCCCTATTTGGATGCCTCTAAAATTCATGTTTTCATTGCATGCATCCCCAAGTGTAGTAATCCCCTGACTCATGTAAATTTAATTAACTGATCTCGTACCACATCCCATGAAATGTTTTGACAAACTCTCAAATTTAGCCGTCTATTTAGCTATGCTTTCATTACACTTCAAGTTTTCTCTTCTTGTTCCTTGAGCATCGCCAACTGTGGGAGACATACATGATCTTCACACATATGCCAAGCTTGATTAATCTTGGTCATGTCATCCAGTAGCCTTGAGGCCACTACAAATGGTTGCCTCACTATTCCCCCTCGAATCAAATGATCGGCTATCCCTTTATTCACTACGTCAAGGCTTGTATAGAAGTATTGCAACAATAACTTTTCTGCAATGCCATGATTTGGACATTGCAAAAGCACCTTTTGAAACGTAGACATGTTTCGTGAACGGGTTCTCCACTCACTCTTTTGAAATTTTGAATGCCATCTCTTAGTTTCACCATTTTTGAAAGTGGGAAAAACCTTTCGATAAATGCCTCGGTCAATTCCTCCCATGAAGTGATAAAATTTGGCGATAATTCAATCAACCATTTAGTTACATCTTTCATCAAAGAAAAAGGGAAAAGCCTCACCGCATTGATTCTTGAGAAATGCCTTCAATGGTGGAAGGCCCACACACATACCCAAATTTTCGAAGGTAGTCATGAAGATCTACATGCTCAAGACCTCCAAAGAGCCCCATCATTTTGATCAGCTGCAACATTTGTTAGGTTACACTAAATGTGGCATTTTTGGAGTAGGAGGTAACTGAATTGCTGCAACTTTCCTAGTGATCTTGTGATTCATGCCACCCACATTTTGGATATTATCATTTTTCCCAAAGTTACTAGCATCTTCACTTCCATCTAAACTCATGTTTCAACCATATCTAAACACAACAAAAACACAAAACAAGTAACCTACTACATATAAACAAGTTGACAAACTAACTTCACAATTTTAATTGTTAGTCACCACTCCCTGGCAGCAGCATCATTTTTTATAACACTCAAGTTATCTTCAAAATAAGTAGTAGAATAAGCGATCGTTAGAAATAAAAACCCAACAAGAGTCGGGGTCGAATTCCACAAGGAGTGATCTTGTAGAAAGAGTTCAATTAGAAAATTAGACATTTAACTTGTTCTTTGTAGCAATTTAGAGAAAGGGGGTAGATAATTCCACAAAATTTAATTAAAAGATTTACGAAATTGTTATCACTATTAGACTAGCAAAAATAGGAGTATGTGAGTAAGAAACAATCTAGGGGTGTGGGGGTTAGCATTGATGTCATAAAAGAGGTGAAGGTTGTAATGACCCTCATGGTCATTTCTGTGTTTATGCCTTCTTTCTATTGTTTACAGTGTTCCTATAGCGACCCAAGTCATTTATGACTTTCTGGCACTGACTGTTCGGTCGCCTGGTCGTTCGTTTGGGTTTTAGGCCTGTTTTTCTATTTTAGAGCTTTTGAAATTTGAAAAGTTGATTTTGGTCATAACTTCAGGTAAACTACCTCAAATGAGAATTTTGACGGTTCCATCACTCCGAAGCTGGCCAAATTAGGCTAGAAGCATAGTTTGCCCGAGTCCCAGGGTTTTCGGTGTGATTTTGGGGCCAGTTAGCTCTTTCACCTTTGAAATTTGGTTTAAGGTTAACTTCGGTCAACATTCTAGAAAAATGCATTCGGATGAAGATTCCGACAACACGGTTAGTTCCGAAATGCCGAGTTTGGTCTAGAACGACCTTTCGAGAATTCCCGGGAGCTTCCGATATATTTTTGTGGCCTCCGATTGAAGCTCGCTAAAATGGCTCATTTGGGTGTGAGATCCACTTTTTGTCGAAACGACCTCGTATGGAAATTTTGACTACGCCATTGAGTCCAAAACGTCAGATTGAGGGGGTAGCATATTTTGTTTACGTGCACGGGGTTTCGAACTGTAATACCCCAAAGCGTTCCAAGAAATGAAAATGCAGTTTTTCAAACCTGGTGCCAGTGACTACGGAGGTCACCTACGGATCGTAGGTGGAATCACGGGCCGTAGGTGGAAATCGTCGTTTGCACTGTGGACTTTCAGAATTTCCAAGTTTCTGAACCTCGACCTACGGAGCAATAGGACGGGTCGTCGTCCAGTTGAAGGTCCGTAGATTGGTCCCGTAGATCCCTTCCAGACTTAGCCAAATTTTCAACCTCAACTAAGATCTCTGGATTAATTGACGGAAGGACAGGACGGTCCGTCGATTTACCTACAGAACGTAGGTCCTGCCCGTAGACTACACCCGACAATTATTATTTAAGGGCTTTTTGGGGCTTTTCCCTAAATGTTTAATTATTAATATAAGTCGGTTATACCCTTAACCAAGACCCTATATATATTTTCCAAGCCTAATTTCACTCATTCTAACTCATTCCAAAATTTCTCCTCTCTCGAATATTTCTCTCACTAAGAAAATTCTCTCAACTCTCAAGGAAGAAGAACGCTAAGATCCTCCATTGAAGAACATCAGTTTCCATCAATTTCTTGTGGGCTTCGTTGAGGTATGATAGTGTTCATCATTTGGAGCCCTTTCCTCTAATGGGTCCTCAACTTTCTTCAAGGTTTTCAAGGTTCAATTTCCTCAATTGAATTAGGGTTTTTGATCAATTCGTATGAGTTATTCAATTATGATTTCAATAATTGATTTAATGATTCCTAGTGCACGATCTAGCGAGATAAAGTAATTTAATGCGTGAATTAACGTGAATTATATGATTTGATGTAAAGATTGAATGAATCCCTATGTACCCATGGTATTTCTCCCCAATTTCCTAATCTATGCTTTGATTGTTGGGTTGAGCTATGAAGTGAGTAATTTTATGAAATCTCTATGAAGCTATGCATGAATTGCGAATGATATGAGAATGACTTTATGAAATTAAGTATGTTCATGTAAAAAGCATGATTTTTTCCTCTATTATGTGGGTTCCTTCAAGTATGGGTACATTGTCTTATTTATGACTTCCTAAGCCTGAGCTTCCATTGAATTGCATGATTTAAGTTGAACTTTTATGAACCCATATGAACTCTGTGCTCCATGAATTATGAGCATGATGAACTATGTAAGAATGAAGCTTATGAACTTATGCATGTCTCATATGAGTTTAATGATGAGTTAAGGGTGCTTTGAGAGTGAAGTACCAAAGTTATGACATGATGATGTTGTGTTGAGTTTTGAAAGGTTTACTCACGTAATGCTCACACTATGAGTTAATGAACAAATAGGCGATTACCCATGTTCATAAGGAGCTATTCTAATGACGTAAGCTTGGACTAGTCCATGGACGATGAAATGTCTATAAGCATGATTTTAGCTTGGATTGGCAACCCTAATTGTACCTTTCTATGGATAATGATATGAATATGATAATTAACTATTCCATGGGAAATCGCTTAGCACCGAGAGGATATTGAGATGGAATCTCCCCCGTATTAGAGGTCGGGTTTTTAGTAGCAATCTCCTTATCCCACTTTAGTTCATTATTGTGGGAAATTACCTTCAACCGACATGTAAGACCATGTGAGCTATCAACATGGAATCCGGTGTCTTTCCTACACAGAAAGGGCCATTCTACTTGCCAAGATAGGACCCTTTACCTCTAGCTTACGTGGATCCACTAGCTAATGTCTATCTAGAAAATCATCCTATGGTGGCACATAGTTATGGGATAAGAGATTGCTACTAAAAACTCAGTTTTTACTAACGGGAGAGCTTCTACCTCAATATCCTCTCGGTGCTAAGTACAAATCCCACGGAATTAGTCATTTAATCATATTTCATACTTTATCATCATGATTAGTAGACATGGTTAAACGCCTCTTGTCTATCATAGAATAACTCCTTAATCATTGATTCAAGTTTAGTTGAGAAAAACCTTTCAACATGTTATGAATCTTTTATGTGAGAAAACCCTTTCACAACTCAACAACAACATCAATTATTCTTCAATCTCAAAGCAAGCCTTAAATCATCCACTACTAAAAAAATTGGATGTAGCGACAGACAAATTTTGTAGCTAAACAGCAAAATCTATTGCTAATCCTACTTAGCGATGAATTAGCAATAAATCTTTGTTAGCTACGAGAAAAATAGTGACATACTATTTACAAAGTTCGTTGCTAAATGCAGTGTTTTTTAGTAGTGATCATGAATTTCATTATTGAACATGCATATATTCATAAAACCATCTTTTGATCATTCACAACTTCATCATGAAATTCGTAACTTTGAAAACATCAATCATGCATGGGCTCATGTATCCTCATCTCGAAATCATTCAATTTCCCCAATTAATCTTTCATAATTCAAAAACTCATATTTTGATCATAGCCTAGAAATCATGCAATTCAAATGTGTTCATGGGGATTCAATTTAAATGATAAAATTCAACTCAATTCAGACTTAGGAAATCATAATTAAAAGCAATTTCATCATAATTGAAAGAACCCACATGATAGAAGAAAACCCTAACTTAAATTGAGAATTCTTACTTTGAAAATTGGGGAATTTGGGAACCCTATGGAGGAAAGGACTCCATAGGTTAAAGCTATCATACCTCAATGTCACAAGCTTGAAATCAATGGAGGATGGAGGAACTTGACTTGAAAACCCTAGCTTTTCCTTCTTCTTCTTCAAGCTTTTCTAGAGAAAGAATTATTTGGGGGAGGAGAACTTTGGTGGATTGATTAGGAATGGGTAGAATAAGGCTTAAAAGGTTTATATAGGGTCATGGTTAAGGGCAAAACCGACTTAGATTAGGCACTAAAAATTTAGGAAAAAGACCAAGAACCCTTTTAAAAATAGCTGTCGGTCCCTATCTATGGTTTGACCTACAGTCCGTAAGTCACTCTACGGACCGTCCTATTCCACCGTAGATAGATTCAGAGAGTTTTTCAACTTTTGACCCTCAACGACGGGTCACAATGTACGGTCCATGGTTCAACCTACGATTTGTACATGGTCACCGTAGATCTGACTTTATCCCATGAGGATCTCACTAAGCCTGGGTCTCACCTACAAGTCCTACCTACGGTCCGTACAATGAATGACAGACCGTCCTGGTGAGCCATAAAGAAATACCCATTCTTGACAAAAATAAGGGAACCTGGGCTAGCCAACGTGCCTTACCTATGGACCGTAGGTCAGTCTACGGGCCGTAGGTGGCTCCATTGGTATTGGCACAAGAATTCTAGAAACCTGCAAACTCTTCATTTCAAAATCCGAGGTGTTACAATATCTCCCCTTGGGAACATTCATCCTCGAATGGGAATCAAGACATCAGAGGAAGGGTAAGAACAAAACCTAACAGCCCAACATGAATGCAATCACATAAATGCACATATCCGAGGAGGAAACATCAACTCCAAGCTAAATCATGTTCCAAACAACATTTCATAAGGTCTATATGCAACATGTATTCAATTGCATATAATCATGAAGAACATAGTAAAGCTAGCTCATTTTCTAAAAATTTAAACTTTTCATGAACATGCATAAACGATGAATCATGGAATGACTAAGACACACATGAGACCCAAGGAATTAACTATGAGGAACTAAATACCTCAAGCTAGAGTAGTGTCTAAGGAAAAGAGATAAGGGTAACGGGACATCATGTTAGCTTCGGCCTCCCAAGTAGCACCCTCAACTATTTGATTCCTCCAAAGAACCTTTACATAAGCAATTTCTTTATTCCTTGACTTTGCCGGTCTAGAATCTCAACCGTTACTTCTTCATAAGAGAGGTTATCGTTTATACCAAGAGTCTCTAACGGCACTACCGGATCACCAACAAATTTCTTCAATAATGAGACATGGAAAATCGGATGCACCAATGCCAAGTCATTTGGTAAATCAAGTTCATAAGCAATCTTACCAACACGCCTCAAAATTTAATATCGGCCCACATAATGGGGACTAAGCTTCCCTTACTTTCCGAATCTCATTACACCCTTAATGGGTGAAATTTTCAAGTAGACTCAATCATCATCATCGAATTGTAAATCTCTCCTTCAAACATCGCCATAGAACTTTTGTTGACTTTGAGCCATTTTCAACCTCTCTCTAATAAGCCAAACTTTCTCTATAGCCTCATGTATCAACTCGGGACCTATCAAAGCGACATCACAAACTTCAAACCAACCTATAGGAGATCTACACCTCCTACCATAGAGATCTTCAAACGGAGCCATACCAATACTAGAATGGTAGATATTATTGTAAGCAAACTCAATCAAAGGCAAGTGATCGTCCCAATTTCCCTTGAAATCTATCACACAAGCTATCAACATATCTTCCAAGGTTTGGATAGTACGCTCCGCTTGCCCATCGATTTGAGGATGAAAGATTGTACTAAACTTAACACGAGTACCAAGCCCCTTTTGGAAATATTTCCAAACTGAGAGGTGAATTAGGTACCACGATCGAAGATCATGGATAAAGGAACTCCATGCAACCTAACCATTTCCTTCAAGTACAATTTAGCATAGTCCTCAACCGAATAAGAAACCTTGACGGGAATGAGATGAGCCGATTTTGTCATACGATCCACAATAATCCAAATCGAGTCATGTTGTCATCGGGTGCATGGTAATAAAACAATGAAGTCCATATTTAAATATTCCCACTTCCAAGTAGGAATACCAATATCTTGGGACAAACCTCCCGGATTTTGATGCTCAACTTTCACTTATTGACAATTTGACACTTAGCCACAAATTCTGCAATATCTTTCTTCATCCCTTTCCACCAATAGACCTCTCGCAAGTCACAGTACATCTTGATGGCTCCTCGGTGAATGGAATATCATGAACTATGGGCTTTTGATAAGATTTGTTCCCTTAACTCATCTACATTAGGAACACACAACCGACCTTGATATCGAAGCACTCTATCTTCCCCTTGGGAGAAAGTCTCAACGGACTTTTTAAGCACTGCTTCCATCAATTCCATCAAATTCGGATCTAGTCCTTGCTTGGCTTTCAAATCTGACACAAGAGACGATACTTAACCATTATAAACCAAAACACAACCTTCGGTGGAATCCACCAACCAAACACCTAATTGGGCCAATATATGAACATATCGAACCAACTCCTTTTTACCATCGTCAATATGAGCAACACTACCCATTGATAACCGATAAAGAGCATTGGTCACCACATTGGCCTTATCAGGGCTATACAGGACACTCATGTCATAGTCCTTTAACAATTGAAGCCATCTCCTTTGGCTAGGATTTAGATCCTTTTGCTTAAACACATATTAAAAAATCTTGTGGTCGGTAAAGACATCAACATGTGCTCCATATAAGTAATGCCTCAAGATCTTTAAGGCAAATACAACCGCCGCTAGCTCTATGTCATTGGTAGGATAGTTCCTTTCATGAATTTTGAGTTGCCTTGAATCATAGTCTATGACTTTCCCATTTTCCATAAGGACACATCCTAGACCAATTATCAAAGCATCACAATTAACCACAAATCCATCATACCCTTTCGGTAAGGTCAACAAAGGAGCCGAAGTAAGTCTATCTTTCAATTGTTGGGAACTCTTCTCACACGCATCGGACCATATGAACTTAACATTCTTTTGAGTAAAAGCTGTCAATGGAGAAGCAGTCAAAGAAAACCCTTCAACAAACCACCTATAATAACCATCCAAATCAAAAAAACTTCGAATATCTGAAGGTGATAGAGGTCTAGGCCAACTCGTAACTGCCTCCGTCTTCTTAGGATCTACTTCAATACCCTTCCCGGAAACAATGTGACAAAGAAAAGCCACGGATCTCAACCAAAACTCACATTTACTAAACTTTGCAAAGAGTTGTTGGTCCTTGAGGACTTGCAACACAATCCTCAAATGATTGGCATGCTCATCCTCACTCCTTGAATAAATCAAGATATCATCAATGAACACAATCACGAACATATAAAGGTACTGTCTAAACACCCTATTTATCAAGTCCATAAATGTGGCCAGAGCATTTGTCAACCCCAACAACATTACCAAGAACTCGTAGTGACCATACCCAGTCATAAAATCCGCCTTAGGGATGTGATATTCCTTCACTCTCAATTGGTGATAGCCCAATCGAAGGTCAATCTTGGAGAAATAACTCGCTCCTTGAAGTTGATGAAACAAGTCATCTATCCTTGAGTGAGTATACTTATTCTTAATGGTGACTTTATTCAATTGGAAATACTTAATGGACATTCAAAGTGAACCATCTTTCTTTCAAACAAACAAAACTGGAGCACCACATAGAGAGATACTCGGTCGGATGAAACCATTATCCAACAAATCCTTCAATTGCTCCTTTAACTCCTTAAGTTATGCCGGAGCCATTCGGTAAGAAGGAATAGAGAGAGGTTGTGTATCAGGGAGAAGATCAATACCGAAGTCTATTTCCCTTTCCGGAGGAACACTAGGTAGATCATTGAGAGACACTTTTATAAACTTAATAACAACGGGGACCGACTCAAAAGTAGGGGTTACAGAATCCACATCTCTCACCCTAACAAGATGGTTAATGCAACCCTTAGAAATTGAAACTTAATGTCACGACCCAGGGTAACCCCTAGATGTAACACGGCGTACATGACCCCGAGAGGCCTCATACAAGCCCTTAGCATACATAACATACAAGATAATAGAGAAATAAGAGTTCAAAAGAGCATTTTTATATCAAAGCTTTACTCAAAACAGCGGAAGTCTACAACTCATATCTCAAAGCCTTCTAATATCATAGAATACGAATAAAAGTGATAGGGACGCAGCCTATTACAATATCCAACACTGAAAAGAAACGACATGAAAATAAAAACAACTAAGCCATGTCCTCGGATGGATGAGGACTCACCAAGTCTTCTTCCCAACTCTAAGTCAATGCTCTAGCCATGAGTGGCAGGTGAATTGCGACCTCCTACACAAAAGAAGTTAATGTAGGCAAGATTATGCATTAGCACAATTAAGTACTAAGTATGATAGCAATGCACATTAACACATAAATCATGCAAGAGAGACATAATCATGACATGCAATGGCAAAGCTAAAAACATGATAAACATGAGAAACACGAAACATAAAGCATATATCAAGGCCAAAGCAAGCTAAATCATCTTTCCTTCTTTCCTTTACTTCATCATGAGAACACTTGTTCATTAACTTGTGGCGAAAAGCCTTAACCGACATGTAAGACCATGTGAGCTATCAACACGGAATCCGGTGTCTACCTCACACCAAAAAGGGGAGTCCTACATTCCAAGGTAAGACCATGAACTTCTTAGCTTATGTGGATCCACAAACTAATGTCTACTTAAGGACAACATCCTATGGTGGTAACGTAGTTTATGGGATATATATTGCTTTAGGAGACTCGGCCTCAACTAACGGGAGAGTTCCATCTAGAAAACCCGGTCTCTACTAACGGGAGAGCTTTCACTAGAAGACCCGGCCTCTACTAACGGGAGGGCTTCCATCTCAATATCCACTCGGTGCTAAGCATAATTCTCACGGATTAGTCATTAACATATTTATATCATCAAACATGAAAAAGTAACACTAGGATTACCAATTCAAGCTAAAATCATTCTTATTGATATTCATGTTTTATGGACCTTGTCTACGCTTACATCATTAGAATATCTCCTTAAGAACATGGGTAATCGCCTCTTTGTTCTTCTTTTATCATAATGAGAGAATTACGTGAGAAAACGTTTCACTACTCGACCATAGCATTATCATATCATAACTTTTGTACTTTACTCTCAAAGCACCCTTAATTCATCATGCTCATATTTCATAGTTCATAGAGTTCATATGGGTTCATGCAAGTTCAACACATATCATGCAATTCAATGCAAGTTCATGCTTAGAAAGCCATAATTAAGATAATTTACCCATACTTGAAGGAACTCACATAATAAAGGAAAATCATGCTTTTTGATTTGATCATGCTAAATTCATAAGATTATCCTCAATTCATTCATAATTCATGCTTGATTTCATAGAGAATTCATAAACTTCATCAAACCATAACTCAACCCAACCATCAAAGCACAAATTATCTAATTTGGAAGAATTAACTTGGGATTATGGGGGTTCATGCCATCTTTACATCAAATCATCTAATTCACGCTAATTTGTGCACTAAGTTACTTTATCATGCTAAATCATGCACTAGGAATCATAAAACCTATAATTGGAATCACAATTGAAGAACCCACAATGGTTGATCGCAAACCCTTATTCAATTGGGTTAGAGTAAACCTTTGAAAATAATGCAGAAGAGGAAGGGCCCATTGGAGGAAAAGATTTCTAATGGTGAACACTATCATACCTCAAAGCAATCCACAAGAAATTCGAGAAGATTGAAGGTTTTCAATGGAGGATTCAAGCTCCTTCTTCTTGCTTGAGACTTGAGAGAGTTTCTATTTTTTGAGAGAGATATATTTTGGAATGAATTAGAATGAAAGGAATTAGGCTTAGAAAGTGTTTATAGGTCTAAGATTAATGCTATAACCGACTTAGCTTAATAGGTAAACAATTAGGAAAAAGGCCAAAAAGCCCTTAATTAAAAAATGTCGGGGCCAATCGACGGACAAGATCTACAGTCCGTACATCAATTGACGGACCATCGTGTTATTCAGTCAATTGATTCAGAAAGTTCATTTTGGGCTGAAAATTTGGCTAAGTCTGGAAGGCATATACGGAACCCATCTACGGCCCGTCAACTGCACTACGAACCGTCCTGCTGTTCTATAGGTAAAGATTCAAAAACTTGGAAATCCTTAAATTTCACAGTGCCATTGACGGTTCCCACCTACGGTCTGTCAAGCCATCTACGGCCCGTAGGTGGCCTCCGTAGGTCACTGTGTTCAGGTGAGTTCTGCATTTAAAAATCCCTTGGAAGCTTGTGGTGTTACAATATCTCCCCCTTGGGAACATTCGTCCTCGAATGAGAATCAAGACATCTTGAGAAGGGTAATAGACACGGACTAACAACCCAACCTTGCATGCAATCACATAAATCCACATATCAGAGAAGGAAACATCAACTCCAAGCTCAAGCATGATCAACACATCATATCATGAAGACTGTATGCAACTCATACTCAAAAGCACATAATCATATAAGACTCTTCATAAACATACATAATTAAGGAATCATGGAAATCAATTATGACACATGAGACCAAAAGAATGAACCATGAGGATCAAGGTACCTCAAGCTAGAGTAGGATCGGAAGGAAAGAGATGAGGATATCGGGACATCATATCGGCCTCGGCCTCCCAAGTAGCACCCTCAACCAATTTATTCCTCCATAGAACTTTCACGGAAGCAACTTCCGCACTTGTCGGTCTAAAATCTCAACCGGAGCCTCTTCATAAGAAAGACTATCCTTTATGCAAAGATTCTCTAATGGCACTATAGTGGTCGGATCACCAACACACTTCTTCAATAATGAGACATGGAAAACGGGATGCACAGATGCCAAATCATTAGGCAAGTCAAGCTCATAAGCAACCTTACCAACGCGTCTCAAGATCTGATATGGGCCTACATAACGGGGACTAAGCTTCCCTTTCTTCCCAAATCTCATTACACCCTTCATGGGTGAGATTTTCAAGTAAACCCAATCATCCACATCAAATTCTAATTCTCTTCTTCTAACATCGGCATAGGACTTTTGTCGACTTTGAGCCGTTTTCAACCTCTCCCTAATAAGTTGAACTTTCTCCATTGCCTCATGTGCCAACTCCGAGCCTATCAAAGCAACTTCACCAACTTCAAACCAACATATAGGAGATCTACACCTCCTACAATAGAGAGCCTCAAATGGAGCCATACCAATACTAGAATGGTAGCTATTGTTATAACCAAACTAAATCAAAGGCAGGTGATCATCCCAAGTACCCTTGAAATCAATTACACAAGCTCTCAACATATTTTCCAAGGTTTGAATAGTGTACTCTGCTTTCCCATCGATTTGGGGATGAAAGGGCGCACTAAGTTTAACACGAGTACCAAGACCTTTTTGAAATGACTTTCAAAATTGAGAAGTAAATTGTGCACCACAATCGGAGATAATGGATAAAGGCACTCCATGCAGCCTAACCATCTCCCTCAAATACAACTTAGCATAATCCTCCGCCGAATAAGATGTCTTGACGGGAATGAAATGGGCTGACTTTGTCATTCTATCAACAACAACCCAAATCGAATCAAATTGTCACCTTGTGCTAGGCAAACCCACAATAAAATCCATATTCGCATCTTCCCACTTCCAAGTAGGAATACTAATATCTTGGGTCAAACCTCCCGACCTTTGATGCTCAACTTTCACTTGTTGGCAATTAGAACACTTAGCCACAAGTTCTGCAATATCTTTCTTCATTCCGTTCCACCAATAAATTTCCCACAAATCACGGTACATTTTGGTAGCTCCTGGGTGGATGGAATATTGAGAACTATGGACTTCTGATAAAATTTGCTCTCTTAAGCCCTCTACATTAGGGACACACAAACGACCTTGATATCGAAGCACACCATCTCCCCCTTGGAAGAAAACCTCTATGGACTTCTTGAGTACCGCTTCCTTTAGTTCAACCAAGTTAGGATCAAGACCTTGCTTAGCTTTCACATCATGCACAAAAGAGGATTTGGAACCCTTGTGAACCGTAACACCACCTTTAGTAGAATCAACCAATCTACCACCCAATCGAGCCAATCTATGGACATCGCGAACCAACTCTCTCTTACCATCCTTAACATGTGCAACACTACCCATAGATAATTGAGTAAGAGCATCCGCCGCCACGTTAGCCTTAACGGGGTGATAGAGAAAACTCATATCATAGTCTTTTAATAACTCGAGCCACCTTCTTTGGCGGAGATTCAAATCTTTTTGTTTAAACACATATTGCAAACTCTTATAGTTGGTGAAGACATCTACATGTACTCCATAAAAATAATGTCGCCATATTTTCAAAGCAAACACAACTATCGCTAACTCGAAGTCATGAGTAGGATAGTTCTTTTCATGCACCTTAAGTTGTCTTGAAGCATAGGCAATAACCTTCCTATTTTGCATAAGAACACATCCTAGCCCAATTCTCGAGGCGTCACAATAAACCACAAAACCATCGGATCCGTCCGGTAGAGTCAATATCGGAGCCGAAGTAAGTCGACCCTTCAATCTTGAAAACTCTTCTCACATGCTTCAGACCATACGAATTGAACCTTCTTTTGAGTCAAAGCCGTCAATGGAGAAGCAATGGATGAAAACCCTTCAACAAACCTCCTATAATAACCTGCTAAGCCCAAGAAACTAGGGATATCCGAAGGTGATAAAGGTCTAGGCCAATTCTTAACCTCTTCCGTCTTTTTAGGATCTACCTCAATGCCCTTACCGGAAACAATGTGACCGAGAAAAGCCACGGACCTTAACCAAAACTCACATTTACTAAACTACGCAAAGAGTTTTTCGTCCTTGAGGACTTGCAACACAATCCTCAAATGATTAACATGTTCACCCTCATTCTTTGAGTAGATTAAATTGTCGTCAATAAACACAATCACAAACATGTCAAGGTTTTGCCTAAACATTCTATTCATCAAGCCATAAATGCGGCCGGAGCATTAGTCAACCCAAACGATATTACCAAGAACTCGTAGTGACCATACTTAGTCCGGAAAGCCATTTTCGGAATATCATCTTCCTTCACCCTTAATTGGTGATAGCCCGAACAAAGGTTGATCTTAGAGAAATAACTAGCCTCTTGAAGTTGATCAAACAAGTCATCTATCCTTGGTAGAGGATACTTATTCTTAATGGTAACCTTGTTCAATTGGCGATAGTCGATACACATACGGAGTGAACCATCTTTCTTCCTTACAAACAAGATCGGAGCACGCCATGGAGAAATACTTGGCCGGTGAAACCCTTATCCAACAAGTCTTTCAACTGCTCTTTTAGTTCCTTAAGTTCCGCCGGAGCCATTCTATAATGAGGAATAGAAATAGGTTACGTATCTGGTAGAAGGTCAATACCGAAGTCTATTTCCCTTTCGGGAGGAATACCGGGCAAGTCATCAGGAAACACTTCCGAAAACTCATTAACAACGGGGACCGACTAGAGAGTAGGGGTCTCGGAATCTATATCCCTCACCTTAACAAGATGGTAAATGCAACCCTTTGAGGTCATCTTTCTAGCTTTCAGATAAGAAACAAATTGACCTCGAAACATAGAATTTCCTTTCTTCCAATCTAGGATAGGCTCATTTGGAAACTGAAACATGACCATTCGGGTCCTACAATCAATAGAGGCATAACAAGCATGCAACTAATCCATCCCAAGAATAACATTAGAATCTAGCATATCAAGTTCTACAAGATCAACATGAGTGACTCTATGGGATAAGGAGACGGGACAATCTCGAGAAACTCTCTTAGCCATGATAGATTCTCCAATTGGAGTAGCGACACGAAAAGGATCTAGCAACACATCCGGAAGAACATCAAACCTCATAGCCACATATGGCGTCACAAAAGACAAGGTAGCACCGGGATCAAGCAAAGCATAAACATCAAAATAGAAAACTCTTAACATACCAGTAACCACATCGGGAGAGCTCTCTTGCTCATGACGAGCCTGAAGTGCATAAAATCATTTTTGCTTTTGAGCATTCGAACCCGATCCTATAGGGGGAGCTTGCTTATTCTCTCTTCCCTTGGCCGTGAAAGATGAACAATCCCTCATCTTGTGACAACTCTTTCAACAATTATAACAACCATCCGTACCGGCTAGACATCTACCTTCATGCTTTTTCCCACACTTGGCACAACGAGCCAATAAAAACCACCATTATTCCCTCCTTGAGACTTGGGGTTAGACACCCTATCATTGTTGGACTTCGGAGGAGCATTGGATGAGCCTTGGTTAGAGAACCTTTGTCAAAATCTAGGACGACAATGTTCATCGGACCTTGTATGGGAAAAGTTACTATCCCCGGTCCTAGCCCTCTTGGTCTCCCTAGACCTTTCCTTAAGCTTTTCTTCTTCAATTTGTTCTACATAAACCATGAGGCGAGAAATATCCATGTCATGCACAAGCATGGCGGTGTGGCACTCTTTCACAAACATATCGGACACTCCCGACACAAATTTGCTCATTCTTGCCCTTGGGTCGACAACTATGGACGGCACATATCTAGCCAATTGTGTGAACTTCAATGCATACTCTTTCACACTCATATTTCCTTGTCGAAGGTTGATAAACCCAAGCACCATAGCCTCTCTCTTCTCAAGAGGGAAGAATCTATCAAGGAAAGCAACCTTGAATTTCTCCCAATCAAGGGGACCCTCATTAACCGCCCTCTCACTCTTCTATCGATTGACCAAATTTGGGCGACACCCTTGAGTTGATAAGCCACCAGCTCCGCCTTTTCTTCCGCCGTCACACCAATGATCATCAACACCTTGTACACTTCATCAATGTATTCTTGAGGATTTTCCTCAACCTTACATCAATGGAATTTCGGAAGATTCATCCTTGTAAAGTCCCTCACTCTTGATGCCGCTGTACCCACATTTGGGTTCACGGGAGCCACCATCCCTCTATTGGCTTGAGCCGTCACGGCTTGAGCAAACACTTGGAAAGCAGCCCTAAACTCCGCATTAGTCACGTGTTCCGCCAAAGGGTTGGCCGGAACCTGAGGAGCTTGAGGAGGAACTTCTTGTTCCACATTCTCTCCCATGTTTCTTCTAGTGTAAGCTCTTCGGGTCGCCATATCCTGAACGCGTAGGATAGGGATTAGGAGAGAGATATATAGAGTTAAACTATATGGCATGACTTACGAGTAATGAAAAAAGTTGAATTTCTTAAACGTCATATAACCTCTCATTCATAAACGTTGCGCGCTTCACACTCATGAACAAGACTCTACTTGACGAGGCTTATGAGACATCCTAGGATTTTTCTAAAATCTTGCGCTCTGAATACCAAGTTTGTCAGAACCCAGGGTAGCCCCTAGATGTAACACGGCGTTCAAGACCCCGAGAGGCCTCATACAAGCTCTTAGCATACATAACATACAAGATAATAGAGAAATAAGAGTTCAAAAGAGCATTTTTATATCAACGCTTTACTCAAAACAACAGAAGTCTACAACTCATGTTTCAAAGCCTTCTAATATCATAGAATACGAATTAAAGTGATACGGACGCAGCCCAATTCAATATCCAACACTGAAAAGAAACGACATGAAAATAAGAACAACTAGGCCATGTCCTCGGATGGTTGAGGACTCACCAAGTCTTCTTCCCAACTCTAAGTCAATGCTCTAGCCATGAGTGGAAGTTGAATTACCCCGTCCTACACCAAAGAAGTTAATGTAGGCAAGATTATGCGTTAGCACAATTAAGTACTAAGTATGATAGCAATGCACATAAACACATAAATCATGCTAGAGAGAGACATAATCATGACATGCAATGGCCAAGCAAAAAACATGAGAAACATGAAACATAAAGCATATATCAAGGCCAAAGCAAGCTAAATCATCTTTCCTTCTTTCCTTTACTTCATCATGAGAACACTTGTTCATTAACTTGTGGCGAAAAGCCTTAACCGACATGTAAGTCCATGTGAGCTATCAACACGGAATCCGGTGTCTACCTCACACCAAAAAGGGGAGTCCTACATTCCAAGGTAAGACCATGAACTTCTCAGCTTATGTGGATCCACAAACTAATGTCTACTTAAAGACAACATCCTATGGTGGTAACGTAGTTTATGGGATATAGATTGCTTTAGGAGACTCGGCCTCAACTAACGGGAGAGTTCCATCTAGAAAACCTGGCCTCTACTAATGGGAGAGCATTCACTAGAAGACCCGGCCTCTACTAATGGGAGGGCTTCCATTTCAATATCCACTCGGTGCTAAGCATAATTCCCACGGATTAGTCATTAACATATTTATATCATGAAACATGAAAAGGTACAACTAGGGTTACCAATTCAACCTAAAATCATGCTTATAGATATTCATCTTTCATGGACCTAGTCCAAGCTTACATCATTAGAATAGCTCCTTAAGAACATGGGTAATCGCCTCCTTGTTCTTCTTTTATCATAATGGGAAAATTACGTGAGAAACCTTTCACTACTCGACCATAGCATCATCATATCATAACTTTGGTACTTTACTCTCAAAGCACCCTTAATTCATCATGCTCATATTTCATAGTTCATAGAGTTCATATGGGTTCATGCAAGTTCAACACATATCATGCAATTCAATGCAAGTTCATGCTTAGAAAGCCATAATTAAGACAATTTACCCATACTTGAAGGAACTCACATAATAGAGGAAAATCATGCGTTTTGACTTGATCATGCTAAATTCATAAGATTATCCTCAATTCATTCATAATTCATGCTTGATTTCATAGAGAATTCATAAACTTCATCAAACCATAACTTAACCGAACAATCAAAGCACAAATTATCAAATTGGGGAGAATTAGCTTGGGATCATGGGGGTTCATGCAATCTTTACATCAAATCATCTAATTCACGCTAATTCGTGCACTAAATTACTTTATCACACTAAATCGTGCACTAGGAATCATAAAATCAATAATTGGAAGCACAATTGAAGAACCCATAATGATTGATCACAAACCCTAATTCAATTGGTTTAGAGTAAACCTTTGAAAATCATAAAGAAGAGGAAGGGCCCATTGTAGGAAGAGACTCCTAATGGTGAACACTATCATACCTCAAAGCAATCCACAAGAAATTGGAGAAGATTAAAGGTCTTCAATGGAGGATTCAAGCTCCTTCTTCTTCCTTGAGAGTTGAGAGAGTTTCTTTTTTTTGAGAGACAAATATTTTGGAATAAATTAGAATGAAAGCAATCAGGCTTAGAAAGTGTTTATAGGTCTAAGATTAATGGTATGACCGACTTAGCTTAAGAGGTAAACAATTAGGAAAAAGACCAAAAAACCCTTAATTAAAAATTGTTGGGGCCAATCATCTGACAGGATCTTCGGTCCGTACATCAATTGATGGACCATCGTGTTATTCCGTCAATTGATTCAGAAAGTTCATTTTTGGGCTGAAAATTTGGGTAAGTCATGAAGGCATCTACCGAACCCATATACGCCCCGTCAACTAGACTACGAACCGTCCTGCTGTTCCGTAGGTCAAGGTTCAGAAACTTGAAAATCCTAAAATTTCACAGTGCCATTGACGGTTCCTACCTGCGGCCCGTCAAGCCATCTATGGCCCGTAAGTGGCCTCCGAAGGCCACTGTCTTAAGGTGAGTTCTACATTTAAAAATCCCTTGAAAGCTTGGGGTGTTACGCTTAACCACTCGTGTCCTACAATCAACAGAAGCATAACAAGAATGCAACCAATCCATCCCGAGGATGACATCAAAATCTAACATATCAAGCTTGACAAGATCAATATGAGTGACTCTACGGGATAAGGAGATGGGACAATTTCTATCGACTCTCTTTGCCACAATAGAATCACTAACAGTAGTAGAGACACAACAGGGATCTAACCACACATTCGGAAGAACATCAAACCTCATAGCCACATATGGCATCACAAAAGACAATGTAGCACCGGTATTAAGCGAAGCATAAACATCAAGATAAAAAACTTTCAACTTACTTGTAACCATATCGGGAGAACCCTCTTGCTCATGGCAAGTCTGAAGTGCATAGAATCGGTTTTGCTTGGGAGCATTTGAACCTGAACCACTAGGCGGAAATTGCTTACCTTCTCTTCCCTTAGCCGTGAGAGATGGACAATCCCTTATTTTATGGCCGCTCTTACCACAACCGAAGCAACCATCTATACCAGCTAAGCACTTACCCTCATGCTTTCTCCAAAACTTAGCACAAGTAGTTGACCAAAAACCACAACCATTTCCTCCTTAGGGCTTAGGGTTAGGCACCATATCTTTCTTGAACTTAGGAGGAGCATCGAAAGAACCTTTAACGGAGAACATTTATTGGAATCTAGAACGACCATGTCTGTCCGACCTTGAGTTTGAGAAATTACCATCACTGATCTTGGCCCTCTTTGCCTTCCTAGACCTTTCCTTAAGTTTCTCCTCTTCTATTTGTTGAGCATGAACCATTAGGCGAGAAATGTCCATATCATGGATAAGCATAGCGGTACGACATTCCTTCACAACCAATTCGGACACTCCCTACACGAACTTGCTCATCCTTGACCTAGGATTGGCAACCATAGTAGGAGCATATCAAGACAATTGTGTGAACTTCAAAGCATACTCTTTCACACTCAAGCTTCCTTGACAAAGATTGATGAATTCGACAACCCTTGCCTCCCTCATCTCAAGGGGGGAGAACCTTTCAAGGTAGGCAACCTTGAACTTTTCCAAATCCAGAGAACCCGCATCAACCGCCATCCCATACTTCCATTGCTCAAACCACACTTGGGCCACACCGTTAAGCTTTTAAGTGGCCAACTCCATCTTTTCCTCCGGCTTCACACCCATGATCATTAACACCTTGTACACCTCATCAATGAACTATTGATGATGTTCCGCAACTTTAGAGCCATGAAAGTTTGGAGGATTCATCCTTGTAAATTCCCTCACTCTAGATGCCACCGTACCAACATTTGGGTTCACGGGAGCCACAACCTCCCTATTGGCTTGAGCCAACACTTGAAAAGCAGCCCTAAACTCCGCATTAGACACTTGTTCAGCCAAAGGGTCGACCAGAAATTGAGGAGCTTGAGGAGGAGCTTCTAGTTCCACATTCTCTCTCACATTTTCCTAGCATAAGCTCTTCGAGCGGCCATATCTTGAAACACATAGGATAGGGATTAGGAGAGAGACCTATAGAGTTAAACACTATCACACGACTTTAGAATGATGAAAGAAGTGGAATTTCCTAATGATCTTGTAGCCTCTCATTCATAAGTGTGGCACGCTTCACACCCATGAATAAGACTCTACTCGACGTGGCTTATGACACATCTTAGGACGTTTCTAAAACCTTGTGCTCTAATACCAAGTTTGTCATGACCTAGAGTACCCCCCAGACGTGACATGGCGTACAAGACCCCGAAAGGCCTCATACAAGCCACTTAGCATGCATCATACAAGCTAATAGCAATTTAAGAGTTCAAAAGACAATTCATTATCGAAAGAGGTTGCAAAGCATAGCAGAAGTCTACATAAAGTTTCAAGCCATCTATCAAACGAATAGTAAGAACGTTGGGATGTAACCCAATATAAGACCAAGTGTAAAGAAACACCAAAGAAATAACAAGGCAATTTCCTCGAAGATATGAGGACTCACCAAGTCTTCCAAGTCTCTATGTACTCACTAGCAACGAGCGGGATGAGAAGAATCGCCAAGCCCTACATAAATAAATCAATGTAGGCAAGAGTATGTGTTAGTACAAACATGTACCAAGTATGACAACTATGCATAAAGTCATGAAACATGCTAAAAAGGGAACATTATCATAACGTACAAAGACCAAGCTAAAACATGAGATAAAAGGGTTAGAAATAGTAAGTCATAAAAATGATGGTCAATGCAATACTAAACATATTTAAAACGCTTGTGAAATACCTTCAAAGTCACTTTAGTTCATTATTGTGGGAAATTACCTTCAATTGACATGTAAGACCATATGAGCTATCAACATGGAATCTGGTGTCCTCCCTACACCGATAGGGCCATCCTACTTTCCAAGGTAGGACCCTTAACTTCTAGCTTATGTGGATCCACTAGCTAATGTCTATCTAGACAATTATCCTATGGTGGCACATAGTTATGGGATAAGAGATTGATACTAGAAAACCCTTCCACAACTCAACAACAACATCAATTATGCTTCAATCTCAAAGCAAGTCTTAAATCATCATGAATTTCATTATTGAACGTGTATATATTCATAAAACCATCTTTTGATCATTCTCCACTTCATCATGAAATTCATAACATAGAAAACATCAATCTTGCATGGGATCATGCATCCTCATCTCGAAATAATTCAATTTCCCCAATTCATCTTTCATAATTTAAAACCTCATATTTTGATCATAGTCTAGAAATCATGCAATTCATAATGGTTCATGGGGATTCAATTTAAATCATGCAATTCAACTCAATACATGCTTAGGAAATCATAACTAAAAGCAAATTGATCATAATTGAAAAAACCCACATGATAGAAGAAAACCATAACTTAAAATGAGAATTCTTACTTTGAAAATTGGGAAATTTGGGAACCCTATTGAGGAAACGACTCCATAGGTGAAAGCTATCATACCTCAATGTCACAAGCTTGAAATCAATGGAGGATTGAGGAACTTGACTTGAAAACCCTAGCTTTTCCATCTTCTTCTATATGTTTTTCTAGAGAGATAATTATTTGAGAGAGGAGAGCTTTGGGGGAATGATTAGGAATGGGTAGAATTAGGCTTAAAAGGTTTATATAGGGTCTAGGTTAAGGTCCAAACCAATATAGATTAGGCACTAAACCTCTAGGGAAAAGACCAAGAAGCCCTTTAAAAATAAGTGTCGGACCCTATCTACGGTTGGACCTACTGTCCGTAAGTCAATCTACGGACCATTCTCTTCCACCGTAGATAGATTCAGAGAGGTTATCAACTTTGGACCCCCAACGAGGGGTCACCATGTACGGTCCGTGGTTCAACCTACAGTCTGTACATGGCTACCGTAGGTCTCACTTTAGCTCCCAAAAATCTAACTAAGCCTGGGTCTCACCTACGAGGCCTACCTACGGTCCATACATTGAATGATGGACCGTCCAGGCGAGCCATAAAGAAATGATAATTCTTTAAAAAATAAGGGAACCTGGCTAGCCAACCACGGGACTTACCTACGGACCGTAGGTCAGTCCACGGGCCGTAGGTGGCTCCGTTGGTACTGGCAACAGAATTCCAGAAACCTGCAAACTCTTCTTTCCAAAATCTGAGGTTTTACATTAACAAACTTCACCATTGGTTCCGTATTATTTATCACATATTTGTTGTTGTGTGCTATCAAATATAGCAGAAACCACAACCAATTGTCACAAAAAGTATATGAAGAAACTTGTAGAAAGGGACAAAGGACAAGATAAATTTCCAATCATCGTTGTTTGATTTTTTACAGGGTTCAAAAAAAGTCACCAAAATAAAAAAAAATTACAATAGTTACATTAATCACTATGACTTACAGTAACAGATTAAGCTTCATGAAATAGGAGGAAGAAAACTTTGAGAAATGAAACACACTTCATAAGAAGGTTAATTAATTTATTTGAATTCAACTCTCCTATCGAGGAAAAAAAATCAACCAATAATTGTGGCAGAAATAGAATTTTTATTTACTAAAGAATCAAATGTAACGAATTCAACCATTAAAGCAGCCTTATGATTTGTGGACTGAGAGATGCAAGAGTAGTAATGTCGCATTGCAATTAAAATCAATTTTCTTTGTTTATTATTTCTTCTTTGGGTGCCTTGGAATTAAGTGTTAGGTTTTAAAAGGTGTGAATAAAAAATGAAGAATTGCGACTTTTGTAAAAAGTTGTGACTTTTGTGAAAAGTTGTGACATTTTTGAAAAGTTGTGACTTTATGAAGAGTTGTGACTTTTTTAAAGAGTTGTGACTTTTATGAAAAGTTATGACTTTCCTTTAAGGTTGTGACTTTTAAAACGTGTGAATGAAAAAAATGAAGAGTTGTGACTTTTTTAAAGAGTTGTGACTTTTATGAAAAGTTATGACTTTTCTTTAAGGTTGTGACTTTTAAAATGTGTGAATGAAAAATGAAAAGTTGTGACTTTTGTAAAAAGTTGTAGCTTTTGTGAAACTTCATGACTTTTATGAAGAGTTGTAACTTTTCTAAAGAGTTGCGACTTTTATGAAAAGTTGTGACTTTTCCGTAAGGTTGTGACTTTTAAGAAGGACAATTTTGAAAATAAATAAGTAAAAAGAGAATCCTTGCTTTTGGTTGCGCCATGTCACCGAGTTGAGGGTTGTATTTTATTCATATATATATATATATATGATATGACGATTATATTAAATTTAATCCATTAAGCTGTCTGCTTGATTTTCTTTCTATGATTTCTTGTTTTTTAATTCATTTGTGCTCCAAATTTCTTCATTTTCACGTCATTTTAATCCTACAAATAAAATACACAGTACAATAATAATTCATAAAATTTATGCTCAAAAAGGATAATTAAAAGATTAAATATGAGGCAAATAATGATTAAATATGTATACTTTAAGCCTCACATCAACACCCCACACTTAAACTTTTGCTCGTCCTCGAGCAACCATGAAAGCTCATCTCAAAAAAATTTAACTCAGAATACCACCACTTTGATTGATACAAACAATTAAACCATGTTACAAATCATAATATCAAGTACTCTTCAAATCATTATGCAAGATATAAAATAAAACAACAAACTTCTAACCTCCTAACCTTAAAGACGGACTCTACTCATCAAATTAGGTTTGTTCTCCTATTCCATCTAAGAAAGCTAATAAAATCACCTATCTATCATGAAATAAGTGCCCTCACATGAAGAAATAGTCCACACTCAAATTTTTTTTAAAACGAATATAAATTAAGGACTAAGCATCAAAGAACAACTCTCTTACTCTGAAAAGAATTCACAACTATGCATAAAGAACCATAAGCTTGCCCATTATGCACATCTCTACTAATTAAGCGTGCTTAAATAGAATCAAATAGGACTTTGAAGGATTGTAATTTTGCTAGGGGACAAGTAGGAAACTATATAATAGTGACTCAAAACTTCCGTAAGAACTTTTGATTTTTTTTTCATCACTCTTTTTTTCAACCCTCCCTTCAATTATTTTCACTAATAATTCTCATCATATCAAGAATGCTTAAAAAAAAAAATTTCTTTTACAAGTAAATTTTTTTTTTCATGTCACACTATTTCTAAGAGGGCCTTCACATCACAAGTAACTATCATTAATCACCTTTTTTTTTTCAACCATCCCTTTTCTTCAGATTTAATAATTTTATCACAATTTATGTTACAGTGCACAAGAAAACAGGGTGCAAAACTTAGGGATTCAAAAAAATGAATCAACATAAATATAAGCCAACCAAACGAAAGGCTACAAGCTCAAAGGGGTTGCTAGTGATATAATATGTGAAAAGGCTAAAATTTACCAGACAAATCAACGAAATCCTATTATCATCTTCTAAACAAAAGCAATACTTTTTTTTCGCTTCAATAACATGAGGGGCAAGTTCTAGACTAATATGCAAAACATGGAAAATATGCAAACAACCTCACTACACATGGCACAAGTCTCAATCAAGATGGATCAATTTTACTTCTAACCTGGACAAGATCATTACAACCTATAAATAAGAATTATACGGAGTCACAACCATGAGCCAAGGAGTCAAAAAAGTCTATTTTAAATTTTCTTCTCAAGCACTCAAGGAAAAGCACTACTCAACTCACGCCTAAATTGCTAGTACCAAACAAGTCAAAAGATTTTTTTCTTTTCTCTCAAAAAATATATATTTTTTAAAATTACCCTAAAAAGAATTTCCCGGTTCAAAGGGTGCCAACCTCGGAAAAGAACCGAGGCCATAAGAAAAACCAAGGGGGGAAGAGATATGCAACTAAAAACTACCATAAAAGAATAATAAAAAATCTTTTTGTATTTTTATTTTTTCTAATAAAATAACAAATAATAAAGAAAATCTTTTTTCATTTTTTTTTAATAAAATAAAATCCTATGAAATATTAACCCTTAAGCTCAGAAATATCGGAATAATTTTCACCCCACACTTAAAATCATGCTTTGTCCCCAATGCTTTTTATAGAAAAGAGAAGAAGAAGAAGAAAGGTGAGAAATACTCCCTTGGGCCCTCTATGGCCTAGCTAACAACATGTTTTCTCTCTTTTCATGAAGGGTCGCGCACATCCCACACTAAAGCTCAGAACGTGTTCCTTAGCTTCAAAGTTGGCTACTCAGACTTCCCCTAAATCTATAAAATAAAAAAAACAAATAAAAAAAAGTGACACTAAAAAAATAAAATAAGAAGTTATACTACGAATTTGGTTGCCCTCCTATAAGCGCTTGATTTAACGTCGCAACACAACACCTTCAATTTTATTATTTTTCCTTCCACTTTGAAGATATGAATTGCACCCCTAATTTTGCATCAATTTTTCTATGGTGCTCAGGGGTGGTGATACAGAAATAAAGGTCCTAAGCATTAGATATCGCATTACGCACTTTTTGGATCCTAAATGAGGAATGAAATTCTCCGATTATGGAACAATAAATTCAAGAATGTAGACACATTGTTCCTCCTCCATACACTCTTCTATAGGGTCGGATGGCTTGATTAATAACTCATCTTCTAAAGATAATGTAGAAAAATGATTGGAATGAGGTCCAATGCGTTCTAACACATGAATTCTACTATTATTTACACTCTCATATTTACACACACTAGAGTTTTTAATAATACTATCTACTTCATTACATAACTCTAGTGTACTCTTCTCAAAACTGATAACATCAATAAAAGTATGTCAAGTAATTGGCCCTTCAATTTTAGCCCTTCAAGTTGGCTTATAAGCATTTTTTCTTCTTCCCACATTGTATAACTAATTTGTTGGGTGTCAAACACATTAATCTTTCCACTCAACTCATCATTTAATTTATAAATATCCAAATCAAACATGTCAACATCATGCATGCGCTTATTTATTGTTTTAGAGAAGAGTATCATCAAATATTCCATGTCCCCATATAAATTATGTTGTTGAGAAAAAATTAACCCATAAGAATCCATAATATCAAAAGTACAAGAATTGCAAGAAAACTAATCACTGCATGCTTTATTAGATGAAATCTCAAATAGAATAAAATATATGATATTAATAATAATAATTGTAATAATAATAATAAAGTAAATTAAAACTAATCCTAGAAAAAAAGAAAAAAAAGAGGACTACAAGTCAAAATAAATACTAAAGACGACTTCTTAGCCACATTCTCCAGCAACAACGCCATATTTTGATAAGGTCCAAATATATTTCTTTTCAAGAAATATAAACAGTCGTATGCAATAATTTACCCAACTATAAGTCGGGGTCAATCCCACAGAGAATATGGAAGAATATTCTCAAGAGCAAATATTTAACTCAATAGTGGTTATTTATAAAGAGAGATTTAAATTGAAACAAAAATAAGAATAACAATAGCTTGGAACTAAGTATTATTTTTATTTAGATTATTAAAAATAACTAGGAATGTGTTCCCCATGATTTCATAACATAATAAGAATATTGTACTAGTGATCTATTTAAATTTTTAGCATGCAAGATCGGTAAGTTAGGTATCTCCTAAGTGATTTGTCCTCCAAAGAGCAAATTTTACCACGCAACTTGGTCTGTCTACAGGTGTATGCTTTACTAACCCATACCTTTGACCCAGATTACCCTTCAGCGTATTTGGTTCAGGCTATTAGATAGCGGATTGTCAATGCTAAATATTTGTTGTTTAATCTCTTCCTCATTCCTTACTTCCTTGGTTCGGCAAGAAGGAATAAAGCGAGTTCTAATGTTGACCACCGTTAAAGAGCAATCAAAACGAAGAGATTAAGAATACATGCATAAAAATAAATCAAGAATCACTTTTTACATTAATTTACTGTAATAATTCATCATGGTTCGCACAACCCTAGTTATGAAATTTAGCTACTCATTATCTCAAAAACACAATCAAAATTTATTAAAATAAATATGCGTGTGTTAATTATTGAATTCAAGAATAATAGTGAAAATATCTTTCGATAATCACGAATACAAATAAATAATAAAGGAGAAGAAAGAATAAACCAAAATTCTCCGGCCTCCATGGCAGCTCTTTCAAAGTTCCTAAACTTATTAAGTTCTAAATTGTATATTGTGCATTGTTTCCTGGATGGCCGTGGAAGAATTATTTTATGGACTATTTATAGATGTAGAAACCCCAAATAAAATAGTTGAGTCGAAAACAAATTAGGAAACCCAAACCCAAAAGAATTCCTTTTTTTCCATTTTCTATTAATGGAAATTTGTTTCCACCGCCTTCAATAGTTAGCTTGGTCTCTCAATATTTGCCATGTGGCACAGTTAGGTACGTCCCTTTTCAATTGAAATTTGAGTATGCCCTTTTACATATTATATATTACTAGGTAAATTACCCGCGCTTCGTACGGCATTGAACTATTTTATTAAGCTTACATATGATCATTTGGTAATATTCATATTTTCTATACATACACTACATTGTCAAGAAAATTTTGTCTTATGGTAAAGCATTCCTCCAAAATTTTAAAGTGCTACATTTTTTTTTATTTTAATATTTTTTATACAAAAATTTGAGTCATAGAGAGATTTTAAGTATAAGAAGTCTAAGAAAATCTTCATGAAAATAGTTAGTCAGAAGTAACGAAATGTTTTAAATTTCAATAAGTTATAAAGAAAAATATCAGAAGTTAAAGAAGAGAACAAAAAGCCTCGAACAACAACACTCCGAAGTAAAGTGGAACATCACGTCCATACAAAAACATGATTAACTAAATTCAAATTGAGGACCTTCTACTCCTTTCTTATGAACCTCCATCAATCTCTTTTTTATTATAGTATACTGTATCATATATATGTTAAAAATGACCGTATAATTGTTAGTATCATAAAAGTTTTCTTACTCACTGTCTCAGAATAGTCATTACTATTTCTTAGGTTTCATATCACCAACCCTAACCTATTTTGAATTGAACCATAGTTATTCTTATGGTTATAGTATGCAGTTACATAGAATTAATGTAATGATCAACCAGGCAGTAGGTGGCATCTGAATGGAATTATTCATAACTGGATATTCTAAACCAAAATTTTGATATATAACATATTAAAATCTCACAGCATAATTTTGTGAACACTTGAACTCAAAAATATCTATAAATAATAATAAAGAAGATCCTACTTTCCTAAAAATCAAGAAGAAAAATGCATGTTGCTTAACATATTTTTCAAAAAGATAGTCAGCCAGGCTGTATCCAAGTTTATAGTTCAAAAATTTAATTGAAAGAAGCCAAAAGAAAACGTTATCACCATAGCAAAAATAATCTTTAACGACAACTAATAGCCTAATTGCCTCTAAATATGTATTTTCAGAGTCAATTAGTACTCTCTATAAATGTCCCTAAAGTTTATAGTGACATTGAATATAATGACAAGTAATTAATG
The DNA here is from genome assembly GCA_018342035.1 of Solanum appendiculatum. Classification (NCBI taxonomy): domain Eukaryota; kingdom Viridiplantae; phylum Streptophyta; class Magnoliopsida; order Solanales; family Solanaceae; genus Solanum; species Solanum appendiculatum. Next base: position 974,949 of record JAGDQO010000459.1, read on the forward strand.
TCGGTAAAGTGTAATGACACTTCAGGTCATTTGTGTGTTTGTGCCTCTTTTCTTTCATTTAGAGCATTCCTATAGCAACCCAGAGTCATTTCTGATATGCTGGAACTGTAGGTTCGGTTGCCTAGTCATTTGTTTGGGTGTTGTGTCTGTTCTCCTATTTTGGAGCTTTTGAAGCCTAAAAAGTTTATTTTTAACATAAGTTAAGGTAAACGATCTCAGATGGGAATTCTGACGGTTCCATCAACTCCGGAGCGGCCATATTAGGCTAGAAGCAGGACTGGCCCGAGTCCTGGGGCTTCTGGTGTGACTTTGGGGCAATTTGACTCTTTAGCCTTGGAAATTTTGCATAAGGTTGACTTTGGTTAATATTCTTGGTAAACGCGCTCAGATGAGAATTTCGTCAGCCTGGTTAGTTCTAAAATACATAGTTTGGTCTAGAATGATCCTTCGTGCCTTTCCCGAGGCTTCCGATCTAATTCTGAAGCCCTCGATAGAAGTTGTCTAAATTGGCGCTTTGGGTGTGGGATCCACTTTTTATCGAAACGACCTCGTACGGAAATTAAACCTGCGTCATTGAATCCAGAATATCGAATTTGATGGGGTAGGATATCTCGCTTGCGTGCATGAGGTTTTGAATGAATCCCGGGCACCCCGTCGGAGTTTTGGGAATGCCCAAAACTCAGCTGGTGCACAGCTGATGTTGCATTCACATTCCTTCTACGCGTTCGTGGAATTGACTCCGCATTCGCAGAGGTGTGTCCCAGTCTTCTCCGCATTCGTGGAGGTTTGAGATCTCCTTCTCTGCGTTCGCGGATAGGGCTCTGCGTTCGCGAAGGTCTGGGAGGTCGAGGAAGTCTTCCTCTCCGCGTTCGCAAAAAGGGTTGCACATTCGTGGAGGTGTGGGTCCTTTCCCTTCATTTTTGCGAGCCCCAGGCCGCGTTCACGGAGTGTTGTTTCTTTCCCCTATGCGTTCACGGGGCCTTGGCCTTATTCGCAGAGATCAGCGGCTGGCAGTGGTTATATAATTGAGGTCGAGGCTCATTTGGATAGAAGTTAAATTATCCATATCTCCCTCATCATAAGTCTGTTTTCAGTTATTCGAAGTCTCAGGTATTCGAAATCTTGTTGGCTGTGTGGATCCTTGCTTGGAGAGTGTTGGGTGTTCCTCGATTTCTGTAAATTCGAGGCGTAAGTTGCTATCCTAAGTTTAGTTTGTAAAGTTTTTCATTTGTTGTTTGTGCTGCATGGAGCTTATTCGAGCCCTGATGGGTGTTTCGTTTTGGATCACAGGCTCGGAGGAGGATTTTGGACCTCTTCACAGAGTCAATTCCAGAGAATCCAAAGCGCGTCCCACGTTTCCTGATTTTGACTCTGAAATTGGTCTGTCTCTTATTTTGATTATTTTAGTGTCCAAACGACCGTATTGACGCTCTAATTCTATTTTTGATAGCGTGGTAGCATTCTGAGGTCGTTCAGAAGGAAAAAGCTCTAGTAGAGTTATTTGGAGCGCACGGTCAGCCTTTTGGTAGGTTACAGCTTCCCTTCCTTCAGACTGGGCTTTATTATGTAAATGTATGCTGATTTGTGTGAATCTGGGCTGGGTAGCTAGTATTTCTGCTCTTCTTCTCCGACTTCTTGCTTTAGGGTTGATTTCTGGGCAGTTTCAGGGTTAGTACCATGTTACCGGAGGGGTTAATTTTTTGTGGGTATTTGTGAAATTATATGTTGGCTGTTTATTAATTGTTACAGGCGTAGTGTCTCATTAGCTGTCTAATTATGTTGAGTTATATCTTTTGCCTTAAATTAGTTAGGTTAGAGTTGACTTACACCCATGCACCTATTGACCGTGGTTTTTATCCGACATCGATTCGATTGACTAGGTCCTTATAAGGTGGAATAGCAGACCTGGGTTTGATAGTTGAGCCTGGTTGCAGTTTTGTATTGTTTATGATCCTTCTGTCTTCTCTTCCCTTTCTGTGGTGCCGATGGGCCATCGGAGGTGTGTTTTTTCTCCTCGGTTTTCGAATGTTTTGAGATCGGTTCGGTTGTATAGTAGATGGTAGTGGACAGTGATCCACCTCACCTTGATGTGTGAAGCAGTTTGGATGGCCCCGCGTACTTTACTGGCTTGGGTAAGGGCCTCGGGAGTATTAGTGAAATGGGCGATTTGATATTTGATACTTGGGTTGTCCAGCATACTCTACTGGCTTCGGTAGGGACCCCAGGAGTACCAGCGCACTCTACTGGCTTGGGTAGGGCTCCTGAAAGTGTTGGCTGATTAGGCAGCGGAGTACTAAGGCTGGGAGTTGGCTTGTTGGTTCGGTAGAGTGGGTTGGTGGATTCGGTTCGGGGCTTGGGTCTTCCTTCGTTCCCTTAAAATAGCTCTTTTGTATACCAGTCGGGCTTATGGGGGTCTGTTCGGGGTTTATTTTAAACTTGTTCACGAGTGTACCTTCAGGGATTATGGGGGTCCAGTTAGGTTTAGATTAGCTGTACTTAGAATTACTTCCGGTGCGCTGATGTACTTTGTTTCACTTTCGCTTGACCTCTGTTATAGTAGATTCTATCCTTTTAAAGTGCTTTTACCTTTCTTGCTCAGTCGGCCTATGATGCCTATTGGGTACCTATTGTATTGGTACTCATGCTACATTCTGCATCTGTTTTCGTGATGCAGGTCCGAGAACTAGGTACCAGCGTTGAGTTCGAGCCTACAACAGTCTGTTTCGTAGGCGAGGGTGAGCACATGACCTGTTGGGATTACCTGTCTCCATCTGTTGATATATTTTGTATTGTCGTTTATATTTGAGACAATCTAGTTTCTGTGCTTCACTTTTGGGACATGTACTCGTTTAGTGGTTCTGTACATATGACTTCCAGGTTCTGGGAGGTATCCTTATATATATAGTTTCGGGTTGTTTCCGCTTTCTCTTTTGTGTTCCTTAGTTATATTTCTACTTTTGTTGAGATTTAGTTCCCACTCTTAGTCCCATTACGGCTAAGTTCTGGGATAGAGTTTTGCTTACCTACTGGTGGGTTGGTAGGCGCCATCAATACTCGAGAAATTGGGTCATGACAAGTTGATATCAGAGCCCCAGGTTCGTTGATCTCACTTATACAGAGCTAGCATCTAGTGGAGTCCTGCGGATCGGCGCGGAGACATATGCGACATATCTTTGGGAGGCTACAGGATGTCTTTAGGAGGTTTTCATGGTTTATTTCATGTTCGTGTATCGTTGTCTGATTGATTTCGTGAAATCTCACCTGTTTCACTCTGTCGCAGATGGCTCGCACGAGCAGTAGAGGTCGAGATAGTGCTGCGGTATCAGGCTGGGATAGAGTGAGGACTCCAGAGTCGAAGATAGAGTCTTGTAGAGAGCAGATTCCTCCTCAGCCAGTGAGGCCGGGAGCCCAGCCATTGCCCGCACCAACTGCCGCCCCTGACCTTCAGGGTATGCTCGCATAGATTCTTGCTGTATTAGGAAGTTTACAGTAGCAGCAGTTCCAGGGCCAGGTCCAGCACCGCAGGGCCAGCCTACCTCTGTGGCTCCAGAGATTCAGAAGCATGGTGAACCTGCAGCAGCGGCCCCAAAGATTCAGCAGCTGCCAGTACCGGCCGCAGTTTATTCGAACGGAGTAGATGGGGTTATACCACTTCGAGAGTAGAAGATGCTCAGAGTGTTTCTTGGACAGACACCGCCTAGATTTTCTTGGACTGTCTGGGAGGATGCCCATGAGTTCATTACTTCATGCCGATAGAGGTTACAAGCTTTGAGGTTAGTGATATCAAGAGGAACTGACTACACAACTTATCAGCTAGACGAGCCGGCCAGACAGTGGCGGCGTTCCTTAATTGAGACCAGGCAAGTTGGGTCCCCACCAGTATCGTGCGCAGTGTTTTCAGAGGCTTTTCTGGCTATATTCATCCCACGGAGCGTCAGGGATAGCCTCTGTGATGAGTTCTCGAGGTTGGAGCTGGGCTCCATGATTGTGTCCGAGTATGAAGCAAGATTTCATGAGTTGTCCCTTCATGCTACTACTATTCTGTCCATGGAAGAGGAGAGAGTTAGATGCTTTGTTCGGGGTTTGAGATTTCTGCTGCGTATTGAGTCGCAGTCTATGTTATCAGTGGGCCGTTCTTTTCTGGATGTTATGGAGCATGCCCACACGTTTAAGCAGCTTCATCGCGAGGCCCAAGACGGCAGCAGCAAGAGTGCTAGCCAGGATGACGACTCTAGTAGGCACCGTCTATGGGCCAGGGATACTCAGGACCGGGTCCAGCAGAGGTTCCTATTAGGTCAGTGTAGTCACCTATTTCAGGCAACACTGCATATGTCAAAAGGTGACCAGAACCGTCAGGGTTGTTATAGTGCTGGTCCGAGCCAAGGCAGAAGTAGTTGCCAGTTAGGTTCCTCAGGTCGGGGTGGCTGACCTCCAGTTCCGAGTAGGTCTTCTCAAGGTTGCATCACTTGTGGAGAGCTTGGCTATTGGGCTAGGGAGTGCCCTATCTCCGGATTACCTTTACCAGTTCCTCACGCGGCGAGACCAGTTTCAGTAGTAGCACCTCAAGCCAGAGGAGGAGGTCAGCATCAAGGTCCGCGGGGAGGTCCCAAGGGAGGCAGGACAGGTGGCAGTGTGGATGCTCATGGTAAAGGTGCCAGGGCCATTTCTATGCAGCTCCAGCAAGAGTAGAGGCCAAGGCTTCTGATGATGTGATCACAGGTACGATTCTGCTACGCAATCAGTTCGCTTCAGCCTTATTTGATCTTTTTTTTACATATTCATATGTATCTGCTTATTGTGTTCCTCGATTGAGGGTGAGTCCAGATCCTTTAGTGGTACCCTTGTGGGTTTCTACCCCGATAGGGGATTCTTTAGTTGTGGATCAGGTGTGTAGATCCTGTGTGGTGACTATCCGGGGACAGGACACTCGGGCCTATCTTATTATGTTGAGTAGGCTAGATTTTGATATGATTTTAGGCATGGATTTGTTATCCCCTCACCGAGCGGTCTTGGATTGCTATGCTAAGACCGTTACTTTAGCAAGGCCTGGTATTCCACTGGTGGTGTGGCAGGGCTCTTGCAGTCGCACACCGGTTGGGGCGATTTCTAATATTCAAGCCTAGAGGCTTGTGGATAGCAGATGTTTGGCTTATTTTGCTTATGTTAGAGATGTTAGTAGGGAGAGCCCTACGGTGGTGTCAGTGCCTATAGTCTGAGAGTTTGTTGATGTGTTTCCTGCCGACCTTCCTGGCCTACCCCAGGAGCAAGATCTTTATTTTACCATTGATTTAGAGCTAGGTACTCATCCTATTTCTATTCCACCATACCGTATGGCCCCTGCAGAGCTCAAGGAGCTCAGTGTTCAGCTTCAGGGCCTCTTACGTAAGGGGTTCATTCGGCCTAGTGTATAGCCATGGTGTGCCCTAGTTTTGTTTGTGAAGAAGAAAGGTGGTACCATGCGAATGTGTATTGATTACAGGCAGCTGAATAAGATGACAGTGAGGAACCGTTACCCCATGCATCGTATTGATGATTTATTCAACCAGCTTCAGGGTGTCGCAGTGTCTTCTAAGATTGACTTCAGATCTCGCTCTCATCAGTTGATGGTTAGAGCATCGTACATCCCTAAGACAACATTTAGGACTCATTACGGCCATTGTGAGTTCCTAGTGATGTCTTTTGGGTTGATTAATGTCCTTGCCGCTTTTATGGACTTCATGACTCGCATATTCAGGGCGTATCTAGACTCCTTCGTCATAGTTTTCATTGATGATATCTTGGTATACTCGCGAAGCCATGGTGAGCATGAGCAGTATATGATGATAGTGCTGAAAACTTTGAGAGATCATCGGCTTTATGCCAAGTTCTCAGAGTGTGAGTTCTTGCTTGAGTAGGAAGCATTCTTGGGGAACGTGGTGTCCAAGGATGGCATTATGGGGGATCCAGTGAAGATTGAGGTTATCTATGACTGGGCTAGGCCCGCATCTGTGTCTGAGGTTTGGTGCTTTGTCGGATTGGCAGGGTACTACAGACGTTTTGTGGAGGTTTTCTCTACTATAGCAGCACCTCTGACTTGGTTGACTCACCAGGATTTTACCTTTGTATGGTCGGAGGAGTGTGAGAGGAGCTTTTTGTGGCTTAATGAGTTTCTTACCACCACTCCTATGTTGACTATTCCGGTGGAGGGCAAGGGATTCACAGTTTATTGTGACGCATCCAGCATTTTTTTGGGTTGTGTTCTGATGCAGAAGGGCCGGGTTATTGCTTATACTTTGAGGCAGCTTAAGCTGGATGAGCACAACTACCCCACTCATGGTCTGGAGTTTGCAGCGGTAGTTTTCACGCTAAAGATCTGGAGGCATTACCTTTATGGAGTTCATTGTGAGATCTACACCAATCACATGAGCCTTCTGTATATTATGACCTAGAGGGATCTTAATTCGAGGCAGTGTCGCTGGATTGAGCTCTTGAAGGACTATGATCTCTCTATTCTCTACAATCCGGGCAAGGCGAATGTAGTAGCGGACACCTTGATATGGAAGGTAGTGAGTATGAGTAGCCTAGCCTTCCTTTCAGTTTCGGAGTGACCTTTGGCCTTAGACATCCAGTCCTTAGCTAATCAGATGATCAGACTAGATATTTAAGATATTCTATCCATCCGGGCACCTCTAAGACGTCTCGTGATCTGAGGCAGCACTACTAGTGGAGCGGTATAAGGAGGAACATCTCTGATTAGGTTTCCCGTTGCTTGTGTTGTTCGCAGGTAAAGGCTAAGCATTTGAGGCCTGGGGGCGAGTTGTGGAGATTACCCATTCCTGAGTACAAGTTGGAGCGCATCACCATGGATTTGTTTGTGTGCTTTCCTCGGACTCCTAGAGGTGTTGACAGCATCTGGGTCATCGTGGATCAATTGACCAAGTCAACACACTTCATTCTAGTTCATACATCCTTTAGTGTAGAGAGGTTAGCTCGTATCTACATTTGAGAGGTGGTCGGTCTTCATGGGGTGCCTGTTTCTATTATTTAAAACTAGGGTTCACAGTTCACTTCCAGCTTCTGGAAGGTATTTCAGGAGGAGTTGGGCACCCGTGTCGATCCTAGCACAACTTTTCACCCATAGACTGATGGCCAGTCAGAGCGCACTTTCCAGGTTCTTAAGGATGTGTTGCAGGCTTGTGTGTTGGACTTTGGAGACCAGTGGGACAAGTTCTTGCCTTTGACGGAGTTTGCGTACAATAACTACTACCATTCTAGCATTCAGATGGCCCCGTTTGAGGCCTTATATGGTAGGCGTTGTCGCACTCCAGTTGGATGGTTTGAGTCTACAGAGCCTAGGCCGCGGGGTACAGATCTATTTCAGGATACCTTAGCACATGTGAGGATGACCCGGGATCAGCTCAGAACAACCCAGAGTAGACAACAGAGTTACGCGGATCGCAAGTGACGACCGTTGAGATTTTCCATTGTGATAGAGTATTCCTCCGAGTATCTCCAATGACAGGGGTGATGAGATTTTTGAGGCGGGGCAAGCTTAGCCCCAGGTATATCGGGCCTTTTGAGATCTTGAGGGCAGTGGGTGATGTGGCCTATGAGTTAGTTTTACCCCTAGCATTCTTAGCTATCCATCTAGTCTTCCATGTTTCGATGCTACGTGAATTTGTTCCAGATAAGTCTCATGTGCTCCAGTATGATGCCGTTGAGTTTGATAATAGCTTGACCTATGTTCAGGAGCCGGTTGCTATTTTACCCAAAGATGTGAGGCAACTGAGGTCGACAGCCATTCCTGTAGTTAAGGTCCGTTGGAGGCACCGTCTAGTTAAGGAGGCTACCTCGGAGACTGAGCGGGAGATGCGGGAGTAGTTCCCCAGCTTATTTGAGCCCTCAGGTACTTCTTGACTCTTACTTTTGAGGACGAAAGTTCTTTTAGTAGTTGATGTTGTAATGGCTCTACAGGTCATTTGGGTGTTTGTGTCTCTTTTCTATTTTTTAGAGCGTTCTTGTAGCGACCCCAAGTCATTTTTGACTTGCTGGCACTGTAGGTTCGGTTGCCTAGTCGTTCGTTTAGGTGTTTTGCTTATTCTCCGCTTTTGGAGCTTTTGAAGCCTAAAAAGTTATTTCATTCATAACCTCAGGTAAACGATCTCAAATGGGAATTTTGACGATTCCATCAGCTCCGCAGTGGCCAAATTAGGCTCGAAGCATGATGGGCTCGAGTCCTGGGGCTTCTGGTTTGACATTGGGGCCATTTGGCTCTTTAGCCTTGGAAATTTGGCATAAGGTTGACTTTGGTAAACATTCTTGGTAAACACGCTCGGATGAGAATTCCATTATCGCGGTTAGTTTCGAAATGTCGAGGTTGGTCTACAATTACACTTCATGCGCTTCACGAGGCTTCTGATCTAATTTCGAGGCCCTTGGTAGAAGTTGGCTAAATTGGTTCTTTGGGTGTGGGACCCACTTTTTGTCGAAACGACCTTGTATGGAAATTTTGACTGCTCCATTGAATCTGGAACGTCAAATTTGATGGGGTAACATATCTCGTTTGCGTGCACGGGGTTCCGAACTAATCCTGAGCACCCCGTCGGAGTTTTGGGAATGCCCAAAACTTAGCTGGTGCACAACTGATGTGGCAGACCCATTCCTTCTCCGCGTTCGTGGAATTGGCTCAGCATCCGCAGAGGTGTGGGCTTATCTTCTCCGCATTCGCGGGCTTTGCTCCGCGTTCATGTGAGCTTGAGGTCTCTTTCTCCGCGTTCGCGGAGGTCTTAGGAGTCTTCTTCTCCGCGTTTGAAGAAAGGATTCCACATTCGTCGAGGTGTGGGTCCTTTCTCTTGGCATTCGCGGGCCCCAGGCCGCCTTTGCGGAGGTCAGCGGCTAGCAGTGGTTATATAATTGAGGTCGAGGCTCATTTGGGTGGAAGTTAAAAGATCCATATCTCCCTCATCTTATGTCGGTTTTTGGTGATACGAAGTCCCAGGTACTCGGAATATTTTTGGCTGTGTGGGTCTTGGCTCAGATAGTGTTGGGTGTTCCTTGATTTTCGTTAATTCGAGGCGTAAGTTGCTATCCTAAGCTTAGTTTGTAAAGTTCTGCATTTCTTGTTTGTGCTGCATGGAGCTGATTCGAGCACCGATAGATGTTCCATTTCGGAATACGGGCTCGGGGGAGGATATGGGACCTCTTCACGGAGTCAATTACGGAGAATCCAGAGCGGGTCCGATGTTTCTCAATTTTTACTCTGAAATTAGTCTGTCTCTGATTTTGATGATTTTATTGTCTAAATGACCATACTGACACTGTGATTCTATTTTTTATAGCGTGGTAGCATTCTGAGGCCGTTCGAAAGGGAAAAGCTTCGGCAAAGTGATTTGGATGCGTGCGGTCGGCCTTTTGGTAGGTTACGGCTTTCCTTTATTTAGATTGAGCTTGATTGTGTAAATTTATACTGATTTGTGTGAATGTGTGCTGGGTAGCTAGTATTTCTGCTCTTCATCTCCGACTTCTTGCTTTATGGTTGATTTTTGAGCTTTTTCGGGGTTAGTACCATGCTACCAGAGGGGTTATTTATCTCTGGTATTTGTGAAATTATCTGTTTGCTATTTATTTTTTGTTACATGGATAGTATCTGATTTGCTGTCTAATAATGTTGAGTTATATCTTTGGCCTTAGATTAGGTTAGGTTAGAGTTGACTTAGACCCATGCACATAGTGACCATGGTATGTATCCAACGTCGATACGGATGACTAGGTCCTTGTAGACTGGAATAGCAGACTTGGGTCTAATAGTTGAGCCTTGTTGTAGTTTTGTATTGTTTGTGATCCTTCTGTCTTCTCTTCCCTTTTTGTGGTGCCGATGGGCCATAGGAGGGGTGTTGTTCCTCCTCTGTTTTTGGATGTTTCGAGATCGGTTCGGCAGTATTGTGGTTGGTAATGGATAGCGATCCACGTTGGCTTGATGTGTGAAGCAATTAGGATAGCCCCACATACTCTAGTATCTTGGGTAGGACCCTTGGCAATATTTGCAAATTGGGCGATTAGATATTGGATACTTGAGTTGTCCAGTGTATTCTACTGGTTTGGGTAGGGCCCCCGGGAGTACCGGCGAACTCTAGTGGCTTAGGTAAGGCCCCCGAGAGTGTTGGCTGATTGGGCAGTGGAGTATTAATGCTTTGAAGTTTGCTGGTTGTTCCGTTTCAGGGTTATGGGATATGAGGTACTTGGGTTGTCCAGCGTACTCTATTGGCTTGGGTAAGGCCCGGCGCACTCTACTTGCTTGGGTAGGGCCCCCAGGAGTGTTGGATGATTGGGCAGCAGAGTACTAAGGCTTGGAGTTGGCTGGTTGGTTCGGTTGAGTTGGTTGGTTGATTCGGTTCGTGGCTTGGGTCTTCCTTCGTTCCCATAGAATAGCTCTTCTTTGTACCTATCAGGCTTATGGGGGTCCATTCGGTTTTTATTTTAAACTTGTGCATGAGTGTACCTTATGGGCTTATGGGGGTCAGGTAGGTTTAGATTAGTTGTACTTAGTTTTACTTTCGGTGCGCTCGTGTGCTGTGTTTCACTTTCGCTTGACCTCTGTTATTGCAGATTCTATTCTATAAATGTGCTTTTACCTTTCTTGCTCAGAAGGCCTATGATGCCTACTGGGTACCAATTCTATTGGTACTCATGCTACACTCTGCATCTGTTTTCATGATGCAGGTCCGAGCACCAGCTACCAGCGTTGAGTTCGAGCCTGCAGCAGTCCGTTCCGGAGGTGAAGGTGAGCACATGGCGTTCTGGGATAACCTGTCTCCATCTGTTGATATATTTTATATTGTCTTTTGCTTTTGAGAAAGTCTAGTTTCTGTTGTCTACTTTTGGACTTGTACTCATTTAGTGGTTCTGTACATGTGACTTCCATGTTCTGGGAAGTATCCTTATATATATAGTTCCAGGTTGTTTATGCTTTCTCTTATGTGTTCCTTAGTTATATTTCTGCTTTAGCTGAGGTTAAGTTCCTGCTCTTAGTCCCATTACTGCTAAGTTCCGAGATAGAGTTTGGCTTGTCTACTAGTGGGTTGGTAGGCACCATCATGACTTGAGAAATTGGGTCGTGACATAAAGATACTTGCACTATTTGTTAATGTGCATATTTATTGCTGATAAAAATTATTTTATTATAGTGTATTTTTGGCATCTATTAGTTTCAAGAAAACATGATCTCTTATAATGCCCAAAAAGAAGAGAGTAATAAATATGAAAATTTAGTCAACTTGCGACAAAAGAAGTGGACTAATTGTCTCTATACTAATATTCTAGGAAGAGTGCAATGGCATACAAAATGTTTGTACCTAAGATAAAAGAATCAAAAAATTATAAAAATGGTGGCAAACAAGAGAGCAATCTGTTTGATTCTTTTAACAAACTTCACCATTTGTTCTATATTAGTTATCACATATTTTTTGTTGTGTGCTATCAAATATAGCACATCCCACATGCAATTTTCACCAAAAGTACATGAAGAAGCCTGTAGAAAGGGACAAAAGAGAAGATCAATTTTCAATCATCCTTGTTAGAATTTTTAACAGAGTTAAAAAAAAGTCACCAAAATAGCAAAAAGAAATTGCAATAGTTACATGAATCACTATGGCTTACAGTAAAAGATTAAGCTTCATGAAATAGGTGGAAGAAAACTTTGAGGAATGAAACACACTTAATAAGAAGGTTAATTAATGTATTTCAATTCGACTCTTCTACAGCAGAAAAAAAAACCAACAAATAATAGTGGCAGAAATAGAAGTTTTGTTTACTAAGGAACTAAATGTAATGAATTCAACCATTCAAGCAGTGTTATGAGTTGTGAACTAAGAGGTGCAAGAGTATTAATGTCGCATTACAATTGAAATCAATTTTCTTTGTTTATTCTTTCTTCTTTTGGTTCCTTGAAATTAAGTGTTGGGTTTTAAAATGTGTGAATGAAAAATGAAGAGTTGTGACTTTTAGGAAAAGTTGTGACTTTTGTGGAAAGTTGTGACTTTTATAAAGAGTTGTGACTTTTCTAAAGAGTTGTGACTTTTATGAAGAGTTGTGACTTTTCCGTAAGGTTCTGACTTTTAAAAGGTGTGAATGAAAAAGAAAGAGTTGTGACATTTGTGAAGAGTTGTGACATTTGTGAAACGTTGTGACTTTTGTGAAAAGTTGTGACTTTTGTGAAAAGTTGTGACTTTGTGAAAAGTTGTGACTTTTATGAAGAGTTGTAACTTTTCTAAAGAGTTGTGATTAATCCGTAAGGTTGTAACTTTAAGAAGGGCAGTTCTGGAAATAAATATATAAAAAGAGAATCCTTGCTTCTGGTGGACTTTTATGAAAAATTGTGAGTTTTTCGTAAGTTTATGACTTTTAAAAGGTGTGAATGAAAAATGAAAAGTTGTGACTTTTGTGAAAAATTATGTCTTTTGTGAAAAGTTTTGACTTTTTTGAAAAGTTGTGACTTTTGTGAAAAGTTGTGACTTTTATGAAGAGTTGTGACTTTTATGAAGAGTTGTGACTTTTCTAAATAGTTGTGACTTTTATGAAAAGTTGTAATTTTTCCGTAAGGTTGTGACTTTTAAGAAGGGCTGTTTTGGAAAATAAATAAATAAAAAGAGAATCCTTGCTTCTGGTGGTGCCACATCACCGGGTTGAGGGTTCTCTTAAATATATATATATATATATATATATATGATTATATTAAATTTAATCCATTAAGCTGCCTGTTTGATTTCCTTCTATGATTTCCTATTTTTTAATTCATTTGTGCTCACAATTTCTTCATCTTCATCCCATTTTAATCCTACAAATAAACACAATATAATAATAGTTCATAAAATTTATGCTCAAAAAGGATAATTAAAAGATTAAATGTGAGGCAAATAATAATTAAATATGTGTATTTTTAGCATTACATCAGCGACGATGCTGCTGCGAGATCTCCTTCTATAGTGAGAATTAATTCCACCGCTACAAGGGGCCGTCCCCCGCTATAGTGACTTGCATGGGACAGAAAATTTGAAATACTCCCTAAAGTGCCCATTTTGCAACACTCCTTCAAATCTTATCGTTCCAAATAATCGGCCCTTCACACCAAGTTCCATATTGTGAGTTATACTCACCCGAATTCACTTTTGAAAAGTCCTATGGACTCCTTACTGTCTTATTAACAAGGAAAACGAATTGTTCTTAGACGTTTCACCAAATCCTTTACACGGAATGCATAGGCCTCACCTCGCTCAGATTCTGTCCGAGTTTAGCCTAACCTGAAATTTCAACTCTTCAATCAAAAAGTTTTCTCACTCACTTTCTTTCATTAATAACTCACCCATAACAAAAGAAAAGGTCGTTACAGAGGATCACCTACCACTTATATTAGGCTTAGAACCTTCACGGGTGAGTACAAAAGAACATTTGTTCTCAGCAACACCACAAAATAATACTTAAATAAACAGACGACGAAGGTCATACCTGTACTTCTCTTTCTAATACTTTTTTATTTATATCAATACAAGACGTCGAGTCAAAGATATACTAGCAAAAAGACAATATAAAAAATACAGCGAATGATACGAAATATTAATAAGTCACTGTCACTCCCCGAGAGGGTACCCTATGCGTGGCCGGCACTCGTAGACTGTTACTGGTCCCAAGTGAACCACTTGGTTTGATCACTCATTCAATTACTCAGCGGAACACTTAGATAAATCAAAGAAGACACTCAAGTGGGCTATCAATCAACAACTCAATAAAAGGATAGTTTAAACACTTAGTTCAAATCAACTCAACATCATAATTCAATAATGAAATTGTAGTTTTAAAAAAAACAGACTCTGAAAGAATCATTCAAACTCAACTCTAACTTTATCTCTGAAGCCTCTAACTGACTCATAAGAAGGTGCGAGAAAAGCCCACGGCTACCTCAATATACTGAAAGTAAAGACTCAGGAGCACCTCCGAATGCAAAGAGGTCTCAAAAAAACACTTGGTGGAATCTTACCTTCAGTGGTACGTCTGTTGAGGATCTCTATCACCTATGTCTGCACCATAAAACTATGTAGGCCAAATGGCGTCAGTATATGGAATGTACGAGTATGTAATAAAGTTAAAAACGAACTTACTCAAAGATACTCAACTCAACTCAAATCAAAGGACTCAACGCAAATCAAAGGACTCAACTCAAATCAAAGGACTTAAGTCTAAGAAATAGCTCAACTCACTACAGCATAAAATATATGTAAAACAACGCTTTAAAAGATATGGATATGTAAATGCAACTCAGTACGTAAAGTATAATATTTTACTCTTGGGGAGTTTCTCTAATCGACAACCATCACTTATGAGGTAGTGATGATACAACGCTTTGCACTGCCATTGCTGCAGCCGTCCAATACCTCTCCAGGGTAAGGGATGATCAACCTCATTGGATCCACAATCAATCAAAGTAATCTTTTTGGGACTAGAGAAGCATAGCCTCTATCCTACGTTGGATACGTAGTTTATGGGGTTTGAGTTGTTATTTACTCTTATCCAAATCGGTGCTCAATACTACTCCCAAAAGACTCAATGTGCTCATATGCTCAATCAGATAAATTTACTCGAATCTTTTGATCTAGTCTCATTGGACTCTCATCAAACTCAATCTAATCTCAATCATCAATTCTTTCATTTAAACCATGCTTTCAAACTCATTCATATCTCCTCAAGATTCTATCTCAATCAATCATTTATACTCAAAATACTCATGTTAAAAATAAGAAAAGTTCAAGAACCTTTCAGAATCAACTCAGGCTAACTCATTCTCATTCAAAAATGCTTTTAAGACTTACTCACATCTCATCAAACTCTTTTCTCGAAAATATCATTTATGCTAGAATATATACTCATTAAGACTCTGAAAATCATGCATAGTGAATAATAACGCAAAAGCTTCAAAAAACTCATTCTTAAAATAATGCATCATAATGGATTACTCAAGACTTTCACAACAAAAATGAATGCACTCATGGATGCTCGTGTTTCCTCAAAACCTTTCTCTTACTCATAGCATAAAATATACTCTTTATTCAATTAAAACAGTGCATTATAGTAAGCAATGTAGTAACTTAACTAGGGTTTATGTGAAACTAGGCATGAACAGCGATTCGAGAGTAAGACTCATATGGATAAACACAATCCCAATAACTAAACGTGGAACTCAATGATGAAAATCATAACTCATTCGAAAATCAATAGCATTAGGGTTAGAACTCAACTTGACTCTTAAATGACGGAATTGAGATGTAGGGCAGGTGGACGAACTCAGTCCAATGCTAAGAATAGCCTTGCATACCTGTAAGAACAAAGTTTTTGAAAAATCTTGAAAAAGAACTTGATTAGAAGCCTTGGAACCCTAGCTTTAAGGAGATCAATCAAGAAAACCATTCTTTGAGATTCTTGAATTAGTTTCTTGAAAGTTCTATGGCCAAGAATTAGGATTCTCATTTATGATTCATAATTATATAAAGGGATTTGAGTTTGAAAGAAAGAAATTATTGGAGAAAGTACCTTGAAGAAGAATCTTAAAAAAGATTGAATGAATCTTGAATGGAAGTCTTTTGCTTTGATTTTTCCTTAGGATTTTGCCTTAGGGTTTGAGAGAGAAGAGAGTAGGAAATGAAATGATGGAAATCTGATTGTTTTGGGTCTTTAATTAGTCAAGAAATTCGTTTAGGGTTTTCTTAGAGGTAAAAAGACAAAAACGACCCTTTTTAATGTTTTCCCGTCGGCTAATTCGTCACAGCACTATATCAGGTTACTAAAATGGTCATAACTTTTCACGCACAACTCGGATTGACGTAAAATTTGTGGCTTTGGAAAGAAGATTCAAACACCTTTAAATTGATAGGTTATGGGCCACGTTGATCTTTATATTCTAAGAGATATGGTCATTTGAATTTTACTCAAGTAGAATCTTAAAACAAAACTTAATTGGTAAGGAAGTTTTCAACTCAAGTTTGAGTTAGAGGATTTTTGTGACCTTAATTAATATCCAAATCTTTTTCCATACTAAATAATTGACCTTAGAATCAAAGAATAGTTAAGAATCACTTGATACAACTTTATACTAATTTCAAGAATTGTTCGGGTCCTAGCTAAGAAATTTTTGGGGTGTGTTACAATATCTCCACCTTGGGATCATTCATCCTCGAATGATGGTTAACTGAGAATGGAGGGAAAAAGAGTTACTATCACTACCTCTCATGATTTCTGAGTTTCCCTACTATCATAGGTGAAACTGATTGATACTAATATTTTTGAAACTGGACTTGACCACGCTTGGCACGAAGCTCACATAAGATTCCAAGATTCAAGGCCATGCCATGAAACAAGGGTATCCAGGCATGAAGTAAGAATAGGAATATTATGCCTTGAGTGATATGACTGATAGCTTTCGAGCTTATAGACTCTTCTCAACTATGCTCTTCTTCTTGAATAATACACTTCATTAATTGAAACTTATAGCTCCCACCAAAGTCTAATTCTAACTGCATACTCTTACCATGTTCAAGCCTAACTCGTAGTCACAAGGTACTTCCCATAAGATGATCATACTTGTACAAATCTGACCTGCGGGATTCGTGTTCTATACCTTTGTGGGGACTATCATTTAGAGGATGATACTTCTTCTTACCTCTCTACCACCCTTACCTGATGCTCTTAACAAGAGTCACTAGCAAAATAATGTATTTAATCACATACCTACAAACACAACATTCAAGCCTATCATTCTCATCACTTTATGGCCTCTTATAGTCAACATCACCTAAGAATTCTCATGTCAACTTTAGTATCTCTACATCCGCATTTCCATTAACTACTACCAAAGGGGCACACCAATTAACTCTTACCTATCTATTTCACACAACAAGATCCCATCTCGCTCTTCCTCCATGCCTATAACCTTAAATGGAATAAGCACGCCACAACCATCACATTAAGGAACACCCACTCTCTCCCATCTTCCATAACTCATCTACTATCATCAATATCGCTATCAAGACTGAAAAGAAAGGATCACTGCAAGGGATTAAAGCGAAAGATCATAAGCACGATTCATTCAAGAAATCTGATCTGAGAACATTCATACCGTAATATGATCTCACTATCCTTTTAAGGCCTATCATGAGTTTATGGAATTGAGGGTACTATGAAACGTAAGTGTATATATCATGTCTCATATAATACAGGGCTGGAAGTTCTTGATTCATCGAATAAGATCCGGATCGCTGAAGGAAGTTACCACTTCTCCCTCTAGGAACTGAGCGTGATCATGAATCAACATAAAGAGCATGGGTCTGGGCCATAGGTATGGCACTAATATGCAAGACAAGAGTAGGGTATAACCTCGACTTAAGTATAAGGAATGTAAGAGATGGAAAAACATTGATGTCTCATCATGGTCAACTCATCACTTCTTAAAACGCAAGAACCACTTTGGTTCATTACCTCATCATCTCCCCCTTAGCTTGAAGGTCACTACCCTGAGCCTGCAGACTGATTCTCTATAGTAAGCTATAAGCATATTGCTCCACACGGCTAGGGTATCACTAAACACAAGAACACTTAAACTCTCCAGTTGTGCTATACTCGAAGATACAAAACTTCTACTAGGGCTTCCTTCTGAGATATTTCGCTTAACTTCCTTCTATCTTTATAGGCATCTTTCTATACTTGATGCTCTTATTAGCGTACACAACCGCTTTTTCTAACTCTTATGATCTAACCTCTTCTCTTTAGTCTGCTAACACTCATCTTCTAAGTTCACATATTCCTAACTTAGTTGAAGGAAACTTGAACTATAACGGGAGACTCATCATCATCTATATATAGCCCCTTCGACCAAATTCTTATGGATACCATAAAAAAACTTACATCCAGCCTTTTCCACATTGGCAGCTAAAGGATACTAACTAGTCACCCATAGCAAATCATAAAATTAGAGACTCATATAACTTTATACTATCTCCGATACACATCTTAAGCCTCTTCTTACCTAATGACTTAGCCTCAATTCACTATTTTCATCTATGAGTCACATACCCTACATTTGTAACATCACACTTCTCGCAAGTTAATATCTTAATCTCTCACATAGGCTATGCCAAGCCTACTAAAGCAAATTCCAAAATAATACCACACTTGTGCCACTCACATTTATTGCAACCTAACATCTTAATTCCTCACCTACTTTATGCCAAACCTGCTAGATCAAATCTTAAAAATAACACCATCGCACTCGTAATTCTATCCCCCTTTTCTTCACAACACTCTTCTCAAATCCAAGCTTAGGGTCTTGTACTAACATGTATATCACACATTTCTCGCACACTATACTAACTTACAACTGCTAGATTAAATCAAGAAACACTCGTCTGCCAAGAACTCATGACAAGTAACCGATCTTCATCTCACAGTTTGTCTAAGTATAATCTATCATCACATTTCCTTTCACAACCTAAGTACTATTTACCACCCATTATACCTCTTTGCCTAATCAAGCTCATAACCCTATGAATATTCTTGGGCTCTCCTTTCAAAATCATAAGCCTAGCTTAGATCTATCAACATATAACTGCTCCTCCCTTCTATCCACCACCTACAACTGGTCTTTACTAACACACTGACACAACAACATAAACTCCTTGCTAGGTTCAAGTATACTCTAACTCATTCTAACCAACAACTCTTCCTCTGTCTTCTATCATGAAAGCTAGACGATATTTATTAGATCTTTAGTCAAAGTCAAAGGAACTTGACTTCTAACCTTGTTACTTATCTTAAGGAAATATAACTCTAGTTACATACCTCGATCAACCATCACTCTCACTATTTTGTTTCTATTCCTCTAACGCCCACTTTCTAGCTCTGGGATCATCCTACTAATTATAGCTCACAACGCCTCAAATCACATTCAATCGGATGGTGACACTAATCATTTAGAGACATAACCTCCCTTTCAAGGATAACATCTGAAGCAAGGTTTTAGAGAAGAGAATATGGGAATACATCGTGTTGTGGCTCAACGCACGATTCATATGAATGAGGGCACATTCTTTCAAATCCATAAACTTATGCACACTAATCAGCTCCTTGCAAGCCTAGTGTAGTCTCTTTACATTTCGGAAAACTTTATCGGAGAGTAACTCATCAATAGGGATCTAAGCTTTACTATTCCAACCAACTTGAGTATGATGGGTAGTCGAACAAATTTGAGCAACGCACGAATTGGGATAAATTTCTTAGTGCACAACTCTATTGCACGATCTAGGAGTTGAAAGAAGGAAAACTTTTCTTAAATGTCTATAGCCCCTCATTTATAGAAGTGGGGCCCTCACAACCATAAATAAGATCCTACTGACACGGCTTCATAGAAACCGTAGGACAATTGAGCCTGGCTCTGATACCAACTTTGTCACGCCCAGAGAGGGTACCCTAGGCGTGGCCGGCACTCATAGACCATTGCTGGTCCCAAGCGAACAACTTGGTCTGATCACTCATTCAATCACTCAGCGGAAAACTTAGATAAATCAAAGAAGACACTCAAGTGGGATAATAATCAATAACTCAATAAAAGGATAGTTTAAACACTTAGTTCAAATAAACTCAACATCATAATTCAATAATGAAATTGTAGTTTTAAAAAAATATACTCTAAAAGAATCATTCTAACTCAACTCTGACTCTGTCTATGAAGCCTCTAACTGACTCGTAAGAAGGTTCTGAGACAAGCCTACAGCTACCTCGAAATTCTAAAAGTAAACACTCAGGAGCACCTCCGAATGCAAAGAGGTCTCACAAAAACACTAGGTGGAATCTGACCTTCAACGGTACGTCTGTTGAGGATCTCTATAACCTATATTTGCATCATAAAACGATGCAGGCTAAATGGCGTCAATACATGAATATACGAGTATGTAATAAGGTTAAAAAGGAACTTACTCAAAGATACAAAACTCAACTCAACTCTGAGAAATAGCTCAACTCGCTAAAGCGTACAATTAATGTAAAACAATGCTTTAAAATATATGTATATGTAAATGCAACTCAGTATATAATATAATATTTTACTCTTGGGTAGATTCTCTAACCGACAACCATCACTTATGAGTTAGTGATGAGACAATGCTTTGCACTGCCGTTGCCGCAGCCGTCAAATTCCTTGCCAGAGTAAGGGATGATCAACCTTATTGGATCCACAATCAATCAAAGTCCTCTTTTTCGGACTAGAGAAGCATAGCCTCTATCCTACGTTGGCTACGTAGTTTATAGGGTTTGAGTTGTTATTTACTCTTACCCAAATTGGTGATCAATACTACTCTCAAAAGACTCAATGTGCTCATATGCTCAATCAGATGAATTTACTCGAATCATTTCATCTAGTCTCATTGGACTCTCATCAAACTCAATCTCATCTCAATCATCAATTTTTTTTTTTTAAACATGCTTACAAACGCATTCATATCTCCTCAAGACTCTATCTCAATCAATCATTTATACTCAAAGTACTCATGTTAAAAATAATAAAAGTTTAAGAACCTTTCAGACTCAACTCGAACTCAACTCTTTCTAATTCAAAAATGATTTAAAGATTTACTCACATCTCATCAAACTTTTTTCTCGAAAACAACATTGATGCTCAAATCTATACTCATTAAGACTCTGAAAATCATGCACAGTGAATAATAATGCATAAGCTTCGAAAAACCCATTCTTAAAATAATACATCATAATGGATGACTCAAGAATTTCACAACTCAAATGAATGCACTCATGGAAGCTCATGTTCCCTCAAAACCTTTCTCTTACTCATAGCATAAAAAATACTCTTTATTCAATTAAAACAGTGCATTATAGGAAGCAACGCAGTAACTCAAGTAAGGTTCATGTGAAACTAGGCATGAACAACGATTCAAGAATAAGACTCATATGGACAAATAGAATCCCAACAAATAAACATGGAACTCAATGATGGTAATCATAACTTATTCGAAAACTCAATATCATTAGGGGTTAGAACTCAACTTGACTCTTTAATGACGGAATTGAGATGTAGGGCGAGTGGACGAACTCATTCCAACGCTATGAATAGCCTTACATACCTGTAAGAAAAAATTTCTTGAAGAATCTTGAAGAAGAACTTGATTAGAAGCCTTGAAACCCTAGCTTTAAGGAGATCAATCAAGAAAACCTTTCTTTGAGATTCTTTAATTAGTTTTTTGAAAGCTCTATGGCAAAGAATTAGGATTCTCATTAAGGATTCATAATTCCATAAAGGAATTTGTGTTGGAAAGAATGAAATTATTGGAGAAAGACTTACCTTGAAGAAGAATCTTGAAAAATATTGAAAGAATCTTTAATGGAAGTCTTTTGCGTTGATTTTTCCTTAGGATTTTTCCATAGGGTTTGAGAGAGAAGAGAATAGGGAATTAAAAGATGGAAATCTGATTATTTTGGACCTTTAATTAGTCAAGAAATTAGTTTAGGGTTTTCTTAGAGGTAAAAAGACAAAAACGACCCTTTTTGATGTTTTCCGATCGGCTAATTCGGCACTGCACTATATCAGGTTACTACAATTGTCATAACTTTTCACTCAGAAATCGTATTGATGCCTAATTTGTGGCATTGGAAAGAACATTGAGATACCTTAAAATTGATAGGTTATGGGCCACGTAGCTCTGTATATTCAAAGATATATGGTCATTTGAAGTTGACTCAAGTAGGATCTTATATCAAAACTAAATTGGTAAGGAAGCTTTCAACTCAACTTTGTGTTAGGGGATTTTTGTGACCTTAATTCACATCCAAATCTATTTCCATACTAAATAATTGACCTTAGAATCATAGAACAATTAAGAATCACTTGGTACAACTTTATACGAATTTCAAAAATTGTTCGGGTCTTAGCTAAGAAATTTTTGGGTTGTTACAGTCACGTTCTTAATCACTTATCCATTTCAACACCAAAATCAATATACCATGTAAAGAGGATGTAGTGGAAATTTCAATGCATATATGCTCTATCCAGTAACCTGCATACACCTGCTTCCTCTATTGGATATTCTCGACTCATGGGAGACTTATGTGGTCCATATATGCTCCCTATACCAAAAAAACATTAAAGAAATGCCTTGGATGCAACACTTGTACATAATGAATCATTTATACTATGGACATTCTAGGTGACCTTTTATCGAGATTTATCTTTTCACTTCCTCAATGTAAGTTCATATGAGAAGCAATGTAAACATAAAGTTCTACACCAATTTAAATCCTCAGCACAAACAATCATAAATAACTTCAAATAATTCATGAAAAGTTGGGAATAGTTACTCCTCATGTCTATCTTGGTCTCCAAGGTGGATTCCTCTACCAGACGATATCTTGATTACATCTTCACAAATTTTATCTCCTTACACCTAAAATTCCACATGTGTCAATCCAAAATGTCTACTAGCTCCTCCTCATATGCCAGATTCATATCTAACAATACTAAATCCCACTAGATCACACAAAAACTTGTAGAACAATATTTTTTATCATCAAAACATAAAAAATAGAATGAACATTTTATAGGATTGGTGGTAAATCCGCGTTGTCAGTGCGCTGCAATATTGATATCACATAAAGTATACAACGTAATGATGTTTAAAGCGGTCGTTGATCATATGTAGAACCCAACTATGTTAGGATCAATGTCTCACAGTATATACGGTGAGAAATAAGGTTAATGCAATTATTCAATCTATTATTCCGTTATTTTTGAAAGGGTTTGTATCACGCCCCAAACTAAGGAAGGCCTACTGGCATCCGGTACCTTATTCGACCGAGCTATGCACTGAAACATGCTAGAAAAAGGATATTGAGGGCCGACTAGGCCGTCATACTAAATTGCTGATACAATATAACTAGACCAATAAGGTCACAACAATATCAATGACTTAATGAAAGGGCCGACAGCAAACTTATTTAATAATGAACTAGCAAGCAGACAAAGCTTCCACTAAAATCATATACAACAAGCCGACAAGGCTACGAATGAAAAGCTGAAAAGGCCCAAATAACTTTTAGGACAATAGCTCATTAAATGACATAAGAAATATGAAACTCAACAGAAAATTAACTTTAACCGTCAAACATAATTCACAAGGTCAAGCAATAAGATGAGTTGATATCCCAATGCCCTTCACAAAGGGTCTTCCTAGCAATAGATAGGAAAAATGACTCATTTGATATATTTCTACTTTTTGGAATTCGTGCGATATGAAAAAGGGAATTTTGCCTTAACATACCTTATATTTGAACTCGAATAACTTGATGTAGATAATACATTTTCATCGAATGCAACATCATGTGATAATTTTTTCCCGTACGGTTCCTCCACATTTTTATCAGTATAGAACGGCCAATCACATATTCATATGTCAAAGTCAAAAATATAGTGATACATATTTACAAAGGAAATCTGAGTGGTTGATATTGTTGAAATCCTCACTGAAGATATTTAAAATGGATGATTGATCACATTAGAAATCCATAATAATTGAATGATTACTATTTACCCATTTGGAAGTTAGTGGCCCACACGTTGAAGAAGAGAAATAAAATTCTTTAAACCCATATTTTACACTGCCAAAATTTGGAAACCTCTTATATGGATTAGTAGTATACTCCCTCAATGTATCATTAAACTAATCATGTAAACATTTAATACAGAATGTCAATTAATAAAAGTTAGGCCAGCTATCCATTACTAAGTGTGCTGTACAATTCCCCCACTTCCACGTGGAAGTGGAGGTGCTTAACACCCTATTTGTTTTCGTATCCCACTACATATACAGTGATGTATTGCGTAGGTTCATGGTAAAATACATATAATTATTTTTGTATATACTATAATTAATAGAAAATCTTTTTGAATAAAATATACCTCATATAATATTAATTCATTCAATATATAGCAAGACTCACTATTTCCACTAAAATATTAATAATTTAGAAAACTCTAATAAAAATTAATACACACACAACTATATTGTAACTAAAGAATTATTTTCATAAATATTTAAGACATTTTTTATGGAAGGCAATAAAAAAATTTTTTTTTATCAAATTTCAACTAAAATACGATGTTACCAAATCGTGTGGTTGTACTATAAAAAAATTCTCAGATTTAGGCTCATAAGCCTTTGATACTAGACGAAGGACAATTGTAAGCATAGGGGGTGTTACATCCTTCCTCCTAGAAACATTCACCCGCGAATCAAAATTGCACTCACAAATTTTGAATTTTTTCTTAAAAAAAATTCTTTTAAACTACGTACAATTCTAAATCTATATTTAGTCAAACACTAACTCATATGTCTCACATGGGCGATATTAACTATATCAACAAGAAGATGATGAATTAAAATCTCATCAATTAGTGTGTAACACATAGTGTAACTCAATAGGGAAACTTTCATTTATATATCCACTGAAGTAAGTATGTATGAGATGGTATGTAATATGAACAAGCATGTCCGCAGAATTTGTGGTACTAGTTTCATGACACGTGTATATCGTATCATATAGTATACGGTGTTGTAAAATAGAATTAATATTATAAATTAAAATGTGTAGGTAAATAATTTTAATTAAAAGAACGCAGGACAAGTGTTTTTAATTGATTAATACAACTTTTCATATAGTTACTTATTTTTTGAGATTAAAATTACCAGATATCATTGAAACATTCAAAAATACATTCAAAGTTTAAATATGAGGAGAAAGTGATATTTCTTTAGTAGTATTGTTTTTTTACTTCACTAATGTTATAGCTTTTAGATTCCATAATGTGGAATTATTGTGGATATGTGGTTATTTTTTATTGTTATTATCATGTTATAGTTTATCAGTATACACAATTTGTTAATTAATTGATTATATTTTTTCACGTTTAGAATTCTTTTTTAGTTTATTGTCAAGTGTAGTTGTATAGATATTATTAATATGGTGTTGAAAATAAAACTCAATACAATGGAGTAATTATCAAAAGATAATTGTTCTTTTAATATAGTCAAACCTTGTTAATGTCTATTGGAAAATTTCATGACTTCTATAGTGAGGTGTTGTTGTATATTTATATTGATATTTAACATTTTGGTCTCATTTAGCTATTAAATATACACAACATGATTGTTTATTGATTTTGTGTAATAAAAAGAAAGAATTTAGTTGTAAGCAAATTTAACCAGTAAAATAGGAAAGAAATATCAATATAAAAAAGGTCACCAATAGCCTTTCCTCTTGAGGTTATGACCATAAATGATGGACACCATCTAAGTACAATTTTTCCTCTCAAATACTCATACTACTTTCTTCATGTCACTAATAACGATTACCCTAAATATTTCAATATTTTATCTTTATACGTAATATATCGTTTACAAAATATTATTACTCAATTAATATTGAGTAAGGCTATCATAGTGAGGTAATATTACAAAAAGTGTACTTCTGTAGTGAATGCCGATATTGTTATAAGTAGAATGTTATAGAGACAAAAAATATAACATGAAAAATAGTTCTAAAGCAAATTAGGCCGTTATAGTGAAATGTTGTGATAACAAATGCTAGTTTATAAATAGAGGTTTGACTGTACGTCAAATATTTAGCTTGATCAATTCATTGTTATATATATATATATATATATATATATGTATATATATATACACTTCAGTAGCATAATTTAATGTTAATATATGAATAACATCACCTATGGTGAAAATATTTCATTTCTTAAAGTTTCTACCTTATCTTTGTGAAATCGTGCTCTTCTCATTTTTTCTGCCGCATACATATTATATATTTGTTGTCTAATGAAAGTATCTAGTATCTTACAGAAGTTCTATCGTGATATAAAACATTAAACTTTTTTAATAAAAAAATAATAGATGAATAATATTTTAAGTATTATTTATCGAATCTTTAATTTGATTTACGATCATTTTATGATCAATCACTATTTTTTATTTAATTTATATACCTAGAAAGAAGTGTATCTTGTGACATAACATTTTATCAGATTAAATTGATCACAAAATAACAAGAAATTCATACTTAAAAAATTGTATACCCAATATAAATTTTTAAAAATAAAAGTATATGGAAAAATTCATAGCCAATGAAGAAGAAAGGCGAAAATATATGTTAATGTGATATTCACTCCAGTGTTCCATTTGATTGAAATCTTGCCACGAACACTTTACCTTCTCCGTTCCTTTTTACATGCTATAATTCGACTTGACATATCTATTGAAAAATAATTATTATCATGGTTATAGTACCATATTATCCTTGTAATTGATGTTTTTTATTAAATAAAAGTGAAAATCTATTTTTTAATATTGGACTTAACATCAAAACTAATAATTCAAAGGATTACGTTAATGCTCGTTGTTTTAGAAAAAATTAGGAATAAACTCCTTCGTTTGAGGTAAAAGAATAAAAAATGAAAAAATAAAGAAGAAATATCTCACCCCAATCATGTGTCTTTTTTCGTATTTTTTTATTATTGTCTTTCCCACATTTTGATATATTGATTTTTTTAGAAAAAAATATCCTGAATGTGTGTACTCATCACGGTTCACTCGTTATAGAAACATTAATTGTAAAATTCTCTCTCGAATTAAAACACAAAAGAAATTAATTAAAGAAACAAAACAAAAAAAGAAATGAAAATCCCTGCGCACTATATATAGAACTTTATGTGTGAAGAAAAGTTCACAGTTAAATACACATTTTTGTGTTCTGTTCTTTTATTCTTTAATAAAAAGTCAATACCTAAATTTCAATGCTAAGAACTTCAGCATATCAATGGATGTTGCACGTGTATCTCATGCTAATTAGTAATAATGTTCTAAAATGATATAAATTATATTGAAGTATGTATGTGATGAAAATCGTAGGAGAAAAATACGAGTGCAAATTGATGAATAATTTGCTACAATTTGTTCACCAACTCTTCCTGGTGTGGTAGCTCAATTCTTATTCAATTGTTACAAATTATACTTGAGCTTTTTTAAGAAGAATAACATTAGAATTTTTTTTTAAAATGTAGTGTAAAAATGAGAGGAAACCCCTGTATTTATAGTAAACAAATTTTAGTATGAATAGGTGCTAATTGTGCCATTTTATAAAAGTCACAACCCTTTGAAAGAGTAACAAATGATCGGAAAAGTCACAACCTTTTGAAAAAATCACAACTCATCGGAGAAATCACAACCCTTTTGAAAAGTCAAAACCCTTCGAAAAAGTCACAACTCATCGGAAAAGTCACAACTCTTCGAAAAAGTCACAACCTTTCAGAAAAGTCACAACTCATTGGAAAACTTACAATTCTTCGAAAAAGTCACAACTCATCGAAAATGTCACGACCCTTCAATGTGAGAAGTTGTCTACCTTTAATATAATACAATTAAATAAGTAAATAAAAAAACTAAATTAAGTGTTTTTAGATGGGGTTATTATAGTAATTTAACATTCAAGTTTGGGAGTTCATGCCTTTAAGGTAGTATAGATATATATATAAAAATCAAGATGAAAGGCACATAATCATGTGAACTATTAATCATTTAAGAGATAAGCCTTAACCCATGCATATGTGAACTTTGTAGGCATATGACGTATGAACAATTCATCTAGAAAACAGACTATTTATGTGTAAATAAATTGTGGACTATACAATAGTACGTAAATCAGAGAATTCTCTAAAATAAATTATTATCTTAAATTTAATGTGCAACCTTGTGATTATGAAAAATATGTAATTGCTTTAAAGATAAACTCTTAAACTGTGAAATGTTGTATCATACGAATAACTTATGTTTAACATGCGGGCACGCATTCGATAACATTTAAGTGGATAAACTTATAAATCTATATCCTTTATATACTTAAACATTTAAAACATGCATGATTTAATATAATATTTAAAATACAGATGACATTTAAACAAAGAAGCTATAAAACGTGTGTGATATAGTTCAGCATGATTTGTTATATAATCAATATAAAATAAGGTGACCAATTATGCATATTAAATAAGGACAAATAGATTCTAATACTTTTAGCATGAAAGAAATCGATTTGTGATAGATGGCAAATGATATGTAATCGAATATTTTGTGAGACACATAGGTCTTGAACTATATAGCATAAGTGGTAATACTTTTTTTCGAAGCATACAACATATAATCACCTTTTTTCAAAACATATAGAGTCTAAGCAAATGATTTGAATAAAAGAATTCTAGGTACATGGAATCTACGAATATTATAAAAGTAGATAATTCTTAAGGAATATTTGACATGTAACCATTATAATTGATGCAACATGTGTCATATTCATTCCTAGATTGTACTTTTTTTGAAACAAATATATTTACATCCTATAGATGATAAATCATACATCATTTGAGTGGTTAAACTTCAACACACTAATTATATAAAACTCTAAAAAATGTATAATACTCATACAAACTATCTATGAGGCATACGACATATGAACAAGTGATTTACAATGTCATAACATTTAAAGTACATATTATTGACTTGTGGGTGTACATATTTTAATATGTATGCACATAACAAGTGATATATTATTTTATGAAGCACACCATGCATTAGCTAGAAATCCGTGAGTCTTATAACATCTGAGGTCCTATATAAAAAATATATAACATATGACTAACTAGTTTGTTGTAATGACCCTCCAGGTCATTTATTGGCTTTCCAATCTTTAGAGTGTTTGGAGCTTTCCTGTAGCGGTCGTAGGCCATTTATGATTTGCTGGGACTGATAGTTCAATCACTGAGTCATTTGGTTGAGTTTGGTGTGAGTGTTTGAGTTTGGAGGCCTTAAGTTTGAAAGACTTGACTTTAGTTAACATCGGGAGATTTTTTCGTCGGAATAGAATTCCATCAGTTCCATCAGCTCCGGACGGGCCATTTTGGGTTAGTGTTATGGCCGGTTTGGATTTTGAGGCTTCCATTTGGAGTTGGTGCGATTAGGAATTTTAGTTTCATAGTTTTGCCTAAGGTCTGACTTAGGTCAACTTTCTTGGTAAACACACTCGGAATAAAATTCCATCAGCGCAGTTAGGTCTGGAATTCCAGTTTGTTCTAGAATGATCTTTGGTTTGGTTTCTGAGGGTATCGGGATGAGTTTCTAGCTTTTGGCGTTTTATTTTTCCTTCTTTGTGAAGTGTTGACTTTGGTCAACATTTTTGTATCGTTTTGAATACGAATGAATTTTGAGGGCTTGTTCGAGGCTTTGGGCACTTAGCCCTTTTTGGTGGTGCAGCCCATTCTGTTATTCACAATCGCGAGGGCAAAGGGTCACGTTCGTGATAGCAAATATGCTGACCTTCGTGTTCGCAAGGCTTTGAGCCGTATTCGGGAAGGGCCGGCAACCATGGTCTTCTCATTCGCGTGGTGCCTCACCGCGGTCGCGATGATGTGCATGTACGTGGGCCGCAATCACGGGCCTCAAGATTCTCGATCGCAATGTGTCTGGTTGACTGGTCTTTAATTTAAAGACCATTCGCGACTTAGCCTGACCTCACTCCCTCTTTTGGCGATTTTTTGATCAAGGGAGCTCCAAATCGAGTGATTCCAAGTGCTAGAGTTTTGAGGGGGCTGTCCAAACCCTCTTCTTGATGCTTTTTTGGTGTTTTAAATTGTTTAAGTTGTTTAGCACGTTTTCGGGCTTGGTGTTGACCCATTTTTGGGCACAAGTTCCTTGGGATATTTGGGACCTTTTGACAAAGTGCGGGTCCCACATTCCCATTTTTTCTTGATTTTTTTATCCATCTCCGATTTTTGCTATTTTGTGTCTAAGAATCCTTATTGACGTTGGGATAATTTGTTAGTGTGGTGGTGTTTTGAGGCATTTTGGAGGTTGATAGCTTCCATTTTATTGTTTTGGAGTACGCGTGTTCATCTTCGAGGTAGGCTACGGTCTACTTGTTCTTAGATTTAGCTTTCTTAGATGATGTTTAGTATTTATTGCATGTGACTTGGGATCGTGTGCAGCGGATTTAGGATTATCTCCCATATACTTATTTCTTTATTCTTGCTTGATCCTTAGATTAGTTTAGAATTGTGTAATCCTTAGTTAAGGATGGAGATTCCTTGCTTTTACCTTAGTTTAGTGATGTTTATCTCTTTGGGGTGGTTATTTCAACATTTATAGTCCTCAGTATGAATAATACCTTAAAATGAGCCTTTGGCTGATCCTTAGTTTTTATGGTTTCTTCTTGTGAGTATTTCTTTGGGTTGGATCCATTCGCTAGAGCGAGGACCGTGAGGTTGTGTGGTTTGTATGGTTTCACTTTGGTTAGTCTTGTAATTGTAATGAGGTCCCTATCTCTTGGTTAGTTTTGGATCCTTCGGTGCTTATTTTTGTCGTAGGATGGATGTAGTAGTGCTTATACCCTTTTTTTTAGTGGTACATTTGGGTGGAGGAAGTGAAGATTGTGTGCTTCAATTTGTTGATTCTTATGATCCATGTCAGTGCTTATCTAGAGCTGTTTCTTTTCTTGTTACTATTGTTGAGTTGGTTGAGGAGTTTTGGGCCCAGGACTTAGTCGAGGACCAGTTTTATCCTAGGTTAGTTCCTGTACTCTAAGAGTGAACTGGTTGCTATTTATACTATTTGTGATTGTGATTATGTTGTTTGGATGCTTGTGAGGGCATGCATTGCATTGGTTGTCTCATACTGGTGACTTGTAGTAAGACCCGGCCATTCTTTGGTTCTCTGCATACTTTTTGAGAAAATAGGGCTTTTGTTCGATTTACCTTTTTATGCAAAATTTTTATGGGGGTCGTACTACCTTTACTATTTTACAAATGGACCTGTAGATTTTGAGGCATCTGCGATGCGCTCATTTATACACATTTTGAGGCATCTGAGATGCACTCAGTTTCACCAATTTTGAGGCATCTGGGATGTGCTCCTTTTTACTTGACCGATCGAAGAATAGCCGACCCTTTCTTATTATTGAGGTTATGAGGATGACTATCTCAAGTCACACTGATGGAGCAAAAAGTCTTGGATCGGGACCAGCCTGGTATATATGGACACTACCTAGTCCCCCATGGATTTCTCTATCTGTGTGATCCATTGAACTGGAAGAGGGAGTTGTGCATGGGTCCGACCTCACTACCTAGGAGTGAGGGGTAGGTGTATATACCTTGTCACTTGGAACTATTTGTACTACTCGTTTTCAATGCATAACTCACATTCATCATGCATTGCCTATCACAAACATAATTGATTATTGTTTGTACCTGTTGGTCATATGGCGAGCCGTGTGGGTTTAGTTTGTTCTAGTGTACCTTTTGGTCACATTGGGGCCCGATAAGGTTATTTTTTTACTATTTGTTTACTTGTTACAGTTTTAAGGGTGGTACTTTGTTTGATGGTAGATACTACCCTTGTTTCCCCTTTATTTGATGTTTTTGTGCAGGTTCGATTTGTGGTATTCTCCCCTTGACTTTTATGTATTGTTTGTGACCACCTCTATTAGTATACCTTTAGTTAGTTGTCTCCCTTGGTAGAGTCTCATCTAGTTTAGAGTGATGGGCTGGCACATTCAGGTTCGTCCCTTACTTCCTTCATTGATTTTCCTTATTTTTTCCTTTACTCTCTGTTCCTTACTTCAGTTTGTGTCTTATGATATTATTCCTGTTGTTCCTTTAGTTACATGTGATATATGCTCCTTTATTACATATTATTTATGATTATGTTATCTTCAGAGCTCAGTCGGCCTATGCTTATCGAGTGCCACTTGTTCGTTCTCATACTACACTTCTGCACCCTACAAATCATAGTATGGGTTCTTGCCATTGATTTGGTTCTCGTGCGGAGCAACTTTGGGGATTTGGAGACTAAGGTGAGCTCTTAGCGTTCGGAGTTGCCTCATTCTCCCTCTGTTTTGAATAGAACTAGTCTTTATTTTTGCTCTAGAGACAGTTCTGTATTATTGAATGGCTATTGTACTCTTATTTTGAATAGATGCTCAAATACCGGCTAATACTAGGACTTGGGTTTGTTTTTTTATTGATTTCATTCTCTCTTTTAGTTTCTTTGCTCCTTACTATTATTGTTTTCTTTCGAAATTCCTTTCTTCCACGCAATAGCCTTTTACTTCTAGTTTCGGATTCTGTGTTCAGCTTACTTACTGGTGGGACGTAGTAGGTGCCATCACAACCTAAATTTTTTGGTTGTAACAAATTTTTATAGACCTCTAGGTTCACCAGTGTCATCGGTATTAGAGAAAGTGTCTAGTAGAGTCCTGCGAATTGGTGCAGAGATGTCTGTATCCTATCTTTGGGAGGCTATAGGGCATTCTTAGGAAATTCCTTTCTTGATTTCTCATAGTGTGTGAGTGTTTCGATTTACCTCTAAACTACTTCTTTGGAATCTACTCTATGTAAGATGTATAGTGTGCAGTGTTCGATGGAAGCAGATGGGACATCGACTTATACCATAAGGGTCTTGATGCCTGGTATGGATGCCAGAGATGTTCTGCAATGGATTGAGGGTCTTAGGGTAGACCAAGTTCCAACAGAGTTAGTGGCTGTCTTAACTCCTGAAGATTCGGTGTTGGTAGTTCTGGGTCTTTTCAAGGTACTCTGCAGACAAGTGAGGTTCCTAGTTCAGTGAGTACTTCACAGGCTAGAGTTGAGTTGGTAGGATGCTAGCATGGTTCCTAATCAATTTCAGTGTATGCGATCAAGTTTCTCGAATGGGCCACACATACTCCATCATTATCAATTACAGGACCCGACATAACTCATCGATTCATTGAAGGTTTGACCTTGCAACTCCATTTAGCATCAGAGTATTTGATAGCAGCGAGGTCTACTTTTTACCAGGTGATTAGCTCTGCGAGGTCGGTGAAGCAGGCTTGTATTGAGACTTACTCATGTAGGGGTAAGAGGCCCCGCCATCAGTATCGTGGTGATTGGATCTCACCCGGAGCTTGGCATCATCCTAGTATAGGTCATCCTTAGTCTCCACCTACTACACACGTCACGGGAGCACCTCAGGTTCCAGGTGGTTCTGTGGTAGGTTATGGTGCCCACGGTGGGTAGAGTTCAGGGTAGACTTCTCATGGTTTGCATTCAGAACATTTTTGTTCTGGGGTTTGTTCTGGTTTAACCGAGTCATCTTAACAGGCTGTTGTAGGTAAGAGGTATTATACATGCTGAGACTTCAGGCATTTTTCTAGGGAATGCCCTACATTTACGCATCACTGGCGACATGCTCGAAATGCCAAGTCCCCTAGAGCCCCAGTTCAGTTAGCTAGGGGTGGTGTTTCTACAAGCCGACCGTGGGCCGAGGTTCAAGATATCGCGAGTATTTGTGTGTCCTTGTATTTCTGTTGCCCTTGATTGTAATTTTGTGTGGATTTGGGGTTTCCATGACCATACATGCCTATCTGCCTTGTTGTCTGATAACGCTCAACTACGCCTATCACAATTCAAGATGTAGGCAGTCGCTAGCAATATAAATCCAATGAGGAGTTGGGGTCGATCCCATGAGGAATGGAGCAAAGTATAGAAATCAAATATGACGTACTAAAGTGATCTAGCTTTTTGTCTATATAAGTGAATGAATCGATGCATAAAGTAAATCGCCAAAGTTTCAATTATCAACAGAAAAGATTTTTAAATGATTGATTTCAGCAAACATAAGTTAAATAGAGATTTAACCAATGAAAATTTTGGGACCTTAGGGATGTGTGAGTGTTCAAATACAAATTTCACTAAATGGGTCATTACGAATTGCTTAAGAATGCTGAAACATAATGGGTAGGCAAGATTATAACTATGATTTCTATTTCGCAACAAACTACCATGCTTTCAATTGGGTTTTACCAAACCCCAAAAGGAAATACAATACGAAACACAATCTAGCACCTTAATCAAACCCACTTTACCAAGTTGAGTAGTACATGTAAGTACCAATACAATTATCAGTTAATAATTCCACTCAATTGCATCTTCAACAAGCATACAAAGAGATATAAACTAGAACTGAATTTGCAACTTCAACTCATAATATAAAAACATGAATTATCAACTGAATCCATTCTATTTCAACATTTAATTCAACAATCTATAAGACCCATAAGTTAATTAGGCATTTGAACACATAATCACATCCTTAAGGTAATGGAATTTTAGCCAATCATAGTAATAGTGAAGAGATAGTTACCAAAAACATTAGCTATTGATTTTCCAAGTCTTCAAACAGCAAATACAATAACCTAAAATTTACCCAAAGTGCAATTCCAAAGAATTCACAACAATAGTTCAGAAAATCTTTCAAAGTGCAATGCACTTTCTAAGTTGGAGTTCTAGTTCTTCTCCCCAGATCTCTCTCTTCCATTCAAATAAAAAATTTCTATTTATATTTTTCCAAAAACTCCACTCGATTTGAATTTCAAGATCATTTAGCGGCGTTAGTCAGGCTCGCCCTTCCACTGGCGATGCGCCAAGTTGCTTGATCTCACCCTTTAATTCTTGACTTCAGTACTGATTTCATTCTGGAACATTAGGAGATGTGCATCGGGCTTGATGTTTTGATCGGCGACTCACCGTCTGGTTTTTCAACTCGCCGACTTGATCTATGTTTACTCTTTCTTTGTTGGAACTTTAGGTGAGGCTGAGGCTCACCAAAGGCAACTCAGCTTGTTCCTTTAATTTTTGCACTTTTTTTGGCTTCTTTTTGCATAACATTGTCCTTGCCTCATTCCAAGTCCTTCATTATGCTCACTAACAATTTAACATTAGCTATAGGTGCAAAATAGGCATTATGGACACTAATTTTGCACAATTGAAGCTATAAATGAGTAAAAACTACCGACTCATCAACACCCCCAACTTAAACTTTTACTTGTCCTCAAGTAAAACAAGAGATCAATGAACTCAATAGGAATGTCTACAAGTAGTGCTTCTTGAGAGCTCACATGAAAGTGCACACAAGGATTAATCAAAGATACAAGGATCAAATGCATGCCAAAAGCATCAAATTCTAACTAGCCATTATCAGTATGCTCACAAGTGCTTACTTAAAACGCAAACTTATGCCCAAAAAGATATTTGAATGTCCTTACATCAAGAAGGATTCCACTCTCTTGCCCAAGTTTAATTAAAAATCGATATTTCAGAATCAATACAACACTCACACTCTCAAAAGAGAAAGAGTTTGCACAACTTTTCCCATAGGCTTGCCCGAGTTTTCCATCCAACCATCACAAGGTTCATGTAAGATCACAAAGGACTTTAGAGGCTTGTAACGGGGCTGGAGTTCAAGGTATGGTAATTTTTGTTTTAGTGGCTCTACCTTCATGAAGCATGGTTTCCATTTCACTTCTTCTTCCCTTACTCTCAAACATTTCAAATTCACAACTGATCCTTTGTCACTTTGCAAAACACAAATCATTTCTATAAACACCCCTTTTTTTTATTTTCACCTCCATGCATAATGGTACTATTTTATTCATATCTTTTTCTTTCTTTTCTTTTAAGCCTTTTCTCTTTTCTCGCTCTTTTTTTATTTTATCGAGGGGTTCCATCATTTCCACCATCAGTCTTTCAAAAAATCAACATTACAAACCTCTAGCTCAGTTTCCCGCTTAATTCTCACCACACCCCCAACTTAGGCTTTTGGCTTGAGTTGGCTATTCAATTGACCAATACTTCACAAAGGTTATAGGTAGGAGAGACATGGCATTTTCACACAAAAGGCTAAGGTTCTTGTATTTATAAGTTCAATCAAGAAGAAGGATAGGCTCAAATAGTGCCAAGCTGGGTTCACACCCTCACAAGGTAGTCCACAAAGGTTTAGCAATTAGGTTTACCCTAAAAAATATTTCATGCCTAAGATCATTTCCCACACTCATCAATGCATAGTCACACCGACTACCAGGGCAAGTTCTAGGCATCATCATACGCACTTTTCAATTAAAGCTCACCACATATGGCATTCAAACACAATTGCAGATCACAACTCTATGAGTCAAGCTTGCGTGCAACGATCATTGCAAGACTCACCATCAACAATTCGCTAGTCACAACGAGAGGCTAAAGGTTTACAAAAGACTATGCAACTCCAATTTTGCTCGTTGGACACACACCAACATATTGTCCAATCAAGAGCACTATTCAAGTCATCGATATTGAACACAATCGACGCTCAAAAGTGTGAGAGAACTAGAATCATTCAATTAGAAAACAGTGTCCTCAATGCTAAATAACAAAATAAACAACAAATAAAAGATAAAAGAAGTGTAATAGAAAGTCCCTCTATCCCGTTATGCTGGGGGTGTGTCCTCTGCCTGGGCATTAATACCCGGTGCACTCTCCCCGATCTTGTGGGTCCTACTCGACCCAATCATCGAAGACTTTTGGAGAGACGCAACAGTGGCAGCCTGGACCAAATCCCCCTCTAGGTCCTCAAGATCAGCATACACTTCTCGGTCCTGCATAGCAAAGTCTTCCTCATCCGTCTCAGGTGCATCAGACGCACCGTCATCATTAGCGGTCGGAGAAACACCGGTGGTGGCAGGCGGAGAAACATTGACCCTCGTACCCTCAGGCACATCCACACTACCCCAAAGTATGGTAATGTCTGTGAACTTCAGCTCGTCCATATCTCTCATCAAACATGTGATCTCAGTGCGGATGGCCGTCAACTCTGTGGGCCTACCCTCACGCTGCTCATATGCCTCGACTCTAGCGGTGAGGGTTGCAAAATTCTCTCCATAAGATGTAATGAGGTGGCACTAATCAGCTAACTCCATGCGGATAGGGTCAAGGGTGGCAGCTAAGGCCCTCTCAATCATGCCCGGGACCGCTGCCTCAACCAGAGAAGATCTCACATCTGCTGAGTGTGCAAGATGCCCCATCTTGATAACCATGGCCTGAGTCAAAGACCGGGTGCCAGTGGCTGAAGCTGGTGTATTGGAAAAAGAGAGGCTTGGTGTAGGGGAAGAAGTGGCAGAAGCATCTGGAACAGGCCTACCTGACGGCTTAACTGCAGGGGTGGGAGAACCCGTCTCCGTGGCATCAACATCCACAGCCGGAGACGTATCAACTGGGGTATCCTCTTCCTCTCTACCTCATCTTTCAAATACTCGGCCTTAATCCTGTGGATGTCGCAAGACGAGGTCAAAGTGACCTCAATATCCGTCTTCTTGTCGAACGGAACACCAGCCTATCTGCACAGCTCGCTGATAAATATCAAAAATGGAAGGGAGGTTTGCTGCTTTTCTCTCACCAGCATCTCACACTCAATGATCATGCCCAGATTCACCAGCTTCTTCTTGATGATACACCCTGAAAGAGCTGCCTTCTCATGCTGAAGAATCGACTCATTCTGAGAAGGCATGATTGTACTACTCATGAAACCAAACCAATACCGGGCAACAATATTTAGGTCCTTATTGTCGATGATGGCCCTGGTATCTAACCAACGGGGGGAGGCATCACTTATTAACAGTGCCAACCACGCTTTCAATGTCTCAAAACTCCCTTTCAGCTTATCTGCCAAGAATTGTCTATACCTATAAGTGCAACCTAGAACGTCATTTATTTCGGTCTGGCTACACTTGACCTTCTTACCCCTCACGATGACAAAGTCCACGGGCTTCATAGATCGGGCCAACTTCTTGACCCTTGGAACTAGAACGGAGTAGGCGGCATAAAACTCCCGTACCCATGTAGGTACGTACGGGCTTCGGGTAATCTGAAACCTGTGCACCCGAATTGTGTCCCATACCATAGTGTATCTATCCACCACCCCCATCGGTAGACAATCTCTTCTCCTCGAGGACTATTCGCGCACCCTCGACTGAGCCGGGGCTGGAGTCGGAACTAGAGCAGTAGGAGCAGGTGCAGAGGTTGCTGGAGGCTCAGGTCTAGATGAGGAAGTGTTGACCCTAGCCAGTGGGTCACGCAGACTCTTGGACCTCAACTCAGCACGGATCCGCTTTAAAAGTTCATCCAATAGGAGTCTCAGACTCCTCACCCTCCAAATCCTCGGACTCTGTAGAAGTAAACTTGATGGAGAGTTCCTCACTCTCAGAAGAGGATTCCTCGATGATTTTCCGCTTTCCCTTATCCTTTGAGTGGGCCTTGGGTTTAGGTTGTTTTGGTTGACGTGGTCGACCAACCTCCGAAGCAATAACCACGGCTTTAGCCTTTTTCTTTGGGGTTTTATGGGCAACAACTTTATGGCGAGGCATATCTTTCTAACAACACAAGCAAGCAGAAAGATCGATCAAAATAGGATAGAAAAGAATCAACCAAACAAATATGCAGAAGGACTCGCTGAATCGATCGGTGAGTTGCCGAAGCTAATGGGCGAGCAAAACACACATCGCTGAAAGTAACAGAGGTGACTTAGAAAAAAAGTAAGCAAAAAGGGCGATAAAGTAGCAAATCGGCGAGCCCCAATACAAAACACTATGACCACAAACTCAAAGACAAAGCGGAATGGTGAAGGAAATGGGCAAATCACCGAGTAGAACGATGAGCCCGACTTAGCAAGCCGAACCACTTCGAAATAACATCCACCCCACAATTCCTACAATTTCCAACGAACAGCCCAACGCACAACAATTAAAGCTCAAATATTAACATTCGACCCATACCCATGCCCAATTTCACCTCGGAGTACTGAGATTTCCCCAAATCTTATTGAAAATAATAAAATGGCAAATTTGCCCTTAAGAAAGATGTCACCCAATCCGTCATTGGGTAAATTAAGTCATTTGATTGAATTTGGGGCTACTCAGACTTCACCCAATGAATAAACCACAACCCATAAAAAATCAGTTCAAAAAACGCAAATCACAAAGCCCGCAATCACAAAACTTTAGCATTCAACGGCTAAAATTAAATCATCAAAGCGATTAAAAGCAATCAAGGCATGCAATCATACACAAAATCAAGTACCCAAGTATTCGCAATTGGTATTTACAATTAATGGCGAAAACAAATCAAAAATTTCAAAAACTAACCTCAAGGCTGAAAATGCAATGCACACATGATGAAAATGGGGGCGGGGACATGTCCAAAGCACTTCACAAGCACCCAACGACAATCAAAATGCAAGAGTGTGTGGGTGTGTGAGGATACGAGGAAAATTTCAAGTGCGATGAAAATTTGAATTTGAAAAGATTAAAAACCCTTCAGTTCACGCCCCTAATGGCAATGGTATTAATGTTGCCATTTCACTCGGTGACATGCCTAGTTGTATCTTTTCTCGCCAAAATTTACAGGAAACCAAGCCAACATTCAGGTCCAGAAGGCGAGCTAAATTGGACTCGCTGATCCACTCAGCGACGCACCGAATGGTGCAGATCCTCGCCTAATATTCCAGTGTATCTTGCAACTTCAGCCTTCAATTTTTGATGAATTTAGGCGATCCTTGGGGAAATTGGGCGATGCGCCGATTGAGCCAACCCCTCGCCTAGTTGCATTGTCTCAAAATTTCCTACTCCAACCTACACACTCAACACACGTTATTCAAAAATACTAAAATAAAGCTTGGGGTGCCTCCCAAGAAGCACCTTATTTAACGTCGTGGCACGACGTGGACATGCATTCAAGCATCGTCCAAGTACACCACATCAACTAATCTCACAACGGGAGCTTCTCCAAAATAGAGTTTTATCCTTTTCCTATTAACTTTAAAGAATGACCCGTTTTCACATTGAACTTCAATAGCTCCGTTGTCAAACACACGGAAAATCTTAAAAGGGTCAGACCACTTAGACTTGAGCTTACCCGGAAATAGGTGCAAACGAGAGTTGTAGACCAACACACAATCACCAACCCTAAATTCTCAATGAAGTATCTTGGCATCATGCCACCTTTTCATTTTCTCCTTATATAGAGCAGCACTTCCAAAAGCTCGAAGCCTGAATTTTTCCAAAGCATGAAGTTGGTCAACCCAACTCTTGGATGCAACATCCCAGTTCAAATTTATGGTTTTCAAAGCCCACAAGGCTTTATGCTAAAGTTCCACCAGGATATGACATGATTTACTGAATACGAACTGATATGGTGACATACCAATTGGTGTTTTAAAAGTAGTGTGATTAGCCCACAAAGCATCATCTAACCTTCGTGAACAATTAAAACGATTTGCATTCACGGTTTTGACATAGATTTCTTTAATTTGTTGGTTGGACACTTCAACCTGGCCACTTGTTTGCGGATGGTAATGGGTGGCAACCTTGTGCTTTACTCCATATTTGCTCAGTAGTGATGCAAACAATCAGTTGCAAAAGTGCGAACCTCCATCACTAATAATTCCCCGTGGTGTACCAAACCTTGTAAAAATATACTGCCTGAGAAATGTAATGACACTTCTTCCCTCGTTGATGGGTAAAGCCACAGCTTCCACCCACTTCGACACATAATCAACGGCCACCAAAATATATGTGTTCCCATAAGAACTCACAAAAGGGCCCATGAAATCAATTCCCCACACATCAAACAATTCAACTTCGAGGATTTGAGAAAGGGGAAGCTTTTGTCTTTATTACACTCCTCCATGCTTTTAGCATTGATTACACTGGCGGACAAGGGAATTTTCCTCTTGATACAGCGTTGGCAAATAATAGCCACTTTGCAACACCTTGGCGGCTGTACGTATCCCACTATAGTGTCCACCAACCGGAGATGCATGGAAAGCACTAAGAATAACATCAACATGTACTTCTGGTACACACCTCCTAATTATGTGATCAGCACATTCCCGAAATATATAAGGTTCATCCCAAAAGTACTTTTTCGCTTAAAAAATAAACCTCTTGCATTGATAGAACGTCAGCCCATCATGGATAATCCCACACACGAAATAATTTGTGAAATCAGCATACCAAGGAATGGAACCCTTAGAGATCATCATAACCATCTCATCAGGAAAAACATCTTCAATATCCTTGTCCACTGACACAACAACATTTGTTTTAAGTCTCGATAGATTATCAGCCACCTGATTCTCACATCCTTTCCGGTCTTTGACCTCAAAATCAAACTCTTGCACTAATAGCACCCATCGGATCAGCCTTGGCTTTGCATCCTTTTTGGCCATTAAGTAGCATATAGCTGCATGGTTAGTATGCACCACCCCCTTGGTTCCCAATAAATAAGCTTGGAATTTCTCAAAAGCGTACATTACAACCAATAACTCCTGTTCGGTAACAGTGTAGTTTCTTTGAGCCACATTTAATATCTTGCTTGCATAGTATATCGGGTGGAACAACTAGCCTCTACGTTGGCCAAGTACAGCACCAAAAGCGACTCCACTAGCATCACACATTAACTCGAATGGGCTACCCCAATCCGGGGCAACAATGACCGTAGCCGACACAGCTTCCTCCTTTAGACACTCAAAAGCAGTCATACGGGCTTCATCAAACATAAAAATACTGTCATTCTCAAGGATCTTGCAAAGAGGATGAGCTATCTTGGAGAAATCTTTTAAAAACTGCCGGTAGAAACCCGCATGCTCTAAGAAGC
This sequence comes from Solanum appendiculatum, assembly GCA_018342035.1. Lineage (NCBI taxonomy): Eukaryota > Viridiplantae > Streptophyta > Magnoliopsida > Solanales > Solanaceae > Solanum > Solanum appendiculatum. The sequence continues at coordinate 1,016,584 of JAGDQO010000459.1, forward strand.
TTTGGACACCCTTAACTAAGATAGGAGGTGGTAATTTGGCAATGACATCGATCTTTGCTTGATCTACTTGTATAACTTTCCATGAAATCTTATGCCCAGAAACAATCCCTTTTTTCACCATGAAGTGACACTTCTCCCAATTAAGCATGAGATTTGTTTCGACACATCTTTGACAGACTCGGCCCAAGTGTTCAAGGCATTCTTCAAACGAGTCCCCAACAACAGAGAAATGATCAATAAATACCTCCATCGAGTCTTCAACCATGTCAGCAAAAACAGACAGCATACACCTTTGAAATGTTGCCGGTGCATTACACAACCCAAAAGGCATTCGTTTAAATGCAGATGTTCCATAGGGGCAGGTGAAAGTACTTTTGTCTTGATCCTCTAGGGCTATGAAAATTTTACTATAACCAGAATAACAATCAAGAAAGAAATACCATCCACGCCCTGCCAATCTATCAAACATTTAATCCATAAAGGGCATTGAAAAATTATCTTTCTCAGATGCCGAATTAAGCTACCTATAGTCCATGCACACACGCCAACCGGTAACTGGTCACATTGGCACAAGTGCACCTTTCTCATTCGGGACCACGGTCATACCACCCGTCTTTAGGACACATTGAACAAGGCCTACCCACTTGCAATCCGCAGTAGGGAAAACTAGACCTGCATCTAAGCACTTGATGATTTTCGTCTTAACTACTTCTTGCATTGGATGATTCAACCTCCTTTGGTGCTCGACATTAGGTTTACAATCAACTTCCAATTGAATCTTGTGCGTGCAAATACTAGGAGGAATCCCCACAATATCAGCAATTGTCCACCTAATAGTTTTGATAAATCTTTTTAAGACACTAACAAGTGCTTGTACCTACCCTTTAAGTAGGTCAGCTGCAATGAATACCGGCAAGGTATTTTTAGCCCCCAAATATACATATCGCAAATTAGAAGGAAGAGTTTTCAACTCAAGCTTCGGAGGAGCTTCAATGGATGGGGTGCGGGAGGATTTTATCTTTTTTTCAAATCAATTTTAAGCTTCAAAGGAGTTTTCGAATAAGGACGTAGACCCGTTAAAGCGGCCACCACTTCATCATAATCTTTGATCTCTTTCCCATCATAGTTCAAAAGGACAACAGCCACAGATTTACCAAGGCAAGAAAGTTTACCAATACTAGCAACTGCTTCATCGACCACATCAATAATCGATAACATATGGATGTCATTGGGTTGTTTCATAGACTTACACACATTAAAAGTGACTTCCTCCTCATTAACTCTAAATTTCAAGTCTCCACTCTCCACATCAACCAAAGCTCTTCCGGTAACCAAGAATAGTCTACCAAGAAAAATTGGGATCTCGGTATCCATCTCACAATCAAGAATAAAGAAATCTACCAGAAAATTGAACTTGTCAACCTTTACCAAAATATCATAAAGAATACCAATAGGTCGCTTAATAGAACGATCCGCCATGAGAAGTCACATTGTAGTCAACTTAGGTTCACCTAGCCCAAGTTGCTTGAAAATAGCGTATGGCATCAAGTTAATACTAGCTCCCAAATCACACAACGCTTTAGCAAACTTGAACACCCCAATAATGCAAGGCATCGTGAATGCTCCCAGATCATCCTTTTTAGCAACCATATTTGACATACTAGCGCTGTAACTATGGGATACCTCAACCGTTTCAAAGTCCATACTTCTCTTTTTCATGACCAATTCCTTCATAAACATAGCATACCGTGGCATTTCTAGTAATGCATCCACCAGTGGAAGATTTATAGAGAGAGACTTAAAAATAGGGAGAAACTTTTGAAACTGTTCATTGTCATCTCTCTTCTTCAACCTATGTGGAAACGGATGGCTAATTTTAGGTAACGTCTTTGGAGAGACTGATTTAGACATATCCCCCATCTTAGGTGTGGGAGTTCCACAAAGAAGAACATCATTAGTTGAATCAACATCTTTGTCAGGAGCATCATTGCCCTCATTATCGTCAAGACCTTCATCATTACTCACAATGGGTGGAATTTCATTCCTTTAAGCATCCGCACCTTCAACCACATCACTGCCCAAAACTTTACCACTCTGAGTCACAATTGCCATACATTGGGCATTCTCATTCTTCGGGCTAGCCAATGTGTCACTAGGGAGTCCACCATTTGGTCTTTGATGCAACTGAGTGGATAATTGAACCATTTGTGATTCGACATGTTTAACAGAAGCGGCGTGACAAGTCACCATTTGATTTAGAGAGGAGAAATGAACCCTCATCTCTTTTAGCACTTTATCCGAACCTTCCACCTTGTGTAAAATATGAGGAAGCATATCTTCAGTTTTAAAACTTTCAGGATCAGCCTTTGGTTCGGTAACTTTAGGATGATCACGTGGAGGCACATATCGATCTCTCTCACCATCTCTCCAATTGGCACTTCGATCACGCCACTCTCGCTTATCTCTCCAACCACCACCTTGATCTTTGTTTCAACCTTGATTCCCACCCGGCTTTTGATAGCTCGGACGAGAACCCACCATTTGATTTGACACAAATTGGACTTCTTCGTTGTACATGGCTTCAAATACAGCATCATCCAGGCTCATAGCAACTGCATTCACAGCTTTGCATCCTGCACCCATAACATGCTTTGTTAATAAATCCATTTGAGTTATCATCTTATCCATATTCGCATCACGCTCTTGCTCTTTCTCAATTTGCTCCTTAGTCATTCCGACTACAAGAGGTGATACTTAGTCTTCTCTTGTATGCCAAGCCCGATTGATTTTTGTCACATCAACAAACAATGCTGATGCAATAGGAAACGGTTGTCTCATGATTCCACCTTGAATTAAACGGTCAGCGATAGACTTGTTTACTGAATCAAGGCTACGGTAGAAGTATTGCAACAACACATTTCAGGTAAAACCATGAGTAGGGCATTATAGAAGAAGCTTTTGGAATCTGAGCCATGTCTCGTGGATTGGTTCACCATCAAGTCTCTTGGAGTTCTGAATACCATCTCTCAACTTCACCATCTTCGAAGGGGGAAAGAATCGTTCAAGGAATGCTTCCGTTAGCTCTGCCCCAGAAGTAATTGAATCTCTTGGTAATTCAGCAAACCACATCGTTGCCTCCCCATTTAGAGGGAAAAGAAACAACCGAAGTCGAATCGACTCTTGAGAGATGTTCTTGAATGTGAAAGGGCTGCACACATCCAAAAGGTTCTGAAGATGCTCATGAGCATCCTCGTGAGCAAGTCCTCCAAATGAGCCTTCGATTCGCAACAGCTAACGCATAGTTTCGGTCACATGAAAGATGGAATTACCCACAGTAGGGGGCAAGCGTCTAGCCACAACACTTCCCACTTGAGCTACATTGAAGTCATTCAGATTACTAATGTCATCTTTCACATGACACATCTCATCATTCTTACCAACATTACTATCAGTGTCACTCATGTTGTTACCTATTAAAACTAAACAACGAAAAGACTAATAAGTAAATTCGACTACAATCAAACTAATTCACTCCAATACGTCGATACAAGAATTCTAAACGCCATTCCCCGGTAGCGGCACCATTTTTTATAACATTCAACTACACCTATCACAATTAAAGACGTAGGCGGTCACTAGCAATATAAACCCAACGAGGAGTTAGGGTCGATCCCACGAAGAGTGGTGCAGAATATAGAATTCCAATATGACATACTAAAGTGATCTAGCTTTTTGTATATATAATAGAATGAATCGATGCATAAAGTAAAATAGTCAAAGGTTCAATTATCAACATAAAATAGTTTTAAATGATTGATTTCATGAAAGACGAGTTAAAGAGAGATTTAACCAATGAAAATTTTTGGACCTTAGGGATGTGTGAGTGTTCAAATACCAATTTCACTAAATGGGACATTACGATTTGCTTAAGAATGCTTAAACATAATGGGTAGGTAAGATTACAACTATGATAGCTATTTCGCAACCAACTACCATGCTTTCAATTGTGTTTTACCAAACCCCAACAGGCAATACAATATGAAACACAATCTAGCACCTTAATCAAACCCACTTTAACAAGTTGAGTAGTACAAGTAAGAACTCATACAATTATTAGTTAATAATTTCAGTCAATTGCATCTTCAACAAGCACAAAAGAGATATAAACTAAAACTGAATTTGCAACTTCAATTCATAAGATAAAAACATGAATTATCAACTGAACCCATTCTATTTCAACATTTAATTCAGCAATCCATAAGGCCCATAAGCATATTAGGCATTCGAACACATAATCATACCCCCAAGGCAATGCGGTTTTAGCCAATCATAGTAATGATGAAGAGATAGTTACCAAAAACCTCAGCCATTGATTTTCCAAGTCTTCAAACAACAAATACAATCAGCTAAAATTTACCCAAAGTGCAATTCCCAAGAATTCACAAGAATAGTTCAAAAAATCCCTCAAAGTGCAATGTACTTTCTAAGATGGAGTTCTCGTTCTTCTCCCCAGCGCTCTCTCTTCAATTCAATTCAATAATTTCTATTTAAACTTTCCCAAACACTCCACACGATTTGAATTTCAAGGTCATTTGGCGACGTTAGTCAGGGTCGCCCTTCCAAGAATTCACAAGAATAGTTCAAAAAATCCCTCAAAGTGCAATGTACTTTCTAAGATGGAGTTCTAGTTCTTCTCCCCAGCGCTCTCTCTTCAATTCAATTCAATAATTTCTATTTAAACTTTCCCAAACACTCCACACGATTTGAATTTCAAGGTCATTTGGCGACGTTAGTCAGGGTCGCCCTTCCACTCAATGATGCGCCGAGTTGCATGATCTTGCCCTTTAATTCTTGACTTCAGTACTGATTTCAATCTGGAACATAAGGCGGTGTGCATCGGGCTCACCGTTCTAATCGCTGACTCGTCTTCTGGTCTCTCAGCTCGCCGACTTGACCTATATTTACTCTTTGTTTGCTTGAACTTTAGGCAAGGCTTCGTTCACTCGGGGACTCGACGAGTTGCCTTTGGCGAGCCTCAGCCTTCTTGTTCCTTCAATTTTTGCACTTTCTTTTTGATTCTTTTTGCATTATATTATCCTTGACTCATTCCAAGTCCTTCATGTTACACACAAAAAAATTAAAAATTGTTATATGTGTAAAATAGGCATTAAAGACACTAATTTGGCACAATCAAAGCTATAAATGAGTCAACTACCGACTCATAACTGTCTACTTTTTAATTGTTGTGAAATTTCTCTTTGGGTGTTAAGTGCCCATGCTTATCCTTGAAGATGATTTCTTTTAGTAATGGATCGTTTTGTCTTTCTTGTGGTTCTTGAGTTACTAGTGGAGTAGCATCTTGTGCCTTTGTGTTTAATTGTCTTGCTTGAGGTTTGTTCTTTGTTCCTGCATTCCTACTTTGCTTAGCTTTTATGGTTGCCTTTCTCGCTCATTGTTCTCCGATTTGTTTGTATGAGGTTGGTTGCGGAGAATGTGGTGTGATGAGAGGTATGCTCTTTTGTGGTTTTTGCTTCGATCCCTTCTATCGATTCTTTCCCCTTGTCTTCATTCGGCTCATTGTTCCTTGGTTGTGGGGTTGAGCTTTGCTTAGTTGGCCTTGTGCTGTGTGCTTTTTGGTGGGTTGGTATCTCAGATTGATGGTTAAGCCAGCATTTGAATTTTTCTAATGTTGTGGTACTGAATGGTTGTGTTTGAGTTCGTTGGGTTAGAAGTGGAGTAGTCTCAGAAAGTTCTAAGTATGGCGATTATTTGGCCAGAGGTGTCCTATGGAAGGTTTTGTGTAGGGTTCATGAGGACTATAGAGTAATACACTCAATTTCTATTGGTTGTAAGCGAACAGAGGTAACTTTTGAGATAGGGTATCTACCTTGCTAATTATTGATTCATCAAACTAGCTTTGGAATACTATTTTTATTCATGGGCTCCCTGATGTTTAGCTATGATTTTTAGGGTTCTGGGTTACAGGCATTTCTACAGTGCAAGCATAACTACTTCATGTTATAGTGATCCTTGTAGATACCTTGGTGTTGCAAGAGTTCTATGGAGGTGGTGTCAATGGTTCAAAAGGTAAGACTTCTTATAAGAGTTTCATGTGGTGGCGTGCATGACAACTTCTGCACTTCTATTTCTCTAGAGATAGGGAGTCGGCAGAAAAGCTCATCTTCAAGATGAAGTCAAAGTAATTCGTGGGTTAACTTTGTAGGCTTATTTCTGAATACGAGGTTTGTGTCTACCATGATTGATGGTTTGCAGTGTTTGGGTTTTTCTGTGTTATTCTTGATAGGTTGATTATGATTATCCTCTATCTACTTGCTCAACTTTCCCTCGGTTTTTGGTGGTAGGCTCAGGTTTGTTCTCGGTATGTGGTTCATGGTTTCATGAATTATGTCTTTATCGCTGTTGGCTTAAAATGTAACTTTTGCTTTAGTTGTTCCAGGGATTCATTAGTAGTTATTCAATTTTGACATAGGCTTAGTGCGGTTGAACTTGTGGATTGATCGTCTCTTGGAGTAGTTCTTCAATTTTGACAGGTTGCATTTAGTCTTGGGCTAATGAGTTTTGAGTCATTGGGATTGAACCTTGGGCTGGTGTCCTGGGAATGAGTTACCTATTCTAACTTTTGTCGCTCCTCGATGTTAAGGTTGTGCATGTCCTTCGTTGTCTTTTTGATATTAGTATGGTTCAGGATGAGAGGAATATCTTTGATGGCTAGAGGTGTTGAGTTTGGAGTATTCAGTTGATGATGTGACTTTCGAGATATTTAGCATCTCCTCTTGTTGGTTGGTCACTTCATTTTGTTGTATCTGTGTGGTGTTGGCTTATTTTAGATTAGTCAGTTGCGTTAAGTTGAGTTGGATGTGGTAGGATTGGAGTTAGTATCAAAGGAAGGAATTGGTTGGCTGTTTGTTTGAGTTTTGGAGTGATGAGGTGAATTAGAGAATTTTCTCCTGGCTTGAGTTCTTGTTTGATGATCCCCAACCTGAGAGGGTATGTGTAGGTTTGGTAGAGTGTGTGGGTTCTTTACCGTCATTTTTTGAGCCCTTAGGCTTCTCCTGTTCCTTGACTTTCGAGGATAAAAGTCCTTTTAGTAATGGATATTGTAAAGACCCTCGAGGCTATTTCTTCTTTTCTTGATCTTTCAGTGTTTAGAGCTTTCTCGTAGCGGCCCTAGGCCATTTACGACTTCCTGGGACTGATAGTTCAATCGCCGAGTCGTTTGGTTGAGTTTGGTGTGAGTGTTTGAGTTTGGAGGCCATAAATTTGAAAGAGTAGACTTTAGTCAACCTTCAGAGATTTTGACGTCGAAACAAAATTCGTTCAATTCTATCAGCTTCAGAAGGGCAATTTTGGTCTTGTGAGATAATTGGTTTCGGTTTTGAGGCTTACATTTGTAGTTGGTACGATTAGGCCTTTTAGTTTGAGAGTTTTGTCTAAAGTTTGACTTTGGACAACTTTCTTGATAAATGTGCTCGAAATTGAATTTTGTCAGAGTAGTTAGCTCTGGAATGCCGAGTTTGGTCTAGAACGGCCTATGGTTTGGTTCCTGCGGGTATCAGGGTGAGTTTCTAGCTTTTGGCATTTTGTTTTTCCTCTTTTGTGAGGTGTTGACTTAGTCAACATTTTGATAAAACGACCTCGGTTAGCTGTTTCGTCTGTGTCATTGACTCCAGAATGTCGTTTCAAAGTGGTTTGCATCGTTTGGATGCCGAATGAATTCTGAGGGCTTGTTCGAGGCTTTGGGCACTAAGCCCATTTTTTTGGTGCAACATTATGTTGGTGCAGCCCATTCTGTTCTTCACGATCGCGAGGGCGAAGGGTCACGTTCGTGATAGCCAATGTATTGGCCTTCATGTTCGCGAGGCTTTTTGCCGCATTTGTGAAGGGCTGGAAGCCTTGGCCTTCGCGTTTGTGAGGTGCCATTCTGCGGTCGCGATTATGTGCGCATTTGTGCGACGCGATCGCAAGCCTCAAACTTCACGATCCCTATGTGTTGCCTGGACCCGTCTTTAATTTAAAGGCCAATCGTGAGTCATCTCGACCCCACTCCATCTTTTTGCAATTTTTTAGAGCTAGGGAGGTCAAAATTTAGTGATTCCAAGTGCTAGAGTTTCGTGTGGATCGTAACTACACACTGGAGTGCTTGCGGAAGCATGAAGATCATTGTTTTAGTTATAATTCACCTCAAAGGGATTTGCCGAACCCTCTTCTTGGTACTTTTTGGGTGTTTTAAATTGTGTGAGTTGTTTAGCCCGTTTTAAAACTTTGAATGTGCCCATTATTGGGGCACAACTTCCTTGGGATATTGGGAATCTTTTGACGGAATCAATTTTCTGATTTCCGGTGCAGGTCCCACTTTCCCATTATGGCATTATTTTTGCGTCCAAATCTGATTGTTGCAATATTTGTGTCTAAATGTTCGTATTGACGTTGAGATTTACTATTTGTTGGTGTGGTGGTGTCTAAACGTGCGTGTTCGGCTTTAAGGTAGGCTATGGTCTACTTGTTCTGAGATTGAGCTTTCTTAGATGATATTTAGAATTTATTGCAAGTGACTAGGGATCGTGTGTAGCAGATTTAGAATTATCTCCAATATCTGTGTGAAGATACTTGATTTTTCTCTTCATTTGATTCTCAAACCAAATCTTCCATTCTTTAAATGCTTTAAAATTATCCCCTTTTCCTTTCAAAGAAACGCACCCAAACCTTTCGTGAAAAATCATCAATGAGTGTGAGAAGATACCTTTTCCTCCCTTCAATGATGTTTAAGTGACCCCATAAGTATTAATGGATGTAGTCTAGCACCTCTCCTCTCTTATACTTGCCAATGATGAAGTTGACCTTCTTCTGCTTACATAAGACACAGTGCTCACCAAATTCAAGTGTGTTTATCTTTTGACTATGCAAAAGGTTGCGGTTGCTTAGCATCTCCGGTCCTCGCGCACTCATATGACCTAGTATAATGTGCCATAATCTTTCCATTTCATGATAAGATAATTACACTGTAGATGAATTTAGTGAGTCAACAATGGTGCTTCCTGCTAGTGTGAAGAGGCCATCCTCCAGCTTGGCCTTCAGCATGACTAAAGACCCTTTAGTCACATTCATAATTCCTCCTTTGCTCATGTACTTGTAGCCCTGTTTATTTAGAGAGCCAGGGAGTTTAAATTCTTCTTCAGTTCAAGAACATGAGATTCTTTTGTAATAATCCTCATGATTCTATCATGGCAACGAACCCAAACTTAACAAATGCCAACTATTTTACAAGTTGCATTATTGCCCATTATTACGATTCCTCCACTTGTCTCATAGCTGCTGAACCAATCTCTTTGGAATGTCATATACAAAGTACAAAAACTGTCTAACACCCATTTTTTTTTCATAAACGCATCTATTGAATGATGTTGTTAGTACATAGTCATCGTCACAATCATGTACCTGCACAACAATGGGTGCACTCACCTTTTCTTTGGACTTTGCCACAGGGCAATCTTGTTAAAATTTCCCCTTCTTGTGACAGACCCAACACTCTCCATTCTTCTTGTTCACACGAGACTTTGATCTGTACTTTGATTTGCTCATTTCCTGGTGGCTAGTACGGCCTCTCACAAAGAGCAAAATAGCTTCGTCACCTTAGTCTTCTTCAAAATGCCTTTGCACATCACAAGAGTAATGTGCTTGCCGCGCTTGCTCAAGAGTGATAGGATATTCGCTATACATTACTAAACTCTCAATATCACAATATTTTGAAGTCAATGAAAAAAGCAAAGCACATGCAAGAGTCTCCTCATTCTTTTTAATTCTAGTAGTTTGTAAGTACATCAAAAGTTTACTGGACGCATATAGATGATCTTGCAACAAAGTACCTGACTCCATTTTAAATGTCTGAAAACGTCATAGTAACAACTTCCTTGTTGTCATCAACCGGTCCTGGTAAAGCCATTCCATTCATTCCCATAACTATTTAACCATCTCCTTGGTACTTGTACTCACTTCACAAAGCACTTAGGTGCAAGGGATAGTTGGATTACTCTCAATGCATCTTCTTCAATCTTCTCCCTGTCAAAATTTGATGTGTCATCCGGGAACTTTTAGTTAATAGCATGGATTGAACCTTCCCTCCACACTAATGCTATCATCTGGATCTTTCAGGTATTTAAGTTGTCATGCCCACTAAATATATCGATTTCAAAATTCAGGGAACTCATTGTTACTTGTTCTTCCTCTTCTATGACAAAGTATTTGGAAATAAAAAAAACCAAAGTAATTGTTTTTTCATGTGGAAGATAAAACTATGTTGCAACCACAGAGCATACTCAGACAGAACCTTGGCTCTCTTACCAAATTTTACCGGAAACATGAAAATAAAGAACCAGGAAGTAAAGAGATGAGAGCAGAAGATAGGAAAATTGTTATCGTTCATATTGACCATATGGCTGCTATATAAAGAATCTATACAAGACCTAGAAAAGAGAAAGACTATTAAACAACAACAGATTCCTGAGGATTAGGAACTACGTAAATAGAATTATACAAAAGTGAGGAGTCTTCTCTAATCATCCGTTATTGCGCCCCCGCAAGTTGGTGGTGTCGACAACACCCAACTTGGAGAAATGCCTTACAAAAGAAGCTCTTGGAAGTGGTTTGGTAGTATATCATCCACTTGATCAGCCGAGTGAAGGTGTTGAACTACGATATGCTTGTTTGAACTTGTTCACGAACAAATTGAAAATCAACAGCAATATGTTTCATCCGACTATGGAACACCGGGTTAACGCAAATGTATGTGGTCCTAATATTGTCACAAAATATCCGAGGAGTGGTTGAAATATGAAATTGAAGCTCATGGAGTAAACTTGTTAGCCAATTTGTCTTAGAAACAGTAGTTGCAATAGCCCGATATTCTGCTTTTGTGGAGGAGCGGGAGACAGATCTTTGCTTTTTTGAAGACCACGATCCCGGAGAACTGCCAAGGTAAACAACATAACGTGTGGTAGAGGTTTGATCGATAGGATCTCCAGCCCAGTCAGAATCTGAGTAGGCTACAAGACTGTGATCATGTTCTTTGGCAATTCGAAGACCAAACGAAGATGTCTGGTGAAGATATCAAAGGGGATGCTGCATGGCTGTCCAATGTGATATAAAGGGCTGGTGCATGGACTGTGACAGTTTGCTAACTGCAAATGCTATGTCTTGACGTGTAAAAGAAAGGTAATGAAGTTTACCGATTATCCTCCTGTAAAGAGAGCCATCAGCTAGAGAATCTTTAGTAGACTCCGGGAAAACAACAGTAGAAGCCATAGGTGTTGGAAGACCCTTGCAATTGTGCATATTAACTTCCTGCACCAGATCTGTAATGTATCTCTGTTGATACAATAAAAGACCACTAGGATAAGGTAAGACTTCAACACCACGAAAATAATCAAGCGGACCAAGATCCTTCAATGAGAACCGGGTTCCAAGATTATCAATGATGTTGTTAACACCACAAATCTTATTACCCGTGACAATTATGTCAACAACGTATACTACAAAATAAACAGTAAACTCAAAATTATGCAAGATGAATAATGAAGAATTAGATTGGGATTTAACAAATCCCAAAGTAATCAAGTAATTGTTTAGTTAAGTTTACCAAGCCCTGGGAGCCTATTTGAGGCCATATATAGCCTTGTGTAGCTTGCAAACAGCAGTCGGATGCGTAGAAGCTTCAAAACCAGGTGGTTGTCGCATATACACTTCCTCATTGAGACGACCTTGCAGGAAGGCATTATTGATATCAAGTTGCCGAATGGGACAACTTAGTTGTGTTGCAATCGCAAGAACGAGTCGAACAGTTGCAGGCTTTACCACAGGACTAAAAGTACATTGAAAATCAAGTCCAGGTCATTGTGCGAACCCTTTAGCAACCAGGCGAGTTTTGTACCTGTCACCAGAACCATTAGGATTATATTTAATCCGAAAAAGCCACTTACAATCCACCACATTTTTTGAAGGATCACATGGTACCAACTCCCATGTCCGGTTCCAAACTAAGTCATCAAATTCATTTTTCATAGCTTCTCGCCAGTGTGAGATTTGTTGAGCTTGGTTAAAGGTCTTGGTAGGGAGAAAGTTGTTTTAACAATCGTGTGTAATTGTTTAGGATTAAGGCTATTGGTCTTAGATCGAGTAATCATGTGATGAGTGTGTGTCACTGTAGAGGTAGAGGCTACAAGAAAAGGTTGTGTGGCTATGGCAGGTGGGTTAAATGATGAGGAAGAGGGTCGTACATAGGGTCCTGGGTCAAAGGACCAGTGGACTTGTTTCGGCGTTGGTAAGTGATAATTGTGGATTGCGGCTGAGCATTTAACTGGGAAGAATGATGAACTGGTAAGGTTGAAACAGTTGATTGTGGTGAACTGTGGCTGGAAATAAAACTTTGGATGGTGAGGGTAGGGGGCAGCGGAGGCATTGGAAAGGGAGAAGAAGTACCAGATAAGGGAGAAATAGAATTACTTGAGACGGTGGCCCTGTTGGGGCAGAGGAGATGGGTGAATGTGCGTCCACGAGTTATCCTGTTGTTGTTGCCCAGATGAACAGATTTCCCAAGATACATTTTTATTTTGTGTTGTATTTAAAATGATAAAAATATTGTCAAATGGAAACTGATTTTCCAAAAATAAGACGTCACGTGATAGATATATTTTCGAAGTTGAAGCATCAAAACATTGAAGACGGGAATGTTTATTTGAAAAGCCTAAATAAACACATGGTGTCAAACGAGACTCTAATTTATTTTTGGCATATGGTTTGAGCCATGGATAACAGAGGCAACCAAATACTTTAATGGAGTCGTACTTTGGCATAGTTTGAAATAAAATTTCAAAGGGACTCTTATGCAGAAGATTGGGTGTAGTTAGCCTGTTTATAGGTTAAACGACTTGTTGACAGGCAAAACTCCAGAAGTGTGATGGTAAAGACCCTTGATGCAGCAAGGTTCAAGTAGTTTCAATATCATGACGGTGTCATCTTTGAACTAGAGCAACTCGTTGTGGAGTATATGGGGGTGACACTAAGTGTTCTATGCCATATGTTTATAGATAGGACTGTAAACTTTGAAATTCACCACCACCATCAGTGTAAAAAGATTGAATTTTTGTGTTAAACCTCTGTTCAAGCAATGGATGCAAATTAATAAAAACTTCTAGAGTTTAATTTTTTGAATTTAAAGTAAACAGCCACATGTCTTTTGAAAATTGATCAACAAATAGCACATAATATCTTTTTTTGTCAATTGACAAAACAGGAGATGGATCCGATAAATCGATAAACAGGATTTGTAGGGGCTTAGTACTTTGCAGTGAATTTTCTGAGAAAGTCAACATGTGCATCTTATTAGAATAACAAGAATTACAAGTGAAACTAGCTTTTGGATCTAAACCAGGAAGGGAAAAATTATTCAAGATAGTATCTAAAACGGGACGATTAGGATGACCCAAACGCCGATGCCACAAGTGAATTGGAACAGCCACATTGCATTGAGTTGAATGATGTGTATAGACCAGTGGCCACTCATACAACCCATCTTTATTCTGCCTGCGAACTAGAGACGCCCCCGTATTCAGATCCTTCTCAAGATAATGGAAAGGAAAAAACTCAATAGAGGAATGATTATCACAACAAAACTGAGAAACAGAAATAAGATTAGTTTTTATGAGAGGGGAACATAAAGTATTGAGAAGTTTGAAATGATGATTTGATGCACTTATGTTAGCGTTACTGGTATGGGATATTGGAATGGTGTGACCATTGCCCGTAGTGATCTCTTCGGTGCTATGGTAGTCATGTACAGTGTCTAGGCTTTGAGCATCAGACACAATATGATGAGTGGCTCCACTGTCCATGATCCAAGGGGTCTATTGTGGAGGAAAACGAGCAGCAAAGTTTGCCCGAGCTTGTAGATGGTTATGGGATTAAGATCCACAGACCCTAACGGAATGACACGCGCAATCACAGAGTTGGCAACAAAGGTTCGTGTTAAAGGGCTGCTGCTGATTGTTTCTTTGTGTGTGCCGTGGTTGTGCCTGCCATTACTTATTGTTATCAGGAGTGTTCGCACCTTGACGGCGATTGCGGGAGTAATTATTGTTACCTTGGCGAGGAGGTGTTGAACTGGTCTTCTGTGCTACAGCAGCTATGATATTAGGTTATAGCGGCTTCTTGTCGTCCTCATACTTTAGGAAAAGCTCGTGATACAAAAGCTTTTCTTAAAGCTCTTCAGACGAAATTGATAAATCTCAAGCACAAATGGCTGAAGAGAGTTCTGTAAATTCAGATCCAAGTCCATTGAGAATTTTAAAAATGAGTTTCGAATTCGATACAGGCGCACCAGCAGTGGAAAGTTCATCATAATGTGATTGAACCTGATAAAGAGAATCTGCGACTGGATGAGAGACTTTAGTGAGATGAGCCAGTCGGTCTCGCAGGCTGAAAATTTTTGTTTGAGATTTGTTCGCATACGCAGTATGCAGAGCATCCCTGGCAGCTTTGGTGGAGATTGCAAAAGAAACAGTAGTGGCTATTGTAGGCTCAACGGAGGCCTAGATAGCATTTTGAATTAACCGATCTTGGCGATACAAAGGAACGAACTCAGGGTTAGCAATATCTTGATTGTTTTGCGAGATGGTGCGAGTAGGGGAAGGGATGGAAGCATCGAGTTAACCATAGAGATTGTGACCACTCATAAGCATTGAAACTTGAGCTTTCCACAGGGCGAAATTGTGACTGCCAGTTAATTTTATGGGCAATTGAGTCATAGGATTTAATTGGACAATAGTGAGGGCGTTATTGTGTTCATCAGCATTGGTAATAGAAGTATTACGGGCCATTTCGATGAGTTAGCAAAGAAAAAAAAAAGGATCAACTCGTGGGAGTTTAGAAGTGCCCTGATACCATAAAGAGACGAGAGCAGAAGATGGGAAAATTGTTATCGTTATTATTGACCATATGGCTACTATATAAAGAATCTATACAAGACCTAGAAAAGATAAATACTATTAAATAACAAAAGATTCCTGAGGATTAGGAACTACGAAAATAGAATTCTACAAAAGTGAGGAGTCTTCTCTAATCATCCGTTATCAGGAAGAACAATAATAATTAATGTGGTTCAGTTCAAATGATCCTACGTCCACCAAAGAACAAACATTTCTATATTAACAAAGAAAGGAGAGAGATCCCAAATACATCTAAGAGAATTGCTCTACTCATTCTCTACACTTCTAATGCATTTTAATATGAGTTTTGGATGATTGTAACAATGAAGAATGGCCATACTTTTATAGGTGGCAAAATTTGGGATCGAAGCACAAAGAAAAGAAATACAAAATTTGTCTTCCACAAATTTTAACTTGCTCTCCAACTTTATTTCCTAGCCAAGTAAATTGGCTCATGAAATTTTCTTCTATTGGGTTTTACCCCCACAAGGACCAAACTAACTCTTTCACATATGTCTGCTGCAAAGTCTCTATATAGATATCTTGATGAGTCAAAAAAAGTGAAGTTCGACTCGGTGATGACAAACAAGTACGAGTTGAAGGCATAGGTACCATAGCAATCAAAATGACGCAGGGTAATTTTAAACTTATATGTGATGTGCAATTTGTTCCTAATTAGGCTAACAATTTGCTAAGTTTTTGACAATTGGTGGTTAATGGTTACTCAGTTCTTTTTTTTAATGACTCATGTAATTTTAGTGACAAGAAATCTAGTCAAACTGTTGCAATTGTTCCTATGATTTAGAACAATATGTTTCCCCTTAATGTTTCAAATATTGTTAAAAATGCATTAGTTGCTAAAGGTGTTAATGAAACTCAACTTTGGTATCTTCGCTATGGTCTTTTGAACATTAATGAGATGAAATTGTTTACCAGAAAGAATATGGTAGTTGGTTTACCAAAAGTAGGTGAGCTTAGGTTATGTGAAGGGTGCATATTCGAAAAACAAATTAGAAAATCTTTCTCAGTAGGAAAATCTTTGTGCGCTAGTAGTTGTATTGAGCTTGTATATACATACTTGTGTAGACCAATGAAGACTGAGTCACTTGGTGGGAGTCGGTATTTTCTTTTATTTACAAATGACTATAGCCATATGAGTAATACTATTCTTTCTCCTCTCAGCAGCAACAACAACAATTTTATTCCAGCAAGCTCTCATTCTCCATCTTTAGTTTCATCGAGCGAAAGATAACCAATAAAGTTTCAGTCATTGAATGATGTTTATGCATCTTGTAGGTTTTCCTTGTTAGCTGTTGAACAAAACATGTTATGAATAAGCTGCAACTCAACCTGTGTGGCAGAATGCAATAATTGAAGAGTTTCAAGCCCTTTAGAAAAACAAAACCTGGGAGTTTGTTGATTTTCCTGAAGGGAAGAATGTTATTGTGCTAAAATTGATTTTCCAAAAGAAGTACAATGCTGATGGAAGTATCAAAAGGCATAGAGCTCGACTTTTTTCAAAAGGATATTCCCAGCAACAAGGGAACGACTAAGAAGAGACATTCTCACCCGTAACTTGCTTTAAAATGGTTAGAACTACTCTAGCCTTGGCTGCTTAACTTTGTTGGCTTGTGTACCAATTTGAAGTTGATTATACCTTCATAAGTGGTCACTTACGTGAGGAAGTATACCTCTTCCAACCTGAAGGCTTCATCTCTAGTGAAGGGAAGAGTAGAGTATATAAATTGAAGATGGCATTGCACAACCTAAAGCTCCACGGGCATAGTATAGTAAAATTGATTCCTTTTTTTGAGAGCGGTAGTTGAAAAGAAGTGAGAAGCAACCTACACTTTATGTAAAGAAGCGAGGTAATGGTGATATTTTTGTTGTGGATCTTTATGTTGATGATATTATATATATGGGCTCTTGTGAATCAACTGTTTATGAATTTAAGAGATGGACGATGAGTAAATTTGAGATGTCTGGCTTCGGTATGCTGCATTATTTTCTTGGGCTTGAGGTGAGACAAGGTTTGGATGGATTTTTTATTTCACAAAGAAAGTATGCTACTAAACTTTTACAGAAGTTCAACATGCTGAACTGCAATCCATCTTCCACACCCATGAATGTGAATAAGAAACTAGTACTTAATGATGTTATAGGTGCAGCAAATGCTTCTTACTTTAGAAGCTTTGTTGGTGGTCTAAACTACTTATCACAGACAAGGCACGATATAGCATTCTCTATCAATTTGATTTCAGGGTTCATGCAGAGTCCTTCGAAGAAAAACTTAGGTGCAGCCAAAAGGATCTTGCGATATGTTGTTGGCACAATAATTTATGAAATTTGAAAATCAAAAGTATCAGATTTCAGATTACTTGGTTTTATGGATACTGATTGGGAAGGTAGCTTGGAAAATTGTAGGACAACATCTGGGAATATTTCTAGTCTTTGTTCCATAGAAATCTAATGGAGTTCAAAGAAAAAAGATAGAGAAGCCTTAAGATCTCCGGAAGCAGAATACATGGCTGCAACTTCAGTTGGTTGTCAAGCTATCTGGTTAAGAAAATTGTTAGTGGATATTCAACAAGAGCAGATTGGTCCAACTAAAATATGGTGTGTCAACAAGGTGACCAGTGCGATGAGAAAAAATCCATCTTCTCATAGTAGGACAAAGCATATCAACATCCGTTATCAGTTCATTCGCGATGCATTGGTTGTTGGAATAATCTCATTAAACTTTTGTGGCACAAAAGATTAGGTTGATGATGTTCTTACGAACTTGCTTCCGCACAACAAGCATGACTTCTTCAGACAACAAATGGAACTTTGTGATTTTGAAGAAAGGAGGTGTGATGACTAATTCTTCAAATTAATTCAGTTTCACAAAATCAATTTGTTAGTCTTGCAATTAGGATTAGTGGGTTTAAGTTTTTACCTACTCAATGAATTACCTTATTGTAGTGGGTCATGTTTACCATTTTCCATTAATAGTTACTTTCTTTATTTCATCTTAAGTAGTTAACTGTAAGCCTATAAATGGCAGTATGTGTTCTTGTTTCAGCACTCAGAAAATTGAGCAGTTCAAAAACTTTATTTCTGGAAGCTTTTTTCTTTGCCTTTCATCTCTTGATCCGACAAGTCATCGTATGACTCGTGGTTTGAGACCACTGGTCATAGGGATACTCGTACATTAGAATAACCCACTGTTAAAATCACAATGGTAAAAATTATTCACATGATATACTTTCTAGCAATATTTTTGTATTTTTATGTCAAAGTTTTGGGGTAACTTTCTATAAAATTAAGTTTGCAAGGATTTTCAGATCCAAACTTTCTATAATTGAATATTTTGTTAATAGGAACATCTCCTTTAGGTTACATCATAATTATCCTTTTTAATGGTTTAAAAATATATATTGACTAGGTAAATTACTCGTGCTTCGCACGGGATTGAACTATTTTATTAAGCTTACATATGATCATTCGGTAATATTCATATTTTCTAAACATACACTACATTGTCAAGAACATTTTATCTTAAGGTAAAGCATTCCTCCGAAATCTTAAAGTGCTATATTCTTTTAGTTTTCATTTTTGGTATACAAAAATAATGAATCATAAAGAGATTTTAAGTATAAGAAAGAAGTCTAATTAATTCTCCATGGAAATAGTTGGTCAGAAGTAATGAAGATTTCTAAATTTCAAGAAGTTATAAAGAATAACATCAGATTTTTAAGAAGAGACCAAAAGGCATCGAACAACAACACTCCCAAGTAAATTGTAACGTCACGTCCATACAAGAACATAATTAACTAAATTAAAATGGAGGACCTTTGGCTCCTTTCTTATGAACCTCCATCAATCTCTTTTTTATTATAGTATGCGGTATCATATATATGTTAAAAATGATCCTAAAATTGTTAGTATCATAAAAGTTTTTCCTCGTTGTCTCAGAATAGTCATTACTATTGCTTAAGTTTCATATCACTGGCGCCAACTTATTCGGAGTTGAACCATAGTTATTGTTATTGTTATAGTATGCAGTTACAAAGAATTAACGCAATGATCAACCAAGCATTATGTGGCATCTTAATGAAACTATTCACAACTACATATTCTAAACCAAAATTTTGATACGTAGCATATTAAAATCTCACATCATAATTTTGTGCGCACTTGAACTCACAAATATTCAAAAATAATAATAAAAACGATCTTACTTTCCTAAAAATCAAGAAGAAAAAGACATGTTGCTTAACATATTTTTCAAAAAGATAGTTTGACGGGCTGTATCCAAGTTTACAGTTCACAAATTTAATTGAAAGAAGCCAAAAGAAATAGTTATCACTATAGCTAAAATGATATTTAACAACAATTAAGAGTTTAATTTCTGCTAAATATGTATTTTCAGAGGCAATTATTGCTCTTTATAAATGTCCCTAAAGTTTATATCGACATTGAATCTAATGACAATTAATTAATGTCGGTAAAGGCTCTAGCATTCTTCATTAATGTGCATATTTATTGTCGATAAAAAATATTTTTATAGTGTATTTTGGGCATCTGTTAGTTTCAAGAAAACTTGATCTCTTATTATGCCCAAAAGAAGAGAGAAAGAAATATGGCAAATTTCTTTTAACTAACTGTGGTGTGCAAGAGAGCAATTTGTTTGGTCCTCTTAACAAACTTCACCATTGATTCCATATTACTTATCACATATTTGTTGTTGTCTGCTATCAAATATAGCACAGCCCACAAGTAATTTTCACAAAAAGTATATGAAGAATCCTATAGAAAGGGACAAAAGAGAATATCAATTTTCAATCATCCTTGTTGGAATTTTTAACAGAGTACAAAAAAACTCACCAAAATAGCAAAAAGACATTGCAAAAGTTACGTGAATAACTATGACTTACAGTAAAAGATTAAGTTTATGAAATAGGAGGAAGAAAACTTTGAGGAATGAAATACACTTCATAAGAAGCTTAATAAATGTATTTGAATTCGACTGTCCTATAGCCGAAAAAACCCTACAAATAATAGTTCCAGAAATAGAAGTTTTGTTTACTGAAGAAATAAATGTAATGAATTCAACTATTCAAGCAATGTTATGAGTTGTGGACTGAGAGGTGCAATAGTAGTAATGTCGCATTTCATTTGAAATCAATTTTCTTTATTTATTCTTTCTTCTTTTGGTGCTTTGGAATAAAATGTTGGATTTTTAAAAGGTCTGAATAAAAAATGAAGAGTTGTGACTTTTGCGAAAAGTTGTGAGTTTTGTGAAAAGTTGTAACTTTTGTGAAGAGTTGTGACTTTTCTAAAGAGTTGTAACTTTTATGAAAAGTTCTGACCTTTTCGTAAGGTTGTGACTTTTAAAAAGTGTGAATAAAAAATGAAGAGTTGCGACTTTTGTAAAAAGTTGTGAATTTTATGAAGAGTTGTGACTTTTCTAAAGAGTTGTGACTTTCTGAAAAGTTGTGAATTTTCCGTAAGGTTGTGACTTTTAAGAAGCGCAGTTTTGGAAATAAATGAATAAAAAAAGAATCTTAGCTTCTGGTTGCGCCACATCACCGGGTTGAAGGTTCTCTTTTATATATATATATATATATGATATGATTTAAAACACTTTCCTTTCTTTAATGTTATTAAATCTGTTGCATTCACACTGATTCCTTTCTTATGCACCTTTTTAATATAATTGACATGGTATTATCGTACAATGCACGTTCATAGAATTCAATATATTATGAACTCACGAATTTCAAAGTGTAATGTTTATCGACAAAAATATTTTTAAAATGTTGATTGACTTTTATACCCTTAAAAGCTAAATTATTTGTTCAAAGAGATAAAATATTTTGGATAAATATTTATATTTGCCTACAAAATTAAATTCTTGATATATTAGTCATAAATTTGATACTAATTCAAATTGATCATATGGTGAGACTTCTATTAGAAAACTATTATGACGTTTAATATAAATTATGCAAAAGCATGCATATGCCTCTATGTAGAGGTAGAAATTTATACTTTTAAACTTAAACATATTTTATTAGTTTTTCCCTTTTATTTTGTATTGTACACTATTAATACTTTAAAAAATAAATAAATAAAGTCTAGGTGTTAGCTCTCTTTGCTATTGTCGTTTGACACAAGCTTTTCGATCATGGTCTTTTATATTATTTAAAGAAAAAGTGAATTTTACACAAAATCAACTCATTTATAAGTTGGTATAATAAGGAGCGTAGGAACAAGGGAACAGTGAAGTGGTATAGCAACCAAAACAGTTTCGATTTTTTTACTCCTGATGATGGTGGTGATGAGCTTTTTCTTCCTCAATCTATTATGAGATGTGAAGGTTTTCATAGCTTAGCTGATGGTCAAGATGTTGAATTCGATGTGGAATCTGGGAATGATGGCCGTACTAAGGCTATCAATGTTATTGAAGCTGAAGGTGCTCTTGTCAAAGGAGGATCTCATGATGGTGGAGACGGTGGAGGTGATGTCTATGGAGGCGGTGGTGGACATGGAGGTGGAGGTGGGAGATATGGTGGTGGTGAAAGTGGTTACGACAGTGACGGGCTGTATGGAGATGATGGTGGATATGGCAGTGCTGGTAAAAGGTATGGTGGAGGTTGCGGTCGGTATAGTTGCGGTGGTGGAGGAGGAAGTGGGTGTTACAAGTGTGGCGAAGAAGGGCATTTCGCAAGGGAATGTAGCCAAGGTGGTGGATATGGTGACGGTGGTGGTGGGAGATATAGTGGCAGCGGCAGTGGAGGCGGAGGCGGAGGCGGTGTTGGTTGTTAAAAGTGTGGGTAAGATGGGCTCGTAAAATTGACAGCCTTAATACTATTATCTCCTATATTCATCATATTAGCAAACCAAAAACAATAAAAGATGAAAAGAAAAAGAAAAGAATTATCCGAGTCCACAGAACCCACTATGTCTCCTTAAGAAATTTAATCCCCTCAAGTATCTGAGGTTGTATATTAATTCTTCCCAAGATAAAACAGATTAACCATTAAAGAAGTAGCGGTACCTCAAACTTCGATAATTTCAACGAACTCAAAAAAACAACAACGAATCACACATAGACTCTATTTTGTTTTGTAAGAAAATATATGCAAAAGAAGGAAAAATTTCATACTGAAAAATGAGAGAAAGCCTCTCTATTTATAGCCAACAAAGGGTAGTATGATAAGGTGTTAATTGTGCCTTATCGGAAAGGTCACAACTCTTTGGAAAAGGAACAACCTTTCATGAAAGATCACAATACTTTTGAAAAGGCACAACCTTTCAAATGGAAAGAACTCTTTAGAAAAGACACAACCTTTCGTAAAGGTCACAACCCTTCGGTAAAGTCACAACCCTTCAGGAGAGTCACGACTCTTAATTTCCTATTCACACCTTTAAAACACAACAATCTCCCACATGAATAGGGAATGACTATTGTTAAAACATATGCATGAAAAAATTGTATGATTCGTAAGTAAGGATTGATTGCATTTAAATAAGTGGGTTTCCCTTTGAACTTTTCATAGTTAACATATATCGGATTATACTCGGTGAATCGGTATATTTGATATCTTTGAACCGTCGAACTTTGGTGTATACCTACACAACATAAGTCACACAATCAACCCTTTAACTATTTTTTGTTCTCATTGTTTTGTTCATTTCAGCCATGAACACGTCGTGGTTTATAAGTGCGTAGAGAACTGCCTTACTGGATTCTCTGTGAAGCGGCTTACACTTCACACTTACATAGGTGATTTGTAAATGTGTTATCCCGTAAATACACCATTTGATATACCCTGTATCAAACTTAGAAACCATTAAAAAGTCCTAATGCCTTTATCCTGGTCACAGAACATTGTCTCGTAATGAGAATGGACCATAAAATAATTTTTGACAATGTTGAACCATCATTAATGACATTGTTTGATCTCCTTGAACCTAGATCTTGGGATTTCAAGTCTTCTAGGTAGAGTTACCGCCACAATGACTTGTCCTCGGCCATAGTCCTATTCCCTTTGATAATCTATCAACTCCCTCTCTAGTTAGGCCTTTTGTATATGGATCCGCCACATTATCCTTTGACTTCACATAGTGAATTGTGATAATTCCACTAGAGAGTAGTTGTCTAAAAATACTATGTCTACATCATATATGACGAGACTTTCCATTATACATCATGCTCCTTGCCTTACCTATAGCAACTTAAATCTCACAGTGTATGCATACTGGTGCTAAAGGTTTGGGCCAAAATTTTTTCAAGAAATTTCTGAGTCATTCAACTTTTTCACCAGCCTTATTTAGAGTGATAAACTCAGATTTCATAGTAGAGAGAGCGATACATTTCTATTTGGAAGATTTCCGAGAGATTGCTCCTACACCAAGAGTAAGTACATATCCACTCGTGGATTTTACTTCATTTCACCTAGTGATTCAATTTACAACACTATATTCTTCCAATACTGTTGAATATTAGTTATAATGCAAAGCATAGCTTTTTTAAGTATGTTTTAAATACTCTAGAACTCTTTTCATTGTAATCCAATAAGTTTGATTGAGATACTTGAACTTGTCAAGTATCTTTTCAATCACATCAGTAGCTTCAATGTCTTTCAAATCGAAGTTACTTTCTAGCATATGCTTAGTAGAATTTATGTCCAAAATGTCTCCTTTGATGATCAACATGTCATCAACATAAAAACAAACAATGACCTTGTGATTTGAAGTGTCTTTAATGTAATAACATTTATCACATTCATTAATCTTGAATTCTATTGCCAACATGGTTTTGTCAAATTTCTCATGTCATTTTTTGGGTGCTTGTTTTTAGTCCATAAAGTGACTTAACAAGTTTACACACTTTCTTTTCTTTACCAAGAACCACAAAGCCCTCGGGTTGTTCCATGTAAATTTCTTCCTCCAATTCTCCATTTTAGAATGTTGTTTTAACATCCATTTGACGAATTAGAAGGTCATATACAACAACTAGCGCTATTAACATCTGAATTGATGTAATCCTAGTTAGTGGCTATTATGTGTCAAAATAATTAATGCCTTCTTATTGTCTAAAGCCTATGACAACAAGTCTTGCTTCGTATTTGTCAATAGTTCCATCAACTTTCTTTTCATTTTGTAGATCCACTTTGAACCCAAAGATCTATTTCCTGGAGGAAGATCATTCAACTTCTAAGTATGATTGCTCAAGATTGGAACTCATTTTCAAGAACAAATGTTATAAAATCAAACCCAAAGGAAGTATATGTCCTTTGACATTTACTACGCCTCTTAATCTCTTTATTAAGTACATTCTCCTTTGGTTCTTTTAAAGGTCATTTAGACCCTTCACTTGACTATCCGACTGTTTTGACTTATGAACCATTAATCAACATGCTTCAATATTTGTAGCATATCCAATGAGCATACAATCCACAATATTAGGTCCTATTTTGACCCTTTTGGGAATAGGAACATGATTTTTTCCTGGAAACCCCCACATTATGAAATATTTCAAGTTGGATTTCTCTCATTTCCATTTCTCTTATGCAATAGATTCTATTGAAAATTATATGATCACTATCTTTCAAGAGTTATTGCTTGTATATACTTTAAGGGGTGACAAGTAATTCTCTATCCAGATACAACAAAGCCTGAACAAACAAA
Organism: Solanum appendiculatum; assembly: GCA_018342035.1. Lineage (NCBI taxonomy): Eukaryota > Viridiplantae > Streptophyta > Magnoliopsida > Solanales > Solanaceae > Solanum > Solanum appendiculatum. The sequence goes on from JAGDQO010000459.1 coordinate 1,041,261, forward strand.
AATTTTTGTTTCTCCCTTTCTGAACAGAAAAACTTTTTGTTGTTCTCTTTTGCTATAATGATAGCATCTCCCTAAAAACTTTCTGGTAAACCTGAACTTATAAGTAGGACATTCAACATTTCCTTCAAAGTTCAGTTTTTTTCTGTCAGCAATTTCATTAGATTAAGGTGAGTGTGTAGTAATTTGATGGATGATTCCATTTTCCAAATATATTTCAGCAAAAGAAGATTCATATTCTCCACATCTACCACTTCTAATCATGACAATCTTTTTATCCAACTAATTTTCAACTTCAGTTTTATATTTCCTAGATATTTCGATTTCTTCATCCTTACCATTCAGCAAATAGACATAACAATATCTAGTGCAATTGTCAATAAAAGTTATAAAATACTTTTTCCCACCACGAGATGATATTGATTTCATATAAAAAATGCTAACGTGAATCAATACTAAGGGATTAAAATTCTTTTCCACAAATTTATAATAATGCTTAACATACTTAGATTCAACACAAACTTGACATTTTTACTTAGATTCAACACAAACTTGACATTTTTATTTATTGCACTCAAAGTTAGGCAACCCTTCTAAGTTGATCAGTTTTCGCAAAGTTTTGTAATTGATATGTCCCAAGCATTCATGTCACAAACATTTTGACTCAAGCAAGTAAGAACAAGCAGAAATATTGAGTTTGAAAAGACCCTCCAAGAGGTAACTTTTTCTCACAAATATTTTGTTCTTTACTTTTTATAACTTTGTCAGATACAGACATTGTTTATAGTCAGCAGCTTGTCAGATGTCCTTTCCCGAGAACCTTTTCATAACCTTCAATTTGGTTATTGCATAGTTACCCATGAACATAGTCTCATTGGGTCCAAAAAGAGCATACAACCCAAATGCTTCTTTTACAATACAAACATGACAGATCACTTTTCACCAATGTTAATGTTTATACAAATAAATTTATTTTAATAAACATATCTTTTCATGAAAAATCACAATATTTTAAGTGACACTTTTTGATCAAAGAATACAAATCTTTTGAACGAGTAATATAATTTTGTGGTTTTATACTAGTCATATCATATACTAGTAAAGAGAGACTCAACGACCACAGTATCAAATATACTCCAAGAATTTTGTGGGTCTAACATAATACAAGAATGTTATTGAATTTCATAGCTTGTACTTTCGAATTTAAACTAGACAGTAAGTCTAATTGTGACTTTATCACAAGTAAACAACCCCCAACATTTTAAATATGATCTCAAAAATATTTTTCACATACTTTTTTTCCATGCTTTCAACTTGTATACCATCAAAATACACATTTGCAATAAGAAGCGTTCTTTTAAGGATTTAATCCATAGAAACACTCATTACAGGCAAAAAAATCACAAATTTTATGTCACTGGTGTTTTTTTCCCTTATGTCACAATTAGACAGACCATTTAGTATTTAGAATACTAACAATAAAGATTCAATCTTTATAAAACTTGTTTCTAGTTTAACGATGAAGTTTTTATATTCTTCTAAACGTTTGACCAATAAACCTTGAATTCTGATGAAGTTTTGATATTCTTCGAATCAGTTTCCGATTCAGACAGAGTAGAAAACCAAAACAGGATTTAATCTCAAGAAACCTTAAATACAATACTGTTTCTAGTTAACGGTGAAGTTTGTACATTCTTCAAATCGTTTAGCCTTAATATTCCTGACGAAGTTGTTGTAATCTTGAAGTCGGAACATTCATTCAAACAGAGTATTTAACAAATTGGTGAAGTTTTTTATATTCTTCAAACCAATGCACAGTCTGATTTGTTTGGTGAAGTTGTTATATTCTTCAAACCAAAGGACTAAAAAAATAGAAAAGTTTAGTCTCCCAAATTCAGATGCAATCAAATTTTACATGGAGTAGAAAACTACAAAACTTTTTTTCCCCTCCAAACAAAATACATATTATTAATACTAAAGATATATTCTGTGATTATCACATAATGATCATCTATCCTAATATTTATGAAATAAATCTCATAACTTATAAATGATAGAAAAAAAATAATCAAGGGAAATAATGATAGAACCTGATTTTTACTCCCATTCTATCTGTCAGCAATGATTCCATACAAGTCACTTTTCTTGCTAAGTTTTTTCCTTTTCCAGTTTTCATCATATTCAAATTATCCTTAGAAGACATTGACTTTCAAAGAGAAACTAAACTCATGTTCAAATATTGTTAGGAGACAACATCTATTTATTTACTTCTTCTCATAGTTATATAAAACCAGAAAATACAGAAAAATTAATTAAAGTGCACATCTTGGCCTTTATGCACAAAATAGCTTTTCTCGTTGAAAAGAAAACTAAAGGGGTGCAATGTTTGAATTCACTTGAAGTAGTAATAATTTATCCTAAATCTCTTTTATCATATGATAAAATAATTCTCTTTCTTTTATTTTTTCCCCCAACAAAAAGAGCACAAAAAATAAAAGTAATTTTCTTACCACTGAAAATACCATCAATAAATTAAATTTCTTAAGCTTGTTATCTCATGTATTGATCAGATTAGCAAACCAAAAACAACAAAAGATGAAAAGAAAAAGAAAAGAACTATCCGAGTCCACAAAACTCACTATGTTTCCATATGAAACTTAATCCCCTCAAGTACCTGTGGTTGTAGATTAATTCCTCCCAAGATAAAACGGATTAACCATTAAAGAAGTAGCGGTATCTCAAACTTATATAATTTCAACGAACTCAAAAAGACATCAGCGAATCACACATAGACTCTATTTTGTTTTGTAAGAAAATATATGCAAAAGAAGGAAAAATGAGAGAAAGCCTCTCTATTTATAGCCACCAAAGGGTAGTATGAAAATGTGTTAATTTTGCTTTATCAGAAAGGTCACAACTCTTTGGAAAAGGGAAAACCTTTCATGAAAGGTCAAAACCCTTTGGAAAAGGCACAACCATTCAAACGGTCAGAACCCTTTAGAAAAGACACAACCTTTCATTAAGGTCACAATCCTTCAGCAAAGTCACAACCCTTCAGGAGAGTCACGACTCTTCATTTCCTATTCACACCTTTAACACCCATCAAATATGACCATCATTCCTAGATTCCACATCGAATTCAACAACTTCACCATCAGCTAAGCTACAAAAACCATCAGTTCTGATACCGAATTGATGAACAAAAAGCTCATCACCACCATCATCAGGAATAACAAAACTGAAACCCTTTTTGTCACTGAAACACATCATCGTTCCCTTGTTTCGATGCCCTTGATTACACAAATACTGCGAGGAGGAGAATACAATGATTATACGTTGGATGCTAAAGGCAAGAAATAAAGAGGTTCAAACAAATCATTTGGTTGCGCACAAGATGTCTTTTTTCATAAAAAGGATTTGAAAGTGGTTGCATAAAAAGGATGGGGTTTTGGGTGTTGGATGGCAGCTGATTTAGAGAAAAATGGAAGGGGAGAAAGATTAGGGTTTTTCGCATTCTAGAAATATTTGCTCCTAATCTGAAATGTTATCCACCACCACCTTTTCTTTTTGGCCAAGTAAAACTTATATAGAAAATAAATTACATTTATACAATATAATGGGCTCAAACTATGGGCTAAAGATTGTGGCCCAAAATCTTTGGTTAATAAAATATTTGTGAATTAATGTATTCTTAGACAATTTTAAAAATATGAAAATGAATATTAACAAGATTTAATTAATGACATGAAAAATAATGTAATTTAAAAAAGAATAATGATTTAATCAAATTGAGACAATATTCTCAACATATTCAACTCACTGTGACAAAAATAATGTAAATAAAATTAAGTGGCGAAAATCATAAAATTTTGAGAGATAAGGATAAGTATCGATAAATTTATTTAAATTATAAAAAGGTATTTTGAATTATTGAATGAACAAAACTTAAATGTATGAACTTTTAAAATGTTAGTCCAAAATTGGGTGTCAATAGGTATTATCTTATTATTTATGTGTTGGTGTTGCACAGAACCAAAAATGGAAAAAATGGTATACATGTTCCTACACTCTTATTCAAGTAAAAAGACTTAGTCCTAGTTCTCTATTCTTCTTTTTTTCTAGATATTAAATTAAAGAACTATACCTAAAAGATGTAATTCTCATATGGTGGACTCTCTTAATTATTAATGAATGCATACTTGAAAGCTATCCCATGTATAATATTATGGAAAATTAGAAAAATGTGAATCCGAAAAGACTTTGTCCTAGTTCTCTCTAAAAAGAGTCATATACAAAGTGACAGATAACATACATTTGTTCTCAGAATAAGGACACAAGACTAACTTAGATATATACAGAGAGTTACACTCTTAAGATTATGTTAACAAAAGTTCTGTTGGTATTTTCTCCAACTAAATTTTATAAATGTAATAAATAAGTAGAATCTAAGGACAATCCATTCCAGAAGCTCATAAGCCTTTTATCAAAAGAGTGATACAATGTATTCAAAAACCACCATGGAAGTTTTCAAGAAATATAGAAAAGATACAAAGTATCATGCTGACATCATATTTTAAGTTATTGATTATCTAGCAAACATAGCACTAAACAGTGTAAATGGTGAATTCCAAAGCATCCGATAACTTGATAGTAAATGGAAGAAGGATAATCTACACACTAGACATTGGATATACAGTCGCACAATGGAGGTTATAAAAGAGATGACAAAAGCTAATCAAATTAATCTCCTTTCTTAAATGTTGAACTAGGGTTTCTTATTTTGTTCTTACAATTTTATAAAATAATTAATTTTCCTTATGTTAGATATATCTTTACCTTTCTGCCACTAATAAATTTGCCATGGGGTCGTGAAACTTTATCTAACCACAATGGCGTGTATTTCATTCCCAACATTACCACCACCCCCCCCCCTAACTTTTGTAATTTACTTTGTAAAGTTGGTCAAACTCAATATAAGGCTTTTAAACACCTATTTACCAAATACATCAACAACTTATCATCAGTTTTAGGACTTTGATTTAAACATGTAATGACTTATTTATAAAGTTAGTTTTACCACTTAATATTATTATCCATCCTTATATATATTTCATCTATTAAAGAGAGTACACATTCATTTACACAATTATGCTTTCAACACATCTCCTGATCACGTGCAAAATTGATTTTTTCATTCTATATACATGTGAACTTTCTATGATAAAGAGTGGCATTGAAACTTGAATCAAGATCACACGAACAGGTAAAAAGCTTGAACATGTGTGCAGTTTTAAATTCAATGCTTGATGAAACAAATTGAGACCAAATAATTGTAATTTATTAATTTCAGATCAATCAATAGATTGCTAGTTGGAGTAGAACACACAACGTTAAGCCATTTTTGCAACCCCTTAATCATTACACTAAATATTTAGCTTTTTTCAAGAGGTGTCACCACTTTTATATATATATATTTACTTAATTTTGACCCATATTTAAAATGTAATGTTTTGGTGAAGGTGTGTCACTTGACACCCCTTGGACAAGGGTAGCTCCACCCCTGTCATCATTTATACAATGCTTCAAATAAAGACGGCCACTTGAATACTTGCTTAGCAAAATAATTAAATATCTAATTATCACATATGGTCACCCTATTCTGGTGCAGTTCAAGCACATTAATGGTCTTAAGTAAAATTATTACTTAGCCTACACATAAGGGAAACAAAACTCGTTAATGACTTATTGGGTACATGGATACAACTACATACTCTAGTCAACAACTATTCCCATTTCTAAGGTTACTACACTTCTAAATGTATACTTCTAACTCTAGACACTTCTCCTACTACTGGCCTTTTACATCACAACAAGTACTATCGTTCGGGTAAAAAATACCACCCAAGCATTCTAGAACACACACCCCTCTTAAGAGTTTCTCAAGCGTGTGTAATGTCCTTACTTTTTAAGAACTTTACAAGAGAGTAACTCATCGATAATGATCTGGGCATTGCTATTTCAATCCCCTTAAGTTTGAGGGGTAGTCGAATGAAATTGAGAAATGCACGAGTCTTAATAAGATCCTTGTGACACAGTTCTATTGCACGATTTATACTATGAAAGAAGGAAAACTTTTCTTAAATGTCTGTAGTCCCTCGTTTATAGAAGCGGGGCCCTCACAACAATAAATAAGATCCTACTGACGTGACTTCATAGACTACCTAGGGCACTAGAACTCTGCGTTCTTATATGAAGTTTGTCACGTTGCGATCGCCTACATCCTGAACGTGGCTAGTACTCAGAACCATTGTTGGTCCCAATAAAATCCTTGGCCTACCTAACTATGGCACATATGACTTAAAAAGATATGTGGAAGCTTTAATGCTCATTTAAGACATTTATAGAACTTTTAAAACAATGTCTAAAAATACTTAATATAAATAGTAAGTGTTTAATAAAACATCTGAAAAAAATACTAGAAACTTTCTAACTCTTCCTATTAATGAAGCAACTACTATCTAACAATTGATATCGGGATGAGACCCACGACACCTCAAAATCTTACTGTTTGCAACAAATTTTGAAGTGAAAGAAATAAATTATCATCACAAAAACAATCAGAAGAAACATGAAAATTTTAATGATAATAGTGCGGGTAAAATTCTGATCCTCGCTTGATTCTTCTCTCATAAGATTTCTTCATGATTCTTCTCTCATAAGATTTCATCATGCTTCAGGGCCGTTAGTAGCATATTTCTCAAATTAGGGCCATTTTAATATTGTCTCTTGATGAACATTCCATGAATTTGTTGAATATTCGAGATATTTGAGATGCCTTTTCAAGGGAATATAGTACCCTTTATATATGTTGAGAATATCATTAACTACTAAAAGTGTGCTCTCTCTAACATCTTAAGATTTTAGATTAGATGGTCACATACTTCAACATGGTATCAGAGTCTGCCTGGGATCGAATCTCACTGCCAACAAAATTAAAAAGGATTTTCACGTGCTTGGTTCATGAAAAAAGAATCAGACCCACTGTGAGGGGGCGTGTTGAGAATGTCATTACCTAACAGCTTAAGCTTTTAGGTTTGAGAATAAAGAAGATTTTATGACAAATTTCCCAATTCTAAGCTAGTTTGAACCGTTGATTTCAACCAAAAAAATTGTCCAGGTTTGTGGGGAAGGGCTGGGGTGGCGCGCCAGGAGTGCTAGGGTAGCACGCTTGTAGTGTACCCAAAACCAGCCTCAGTACATTGGGGTCTAGCACCCTGCACTAGCAATACGCCAGGGCTCGCTCGGCCAAATTCTGCGTTGTCTCATTCGGCGCTTGTTTATTTTAGTTGTGGCTATGATTCCTCTCTCCTTATTAACTCCTATAAGCTCCATTTACCTCTGAAAATCCTTGCATATCCTAATCACAAGTCTCCGGGTTCATTTAAAGCTACGGTAAGTTTAAGAGGAAAGTTTGAAAACTCTATTTTCATAAAATCATAAAAGCTTTAAGTTGTTATATATATACATATGACGATCTTGGGCTAGCAAGATAAGTCCATAAGTGTATGTTTTAAAGATGTGTGTGTTTCTAACGTTTTTAAAAGTACTTCAGTGAAGTAATAGTCCCTTCTTCGTAAAGAGGGAATTGAGCATAATTGTTATTTATTATTTTGGGAGTAGTATCGAGAACCGATAGGGTTAGAGTCTTTTATAACTCAAAAGTCCCATAAAACTATGTTGATAGCGTAGGAAAAGATAGCATTGATTCATAATGCGACTCATCACTGATAACGGTTAACTAAACCTCTTATAACTCAAGGAGTAGGCGGTCGCTAGCAAGTATAAACCCAATGAAGAGTTGGGGTCGATCCCAAGATGAGTGTTCTACTAAAGAATTCAACTACGAAGTACTATAGTGATCTAATCTCTTGTACGTAAAAGTAAGTAAAACGAAGCATAATGTAAATCTTCAAATTTTGATTATCAATAATGAGAGGGTTTAGTAACCAATTATAACGCAACGATAAACACTTGGTTTTATCAATTAGAGATGGAACCCTAGGAGTGTGTGGGTTATCAATTATCAATTTTTCTAATGGGTAATTACCAATTGCTATAGGTTGTTGAACCTTAATGGGTAGGATAGATTGATAATGCTCAACTACACCTATCACAATTCAAGATGTAGGCGGTCGTTAGTAATATAAACCCAACGAGAAGTTGGGGTCGATTCCACGAGGAATGGCACAAACTATAGAATTCAAATACGAAGTACTAAAGTGATCTAGACTTTTGTAGAGGTACACAACAGAATCGATGCATAAAGTAAATTTCCAAGTTTCAATTAACGACATGAAGGATTTCTTAAATGCTTGATTTAAGCAAAAATAAGCTAAAGAGAGATTTAACCAATGAAGATTTTGGGACCTCAAGGATGTGTGAGTGCTCAAATACAAATTTCACTAAATGGGTCATTACGAATTGCATAAAAAATTGCTGAAACATAATGGGTAGGTAAGATTACAACTATGGTAGCTATTTTACAACCAACTACCATGCTTTCAATTGGGTTCTACCAAACCCAAAAAGGCAATACAATACGAAACACAATGTAGCACCTTAATCAAACCCACTTTAAGAAGCTGAGTAGTACAAATGAGAACTCATACTACCATCAGTTAATAACTCCACTCAATTGCACCTTCAACAAGCATACAAAGAGATATAAACTAGAACTGAATTTGCAACATCAATTCATAAAATAAAAACATGAATTATCAACTAAACCCATTCTATTTCAACATTTAATTCAGCAATCCATAAGTCCCATAAGCTAATTAGGCATTTGAACACATAATCACACCTCTAAGGTAATGTTGTTTTAGCCAAACATAGTATTGATGAAGAGATAGTTATCAAAAACATTCGTCATTGATTTTCCAAGTCTCAAAACAACAAATACAATCAACTAAAATTTACCCAAAGTGCAATTCCCCAGAATTCACAAGAAAATATCACCAAATCAAATACAAGTGCAATGTACTTTCAACGTTCTTGTTCTAGTTCTTCTCTCCCAGCTCTCTCTAAATCAATTAAAAAATTTCTATTTATACTATCCCAAAAACTCTACACGATTTGAATTGCAGGGTCATTCAGCAGCATTTGTTGGGTTCGCCCTTCTACTCGGCGATGCATCGAGTTGCGTGATCTCGCCTTTTTATTCTTGACTTCAGTACTTATTTCATTCTAGAACATTAGGCGAGGTGCATCGGACTCACCGTCTGATCCCTCAGCTCGCTAACTTGACTTGCATTTACCCTTTGTTTACTGGATCTTTAGGCGAGGCTGTATTCACTCGGCAACTTACCGAGTTGCCTTTTGCGAGCCTCAACCTTCTTTTTGTTTCAACTTTTGCATTCTTTTTGCTTCTTTTTGCATTATATTGCCCTTTCCTCATTCCAGGTCCTTCATGCTGCGTCCAAACGATTTAACATTAGTTATAGCTGTAGAATGGGCATTAAGGACATTAATTTGGCGGAATCGAAGCTATAAATGAGTCAAATCTACCGACTCATCAGCACCCCTAACTTAAACTTTTGCTTGTCCTCAAGTGAAACAAGAGATCAATGACTCAATAGGAATGTCTACAAGTAGTGCTGCTTGAGAACTCACATGAAAGTGCTCACAAGGATTAATCTAAGATACGAGGATCAAATGCACACCAAAACTATCAGATTCTAACTAGCCATCATTAGTTAAAGCCTATGCTCACAAATGCTTACTTAAAACGATAACTTATGCCCACATAGATGTTTGAATGCCCTTACATTAATACTGATTCCACTCTCTTGCCCAAGTTCAATTTATAATCGATATTTCGGAATCAATACAACACTCACACTCTTAAAAGAGAAAGAGTTTGCACAACTTTGCCCATAGGCTTGCCCAAGTTTTCCATCAAACCATCACAATGTTAATGTAAGATCACAAAGGACTTTAGAGGCTTGTAACGGGGCTAAGGTTCAAGGTATGGTCATATTTTGTTTAGTGGCTCTACCTTCATGAAGTATGGAAACCATTTCACTTCTCCTTTTCTCTCAATCACTTCAATTTCACAACTGATTTGTTTTTTTCACCTTGAAGAACATAAATCATTTCTATGAACACCCCCTCTTTCATTTTTTGCATGCACAATGATACTATTTTATTCACATATTTTTCTTTTCAACTTTGTCTCTTCTCTTTTAAATTTTTTTTAGAGGGGTTCAACTTTTTTCACAAACATTCTTTCAAAAGATCAAGATTATAAACCTCTAGCTCAGTTTCCCTCTTCATTCTCACCACACCCTCAACTTAGGCTTTTTGCCTGAGTTGTTAATTCAATTTACCAAGCTTCATGAAAGTTAAAGGTATGAGAGACATGGTATTTTTACACTAAAGGTCGAGATTCTTGTGATAAGGATAGGCACAAATGGTGCCAAGCTGGATTCACACCCTCAAAAGGTAGTCCACAAAGGTTTAGCAATTAGGTTCACCGTTGAAAAAAATTATGTCTTAGATCATCTCCCACACTCATCAACGCTTAGTCACACGGACTACCAGGGCAAGTTCTAGGCATCATCATACACACTTTCCAAATAAAGCTCACCACACATGGCATTAAAACACAATTGTGGATCACAACTCTACGAGTTAAGCTTGCGTGCAACGGTAATTGCAAGACTCACCATCAACAATTTTGCTAGTCACAACGAGAGGCTAAGGGTTTACACAAGACTATGCAACTCTAATTTACCTCATTGGACATACACCAACATACTATTCAATCAAAAGTACTATTCAACTAATCGATATTTAGCACAATCAACGCTCAAAAGTACAAGAGAATTGCAATCATACAATTAGCATAAAATCGACAATGATAAGCAAAGAGAGATGTCGCTAGAATTTAAAACTATCTCATTCAGCAATCAATGGAAAAACAACTAAAAAAGATCCAAAAAGTAATATCAAAAATAACAATCAAAGGGAAAAACATACCCCTAACAAAAAGATAAAGCAGTGTCCTCAATGTGAAATAACAAAATAAACAACAAACTGAATATAAAAGAAGTGCAATAGGAAGGCCTCCTATCCCGCTAACCTGGGGGTGTATCCTCAGCCTGGGCATCAGTACCTGGTGTGCTCTCCACGGTTTTGTGAGTCCCACTCGACCCAATCATCATTGTATGAAGGAGAGACGCAACAGTAGCAGCCGAGACTAAATCTCCCTCCAGGTCCTCGAGGTCGGCATACATCTCTCTATCCTGCATGACAAAATCCTCCTCATCAGTCTCAGATGCATCAGACACACCGTCATCGTCAACAGTAGAAGCACAACTAGTGGTGGCAGGTGGAGGATCATCAGCTCCCATACTCTCAGGTACATCCACACTCCCCCAAAGCATGGTAATGTTGGTGTACTTCAGCTCGTCCACATTCCTCCTCAAACTGGTAATATCCGTGCGGTAACTGTCAACGCGCATCAGTACCCGGTGTGCTCTCCACGGTCTGATGACTCCAACTTGACCCAATCATCGATGTATCAAGGAGAGACGCAGCAGTAGTTACCCAGACTAAATCTCCCTCAAGTTCCTCGAGGTTGGCATACACCTCTCTATCCTGCATGAAAAAATCCTCCTCATCAGTCTCAGATGCATCAGACATACCGTCATAATCAACAGTCGGAGCAAAACAAGTGGTGGCAAGTGGACGATCATAAGCTCCCGTACTCTCAAGTACATCCACACTCCCCCAAAGCATGGTAATGTTGGTGGACTTCAGCTCGTCCACATCCCTCCTCAAACCGGTAATATCTGTGCGGTAGCTGTCAACGTTGTGGAGCTGCCCTCACGTGGCTCACAAGCCTCTACTCAAGGAGTGAGGGCTGCTAAAACATCCCCATGTGATGTGATAAGTCATCGCTGATCGGCCAACTCGGTGTGGATAGGATCAAAGGCTGCAGCTAGAGCCCTCTCAATCATCCCTGGGACAGCTGCCTCAACCTGAGAAGCTCGGACATCGACTGAATAGGCCAGGTACACCATCTTGATGAGCATGGCCTGAGTCAAAGGCCGTGGGCCTGGGGCTGAAACGCGGGCAGTGGAATAAGTTGGACCCGGTCCAGGAGTGAAAGTAGAAGGAGCATCCAGAACAGGCGTACCTGACGGCTCAACTGCAGGAGTGGGGGAACTCATCTCCATGGCCTCAACATCCACAGCCAGAAGCGTATCAACTGGGGTTTCCTCCTCCTCTCGGCCTCATCCATTTGATACTCAGCCTCAATCCTCCGGATGTCACAAGACGAGGTCGAAGTCTCCTCAGCATCCGTCTTCCTATCAAATGGCACACCAGCCCGTCTACACAACTCGCTAATTAGTATCGGGAATGGGAGGGAGGTCTGCTGCTGCTTGGCTCTCATCAACATCTCACTCTCGATGACCACGCACAAATTGAGCAGCTACATATCAAATATATATATCACAAAAGTGTTGCCTTTTGTGCTGGAGGATGGACTCACCTTGCTAAGGCATGAGGGTACACTCAACAACCAAAACCAATACCGAGCCACAATGTTTATGTCTCGCCTCTCAATGATAGCTCCTGTATCTAACCAACAGGGGGAGGCATCACTTATTACCGACACCAACCACCCCTTTAGAATCTCAAAATTACCCTTCAGTATATCGGCCAAAGAGTGTCTCAAACTAACGGTGCAACCAAGAACCTCATTAATATCTGTTTGGCTGTACTTAACTTTCTTACCCCGCACTATGACAAAGTCCACGGGCTTCATGGATTGTAACAACTTCTTGACCCTGGGCACTAGGCTGGAGTAGGTAGCATAGAATTCTCGAACCCATATAGGGACGTATGGACTCCTAGGTTGTGTGAAGATCTTAAATTTATGCACCCCAATCGTTTCCCAGACTAAGGGATACCTATTAACCACTCCATCAGTAGATAGCCTGTTCTCCTCAAGCATCGTTCATGCACCCGCGACCTTCAATCTATTCATCGGCCTCAGAAGCTGGGCCAGGGCCGAAATCGGGGCTGGAGCAAGTGGAACAGGAGCTGAGGTAGCCGAAGGCTCAAGTGTAGAAGAGGAAGTTAACAATAGGAGTATCGGACTCTTCACCTTCAGAACCTCCTGACTCTGTGGAGGTGAAATGTACAGACTGCTCCTCACTCTCCGAGGAGGACTCTTTAACAACCTGTTTCTTGCCCTTTCCCTTTTATTGGGTTGCGGGTTGTTTCAATTTGTTCGGTCTAAAAACTTCAGAGGCAATTGCTATGCCTTTTGTTCTCTTCCTAGGAGGTTTGTGAGTGAAAACTTGCGGCGAGAGATATCTGTCAAACAAAAGCAAACAAACACGAAGATCGACTAAAATGGGAAAGAAAAACCACTCCAAAAAAAAAGCAGAAAGACTCACTGAACCTATCGGTGAGTCGTCCAAGGTTATTAGGTAAGAAAAGAGGGGCATCACTGAAAGTAGCAGATGCAGCTCAGGCAAAGTGCAAGGAAAAGGCGATAAAAGAGCTACTTGGTAAGCAAAAGGGGGGCTCGCCGAAAGTTACACGACATACAGGTCACAAAGTAGATGCTAAAGGGCGATGGGGAGAACAATGGGCACATCACCGAGTGGAACAGTGAGCCCGACTTAGCTCACAGAACAAACTCAAAATATTAAACATCCCAAAATATAAACGATTATCTAGGAACATCCCAAAATATAAACGATTATCTAGGAACATCCCAACACGCAACAATTAAAGCTCAACAGGAAACAATCACCCAGTACCCGTGCCCAATTTTACCTTGGGGTAAGTAAACTTCCCAAAAATCAAATCGAAAAACAACAAAATGACGATTCGCCATTAAGAAAGACGTCACCCAATCCATCATCGGGCAAATTCAAGTCATTTGATTGAATTCAGGGCTACTCAGATGTCACCCAACTATTAAACAACAACCCACAAGCAAACACTCAAAAAACACAACTTACCAATCCCGCAGTCACAAAATTATAGCATGCATGCGTCAAATTAGATCATCAATGCATTGAGAGGCAATCAAGCACACACAAAATCAATTACCCAACGATTCACAATTTGGATTTTCAAGTAATGGAGTACAAAAGACAAACAATTTCGAGAAATAACCTCAAAGCCAAAAAATTCAATGCACACACGATGAAAACGGGGTTGGGGCATGCCTAAAACACACCACGAGCAATCAACAAAAAGAAAAAGCAATAAAAATCCAAGAGTGTGTGGGTGTACAAGGATAGGAGGCAAATTTCGAGAATGATGAAAATTTTAATTTGAAAGGATTAAAAAGCGTTCAGTTTGTGCCCCAAGGGGCCATTATATTAACGTCGCCTTTCAACTCGGTGACGTGCCGAGTGGTACCTTCTCTCGCCAAAAGTTACAGGTAACCAACCCACCGTTGAAGTCCAGAAGGCGAGGTAGATCGGGCTCGGCGATGTGCCAAATGATGCGGATTCTCGCCTAATATTCCAGTGTAACTTGCAACTTCAACCTTCAATTTCTAATGAGTTTAGGTGATCTGAAGTCATATGGGCGATGCACCGAGTGGTGCAACCCCTCGCCTAATCGCCAAGTTTTTAAAATTCAAACTCCAACCTACACACCCAACACACGTTATTCTAAAACACTAAGATAGGGCTTGGGTTGCCTCCCAAGAAGCACCTTATTTAACGTCGTGGCATGACGTGGACATGCATTCAAGCATCGTCCAAGTACACCATATCAATAATTCGCACAACGGGAACCTCTCCAAAGTATAGCTTCAGTCTTTGCCCATTAGCTTTAAAGAACGTACCATTCTCACTCTGAACTTCAATAGCTCCATTAGCAAACACACGATTAACCTTGAAAGGGCCGGACCACTTGGACTTCAGCTTACCCGGCAATAGCCGCAAACGAGAGTTGTAGTGTAATACGCAATCACCAACCCGAAACACTCGATGAAGTATCTTGGCATCATGCAACTTCTTCATTTTCTCTTTATAGAGAGCAGCACTTTCAAAGGCTCGAAGCCAAAACTCGTCCAAAGCATGAAGTTGGTCAACCCAACTCTTGGAAGCAACATCCCAATTCAAATTTATGGTTTTCAAAGCCCGCAATGCTTTATGTGCAAGTTCCACCGGGAGATGACATTATTTGCCGAACACCAATTGATATGGCGACATACCAATGGGTGTTTTAAAATAAGTGCGATAGGCCCACAAAGCATCCTCCAATTTACGTGACCAATCAGAACTACTTGCATTCATGGTTTTGGCCAAAATTTCTTTAATTTCCCGGTTGGATACTTCAACCTAACCACTTGTTTGTGGATGGTAAGGGGTGGAAACCTTGTGTTTTACTCCATACTCGCTCAGTAGTGATGCGAACAATCGATTGCAGAAGTGCGAACCTCCATTACTAATAATTTCCCAAGGTGTACCAAACCATGTAAAAATATATCGCTTAAGAAATGTAAAGACACTTCTCCCCTAATTGTTGGGTAAAGGGACAACTTCCACCCACTTTGACACATAATAAACGGCCACCAAAATCTATTTGTTCCCAAAAGAACTCACAAAAGAACCCATAAAATCAATTCCCCACACATCAAACAATTCACCCTTAAGGATGGGAGTAAGGGGAAGTTCGTGTTTCGTGACACGCCTCCTTGCTTTTGACATGAACTACACCTGCGGACAAAAGAATTTGCATCCTGATACAGTGTTGGCCAATAATAACCACTTTGCAGCACCTTTGCCGCTGTTCGTACCCAACTGCAGTGGCCACCAACTGGAGATGCATGGCAGGCAACACTGGTATACATTTCCGGATTATGTGATCAGCACACTCTAGGAAAAGATAGGTCTCATCCCAAAATTACATTTTTGCATCAAAGAGAAACCTCTTACGCAGATAGAACGTCAACCCCTCAGGAGTAAAGCCACACACGACATAATTTGCGAAGTCGGCATACCAAGGAATGGAACCATGAGATATCATCATGACCATCTCATCAGGAAAAGCATCCTCAATATCCTTGTCAACAGACACCTCAACATTTGCTTCGAGTCGTGATAAATGATCTGCTACTTGGTTTTCACAACCTTTCCGATCCTTGATCTCAAAGTCAAATTCTTGTAACGGCAACACCCACCGAATACAACCTCGGTTTAGCATCCTTCTTTGCCATTAAATAGCGGATAGCTGCATTGTCAGTGTGCACCACTGCTTTAGTTCCTAATAAGTAAGCTCAGAATTTCTCGAAACCATACACTACAACCAACATTCTTGTTTGGTAACATTGTAATTCCTTTGAGTTACATTTAAGGTCTTGCAAGCGTAGTATATTAGGTGAAACAACTTGCCTCTACGTTGTCCCAGAACAACATCAAAGGCAATACCACTAGTATCACACATTAATTCGAATGGACTACCCCAATCCGGGGCAACAATGACCGGAGCCGACACCAGTTTCTCCTTGAGACACTCAAAATCAATCATACATGCTTCATCAAACAAAAACACGCTATCATTCTCTAGAAGTTTACAAAGTGGATGAGCTATCTTCGAGAAATCCTTGATAAATCACCTGTAAAATCTTGCGTGTCCTAGGAAGCTTTGGACACCTTAAACTGAGACAGGGGGTGGTAGCTTGAAAATTACCACAACCTTTGCCTGATCTACTTGTATACCTTTTCGTGAAATTTGGTGTCCCAAAACAATCCCTTATGTTAGCACGAAATGACATTTCTCCTAATTAAGTACAAGGTTAGTTTCGATACACCTTTGTAAAACTTGTCCCAAGTGTCCAAGGCAATCTTCAAATGAGTCTCCCACTATGGAAAAATCATCCATGAAAACCTCCATAGAGTCCTCAACCATATCAGCAAAAATTGATAGCATACACCTTTGGAACGTTGCCGGTGCATTACATAGCCCAAAAGGCATGCGTTTAAATGCAAAAGTTCCATAGGGAAAAGTGAAAGTCGTCTTGTCTTGGTCCTCCGGGGCTATAGATATTTGATTGTACCCAGAATAACCATGAAGGAAGCAATAGCATGCACGCCCCGCCAACCTATCAAGCATCCGGTCCATGAACGGCATGGGAAAGTGATCTTTCTTGGTTTCTCAATTCAGCTTCCTATAGTCCATGCACAGCCACCAACCGGTAATTGGTCGCATAGGTATAAGTTCACCCTTTTCGTTTGGAACCACATTCATACCCCCCTTCTTTGGGACATATTGAACTGGGCTTACCCACTTGCTATCCGCAATGGGATAAACCACACCTGCATCTAACCACTTGATGATCTCCTTCTTTACCACTTCTTGTATTGGTGGATTCAACCTCCTTTGGTGCTCGACGTTGGGCTTAGAATCCACTTCCAACTGAATTTTGTGCGTACAAATACCGGGAGGAATCCCCCCAATATCAGCAATTGTCTACCTAATAGCTTTGATGAACTTTTTCAGCACACTCACAAGTGCATGTACTTGCCCTTCAAGTAAGTCAGCTGCAATGATCACCGGCAAGGTATTATCAGCCCCCAAAAACACATATCTAAGATGGGAGGGAAGGGCTTTTAATTCAAGCTTCGAGGGTTCTTCAATGGATGGATTCGCAGGAGGACTTTCTCTATTTTCAAATCAATCTGAAGCTTCAAAGGAGTTTTCGAGTAAGAACCTAAACCCGTTAAATTAGCCACTACTTCGTCATAATCTTGGATGTCTACCCCATCATTGTTCAACATCACAACAGCTATTGATTCACCAACACAAGCAATCTCGCTAATACTAGCCACCGCTTCATCAATCACATCAATAACTGACACCACATGGATGTCATTGGATTGTTTCATGGACTTACACACATTAATTGTTACTTCCTCCTCATTAACTCTAAACTTCAAGTCTCCGCTTTCCACATCGATAAGTGCTCTCCCGGTAGCCAAGAATGGCCTACCAATAATAATAGGGATCTCGACATCTATCTAACAATCAAGAATAACAAAATCCACTGGGAAAATAAACTTGTCAACTCTTACAAGAATATCATAAAGAACACCGATGGGTCGCTTGATAGAATGATCCACCATGAGAAGTCGCATTGTCGTAGACTTGGGCTCGCCTAGCCCAAGCTGTTTGAAAATAGCATATGGCATCAAGTTAACACTTGACCCCAAATCACACAACGCTTTAGCAAATTTTAACACCCCAATACTGCAAGGTATTGTAAACGCTCCAGGAGCATCCTTTTTAGCAACCACATTTGACATAATAGCACTACAACTATGGGATACTTCCACCGTTTCAAAGTCCATACTTTTCTTCTTCGTGACCAATTCCTTCATAAATTTAGAATACCCCGGCATTTCTAGTAGTGCATCCACCTAATAAAGATTAATTGAGAGAGACTTAAAAACAGAGAGGAACTTTTGGAATTTTGCATTGTCATCTCTTTTCTTCAACCTTTGTGGGAATGGAGGGTTAACCTGGGGCAACGGTTTGGGAGAAACCGATTTAGACATATCCTCTACCTTTCATGTATTGGTTCTATGGCATTAACACCATTTGGAGGGCCGACATCTTTGTTGGGCCTATTATTGTTCACAGCATCCTCAATACCATCATCATCATTCACACGAGGTGGAATTTTTCTTTGTTCAGCCCTGTTGTTCTCAACTACATCGCTACCCAAAACTTTTCTACTTCGAGGCACAATCACCATGCATTGAGCATTCTCGTTCTTTGGATGTGCTAGAGTGTCACTAGGAAGGCCACCAATTGGTCTCTGATTCAGCTGAGTGGAAATTTTTACCATTTGAGACTCAAGATGCTTAATTGAAGCAGAGTGAGAAGTCACCGTTTGATTTGGAGAGGAGAAATCAGCCTTCATCTCCTTAAGTACTTTGTCCGACCCTTCAACCTTGTGCAAAATACGTGCAAGCATATCTTCAGTTCTAAAATTCTCAGGATCAGACTTCTTTTCGGTAACTTTAGGACGATCATGGGGAGGCACATATCGATCTCGCTCACCATCCCTCCAATTGGCACCTCGATCACCCCACTCACGATTATCTCTCCAACCACTACCTTGATCTTTGTTCCAACCTTGATTCCCACCTTGCTTTTGATAGCTCGGACAAGAACCCACTATTTCATTCAACACAAATTGGACTTCTTCGTTGTACATGGTTTCAAATGAAGCATCATCTGGGCTCATAGCAACTGCGTTTACGGCTTTTGATCCCACACCAATGACATCCTTTGTTAACAAGTCCATCTGAGTCATCATCTTGGCCATATTCGCATCACGTTCATGGTCTTTCTCAATTTGCCCCTTGGTCATTCCGACTGCAAGAGTTAATACTTGATCTTCTCTTGTATGCCAAGCCCGGTTGATCTTTGTCATATCATCAAGCAATGCTGATGCAATAGGAAATGGTTCCCTCATGATTCCACCTGGAATCAAACGATCATCAATAGACTTGTTTACTAAATCAAGGCTATGGTAGAAATATTGCAACAACATACTTTCAGCAAACCAATGAGTAGGACATTGTAGAAGAAGCTTTTGGAATCTGAGCCATATCTCATGGATTGGTCCACCATCAAGTCTCTTGAAGTTATGAATACCATCTCTCAACTTCACCATCTTCGAAGGAGGAAAGAATTATTCAAGGAACGCTTCTGTTAGCTCCGCCCAAGAAGTAGTTGATCTTTTTGTAATTCATCCAACCACTTCGTTGCCTTCCCATTTAGAGAGAAAGGAAACAACCGAAGTCGAATTGACTCTTGAGAGATGTTCTTGAAGGTGAAAGGGCTGCATACATCCAAGAAGTTCTAAAGATTTTCATGTGGATCCTCATGAGCAAGTCCTCCAAATGATCCTTTGATTTGCAACAGCTGAAGAATAGTTCCGGTCACATGAAAGATGCCTTTACCCATAGTAGGGGGCAAGCGTATAGCTCTAACACTTCCCACTTGAGCTACATTTAAGTCAATCAGATTTCCAATGTCATCATTCACATGACGTTCCCATTATTCTTACCAACAACACTATCAGTATCACTCATGTTGTCACCTGTTGAAAATAAACAATGAAAAGACTAATAAGTAAATTCGACTACAATCAAACTAATTCACTCAAATACGTCGATATGAGAATTGTAAACGTCATTCCTTGGCAGCGGCACCATTTTTGAAAATGCTCAACTACACCTATCACAATTCAAGATATAGGCGGTCATTAGCAATATAAACCCAACGAGGAGTTGGGGTCGATCCCATGAGGAATGGTACATAATATACAATTCAAATATGAAGTACTAAAGTGATCTAGCCTTTTGTAGAGTTAAACAATAAAATCGATGCATAAAGTAAATTTGCAAGTTTCAATTAACGACGGGAAGGATTTCAGAAATGATTGATTTAAGCAAAAACGAGCTAAAGAGAGATTTAACCAATGAAGATTTTTGGACCTTAGAGATGTGTGAGTGCTCAAATACCAATTTCACTGAATGGGTCATTACGAACTGAATAAAAAATTTCTGAAACATAATGGGCAGGTAAGATTGCAACTATGATAGCTATTTCGCAACCAACTACCATGCTTTCAATTGGGTTCTTCCAAACCCCACCAGGCAATACAAAGAAAAATAACAACATCAGTCATAACATCAAAATAAAACAATAAAGAATACAATAAAAAAGGGCAGGCCTAAATGCTTTCACCCCACCAAAAAGAGTACGCATTGTCCTCAATGCGGAATATACTAAAAATATCAACATAAATAAAGGAATGGAGTGTAAAAACAAAGAATCCCCCTGTCCATCTAAGTCGGAGGTGCACTACCTCAAGGTGTGGTGGCCTCAACATGTGCATCAACTCCCGGCTCATCTGCAACTATGAACGTGGTTTCACTCCGATAAACCATCGATGTATCTCATAGGGAAGCCACAGTGACGGCCCTGACCATGTCATCCTGCAGGTCCTCTAGGTCTGTATACACCTCTCGCTCTCGAGCTAACTCCTCATCATCCGTCTCCGGGGTGTCAGCCTTCCAGGACTCATCAATGGCAGTAGTGGCTCCGGTGGTAGTAGGTGGAGGGATCTCAGAAGTCAGTCCCACAGGGACGTCAATGCTACCCCACAACATTGAGATATTCGTGGACTTCAACTCGTCCACATCCCGGCGTAGCTCATTAATGTCAGCTCTCACGGTTGTCAAGTCCGTAGCACTACCCTTCTTCTTCTCACACTCCTCCACTCGAGTGGTAAGGGCATCCAAAGCCAACCCATGAGCCGTGATCACTCGGTGTGTATCCTCTGAATCTACTCTAATAGGGAAAAGTACCGCAGTTATGGCACACTAAGTCAAAGTAGGAATAGCTGCCTTGACCCTCGAAGCCCGCACATCAGCCGAATGGGCAAGGTGGCCCATTTTTATAATCATGGCCTGAGTCAAAGGTCGGGAACCAGGAACTGGGGCAGGTGCTGGGATAGAGGAGGTGGCAGGTGTAGGTGCAGAAGTTGCAGGAGCAACGGGAGCAGGTATACCTTTCGGCTCCACTACGGGAGGGGGATAACCGGTCTCTATAGCATAAACATCAACAACTGGGCACGTGTTCACCGGGGGTCTCCTCCTCCTCTCTGCCTCATCCTTTAAGTATTCACCCTCAATCCTCCAGATGTCGCAAGACGAAGTCGGGGTGACCTCAACATCCTTCTTTGCCTCGAAAGGCACACTAGCCCGCTGACAAAGCTTGCTAGTAAAAATTTGGAATGGTAGGGAAGTTCGTTTCTGCTTTGCACTCATTAATATCTCCTTCTCAATGATCATACAAAAATTCAGCATTTGGTGATCCATATTTCAACCCAGAAGTGCAGCCTTCAGGTGCTGGAGGATAGACTTGTTCTGAGATGGCATGAGTGCACTACTGATGAATCCGAACCAGCATTTTGCTGCATTGCTCGCTCCTCGTTAGCCGATGGAACTAATGTCACCAAACGGATTGGTGATGTGCCTAATGGATTGCCACTTGCCGAAATCAACAAAAGAAGCCAGCCATCTAGGGGGCCAAAGGGAAATCCAGATCCGGCTCGCTGAACTGCTCGGCGACACGCCGAGTTGACCTTCAGCTCACCGAAACGTCCAAGAGGTCTATTCTTTATGGCTCTTAAGGGGCGATGCAGTTGGGCGATAATGGGGCGATTTATGCGACTCACCAAGTAGTCCAGCCCCTTTGCCTTTCCATATCTTGTCCAAAACACTACTCCAACCTACAAAAAAAACAAACGTTATTCAAACAACTACAAATAAAACTTGTGTTACCTCCCAAGAAACGCCTTAGTTATTGTCATGGCACCACGTGGATATGCCTTCAAGCATCGTCAAAATACACCACATCAATCAACGACACATTGGGGCGCTCTAAAAAATAAAGCTTAAGTCGTTGTCCATTCACCTTGAACATCGACCCATTCTCATTTTCAACTTCAATTACCCAATTTTTAAACACACGATTCTTCTTAAATGGACCCATCCATTTAAACTTGAGCTCTCCCGAAAAGAGTCTCAAACGGGAGTTATAGAGTAACACATAATCACCGACTCTAAATTCTCAATGAAGGATTTTGGCATCATGCCACTTCTTTATTTTCTCCTTATAAAGAACTGAATTCTCAAAAGCTCGAAGCTAAAATTCTTCCAAAGCGTGGAGTTGGTCAACACGATCCTTGGATGCATCTTCCCAATTCAAGTTAATGGCCATCAAGGCCCACAATGCTTTGTGCTCAAGTTCAATCGGTAGATGGGAAGCTTTACCAAACACCAATTGATATGGGGACATGCTGATCGGAGTCTTGAATGCAGTTCTATATGCCCAAAGAGCATCATCTAATTTTCGGGACCAATCAGACCGATTTGCATTCATCATTTTGTCAAAAAATTCTTTTGATTTCTCGGTTTGACACTTTGACTTGCCCACTTGTTTGCAGATGGTAAAGGGTAGCAACTTTAGGCTTGACACCATATTTGCTCAGCAACGATGCAAAAATTTGGTTTCAAAAATGAGAGCCCCCATTACTAATAATTGCCTGCACAGTACCAAACCTTGTGAAAATGTACCGCTTGAGGAAAGTTACCACACTTCTTCCTTCATTGTTAGGTAAGGCCACAACCTCTACTCATTTAGAGAAGTAGTCAATGACCACTAAGATATAATTGTCCCCATAAGAACTCACAAAAGGGCCCATGAAGTCGATTCCCCATAAGTCAAACAACTAAATCTCTAAGATAGGAGTAAGTGGGAGCTCATGCCTTCGTGATACTCCACCTTGCTTTTGACATTGAACTCACTTTATGACAAATGAGTTTGCATGTTGATACAACGTAAGCCAATAATAACCATTTTGCAATACTTTAGTAGTCGTACGCACCCCACTGTGATGTCCACCAACTGGTGATGCATGGCAAGCATTAAGAATGGCATCTACCTCAACCTATGGAACACATATTCTAATTATAAGATCAGCACATTCCCGGAATAGATAAGGTTCATCAAAAAAATATTTCTTCAAATCAAAAAGGAATCTCTTGCGTAAGTGAAATTTCAGCCCATCGAGATGGATTCCACATACCAAATAATTGGCAAAATCAGCATACCAAGGAGTGGTACCCGTTGTCACAATCATCAATGACTCATCGTTGAAAGCTTCTTCAATATCCTTTTCACTGGAGGCAACCAAACTCATTTCAAGCCTCGATAAATTGTTTGCCACTTGATTCTCACACCTTTTTTGATCTTTGACTTCAAATTCAAACTCTTGCAACAATAGCACCCATCGAATCAATCTTTATTTTGCATCCCTCTTGGACATCAAGTAACGTATAGCTACATGGTCTGTGTGTACCAAAACCTTGGTTCCCAACAAATAGGCTCTAAACGTTTCAAAAGCATACACCACAACCAATAACTCTTGTTCAGTGACGGTGTAGTTCTTTTGAGCTACATTCAAGGTCTTTCTTGCATAATAGACTAGGTGAAACAACTTGCCTTTACGTTGCCCAAGTACAGCACCCAATGGCACACTCTAGCATCACACATTAACTCAAATGGGCTGCTCCAATCCGGAGCAACGTTGATCGGCGCCGACACTAACTTCTCTTTTGGACACACAAATGCATTCATACAAGCCTTATCAAACTCGAAAACACTTTCTTTCTTAAGTAGCTTGCAAAGAGCATGAGCTATCTTAGAGATGACTTTTATGAACCTCCGGTAGAAACCTGCATGGCCCAAGATACTTCTAACACCTTTAACCGAGACAGGAGGAGGTAACTTTGAAATAACTTAAACCTTAGCTTGATCCACTTGTATACCCTCTCACAAAATTTTGTGCCCCAACACAATACCTTCTTTTACCATGAAGTGATATTTTTCCCAATTGAGAACAAGATTTGTTTCAACACATCTTTGCAAGACTCTACCAATGTGCTCAAGGCATGCTTCAAATGTATCTCCATGAAGAATTCCATCGAGTCTTCCGCCATGTCAGCAAAAATAGAGAGCATACACATATAAAACGTTGCCAGTGCATTACACAACCCAAAGAACATTCTTTTAAAAGCAAATGTTCCATAGGGGCATGTGAAAGTAGTCTTGTCTTGATCTTCTGGTGCTATGGAGATTTGATTATAACAGGAATAGCCATCCAAGAAATAGTATGTCTAGCATTTGGTCGATAAAAGGCTATGGAAAATTATCTTTCTCAGTACTTGCATTTAACTTCCGATAGTCCATACATACATGCCAACCGGTAACCGGTCACATTGGTACAAGTTCGCCGTTTTCATTCGGGACCATAGTCATACCACCTTTCTTTGAGACACATTGAACAGTGCTCACCCACTTGCTATCCGTAATAGGGTAGACCACTCCCGCGTTAAGCCACTTGATGATTTATTTCTTGACAACCTCTTGCATTGGAGGGTTCAACCTCCTTTGCGGTTCAACGCTTGGCTTACAATCGCTATCCAATTGAACCTTGTGGGTTCAAATACCCGGAGGGAATGCCACAATGTCGGCGATCGTCCACCCTATAGCTTTGGTAAATCTTTTTAACACACTAACAAGAGCCTAAGTTTGCCATTCAAGCAAGTCTGCAGTAATAATGAGGAGAAAGGTGTTGTTAGCTCCCAAAAACACATAACTAAGGTGCAGAGGGAGTACCTTCAACTCAAGAATTTGTGGTTCTTCAATGGATGATTTTGCGGGGGGACTTTTCCTATTATTCAAATTGATATCAAGCTTTAAAGGGTCTTTAGAATATGATCCTAAACCTGATAGAGAAGCCACCGCCTCATCATAATCGGGAATATCTCTCCCGTCGTAATTTAATAGGACGGCAGCCAAAGATTCACCAACACATGAAATGTTACCCACACTAGCAACCGCTTCATCCATCACATTAATAGCCGATAACATGTGGAGATCACATGGGTGCTTCATAGATTTTTATACGCTGAAAGTGACTTCCTCATCATTTACTCGGAATTTCAAATCAACACTTTCTACATCAACAAGAGCTCTCCCGATAGACAAATATGGTCTACCAAGAATGATAGGGACATCGGCATCAATCTCGCAATCAAGAATTACAAAATTAGCCGGAAATATAAACTTGTCCTCCTTCACCAAAATATCATAGAGAATGCCAATAGGATGCTTGATAGATCGATCAGCCATAAGAAGATGCATAGTTGTTGACTTAGGCTTGCCTAACCCAAGTTGCTTGTAAATAGTATAGGGCATCAAATTTATACCTGCCCCCAAATCGCACAAAGTTTTAGCAAATTGAAACATACCAATAGTGCAAGGGATAGTAAATGCTCCCGGATCATCCTTCTTGACAACCAAGTTTGACATGATGACACTACAACTATGGGACATTTCAACCGTCTCGAAATTCATGCTTCCCTACTTCGTGACCAACTCCTTCATAAACCTTTCATAACCCGAAATATCTAAAAATATCTCCAGCAAGGGAAGGTTAATAGAGAGAGTTTTGAAAATGGAGAGGAAATTTATGAAATTTGCATCATTGTCCCTTTTCTTCAATCTTTGCGGAAATGGTGGATTAATTTTAGGCAACAACTTTTGAGGTGTTGAGGGAGGATCAACCTCCACCTTTGACTTCTTATCTTCATCGGCCACACTATCTTTTGTTGCATCATCAACCTCAGTGGAAGTGTCATTGTTCAATTCTTCGGCAGGTCCATCATCCTAATAAACAACGACTTTCCTTTTGCTTGGACCCGCTTTGTCATCAATTTCCACTTCACTTCCCACAATCTTACAACTCCGGGTAGAGATTACCCTGCATTGGGCATTGTAATTCTTTTGATTTGCCAAGGTATCAGTCGGAAGACCCCACCTGTGGTCTCAGATTTAAGTGAGCTGAGATCTGACCCATTTGGGTTTCATGTTGTTTGATGGAAGCCGAATGAGAGGTCAGTGTTTGGTTCAACAAAGAAATATCAACTTTCATCTTCTTGAGCACTTTGTCTGACCCTTCTACCTTATTTAGAATGCGGGAAAGCATATCCTTGGTTCAAACACTTTCTGGATCGGCATGGGGTTCCTTCAGCTTGGGGTTATCATGAGGAGGTGTGTAATGATCTCTATCACCATCCCTATCTCTCCAATTTGTACCCCTATCACACCAATCTTGATCTCTATCTCTCCAACCACCATCACGATATTTGTTCTAACCTAGATTCCCGCCCGGCCACCACTTGGTTTGAAAAAAAATGTACCTCTTCATTGTACATAGTTTCAAATTGTGCATCACTCGGACTCAATCCACTATTTGTACAAACCGCATTAACAGCCTTATAGCCACCACCCATGACATGTTTAGTCAACAAATCCATTTGGGTCATCATTTTGGCCATGTTCTCATCACGCTCTTGATTCTTCTCCATTTGTGCTTTTGCCAGCCCAATATTGAATGGTGACACTTGATCCTCTCTCGTGTGCCATGCTCAATTTATCTTAGTCATCTCATTAAGCAAAGCCGATGCCATGGAAAATAGTTGTCGCATAATTCAACCCCGGATAACATGATCAGCAACAACCTTGTTGATGGAATTGAGACTCCAATCGAAATATTGCAAGAGCACATTTTTCGATAATCCATGAGTAGAACATTGGAGTAGCAGCTTTTGAAACCTCAACCAAGTTTCATGAATAGGTTCACCATCAATACGCTTGAAATTTTGAATGCCATCCCTCAACTTCACCATCTTTGAGGGAGGGAAGAAACGTTCAAGGAACGCCTCCGTGAGCTCCACCGAAGAAGTAATTGAGTCTCTTGGTAGTTCAGCCAACCACTTCGTTGTTTCCCCTGCCAATGAAAAAGGAAACAAGCGAAGTCAGATTGACTCTTGGCTGATGTTTTTGAATGAGAAAGGGCCACACACATCCAGAAAGTTTCGATTGTGGTCATGGGGATCCTAATGAGAAAGTCCCTCAAAGAACCCTTTTATCTGTAACAGCTGAAGCATAGTTCTGGTCACATGGAAGATAGCGTTGCCCTGAACTGTGGGCAACCAAATAGCTCCAACGCTTCCCACTTGATCAACATTGAAATCATTCAAGTTTTCAATGCCGTCATTGCACCAAATAACACTAGCAGCTTCACTTCTGTGGACACTCATTTCTTCACCGTTTAATGACAAACAACAAAAAAGACTAATATGCAAATTCTACTACAAACAAATTAGTTCACTTAAACACTTCAATAAAAGAATTCTAAATGTCACTCCCTGGCAACGATGCCATTTTTGATAACGCTCAACTACACCTCTTATAATTCAAGGAGTAGGCAGTAGCTAGCAAGTATAAACCCAACAAAGAGTTGGGGTCGATCAAATGAGGTGTATTCTAGTAAAGAATTCAACTACGAAGTACTATAGTGATATGATCTTTTGTAGGTAAAAGTAAGTAAAATGAAGCATAATATAAATCTTCAAATTTTAATTATCAATAATGAGAGGATTTAGTAACCAATTATAACGCAACGATCAACACAAGGTTTTACCAATTACAGATGGAACCTTAGGAGTGTGTGGATGATCAATTATCAATTTCGCTGATAGGTAATTACCTATTTTAAGAACTTTTTGAATCTTAATGGGTAGGATAGATTAAGGCTATAATAGCTATTTTTCAATCATCCATCATTCATCAACTGAGTTCTTATGAACCTCAACAAGTGTAACATTACAAAACAATCTAAATCCTTAATTCATCCCACTTTTACAAGCTTTGGAGTAAAGACAACAATCTAAAAAATTATCAATTGCAAATTCCACTATAATGCTTCTTTTGCAAGAAAACATAGAGATCCACGCTAACTCTATATTTGCAACTTCAGACCATAATTGAAAATACGAATTCTCAACTGAACCCATTTCAATTCAACATTAAATTTAGCAATTAGCAATACCCATAAGCTAATTAGACAATTGATCACATATTCACACCCCTAAGGAGTTGGGATTTTAGCTACTCATAGAAAAAGAGAAGAAATCGTTACCAATGAGATTCTCCATTGATGAACAAAGTCTTCAAAGATTGAATGCTACAAATTAGAAATACACCCAAAGTCTCAACATGTAAAAACCACACAAGAATTGTTCAAAAAATATTCCAAGTAAATTTTCTTCTCGGTCTAGTTTAACTGACTGACGTCTTCTCCCTTTTCAAAAAATCAATCTATACTCTCACAGAAATTTCACATATTTCAGCACGTGGGTCAAATTGGCGAGGGAAGTGAGGCTCGCCGAACCGTTCGGCGATTGGCCTAATCAATCCTTCTCGCCCTCTTGAACTTGATTTCAACACCATGTTATTCTGTTACTTTAGGCGATCTGAGTCGAGCTCACCTTTCTAATTGGTGTGTCGCTGATATGCTCATGGGTTCAATGAGTTGACATGCTTTCATAGAAAGCTTGCTGGAAATTTCCATCTCTTAGAAGAATTAGAGCAAGGTTCTAAGAGGAGAAAAAACTAGTGTTCAGCGTTCTTCAAGTTTCCATCGATTTCACAAAGAACCGTTGTTCTTTCAAAAAATGTAAGGTTTCTCACTGTATTGGACTTTTTCTTTCTCATGCCATACATCTGAATATATCCACGAAATCATTGTATTCAAAGAGTTCTTGAGTAGTTCTTGATAGTGTTCAATTCTTGAACAATGGAGGTTGTGAATTCTGTTGTGTTGATGATCTTTTGTAAAATTTATATTCCCAACAGGTTTGTATGGAATTCCTATATATATTCGTGTTGGGTTTGAGAATCAAGAAGAGTTTAGGAGAAATTTCCCAATTCTAGGCTAGTTTGAAGCATTAATTTTAACAAAAAAGTACGTCCAGTTCGGTGGAAAAGTGCTAGGGCAGCGTACTAGCAGTACACCAAGAGTGCTTGGGCGGCGCGCCTGCAGTCCCCCCAAAAGCAGCCCCAGTATTTTAAGGCCTGCCACCCTGTGCCAGCAATACACAAGGACTCACTAGCCCAAATTCTTCCTTATTTCATCCGGCGCGTGCTCCCTTAAGTTGTGGCTATGTTTTCCCTTTCCTTATTAACTCCTATAATCTCCATTTACCTCTGGAAATCCCTGCATATCCTATTCACAAGTCTCTGGGTTCATTTAAAGCTAAGGTAAGTTCAAGAGGAATGTATAAAAACTCTATTTTCATATAATCATACGAGCTTTCAGTTGTTATAGATATACATATATCGATCTTGGGCTTGCAAGATAAGTCCATAAGTGCATGTTTTAAAGATGTAAGTATGTCTGACGTTTTGATAAGTGCTTTAGTAAAGTAACAGTTCGTTCTTTGTATAGAGTGAATTGAGCATAATTGTTATTGATTATTTTGGGAGTATTATGGAGCACCGAATTACGTTAGTGTCTTTTATAACTAAAAAGTCCCATAAAACTACGTAGCCAGCGTAGGACAGGATAGCATTGATTAATCATGCGACCCCTTACCGCCTCTGAGAAGGCCCATTAGATGGATCCATAGTTGCAGTATCATCCTATACTCCGGGAAGGTGCAGGATGACCCTTGCAATGTGTGCGAAATGTTGTATCATTGCTAGGCTCATGGTAATGGTTGTCGGTTAGAGAAACTCCCCACAAGTAATGGATATTATTTTCATATTTGCCTTTATTGCATATCTTATTGTAAAGTTTAAATGATTTTTACACCATGTTTATGTATCTATTCAGTTTTGTTGCTTTTGGTCTTTCAGATTAGTTATTTGTCCATTCAGCCTTATTACATACTCGTACATTCAACGTACTGATGTCATTCGACTTGCATCTTATCATGATGCAGATACAGGTGCTCAGGATCATCAACATGCGTATCGTTGAGATCATCTTGCACTCGTAGGCAGTATTTGGTGAGGCATCCTTGCTTTAGGGAGACTCCATTTCCATTTCAGTTTTAGAAATATTTGAGGTGTCGTAGGTCATGTCCCGACATCTTTCTTGAATTGTTAGAGGCTTCATAGGCAGATAGATTTTGATGTTTCTATTGTTTTCTCAAGATGCTTATTTAACTTATGACTTATGCTAAGTATTTCAAGACAATGATTTAAGATTTTTCTCTAAATGTCTAAATGCTCATCTATTTAAGCTTCCGCATATCTTTTAGAGTCATGTGATATCATAATAAGCAAGGCCAAGGGTTCGCTTGGGGATCAAAACTGGTTCTCGAGTGCCGGCCACATCGAGAGTGTAGACTCAGGGCGTGACATCAAAGACGACTTGAAGTACTCATTCTTCCATCTTTATGACTTCAAATTTGTAGATTTGATATGTGAGAGAAGAGATAAAGGGAAGATTTAGTCCCATTGGGCGTGCAAATTTGTTTCCAACAAATTTTAAAGTGAAAGAAAATAAATTATCGTCACAAAAAAATCTGAAGAAACATGAATATCTAAATGATAATAATGCGAGTACAATTTTGTTCCTCCCTTGATTCTTCTCTCATAAGATTTCTTCATGATTCTACTGTCATAAGATTTCTTCATGCTTCAAAGGCCGTTACTAGCGTAGTTATCGAACTTGGATGATTTGGAGTTGATTTCCCTATGAATATTCCGTGAATATGCGGAATATTTGAGATACGTTTTTCAAGGTAATATAGTACCCTTTATATTGGCACGAACTAGGGCTTAGGGTTGAGTAGCCTCCTAGAATCCTAGTTGGAATAGAACACACCTTATAGATTTCCAATTCGAATTGAACACGTCTTGTAGAATCCCACAAAATTTCAATGTCTGCACCTACTACTATAAAGCAATAAAAATGTTGTCCTCCGAAAGCAAGGAGGTCTCACCATAAGCTAAAGAGTAGATGACGTGATCTTAATGGCACGCCTATTGATGATCCTAAGTACCTGAATCTGCATCATGAAATGATGTAGGTCGAATGAAAATAGTACATTAAATATACGAGTATGTAATGTGGTTGAATAAAATAGTAGCTGATCTGATTACTGAATATAACTCAAGTTAAACAAGATATAAACAAGTAGTTCAAACCATTTGTCCTTTACAATAAGATACGCACTAAAAGTAATATGAAAATAACAAACTTTACTCTGTCGAGGAGTTTTTCTAACACCAAAATATCACTATGAGCCCAGCGATGATACAACTTTTCATCGACGTTGCAAGGGCAATCTTATACTTCGCGGGGGTATAGGATGCGAACGATAACTATGGATCCATCCAATAAGCCTTTTTGAGGCAGTGATGATTCACCCGAAAAGTCGGTACCATCCTATCCTATACTGAATATGTAGTTTTATGGTGTTACAAGTTTAAAATAGAATCTTACCCAATTCGGTGCGCGATACTACTCCCAAATTAATCAATATCAATATGCTCACTAGTCCTCTGAGAGAACTATATTGCTTTCCTCACACTTCTTTACTGGAATACTTTTCAGAAAATCAATTATGCTCAATCACCCTTTTCAGGAAAGGAGCCATTACTTTACTTTAGTTTATTGAAATATTTTATAGAAATCAATTTTGCTCTTTTCTTCTAAATTTCCAAATATTACATATGAAACCATTTATGTCCTTTTTCTTTTTAAAACTCTGTTCAAATCATGCATATAAATACTCATGCACTCACATTTCAAGTCCAGAATCAATGTACATGAAAACTCTTGTAGAACCGTTTCAATAAATAGGGTTCATATGATAACGAAGGCAGGAACAACACTTTAAGAATCAACATGTATAAGAGAAATTGAATCTCAATTATTAAGAAATCGGAACTCAGAATAGAAACCCAACCCGAATTTAGATTTCCAGAAACTATGGGTAGAACCCTGAACATAACCTTTCATTGACTGAATTTAGATGTAGGGTGTAAGGACGAACTAGTCCATTACTATGATTACTATAACATACCTTAAAGAACAAGGTTCTTGAAGAAGAACTTGTTTGGAAGCCTTGAAACCCTACATTTTGTTTTCCTTGTGATTTTGTTTTTGAGTTGGGGGGTTCAGAGAATAGAATTAAAAGAAATTTGAGTAATTCGTGCAATACATTCCCCTAATTGAAGTTAAAACGTCATGTCTTGGGGTTAGGAATAGTGGGAAAAGACTAATGAAACCCCACTCAAAAAGTTGTCGAAAACCTTCCACATATCAATGTAAGCCTCATGCATTGATCTATGGATTGTAGATCCCATTTGTGGAATTCATATGGAAGCTTTAAAGCTAAAATGTTCATTCTACTAGCTTAAACTATGACCCATAGAAGTTTATACAACTCGTAGATAGGTCCGTAGGGGAGACTTTGAGTTTTGAGGAGGAGCCTGTGGTCATTCTAGATAGGGAGGTTAGGCAGTTTCGATCTAAGGAGATCCTGTCACTGAAGTTTCAGTGGAGGTACCATCCGGTTGAGGAGGCTACTTAGGAGACCGAACATGCCATGTAGGCCCGATATCCTCATCCTTTCTAGCCTTTAAGTATTGCCTTTGTCTTACTTTCGCGGATGAAAGTACTTTTAGTGGTATTTGTTGTAGTGTCCCTCGAGGTCATATATGTGTTTCATGAATGCTTTTCCCATTTTCCCCTTACCGTAGCTTCCTTATAGCTTTTTTATGGTGCTGGGTTGGGTGGCACACTCTCTGAGGTGTTCGATTGAGTTTGGTGCAAGTTTTTACTGTTGAAAGCTTAATGCTTGAATGAATTGAGTTCAGTCAACATCCGGAGACTCTGATATCGGATTGGAATTCTGTTAGTTCCATCTACTCCGTAAGGGTCATTTTGGTCAAGTGTGATGATCGGTTCGGGTTTTGAGGCTTCTATCTAGAGTTGGTGTGATTAAGAATTTTATACTTTAAGTTTTCTTTAATGTTTGACTTGGGTTAACTTTGTGGGTAAATGTTCTCGAAATCAAATTCCATCAGCACAATTAGCTCTGAAATGTAAAGTTTTCTCTAGAACGACTTTTGGTTCAGTTTTCAAGGTTATTGGGGTGAGTTTTTAGCTTTTGGCATTTTGTTGTGTTTCTTTGTTAAAGTATTGACTTTAGTACATATTTTGTCGATTCCGCTTAGTCTGGATTGTCGTTTCCAAGTGATTTGCATTTTTGGCTTAAGAAAATCGTTGATCGGTTAAGCGATGTTGGATTAAGCAACCAAGGAGATGCTTAAGAAAATTACATTTGTGGGGAGGGTGTTGCTTAAGTGACCATCCCTTGGCTTTTGCGAAGGCTGCTTAAGCGGCCAAGGGGCCTTAAGAAACCCAACTCATTGAGAACTCGGCCTTGGGAGTTTTGGAGCATTTTTTGATCAATTTCAACCATTTAAAGGTGATTCGCTTCCTTTTCATTTCCTCTAATCTTTGTCTTCGTTCATTTCGTAATTCAAATTCATTTCCGACCTCAAATTCCATAGTTTCTAAGCTTTAAAGTGTGGTAATATTTCCATTTGAGGTCTGAACTGAGTCCCATTTTTGCCCATCTTTCAGGCATGAAATACTTATTCCAGGGAGGAAAATTTGGCGGTTTACTTTTATAATTATGTTACTTTGATTTGGGGGTCAATTTTTGACACAATTCCGGTCCAAAATTTGGGCTACTTGTATGGGCATCGTTTGATCCTTATTAACTTTGTCTTTACATTTTTGATAGCCTGGCAGTGAATTGAGGCTCTCCGAAAGGGAAAAGTTCCCGAGCTATAGTTCGTTTGTAGTTTTTTGCTATAAGGTTGGTTATGGCTTCATTTTCTTAAACTCGGCTTAACAAGATTAAATATATTTGGGTAGTATTGCATGACATAGGTTGAACCTTTAGGTTATGTTGAGCTTTAATGATCCTTGGATAGTTATGGCCATAGGTTTGGTTGTTAAGGATAGGTTTTAGTAGGAGAAGACTTAATGTCGGTGATCCGAGTGCTTGTTTAAGTTGTATCCTTTGACTCTGCTTTTAGGTAGCGTGAAACTTAGGGTTGTATTGTGTTTGATTGACTTTGTTTGTTTGGTTGATAATGTGGATCCTTGTGTTGTGATTCTTTGTTTTCTATTAAACTATAGGGTGTGAGGCTGTGAACATGGATTGGTAAGAGTACCAGGTTAGTACTCTCGTGGTATGATGGGTATTCTTCCTGATTCAGTGTATTACTTGACTTGATTGTGATAATGCATTTGAGGAGTTTCCACTTGAATGATATTTGGGTGAAAATTACTTGGTTTATGAAAAGGAAATTAACCTTAACGAGTTGGAAGTCCTTGAGACCCGTTTTGACTTAAAACTTTTATAAATGCCCTTTTTATTTATTTATTGCACGTTTTGGTTACTTTTACTCTGATGAGCTCGATGTATCATTCCGGGTGGCCTGTTGGCTGAGGCTCAGCTACAATCTATCATTTAGCTTTGCATTGTTGATAAGAACGAGGTATCATCCCGAGCGACCCGTTGATACATATATCTGGGTTATTGGTAAGCTCGATGTGCCATCCCGGGCAGTCTGTGGATCCATCTATCCGACTTAGTGGCTTTCAGTTAAGGTTGAGGTACAATTCCAGGAGGCGCGATGTTTTTTTCGGGCTTAGGATCTTCCCTTTCTTGGAGTTTTGCTCTATATCATTGCGTGGGTTTGCTTTGAGTGTGTTGATTGTGTGTTTTTTTGTGTGTAGTTTGCTTGGTATTCACTACCCACTCTCGGTTCTATTCTTGTTGTGCCTTAGTTTTCCCTTGGAACTTGCTAGTATCATCGTGCTTCTTTTAAATAGTTTATCTTTCTAAGCTCGGTCGGCCTATGATACCTACTGAGTACCCTATGTTTTGGTATTCATACTGCACTTCTGCATCTTCTTTTGATGCAGCTCCCAGTTCAGGCAACCCTTAGTTAGCATTTAGATCTCCCGTTGCAGTCACAGACTCGGATTGTGGTGAGCTTATGGCGTTCAGAGGCTTGTTGCTGTCCTTCTTTTGCATTGGATTTCATTTTATATTTTTGATTAGTCAGTTCTCTATATATATTTATGATTTTATGTTTGTAGTAGGTCATGTATTGGTGACACCCAGTCCAAGGGATTGGTATCTTATGTTAGTTTGTCTTTTGGTCAGTTTTGGGCCTATTTTGTACATTTTCTATTATTTTTCAGTTATATATATGATGTGGCCCTTCATCTTTTATATACATTATTCTTGTCTTCTGCACCTTGTTTTTGGGCTTAGGCTTGTCCACTAGGTGGGGTTCAGTGGATGCCATCGTGTGCTGATATCAGGTCGTGATAACATCATTCATCAAGGATCCCACAAATGCATACCAAATATTCTACCCAATGTCAAAAAATGACATTCTGGACACAACGAAATGGATAAAACAACCAACAGAGGTCATCTCATAAAAATGTTGATCAAAATCAACACTACATCAAAACAACTCAAAACCAACAATCGACCATACACCACAAAAACAACCCGACCACTACTAGATCTGAACTAAAGGTATTACTAGACTAAACTCAATGTTTCAAAACTAACGACGTTGGTAGAAATCTTTATTGAGCCCGTTTGCGAGTAATATTGATCGAAGTCAACCCTTTCATCATAGAAGCTTCAAAATGGAAAATACTCACCCAAAGCTCTCCCGACTACCTCAGAAAGCGTGCCACTCATACCAATACATCAAACAGACAACAAAAAAGCTAAGAAAATGGATAAAAGAGTAAATAAATACAAAACCAATCAAATGACCACGAGGATGATAACATCATATAGGAAGTATAATTTTTTTCCATTGCTAATTGATGTACATAGCAAATATAAAGGGAGCTCAGCTTGACTAATTGTAGTAAACTCTTAAAAGAAATTGATGAAATCAAAAAAGAGACAGTAAAATGGGTGAAACTTTCCTTATATATGATTATAATCCTAAATAAATTTATCTTTATAATAAATGTAGTGTTCAAGTTTCCTTATATACTACTCGGTATTTTGACTTGATACTTAGTTTAAGAAAATAAAAGAGTCTTTTAAATCTTGTGGACATAAATTAATGTTATGTCAAATATACTAAAATGTCTTTTACTCTTGTGGCCTTATATATGCCACATGGAAAGTTGAAATCGAATTGTTGTCAAAAACAAAAATAGGTCATTCTTTTTAAAATAAACTAAAAAAGAAAGTATGTCATTCTTTTTTAAATGGAGGGAGTACTAAATTTCTTATTTAAAATTTAAATATTAAAAAAAGTTCCAATGCCTATCTAAAATAGCCTTTAAAATTATTAAGTCGTGTAAAGAAAATCTTAAATTGTTGATAATATTAGTTAAACTTATCCAAATATATAGCTACCAATATATGTTAATTAAGTAATTGTACTAGCATTTAGTAACATTTTTCTATAAAAAATATTGGACAATTATGCTCTTTTCCCTCGATCCAGTATGATGTATTTCCGGTCATCCCTCGATTAATAAAGAAGGGTCCCTATTGAAGCGCTTTAAGTATCACAGTACTATTTTTCTGCCCAATTGTCTAAATATTTAAAATATGATCACATTATAAATAGAACAAATGAAGTGATTTTTAATTTGATGGTAATGCTATCACAATAGTCATTTGTTATTAAGTCTTAATTTGGCTTTAATGTATTGTAATATATTTTTTTCTCTAGAATAACTGTAAATTGAATATTAAAAATGGATATCAATAAGCGTATCGGTAATGATAGACTAACAAAAAAAAATAGAACAGACATCATACTCATTACATATTTTATTATTGAACATAATTTTTTTGTTTAAATTTGGCGTGTTCAATGAATGAACAATCGCTTACTGTTAAAAAAAGGCGTCACTTGAAAAAATTGATTGTTCATCAATTTTAAGTTATATTTTTCAGCTTTAAAGTTTTTGATACTAATTAGAATCTTGTTTTAATGTGACTCGTACAATATGTACTTCTTACATGAGACTCACGAGTTTGTAGTACATATTAAAAATTAGTTATTGTGACGATCTTGAAATATAGTTAAGTCAACAATTCTATGACAAGTTATATCATAATAAACACAGATAAAGTAAATAAGAAATGGTGATAAGTTTTAAACAAAACCTCTAATATAACCTCAAAACGGGTATGTGGAAACAACATCTAAAACCCCAAGGACATAGTGACATATGTAAAAGATTTTAAATTACAAAAGACATGATCCAAAAGATATTGCATTGTCTATGAAAGTAAAAGATTAAAAAAAAATATTTAAAGGGAAGTTCGTATGTTGCGGAATACTCAAACAGCTACCTCCAAGACTTAAATAACTTCAACTCGAAAGAGGATGTCACGACCAAATCAGTTGTGAATGGCACCCACGCTACACCCCGGGTGGGGGAAAGAATTATCCACTATCAATTAATCGATTAAACAATCAGAAACACAATTTCAATCTTTTAAAAAAATCAGTTTGCAATATCTAAAAACAAAGTAACAAAACAATCGCAGAATAACCCCCTAGAACTTCCAAGTCCTGTGCCAACACATCTATTCCTAGACTGGAATACCGGGATGCAACCCCAAAACAAGGACTCTAAGTCCGACTAATGGATTAGAAAACAAAGTTAAATCCATGGTATCTCGAAGAAGTAGGTCACCCTTGGATTCAAGAAGCGTTATGCTCAAAACATAGGTCGCGTTGTGGCCGCGGAAAGATACCATGTACTTAAAAAGAAAGAGCAAGTGTAGTATCAGTACACAAAATCGCAATATCCTGATAGGTATATTGGCCAACTCCCAATATACGAAATACAAGTAGAACATCGAAACTTAGTAAAAACAAGGCAACATGCAATTATAGCCACAACAATTAACCTCAATGACAATACAATAAGCAAACCTAGTTTACTTATGGAACTCACACACAGAGCAAGCACATGTACGAAGCGTGTTACCCAAGCCAACCAATATATGTACCTGGTGTGGTACTTTGATAACGCTAAACTATACCTATCACATTTCAAGATGTACGTGGTCGTTAGCAATATAAACCCAATGAGGAGTTGGGGTCGATCCCACGATGAATGGAACTAAGTATAAAATTCATATATGAAGTACTAAACTGATCTAGCTTTTTGTAGATATAAGCGAATGAATCGATGCATAATGTAAATCATCAAAGTTTTGATTATCTACTGAAAGAAGTTTTAAATGATTGATTGCAACAAACACGAATTAAAGAGAAATTTAACCATTGAGAAATTTGGGACCTTAGGGATGTGTGAGTGTTCAAATACAAATTTCACTAAATGGGTCATTACGAATTGCTTAAGAATGTTGAAACTTAATGGGTAGGCAACATTATGACTATGATAGCTATTTTGCAACCAACTACCATGCTTTCAATTGGGTTTTATCAAACCCCAACAGGCCATACAATTAGAACTCAATATTTTACCTTAATTAAACCCACTTTCACAAGTGGTGTAGTACAAGAAAGAACTCATACAATTATCAGCTAATAATTCTACTCAAATGCATCTTCAACAAGCATACAAAGAGATATAAACTAGAACTGAATGTTCAACTTCAATTCATAAGATGAAAACATGAATTATCAACTGAACCGATTCTATTTCAACATTTAATTCAGCAATCTGTAAGACCCATAAGCTAATTAGGCATTTGAACACATAATCACACCCATAAGACATTGGGGATTTTGCCATTCTTAGTAATGATGAAGAGATAGTTACCAAAAACATTAGCCATTCATTTCCCAAATCTTCAAACAGAAAATACAATCAATTAAAAGTATACCCAATGTTCAATTTCTAAGAAATCATAAGAATAGTTCACCAAAATCCCTCAAAGTACAATGTACTATCAAAGTTTGAGTTTTGGTTCTTCTCCCTATCACTTCTCTCTTTAATTCAATTCAAATATTTTTATTTATACATTCCACAAAACTCCACACGATTTGAATTTCAGGGTCATTCACCGGCGTTAGTCAGGCTCGCCCTTCCACTCGGTGATGCGCCGAGTTGCTTGATCTTGTCCTTTAATTCTTTACTTCAGTACTGATTTCATTCTTGAACTTTAGGCGATGTGCATCGAGCTCGCCGTTTTGATCGGTGACTAGTCGTCTGGTCCCTCAGCTCGCCGACTTGACCTAGATTTTCTCTTTGCTTTCTTGAACTTTATGCAAGGCTTTGTGCACTCGCCATGTTGCCGAGTTGCCTTTGGCGAGCCTCAGCCTTCCTATTCCTTCAATTTTTGCAACGTTTCAGCTTCTTTTTGCGTTATATTGTCCTTGCCTCATTGCAAGTCCTTCATCTGCACACAAACAATTTATCATTAGTTATAGGTACAAAATAAGAATTAAGGACACTAATTTTGCACAAATGAAACTATAAATGATTCAAAACTACCGACTCATCAATACCGCCAACTTAAACTTTTACTTGTCTTCAAGTAAAATAAGAGATCAATAAACTCAATAGGAATGTCTACAAGCAGCGCTGCTTAAGAACTCACATGAAAGTGCACACAAGGCTTAATATAAGACACAAGGATCAAATGCACACCAAAAGCATCAAATTCTGACTAGCCATCATCAGTTAAAGTCTATGCTCACAAGTTCTTACCTAAAATGCAAACCTCTGCCCACAAAGACATTTTAATGCCCTTACATCAAAAAGGATTCCACTCAGTTGCCCAAGTTCAGTTGAAAATCAAAATTTCAGAATCAATACCACACTCACACTCTCAAAAGAGAAAGAGTTTGCACAACTTTGCCCATAGGCTTGCTTGAGTTTTCAATCCAACCATCACAAGGTTCATGTAAGATCACAAAGGACTTTACAGGCTTGTAACGGGACGGGGTTCAAGGTATGGTCATTTTTTGTTTAGTTGCTCTACCTTCATGAATCATGGTTTCCATTTCACTTCTTCTTCCCTTTCTTTCAAACATTTCAATTTCACAACTGATCCTTTGTCACTTTGCAGAACACATTTCATTTCTATGAACACCTCTTTTTTATTTTCACCTCCATGCACAATGGTACTATCTTATTTAAATCTTTTTCTTTCTTTTCTCTTTTTTTTTATATGGAGGGGTGCCATTTTTTTTTACAATCAGCATTTCAAAAGATCAAGATCACAAACCTCAAGCTCAATTTCTCTCTTCAATCTCACCACACCCCCAACTTAGGTTTTTGGCCTAAGTTGGCTATTGAAACTGACCAATGCTTCACGAAAGTTATAGATAGGACAGACATGGCATATTCACACAAATGGCTAAGGTTCTTGTAATTGTGTTTCAATCAAGGAGAAGGATAGGCTCAAATTGTGCAAAGCTGGGTTGACACCCTCACAAGGTAGTCCACAAAGGTTTAGCAATTAGGTTCACCCTCAAAAACTATTTCATGCCTAAGGTCATTTCTACACTCATCAATGCTTAGTCACACACACTACCAAGGCAAGTTCTAGGCATTATCATACACACTTTTCAAGTAAAGCTCACCACATATGGCATTCAAACACAATTACGAATCACAACTCTACGAGTCTAGCTTGAGTGCAACGGTCATTGCAAGACTCACCATCGACAATTTGCTAGTCACAACGAGAGGCTAAGGGTTTACAAAAGACTATGCAATTCAAATTTTCCTCGCTGGACGCACACAAACATATTGTTCAATCTAGAGCACTATTCAAGTCATTGATATTGAACAAAATCGACACTCAAAAGTACAAGAGAACTGCAATCATTCATTTAGTAAAAAATCGACAACAATAAGCCAAGAGAGAGAACTCAAAACCATTTCATTCAATTAAAGAAATATCAAAAATAATAAACAAACGTAAAACAACTAAAGTAACGTCAAAAATAACAATCAGCGGCAATGGAAAAACACCACCCCACTAAAAAGACAAAGCAATGTCCTCAATACGAAATAACAAAATAAACATATATACAGAAGATAAAGGAAGTGCAATAGAAAGTCCCCTGTCACGCTATGCTGGTGGTGTGTCCTCAGCCAAGGCATCAGTACTCGATGAACTATCCTTGGTCTAGTGGGTCCTACTCGACCCAATCATCGATGTCTCCCAGAGAGACTTAGCAGTGGCAGGTTTAACCAAATCCCCGTCCAAATCCTCGAGATCAGCATACACCTCTCTATCCTGCATGGCATAGTCCTCCTCATCCATCTCACGTGCATCAGATGCACTGTCATCATCAGCGGTTGGAGCAACACCAGTGGTAGCAAGAGAAGGAACATCGACGCTCGTACCCTCGGGCACATCCTCACTACCCCAAAGAATGGTAATG
This sequence comes from Solanum appendiculatum, assembly GCA_018342035.1. Classification (NCBI taxonomy): domain Eukaryota; kingdom Viridiplantae; phylum Streptophyta; class Magnoliopsida; order Solanales; family Solanaceae; genus Solanum; species Solanum appendiculatum. The sequence goes on from JAGDQO010000459.1 coordinate 1,083,207, forward strand.
TCTGTGGACTTTAGCTCATCCACAATTCTCCTTAAACAAGTGATATCAGTGAGGATAGCCATCAGCTCTGTGAAGCTACCATCACGCTACTCACATGCGTCGACTCTAGCGGTAAGGGCTACCGAAATCTCTCCATGAGATGTAATAAGTCAGTGCTGATCAGCCAACTTCATGCGGATAGGGTCAAGGGCGGCAGCTAAAGCCCTCTCGATCATGCCCGGGACAGCTTCCTTAACCCGAGAAGCTCTAACATCTGCTGAGTGTGTATGATGTCCCATCATGATAACCATGGTCTGAGCAAAGATCGAGTGCCAGGGGCTGAAACTGAAGCAGTGGAAGAAGAGGGGCCCTGTGCAAGGGCACAAGTTGTAGGAGCATGCAGAACGGGCGTACCTGATGGCTCAACTGCGGAAGTGGGAGAATCCGTCTCCATGGCATCAACATCCACAACCAAAGACGTATCAACTAGGGGTCTCCTCCTTCTCTCAGCCTCATCCTTTAAATACTCAACTTCAATCCTCCGGATGTCGCAATACGAGGTCGAAGTGACCTCAAAATCCGTCTTCTTATTGAATGGAACACCAGCCCGCCTACACAGCTTACTGATCAATATCGAGAATGAGAGGGAGGTATTATGTTGCTTGGCTCTCATGAATATCTCACACTCTATAATCATACCTAGATTCAACAGATGCCTATCAATTATAAACCCTAAGAGAGCTGCCTTTGGATGTCAAAGATTCGACTCATTCTTTGAAGGCATGAGTATACTACTAAAAAACCCAAACCAATATCGGACAAAATATTTAGGTTCTTCTTCTCAAATATGGCCCCTGCATCCAACCATCGGGGGGAGGGATCACTTAATAATGGGGCCACCCCTTCAACGTCTCCAAACTCCCCTTTAGTTTATCGGCCAAATAGTGTCTATACCTATAAGTGCAACCCAAAATGTCATTCATCTCAATTTGTCTACACTTGACCTTTTTACCGCACACCATGACAAAGTCCACGGGCTTCATAGATTGTGCCAATTTCTTGACCCTTGGGACTAAATCGGAGTAGGCGGCATAGAACTCTTGAACCCATGTAGGTACGTACGGGCTTCGGGGCTGTGTAAAAACCTGGAACGTGTGCACCCAAATCGTCTCCCATACCAAAGGGTATCTTTCTACCACCCCACCGGTAGACAATCTCTTCTCCTTGAGAATTCTTCAGGCACCCTCGGCTTTCAATCTGTTCATCCACCTCAGAAGATGAGACGGGGCCAGAATTGGAGGTGGAGTAGTAGGAGAAGGTTCTAAGGCTGCTCGACGATCAGGTCTGGAAGAAGAAATGTTGACCCTTGCCAGCGAGTCATGTAGATTCTTGGACCGCAACTCAGCACTGGTCCATTTTAGAATTTCACCAATAGGAGTCCCGGACTCCTCACCCTCAGAACCCTCGGATTCTGTAAAGGTGAACTCTATAGACAGGTCCTATCTCTCCGAAGAGGACTCCTTGATGATTTGTTGCTTGCCCTTGTCTTTTGAATTGGCTTTGGGTTGTTTTGGTTGACTTGGTCTCCCAACCTCCGAGGCAATTACTATGCCTTTAGCCTTCTTCTTGGGAGGTTTATGGGCAACAAATTTTTAGCGAGGCATATCTGTCAAACAAACCAAGCAAACACGAAGATCGATTAAAATAGGATAGAAAAGAATCAACCAAAAAAAATTGCAGAATGACTCGCCGAACTGATCGACGAGTCGCCAAAGCTATTGGACGAGCAAAAATAGGCATCACCGAAAGTAACAGAGGCAGCTTAGGCAAAATGCAAAAAAAAAGGGTGATAAAATAGCCACTCGGTAAGCAAAAGAGGGTTCACCGAATGTCATAGAATACACAAGCCATAAACTCAAAGACAAAGGGCGATGGGGAATGCAATGGGCGAGTCGCCGAGTAGAACGGCGAGCCCAACTTAGCTGGCCGACACACTTCAAGACCACACCCTTCCAAAAAATTTTACGATTTTCAACTAACAGCCCAACGCACAACAATTAAAGCTCAACTATCAACAACCAAACCATACAGATGCCCAATAGCACCTCAGAGTAATCAGGCATCCCCAAAATCAAATCAAAAACAACTAAACGATGAATTTTCCTTTAAGAAAGACATCACCCAATTCATCATTGGGAAAATTAAAACCATTTGATTGAAATTGGGGCAACTCAGACCTCACCCAACGATTAAACAACAACCTACAAGCAAACAAATCACAAACCCATATCATAAAGCCCGCAATATCAAAAATATAACATTCATGCACTTAAATTAGATCATCAAAGTAATAAAAAGCAATCAAGGCATGCAATCACACAAAAAATCAAGTACCCATTTATTCGCAAGTGGAAATTACAATTAATGGAAGATAAAGATCGAAAAATATCAAAAACTAACCTCAAGGCCGAAATTGCTATGCACAAATGATGAAAATAGGGGCGGGGATACGTCAAAAAAACTTCACTAGCAGCAAACGGCAACAAAATGCAATAAAAATTCAAGAGTGTGCGAGTGTGAGGAAACGAGGAAAATTTCAAGTGCGATGAAAATTTGAATTTTAAAAGATTAAAAACCCTTTAGTTCACACCCCAAAGGGCAATGATATTAACGTCACCATTCCACTCGGCCATGCACCAAGTGGTACCTTTTCTCACAGAATGTTATAGGAAACCAAGCCATCGTTCAAGTCCAGAAGGCGAGCTAAATCGCACTCACCGATCCACTCAACGACGCCCCGAATGATGCAGATCCTCGCCTAATTTTTGAGTGTAACGTGCAACTTTAGGCTTCATTTCTTGATGAATTTAGGCGAGTCTAGGGAAAATTGGGCGATGCGCTGAATTAACCAACCCCTCGCCTAGTTTTTATGTCTTGAAATTTTAGACTCCGATACACACTCAACACACGTTATTCAAAAACACTAAAATGAAGTTTGGGTTGCCTCCCAAAAAGTGCTTTATTTAACATCGTGGCATGACATGGACATGCATTCAAGCATCTTCCAAGTACACCACATCAATCAATTGCACACCGGGAGCTTCTCCGAAGTAGAGTTTCAGTCTTTGCCCATTAACTTTAGAGAATGACCCATTTTCACCTTGAACTTCAATAGCTCCGTTGACAAACACATGAATAACCTTAAAAGGGCCTGACCACTTAGACTTGAGCTTACCCAAAAATAGCCGCAAATGAGAATCATAGAGTTACACACAATCACCCACCCTAAATTATCGATGAAGTATCTTAGCATCATGCCGCCTTTTCATTTTCTCCTTATATAGAGCAGCACTTTCAAAAGCTCGAAGCTAAAATTCCTCCAAGGCATGAAGTTTGTCACCCGACTATTGGAGGCAACATCCCTATTAAAATTTATGGCTTTTCCGTGCCAACAAGGCTTTATGCTCAAGTTCCATCGGGATATGACATGATTTGCCGAACACCAACTAATATGGTAACATAACAATTGGTGTTTTAAAAGCAGTGTGATAGGTCCACAAAGCATCATCTAACCTTCGTGACCAATTAGAACGATTTGCATTCAGAGTTTTGGCAAATATTTCTTTAATTTCCCGGTCGGACACTTCGACCTATCCACTCATTGGCGAATACCACATATGATCGAGAAAATAGTACCTATAATCACCTGAAAACCATGAAAGCCAGTTGCTAAGAAAAAGGTAGAACCATAAATACTATTCGAAATAGTGATGGGTGCTTGATAATATTCCATTCCTTGAAAGCCTGTGAATACTAGAGCCATTTGCGGATGGTAGGGGGTGGCAACCTTGTGTTTTACTCCATACTTGCTCAATAATGATTCGAACAATCGGTTGCAAAAGTGTGAACCCCCATTAGTAATAATTGCCCGTGGTGTACAAAACCTTGTGAAAATATACCGCTTAAGAAATGTAATGATACTTCTTCCTTCGTTGTTGGGTAAAGCCACAGCTTCTACCCACTTCGATACAAAATCAACGGCCCCCAAAATGTATTTGTTCCAATAAGAACTCACGAAAGGGACAATAAAACCAATTCCACACACATCAAACAATTAAACTTTGAGGATTGAAGAAAGGGGAAGCTCGTGTCTTCGTGAAACTCCTCCTTGCTTTTGACATTGATTACACCGGTAGACAAGGGAATTCACAACTTGATACAACGTTGGCCAATAATAGCCACTTTGCAACACCTTGGCGGCTGTACGTACCCCACTTTAGTGTCCACCAATCGGAGATGCTTGGCATGCACCAAGAATAGCATTGACTTCGACCTTCGGTACACACCTCAGAATTATGTGATCAGCACATTTCCGAAATAGATAAAGTTCATCCCAAAAGTACTTTTTCGCATCAAAAAGAAACATCTTGCATTGATAAAAGGTCAGCCCATCAGGAATAATCCCACACAAAACATAATTGGCGAAATCGACATACCAAGGAATGGAAACCTTAGAGATCATCATGACCATCTCATCAGGAAAAACATCCTCAATATCCTTGTCACCTGACACAGTGACACTTGTTTCGAGTCTCGATAAATGATTAGCCACTTGATTTTTACATCCTTTTCGGTCTTTGACTAGAAAATCAGACTCTTGTAACAACAACACCCACCAAATCAGTCTTGGTTTAGCATCCTTCTTAGCCATTAAGTAACGGATAGCTGCATGGTCAGTGTGCACCACTACCTTACTCCCCAATAAGCAAGCTCAGAATTTCTCAAAAGCGTACACTACAGCCAAGAACTCTTGTTCGGTTACAGTGTTGTTCCTTTGAGCCACATTTAAGGTTTTGCTAGCATAGTATATCGGGTGGAAAAACTTACGTCTATGTTGACCAAGCAAAGCACCCAAGGCGACGCCACTAGCATTACACATTACCTCGAATGGGCTACCCCAATCCGGGGCAACAATAATTGGAGCCGACACAATTTTCTTCTTTAGACACTCAAAAGCAATCATACAGGCTTCATCAAGCATAAAAACACTGTCATTCTCAAGTAGCTTGCAAAAAGGATGAGCTACCTTGGAGAAATCTTTTATAAACTGCCAGTAGAAACCCACATGTCCCAAGAAGCTTCGGACACCTTTAACTGAGATAAGGGGTGGTAATTTGGCAATAACTTCAATCTTTGCTTCATCCAATTGTATATCTTTCCCTGAAATCTTGTGCCCCGAAACATTCCCTTCTTTCACCATGAAGTGACACTTCTCCGAATTAAGTACGAGGTTTGTTTGGACACATCTCTTTAAGACTCGGCCCAAGTGTTCAAGGCATTCTTCAAATGAGTCCCCAACTACAGAAAAATCAACCATAAATACCTCCATCGAGTCTTCAACCATATCAGAAAAAATAGACAACATGCACCTTTGGAATGCTGCCGGTGCATTACACAACCCAAAAAACATTCGTTTAAATGCAAATGTTCCATAGGGACAGGTGAATGTAGTTTTGTCTTGATCCTCCGGGGCTATGGATATTTTGTTGTAACCGGAATAACCATCAAGGAAGCAATATGATCCACACCCCACCAATCTATCAAGCATTTGGTACATAAAGGGCATTGGAAAATGATCTTTCTCATTTTCCTAATTAAGCTTTCTATAGTCCATGCACACACGCCAACGGTAACTGGTCGCATTGGCACAAGTGCACCTTTCTAATTTGGGACTACGGTCATACCACCCTTCTTTAGGACATATTGAATCAGGCTTACCTACTTGCTATCCGCAATAGGGTAAACCCCACCTGCGTCTAACTACTTGATAATTTCCTTCTTAACCACTTCTTGCATTGGAGGATTCAGCCTCCTTTGGTGCTCGACACTAGTTTTACAATCAACTACCAACTAAATCTTGTTTGTGCAAATACTGAGATGAATCCCTACAATATCAGCAATTGTCCATCCAATGGCTTTAATGAATCTTTTTAACACACTAACAAGTGCATGTACTTGCCCTTCAAGTAGGTTAGCTGCATTGATTACCGGCAAGGTATTGTTAGCCCCAAAAAATTCATATCAAAGATGAGGCAGAAGAGTTTTCAACTCAAGCATCGGAGGTGCTTCAATAGATGGCTTTGAGGGAAGATTTCTCTGTTTTTCAAATCAATTTCAAGCTTCAAAGGGGTTTTCGAATAAGAACCTAAACCCGTTAAAGCGGCCACCACTCCATCATAATCTTGGATCTCTTCCCCATCATAGTTCAAAAGGATAGAAGCCAAAGATTCGCCAAAACAAAAAATTTCGACAATACTAGCAACCGCTTCATCGATCACATCAATAACCGACACCACATGGCTGTCATTGGATTGTTTCATAGACTTACACACATTAAAAGTGACTTCCTCCTCATTAACTCTAAATTTCAAGTCGCCCCTCTCCACATCATCCAAAGCTCTTCCGGTAGCCAAGAATGGTCTACCAAGAATAATTGGGATCTCGGCATCCATCTCACAATCAAAAATAACGAAATCTGCCGGAAAAATGAACTTGTCAACCTTTACAAAAATATCATAAAGAACACCTATAGGTCGCTTAATAGAATGACCCGCCATGAGAAATCGCATTGTAGTCGTCTTAGGCTCACCTAGCCCAAGTTGCTTGAAAATAGCATATAGCATCAAGTTAATACTAGCTCCCAAATCACACAATACTTTAACAAACTTGAACACCCCAATAGTGCAAGGTATCATGAATGCCCTTGGATCATCCTTTTTTTCAACCACATTTGACATAATCGCGCTGAAACTATGGGATACCTCAACCGGTTCAAAGTCCATACTTCTCTTTTTTGTGACCAATTCCTTCATAAACTTAGGATAGCCTGACATTTCTATTAATGCATCTACCAACGGAAGAGAGAAACTTTTGAAACTTTGCATTATCATATCTCTTCTTCAACCTTTGAGGAAACGGAGGGTTAATTTTAGGTAACGGCTTTGGAGAGACTGATTTAGACACATCCCCTACCTTAGGTGTGGTAGTTCCACCAACAACAACATCATTAGTTGAATCAACAACTTTGTCAGGAGCATCATTGTTTTCATTATCACCAAGACCTTCATCATTACTCACAATAGGTGGAATTTCACTCTTTTTAGCCTCTGCACCCTCAACCACATCACTGCCCGAGACTTTGCCACTCCGAGTCACAATTGCCATAAATTGGGCCTTCTCATTTTTTGGGTTAGCCAATATGTCACAAGGAAGGCCACCATTTGGTCTTTAATGCAATTGAGTGGATAATTGAACCATTTGTAATTCAAGATGTTTAATAGAAGCAGAATGAGAAGTCATCATTTGATTTAGAGAGGAGAAATCAGCCCTAATCTCTTTGAGTACTTTGTCAGAACCTTCAACCTAATGCAAAATATGAGCAAGCATATCTTCAGTGCTAAAACTTTCAGGATCAGCCTTCGGTTCGTTAACTTTAGGATATAATGTGGGGGCACATATCGATCTCTCTTATCGTCCGTCTAATTGGCACATCGATCACGCCACTCCAGATTATATCTCGAACCACCACATTAGTCTTTGTTCCAAAATTGATTCCCACCCGGCTTTTGATAGCTCGGACGTGAACCCCCCATTTGATTCGACACAAATTGGACTTCTTCGTTATACATGGCTTCAAATACAACATCATCCAGGCTCATAGCAACTGCATTGATGGCTTTGGAACCCACACCCATAACATGCTTTGTTAATAAATTCATTTGAGTCATCATCTTAGCCATATTCGCATCATTCTCTTGATCTTTCTCAATTTTCTCCTTAGCCATTCCGACCACAGGAGATGATACTTGGTCTTCTCTTGTGTGCCATGCCCCGTTGATTTTAGTCATATCAACAAGCAACGCTGATGCATTAGGAAACGACTGTCTCATGCCCCACCTTGGATTAAACGATCATCTATTGACTTGTTTACCAAATCAAGGCTACGGTAGAAGTATTTCAGCAACACATTTTCAGGTAAACCATGAGTTGGGCATTGTAGAAGAAGCTTTTGGAATCTAAGTCATGTCTCATGGATTGGTTAACCATCAAGTCTCTTGAAGTTCTGCAGGGGCTGCACACATCAAAAATGTTTCTTGGTAGTTCTGCCAACCACTTCGTTGCCTCCCCATTTAAAGAGAAAGGAAACAGCCGAAGTCAAATCGACTCTTGAGAGATGTTCTTGTATGTGAAGGGGCTGCACACATCCAAAAAGTCTTGAAAGTGCTCATGGGGGTCCTCATGAGCAAGTACTCCAAAGGAGCCTTTGATTTACAACAGCTAAAGCATAGTTTCGGTCACATGAAAGATGGCATTACCCATAGTAGGGGGTAACCGTATAGCCCCAGTACTTCCCACTTAAGCTACATTGATTCAGATTACCAATGGCATCATTCACATGACCCATATCATCATCCTAATCAATAACATTATCAACGTCACTCATGTTGAAACTAAACAACGAAAAAAACTAATAAGTAAATTCGACTACAATAAAACTAATTCACTCAAATACGTGGATACAAGAATTGTAAATGCCATTCCCCGACAGCAACACCATTTTTTATAACGCTCGACTACGCCTTTCACAATTCAATATGTAGGCGGTCTTTAGCAATATAAACCCAACGAGGAGTTGGGATCGATCCCACGAAATGGAACTAAGTATAGAATTCAAATATGAAGTACTAAAGTGACCTAGCTTTTTGTAGATGTAAGCGAATGAATCAATGCATAATGTAAATTGTCAAAGTTTTGATTATCAACTGAAAGGAGTTTTAAATGATTGATTACAACAAACACGAATTAAAGAGAGATTTAACCAATGAGAATTTTTTGACCTTAGGGATGTGTGAGTGTTCAAATAAAAATTTCACTAAATGGGTCATTACTTATTGCTTAAGAATGTTGAAATATAATGGGTAGGCAAGATTATGACTATGATAGCTATTTTTCAACCAACTACCATGCTTTCAATTGGGTTTTATAAAACCCCAACAGGCCAAACAATTAGAACTCAATCTTATACCTTAATTTAACCAAGTTTTACAAGCTGAATAGTACAAGAAAGAACTCATACAATTATAAGCTAATAATTCCACTCAAATGCATCTTTAACAAGCATACAAAGAGATATAAACTAGAACTGAATTAGCAACTTCAATTCATAAGATGAAAACATGAATTACCAATTGAACTCATTATATTTCAACATTTAATTCACCAATCCATAAGACCCATAAGTTATTAAGCATTTGAACACATAATCACACCCTTAAGGCTTTCGGGTTCTAGCCAATCATACTAATAATGAAGAGATAGTTGCCAAAAACATTAGCCATTGATTTCCGAAATCTTCAAACAGCAAATACACTCAACTAAAAGTATACCCAATGTTCAATTTCAAAGAAATCACAAGAATCGTTCACCAAAATCCCTCAAAGTGCAATGTACTTTCCAAGTATGAGTTCTGGTTCTTCTCCTTATGACTCCTCTCTTCAATTTAATTTAAAAATTTATGTTTATACTTTCTCAAAAACTCCACACAATTTGAATTTCAGGTTCATTCGGTGGCGTAAGTCGGGCTCGCACTTCTACTCAGCGATGCGCTGAGTTGCTTGATCTCGCCCTTTAATTCTTGACTTCAGTACTGATTTCATTCTGAAACTTTAGACGATGTGCATCGGGCTCGCCATTTTGATTGGTGACTCACCGTGTGGTCCCTCCACTCGCCGACTTGACCTAGATTTTCTCTTTGCTTTCTGGAACTTTAGGCGAGGCTTTGAGCACTCGGCGTGTCACGGAGTTGCTTTTGGCGAGCCTCAGCCTTCTTGTTCCTTCAATTTTTGCAACTTTTCAATTTCTTTTTGCATTATATTATCCTTGCATCATTCCAAGTCCTTCATGCTGCACTCAAACGATTTATCATTATTTATAGGTGCAAAATGGGCATTAAGGACTCTAATTTGGCACAAAAGAAGCTATAAATGAGTCAAAACTACCGACTAATCATACTTGAGCCAACCGATATATGTACCAAGCATGGTACCTGAACTTACCTTTATTATGTACCTTGCATGGTACTGGAGCCAACCAAAAATCACACATCACACAATAACAATGAATAAAATCACACATGTAACCACATGTAAATACGACAAGTTCATTGCATGAGACTAACAACAATTATCATTTCAGGTTCAACCCTTTTAAATTTCCTAACCAATCATTGCACAAGTATTAATAGCGAAATAGAAAGCATGCACATATGACATAAATGGGAATAAATTCAACCATTACCTACCTCGAATCAAGCCTGAAAGCTCTACTGAACCTATTCGTTCCCCTTGTTATGAAGCATTGCTTGTTCTTGTTCTTTAACAATAAAAATAACACACAATCAGACCCAAAAAGCATAAATATACCTAGATTATATCCTAAAAAAATCCCTAGTAAGAGTCATAATATTTCCACCAAAAATAAGGTTTTCCACGATTAGATCCAACCAAACCCTCCCCTATAGTCACCACCATGGATTCTGAAGCCTAAAAATAAAATTATCGAACTAACGGAGTAAATTACTTACATTTACTAATGATTTCGATGGAAAATAAGTGAAATTCTTCCTAGGTCACCCCATGCATATATTTCCTCAAAACGTTGTCGGTTAATAATGGATAGTTTTGGGAAATTTTCTATATTTACTGCGACTTACCCTATTATAGTGGCCCAATCCTGCAATAGAGGTGATGCAGCTGCGAGATCTCTTGCTATAGCGGGAATTAATTCCACTGCTATAGAGGGCTGTCCCCCGCTATAGCGACTTGCACAAGACAGAAAATTAGAAATCCTCCCTAAAGTGCCCATTTCTCAACAAACCTTCAAATCTTGTCATTCTAAACAATCGTCCCTTTACAACAAGTTTGGTATTGACATTTCAACTCACCCGAATTCACTTCTGAAAAGTCCTGTAGACTCCTTACTGTCTTATTAACAAGGAAAATGCACTATACTTAGACATTTCACCTAATTTATTACACGGAATATCTAGGACTCACCTTTCTTATATTCTATCCGTGTCTCACCAAACCTAAAATTTTTACTCTTCAATCAAAAAGTTTTCTAACTCAGTTTCTTTCACTATTAGCTCACCCATAATGAAAGAAAAGGTTGTTACAGAGGATCACCTACCACTCATATTAGGCTTACAACCTTCACAATAGAGGAGTAAAATGAAACGTTGAGTACAAAAGAACATTTGTACACAGTAACATCACCAACTAATACTTAAATAAACAGGCGATGAAGGTTGGTCATGTACTACTTTTTCTAATACTGTTTTTATTGATATCAATATAAGACATCGAGTTAAAGATATACTATCAAAAAGATAATATCAAAATTCAGAGAATGATACGAAATATTAATAAGTCATGTTCATAATAACTTATCCATTTCAACACAAAAATCAATATAAAATGTAATGAGGATGTAATGGAAATTCCAATGCATATATGCTCGGTCCAGTGACTTGCTGATGAGTCGGGAATTTTGACTCATTAAAGGCTTGATATTTAATGATTTACTATCCTTAATGCCTATTTTGTTTTCATAACTGATGTTAGATAGCTTATGTGCGGCCATGAAGGCTCAAGAATAAGGGAAGGAAATTACATTGCAAAAAGAAGCAAAAAAGTTGGAAAAGCTGAAGAAAAGGAAGGCTGGAGCTTGCAAAAGCCATTCGGTGACTCGCCGAGTGAGCCTCTAGCTCGCCTAAAGATCAAACGAAGTGTCTCATGAGCCAAGTAAACTCGGTGAACAAAAGGAGCACTTTGGTGTCTCTTTTAACAGAATGACGAACTCGACCCAGATTGACTAAATGACCATAACCATTAGAGGCAAAAATTAAGTACAAAAAGACGAGGTGAAGTACTTCCGTGTATCACTGAGTCATTTGGCGACCTCAACTTATTTCGCTGAGTGGTCTCTCGTGCTGAAATGTGTGGATATTTTTCGCAACATATAAATTGATGTTTGAAGAGAGAGAAATGTATCAGGATGAACCAGACTAAAGAAAACATTTGTACTTTTGAGCTTTTGAACATTCTTGAGGGGGATTTGATCTTAGACTTTGGGTTTTGAAGGTTTAATTTGAATTTTTCGCATTTGAGTATTGAAGACCTTGTCATTTGGATGGAAAACATTTTTGGTAACTATCTCTTACTTTTTGGTATGATTGGCTAAAATCCTTTTCCTTAGGGGTGTAAATGTGTAATCGGATACATAAATTAGTTTATGAGTGTTTCTAATTGCTATATTTAATGCTTTTATTGAAATGGGTTCAGTTGTTTATTCATGTTTTTACTTATGAACTTAAGTTTCAAATTTAGTTCTCGTTCTATATCTATATGCTTGCTTGTGATAGATGTATTAGAGAGAGATTTATGACTGATAGTTGTATTGATTCTTGTCGATACAACCCAACATTATAAAGTGGGTTAAATTAAGGAATTTTTTTGTTTTGTATTGAAAGCTTGTTGAGGTTCGATATAACTCACTTTATACATAATAGCTGATTGATAAATGATTGTTATAGTGATAATCCATCCGACCCATTGAAATTCAACATCTTAAAAAAATTAGTGATCACCCATTAAGAAAAACTTGTATCCAATTGCTCACACACTCCTAAGGTCCTGTTCTCTATTGATTAAAACCCCGTATTAATCGTTTTCATTAGAAATTGTTTATTCAACTCTCTTGGTATTGAAAAATAGAACTTGATTATTTACATTATGTTTCGTGTTGCTTATTTAGATTCTACAAAAGATTAGAACACGCTTATACTTCGTAATTGAATTCTTTTCCGACCCGCTCCTTGTGGGATTAACGACAACTCTTCACTGGGTTTATACTTGTTAGCGATGGCCTACACCTTGAAATATAAGATGTGTAGTTTAGCATTATAAAAAATGTCACCGCTGCCGGGCAGTGGTGTTTAGAATTCTTTTATTGAAGTGGCTTGTGAACTAATTTGGTTGTTGTAGAACATTCTTATTAGTTTGTGGTTGTTGCTATCAACAGGTGAAGAGATAAGTGTGAATGGGAGTAATGCTGGCAGTCAACTTTTGCATGATGAAGACATCGGAAACATGAACGATGTCAAGATGGATCAAATGGGAAGTGCCAGAACTATTCTTTTACCCCCAGCTGTGGGTAGCACCATTTTTCATGTGACCGGAACTAAGATCCTGCTGCTTCAAATGAAAGGGTTCTTTGGGAGACTTCCTCATGAAGACCCTCACGATCACATTAGCAATTTCGTGGATGTGTGCAGACCATTCACCTTCAGGAATATCTCTCAAATGTGAATCAAACTTCATTTTTTCCCTTCTCTCTAATGGAGGAGCCAACGAAGTGGCTGGCCAAACTACCAAGAGACTTTATTACTTCTTGGGAGGACCTCCCAGAGGAGTTTTATGAAAGATTCTTCCCTCCCTCAAAGATGGTGAAGTTGAGGGATGACATTCAAAATTTCAACCGAATTGAGGGTGAACCCATTCATGAAACTTCGTTTGGGTTTCAAAAGCTACTCCTCTAATGTCCTACTCATGAGTTTCCAAAAAATGTGCTCTTGCAATATTTCTACTAGAGTTTTGATTTCGTCAACAAAGTTGTCGCTGATTATTTTATCCGGGGTGAAGTCATGAGATAACCATTATCCATGGCATCGGCTTTGCTTGATGAGATGACCAAGAATTATCAAGCATGGCACACGAAAGAGGATCAAGTGTCTCCTCTAATTGTTGGGCTGACCAAAGTAAAAATGCAGAATAACCAAGAGCGCGATGAAACCATGGCCAAGATGATGACCCAAATGGATTTTCTGATAAAACATGTCATGGGAGGTGGTTATAAGGCTTTGAATGTGGTTGGCGCTAGTGGCGGAATCAATCTGGAAGATGCACAATCCGAAGCCATGTATAATAAAGAGGTACAATTTTTGTCAAACTTTGTGGGGGTTTCTCGTCCTAGCTATCCAAGGTCGGGTGGGAATCAAGGTTGGAACAAAGATCGTGATGGTGGTTGGAGAGATAGAGAGTGACGTTACCGTGATCGGGGTGCAAATTGGAGAGACAGAGATGGTGATAGAGATTGTTATGTGCCTCCCCATGACCGTCCAAAATCTAAAGAAGCAAACGCTGACCCCGAGATCTTCCGGACCGAGGGTATTCTATCCCGCATCCTAAACAAGGTAGAAGGATTGGAAAATGTGCTCAAGGAGATGAAAGCAGACGTCTCGTCTTTGAATCAAATGGTGACCTCTTATTCGGTTTCGATAAAGCAACTTGAGACCCAAATGGGTCAAATCTCAGCTCATTTAAACCCAAGATAAAATTGGGTCTTCCTAGTGACACCTTGGCAAATCCAAAGAAAGACAATGCCAAATGCATGGCAATCTCGACCCGGAGTGGTAAGGTTATGGAAAGTGATGTTCTAAAAGACGATAAAGCTAGTACAAGTAACGGGAAAGTTATTATTTTTGAGGGCGATGGACATGCTGAACGGGAAAGGCTATTGGATGGACGATTGTTGACATTGTGGGAATTCCTCCCGATATTTGTACCCATAAAATTCAATTGGATAGTGATTGTAAGACGTGTGTTGAACATCAAAGGAGGTTGAATCCTCCAATGCAAGAAGTCGTCAAAAAAGAGATCATCAAGAGGCTTGATGCGGCAGTGGTTTACCCTATTACGAATAGCAAGTTGGTGAGTCTCGTTCAATGCGTCCCAAAGAAAGGTAGTATGAACGTGTTCCCAAATGAAAAGGGTGAACTTATACCTTTACGATCGGTTATCGGTTGGAGTGTATGGACTATAGGAAATTAAATGCATGGACTGAGAAAGATCATTTTCCAATGCCTTTTATGGATCAGATGCTTGATAGACTTGCAGGGATGGATGGTATTGCTTCCTAAATGGTTACTCTGGTAATATTCAAATCTCCATTGCACTGAAGGATCAAGAAAAGACAACCTTCACATGTCCCTAAAAACGTTTGCTTTTTAAAGAATTCCTTTCGGATTGTGTCATGCACCGGCGACGTTTCAACAATGTATGCTCTCTATTTTTACCGATATGGTCGAGGATTCGATAGAAGTCTTCATGGCTTTTTAGTTGTGGGGGATAAATTTGAAGCATGCCTTGACCACCTTGGTAGAGTCTTGCAAAGATGTGTTGAAATGAATCTTGTGCTCAATTGAAAGAAATGTCAATTCATGGTCAAGGAAGGTATTGTGTTGGGGCCAAAAATTTAAGGAGAAGGCATACAAGTTGATCAAGCCAAAGTAGAGGTAATAGCCAAGTTGCCTTCGCCTATTTCGGTTAAAGGTGTTAGAAGCTTCTTGGGTCAAGCGGGATTCTACCGCAGGTTCATAAAAGATTTCTCTAAGATAGCTTATCCTTTTTGCAAGCTACTTGAAAAAGAAAGTGTATTCGAGTTTGATAAAGCTTGTGTCAGGGCATTTGTGTGTCTAAAAGAGCGCTTAGTTTTTACTCCGATCATTATTTCTCCGGATTGGAATATCCCATTTGAGCTAATGTGTGATGCTAGTGGTGTGGCCTTGGGGGCTGTAGATGGCAACCATAAGGGAAAGTTGTTTCACCCAATCTATTATGCAAGTAAGACTTTGAATGTAGCTCAAACGAACTACACCGTCACTGGCCAAGAGTTGTTAGTCCTCGTGTATGCTTTTTATAAGTTTAAAGAATATTTATTGGGGACCAAGGTGGTGATGCACACTGACCATGCTGCTATACGTTCCTTTATGGCAAAAAAGGATGCAAAGCCAAGGTTGATCCGATGGGTGTTGTTGTTGCAAGAGTTTGACTTTGAAGTAAAGGATCGAAAAGTGTGTGAGAACCAGGTGGCAAATCACTTGTCGAGGCTTGAAACATATGTCATTATTTTCGGTAAAAAGACATAGAGAAAGCATTTCCCGATGAGTCGGTGATGATTGTGTCGAAGGGTACCACACCTTGGTATGCTGATTTTGCAAATTATGTAGTGTGTAGGACTCTTCCCGATGGGCTAAAATTTTACAAACGAAAAAGGTTCCTTTTTGATGTGAAGAAGTATTTTTGGGATGCACCTTACTTATTCCAGGAGTGTGCATATCATATGATTAGAAGATGTGTTCCGGAAGTTGAAGTAGATACTATTCTTGATGCGTGCCATTCGTCACAGGTTGGTGGACACCATAGTGGAGTGCGTACCGCTGCAAAGGTGTTGTAAAGTTGTTATTATTGGACAACGTTGTTTGATGTATGGGGAATCAATTTCATTGGGCTTTTTGTGAGTTTGTATGGGAACAAATACATCTTGGTGGTTGTTGACAACGTCTCTAAATGTTTTTATCGTTATTGAGCAAATATGCAGTCAAGCGTAAAGTTGCTACCCCTTATCATCCGCAAACAAGTGATCAAGTTGAGGTGTCAAATCGAGAAATCAAAGGGATCTTTGCCAAGACCGTTAATGCAAATCAAACCGATTGGTCCCGAAGGTTAGATGACGCTCTTTAGGCATATAGAATTGCATTCAAGACCCTAATTGGTATGTCCTCATATCAATTGGTGTTTGGTAAATCTTGTCATCTATCGATTAAGCTTGAGCATAAGGCGTTGTGGGCTTTGAAGGAAATGAACTGGAAATGGGAAGATGAGTCCGAAGATAGAGTTGACCAATTCCATGCTTTGGAAGAGTTTCTGCTTCGAGTTTATGAGAGTTCACTTTTTATAAGGAGAAAATGAAGAAGTGGCATGATGCAAAAATCCTTCATCGAGAATTTAAAGTTGGTGATCTTGTGTTGCTCTATAATTCTCTTCCAAGACTCTACATCCATGTTGAACTGATTGATCTCATGTTTTACTTGAGGACAAGATAAAATTTAAGCTAGGGGTGTTGATGAGTCAAGAATTTTTACTCATATAGGGCTTGTTATTTAATGATTTAGTATCCTCAATACCTATTTTGTGTTCATAACTGATGTTAGATTGCTTATTTGCAGCCATGGAGGCTCAAGAACAAGGCAAGGATATTACATTGTAAAAAGAGGCGAAAAGTTGGAAGAGTTGAAGAAAAGGAAGGCTGAAGCTTGCAAAAGCCACTCGGTGACTCGCCAAGTGAGCCTCTAGCTCACCTAAAGTTCCAGCAAAGTGTCTCATGAGTCAAGCCAACTCGGTGAACAAAAAGAGCCCTTCAGCATATCACCGAACGAAATAGCGAACTCGACCCAGATTTCCTAAATGACTAGAATCATTTGTGGCAAAAAATTAAGTACAAAAAGGTGAGGTGGAGTACTTCAGTGGATCGCTTAATCATTTGGTGACCCCGACTTATTTCGCCGAGTGGTCCCAAGTGCTGAAATATATCAAATTTTTTGGCAATGTATAAATTGATGTTTGAAGAGAGAGAAAGGTATCAGGCTGAACCAGATTGGAGAAAACATTCATACTTTGAGCTATTGAACATTTTTTACGGGGTTTTGATCTTAGGCATTGGGTTCTGAAGGTTTAATCAAAATTATTAGCATTTGAGTATTGAAGACCTTGTCATTTGGATAGATAACGTTTTTGGTAACTATCTCTTACTCTTTTCTATGATTGGCTATAACCCTTTCCTTAGGGGTTTGAATATGTGATCGGATACATAAATTAGTTTTTGGGTGTTTCTAATTGCTATATTTAATGTTTTTTCGAAATGGCTTCGGTTGTTTATTCGTGTTTTCACTTATGAACTGAAGTGGCAAATTTAGTTCTAGTTCTATATCTCTATGCTTGCTTGTGATAGATGCATTAGATTGGGATTTATGACTGATAGTTCTATCCATTCTTGTCGATACAACCCAGCTTGATAAAGTAGGTTAATTTAAGTAATTGGGTTGTTTTGTATTCAAAGCTTGTTGAGGTTCCATAGAACTCACTTGATACATGATAGCTGATTGATAAATGGTTTTTATAGTGATAATCCATCCTACCCATTGAAATTCAACATTAAAGCAATTAGCGATCACCCATTAAGAAAAATTAGTATCCGATTGCTCACACACACCTAAGGTCCTGCTCTATATTGATTAAAACCCCGTATTAATCGTCTTCATTAGAAATTGGGTATTCAACTCTCTTGGTATTGAAAATTAAAACTTGATGATTTACATTATGTTGCGTTTTGCATATTTACATTCTACAAAATATTAGAACACACTCATACTTCGTAATTGAATTCTTTTTCGTACCGCTCCTTGTAAGATCGACCCTTACTCTTCGTTGGGTTTCTACCTGTTAGAGACCACCTACACCTTGAATTATAAGAGGTTTAGTTGAGTGTTATCACCTGCATACACCTGCTTCCTCTGTTGCATATTTTCGATTCTTTGGAGACTTATGTGGTCCATATATGCCTCCTATACCAGAAAACACTAAAGAAATGACTTGGATGCAACCCTTGTGCATAATAAATCATTTATTGTAAGATCATTCTAAGTGACCTTTTATTGGCATTTATCTTTTTCACTTCCTTAGTGTCAATTTATATGAGATTCAATGTAAACATAATGTTCTTCACCGAATGAAATTCTCAGCACAAACAATCATAAGTAACTTCAAATAATTCATGAAAAGTCCGGAATAGTTACTCCTCATGTCTATCTTGGTCTCAAAGGTTGATTCCTCTGCTGGACAATATCTTGACTGCATCTTCATAAATTTTATCACCTTGGACCTAAAATTCCATATCTGTCAACACAAAATGTCTACTGGCTCCTCCTCAGATGCTAGATTCTTATCTAACAACACTAAATCCCACTAGATCACATAAAAACATGTAGAAAAGTATTTTTATCCTCAAAACATAAAATATCGAATGAACATTTGCTAGGTTGGAGATAAATCCACGTTGTCAATACACTACAATATTGGTATCACAAAAAGTATACAACGTAATGAAGTTTAAAGTGGTCGTTGATCATATGTAGAACTAAACAGTGTTAGGATTGATATCTCACAGTATATATGAGTAGAAATAAGGTTAATGCAGTTATTCAATCTATTATTTTGTAATTTCTGAAAGGGATTGGGTCATGCTCTTAACTAGGCGAGGCGCAACTGGTACCCAGTACCTTATTCGACTGAGCTATCCAATGAAACATATAACAAAAAGGATAATGAGGGTCGACTAGGCCGTGATACTCAATTGTTGATACAATATAACTAGACAATTAATGTCAAGACAATATCAATGACATAATGAATGAGCCGACAAGGCCAACTTAAGTAATGAAGAACTAGTAAGCTGACAAGGCTTCAACTGAAATCATATACAATAAGCCGACAAGGCTACAAATAAAAAGCTGAAAAGGCCAAAAATTGTATGTCCACAAGTCTCAAGGAACACTACAACTCAAATGGTTGGGATAAGGTCCCTATGGTACCAATAACTATGTAAGAAACTCAAGTATGCACAACCTACAAACAACCATCAGCTCCAGGAAGATTGGTTCTACCAATCTTCAGCTTAGACGACATTCCTATTACAAAGCCCGATCAAGATCTGTCTGAACCTGTAGCATGAAATGCAGCATCCCTAGGCAATGGGACTTCAGTACGACTGGAAATTTACTTGTATGAAAGACGGAAAGTAGAATCATAAATAGCTGTGATAAAGAAAAGTAATAGAGAAATCACCTAAAACAGAAACTATGATAGCCTCCATAGCAAGCATATGATCGCATAATAATTAAATATTCATGGTATGCTTGAATACTTTCATGTCGTGAGTACATATGTATAGATGCAAATGCATGATAAACTCAACCAAATGCTAGTAATGGTGGTGCCTTCTGGTATCTAATCAGCATTAAATTCACCAACTTGTGGTCATCTATGTGTCAAAAGTATAAATATAGGCAATAGGCTCCATACCTCTAAATTATAGCTTGGGAATAGAATGTATAGCATATCATGTCATGGATTAATAATGCATATACGTTACGATACTCATGTTGCCAAACATTACCTGTTGGTACACATGTTCTCATAATCCCATATAGTATAACATGTAAACACCTCATAGAACCTTATATGCTTTTAGAATAGACATGAACACTTAACTCAACTTCAAAAAGGAAACTTAAACCTTAGGATGTTCATAGCTAACTCAAAGTGCTTAAAGAATGTTCTCATGAACTCGTTTAACTTCCAAACAACCATTTAGGTGTATAACACACCAATTACATACAACTTTACAAAAAAGTATAATACTCAAACAAACTATCCATGAGACATATGACATATGAACAAGTGATTTACATCGTCATAACATTAAAACTATAAATTAATGATGTGTGGGTGCACATCTTTTAATATGTATGCACATAACAATGATATATTATTTTATGAAGCATACAGTGCATGAGCAAGAAATTTGTGAGTCATGTAACATGTGAGGTCTTATATAAATAATATATAACTTACTAGTTTGTTGTAACGACCCTCTAGTTCATTTCTTTTATATCTGATCTTTACAGTGTTTGGAGCTTTTCTGTAGTGGTCCTAGGCCATTTATGACTTACTAGGACTGATAGTTGAATCGTTGAGTCATTTGGTCTAGTTTGGTGAGAGTGTTTGAGTTTGGAGGCCTTATGTTTGAAAGAGTTGACTTTAGTCAACATCTGAAGATTTTGACGTTAGAACAGAATTATGTGAGTTCCATCAGCTCTAGAAGGGCCATATTTATCTAGTCTAATGATCGATTTGGGTTTGAAGGCTTCCATTTTGAGTTGGTGCGATTAGGCATTTTAGTTTGAGTGTTTTACCTAAAGTTTGACTTTGGTTAACTCTCTTGGTAAACACACCCAGAATCTAATTTCGTAAGCGTAGTTAGCTTTGGAATATCGAGTTTGGTCTAGAACGACTTTTGGTTTTATTCCCGAGGGTATCGGAATGAATTTCTATCTTTTCGCATTTTGTTTTTCCTTCTTTGTGAAGTGTTGAATTTGGTCAAAATTTTGACAAAATAAGCTTTGTAGGTGGTTTCATCAGTTCCGTTGAATCCAGAGTGTCATTTTCAAGTGGTTTGCGCTTTTGGTTTGCATCGTTTGGACTCCGAATGAATTTTGAGGGCTTGTTCGAGGCTTGGGGCAGTTATCCAAATTTTCTGGTGCAACCCATTCTATTCTTTGTGATCAAGAGGGCAGAGGGTCATGTTCGCAATAGCCAATGTGTTAGTCTTCGCGTTCGCGAGGCTTTGTGCTACATTCATGAAGGGCTGGCAGCCTTGGGCTTCGTGTTTGCGAGGCGCCACACCATGGTCACGTTGATATGCGTATGTATGGGCCACGATCGTGAACCTCAAGCATCACGATCACGATGTGTTTGTTTGACTAGTCTTTAATTTAAAGACTAGCCGCGACTCAGCCTGACCTCACTCCCACTTTTTGCAATTTAGGGAGCTAGGGAACTCCATATCGAGTGATTCCAAGTGCTACAATTTTGTGTGGATCATGACTACGGCGTTGGAGTGCTTGGGGAAGCATGAAGACTGTCATTTTGAAGTATATTTCACCCAAAAGGGGGATGGCCAAACCATCTTCATGGTACTTTTTGGGTCTTTTAAATTGTGTGCATTGTTTATCCCGTTTTCAAACTTTGAATTGGCTTTTTTTGTGAACTTTTGATGGAGTAATTTTTTTGATTCCTAGTGTGGGTGCCACATTCCTGTTTTGGCTTATTTTTGTGTCCATCTCTGATTTTTGCAATTTTTATGTCTTAACATTTGTATTGACATTGGCTCAACTATTTGTTAGTGTGGTGGTTTTTTGAAGAATTTTTGAGGTGTATAGCTTCGATTCCGTGGTTTTGGAGCTCGTGTGTTTGTCTTCGAGGTAGTCTATGTCTACTTGTTTTTTGATTGAGCTTTCTTAGATGATGTTTAGCATTTATTGCATGTTACTTGGGATCGTGTGCAACTGATTTAGGATTATCTCCCATATCCTTATTTCTTGATTCCCACTTGAGCCTTAGTTTAGGATGGAGATTCCTTGCTTTTACCTTAGTTTAGTGATTTTAATCTCGTGGGGGTGGTTATTCTAAGAGTTATCGTCCTTAGTGTCAATAATACCTTTAAATGACCTTTTGGCTGATCCTTAGTTTTTATTGTTTCTTCTTGTGAGTATTTCTCTGGGTTTGTTCCATTCACTAGAGCAGGGACCGTGAGGTAATGTGGTTTGTAAAGTTTCACTTTGGTTTGACTGGTAATTGTAATGAGGTCCCTATCCCTTGGTTAGTTTTTGACCCTTCGGTGATTGTTATTGTTGTAAGATAGATGTAGCGGTGCTTATACCCTCTTTTCTGGTGGTACCTTCGGGTAGAGGAAGAGATGCTTGTGTGTTCCTTCGATATGTCTATCCTTATGATCCATTTCACTAATTAAATAGAGTTGTTTCTTCTATTGTTACAATTGTTAAGTTGGTTGATGAGGTGTTTTGGGACCAAGGCCTTAGTCGAGAGCTAGTTGGATCCCAGGTTAGTTCCTGTACTCTAGGAGTGAACTAGTTTCTATTATCCTATTTTTGATTGTGGTTGTGGTGTTTGGATGTTTGTGAGGGCATGCATTGCAATTGTTGTCTCATACTAGTGACTTGCAGTACGACCCGGGCATGCATTGGTTCTCAACATACTTTTTATGAAAATAGGGCCTTTTCCCTATTTACCTCCTTAAGCAAATCTTTTATGTGGGTCGTACTACCTTTGCTATTTTACAAATAGACTTGAGATTTCGATGAATCTGGGATGCGCTCTTTTATATAGATTGCGTGTCATCTGAGATGCGCTCATTTATATAAATTTTGAGGCATCTGGGATGTGCTCTTTTTTACTTAATCGATCGAAGACTAGCCGACCCTTTCTTATTATTAAGGTTATGGTGATGATTATCTCCAGTCATACTGACAGAGCGAAAAGTCCTAGATCGGGACCAGGTAGGTATATATGGACACTCCCAAGTCCCCTATGGATACCTCTGTCTGTGTGATACATTGTATTGCAGGAGGGAGGTGCGCATGGGTCCTACCTCACTACCTCGAAGTGAGGGGTAGGTGTATATAGCTTGGGACTTGGCACTATTGTTACTACTGGTTTTCATTGCATAACTCTCATTCATCATGCATTGCCTATCACCAGCATAACTGATTGTTGCTTGTGCTTGTGGGTCTTATGGGGGGCGTAAGGGTTTAGTTTGTTGTTGTGTACCTTTTGGGCACATAGAGGCCCGATAAGGTATTGTTTGACTATTAATTTACTTGAGGCAGTATGAGGGTGGTACATTGTTTGATGGTAGATACTACCCTTGTTTCCCCTTGACTTTTATGTGTGGTCTATGACCGCCTCTATTAGTATATCTTGGGTTAATTGTCTCCCTTAGTAGAGTCTCGTCTTGTTTAGATTGATGGGCTAGCACATCCAGGTTCGTCCCTTACTTCCTTCATCTATTTTCCTTATATGTTCCTTTACTCTCTATTCCTTACTTCAGTTTGTGTCCTATGACATCATTTCGTTCCTTTAGTTACCTGTTATATATGGTCCTTTTTTTTATGCTTATGTTATCTTCGAAGCTCAGTCGGCCTATTCCTACCAAGTGCCACTTTTTTGTACTCATAGGTTCTCGCCATTGATTTGGTTCTCTTGCGGAGTAACCTTAGGGATTTAGAGACTAGGGTGAGCTCCTAGCATTCGGAGTTGCCTCATTCTCCCTTTGTTTTGACTAGAACTAGTCTTTATTTTGGCTCCAGAGAAAGTTTTGTATTATTGTATTGCTATTGGACTCTTATGTTGAATAGTTTCTCACATACTGGTTAATAACAGGTCTTGGGTTGGTTTTTGTACTGATCTGATTATCTCTTCTTTTCCTTTGCTCCTTATTATTATTAATTTCTTTCGAAATTCCTTTCTTCCATGCAATAGCCTATTACTTCTAGTTTCGTGCTATGGGGTTGGCTTACCTACAAGTGAGACATAGTAGGTGCCATTACGACTTGAATTTTTGAGTTATGACAAATTGGTATCAGAGCTCTAGGTTCACCAGTATCGTCGGTATAAGAGCAAGTGTCCAGTAGAGTATTACGGATCGGTGCAGAGAAGTCTGTATCCTATCTTCGGGAGGCTATAGGGCATTCTTAGGAAATTACTTTCTTTATTTCTCATCGTGTGTTAGTGCTTTGATTTACCTCTAAACTACTTCTTTTGAATCTACTCTCTATTAGATGTGTAGCGCGAAGTGCTCGATGGAAGCAGATGGGATGTCGACTCATACCACCAGGGTCTTATTACCTTGTCAGGATGCTAGACATGTTCAACACTGGCTAGAGGGTCTTGGGGCGGATGAGGTTCAAATAGAGTTAGTTGCCGTCTTAACTCCCAAAGATTCAATATTGGTAGTTCCGGGTGTCTTCAAGGGTACACCACAAACGTGTGAGGTTCCTGGTTCAGCGAGTGGTTCAATGGCTAGTGTTAAGTTGGTACGATGCCAGCAGGGTTCCTTATCATTTTAAGAGAATTCGATCGAATTTCTCGAGTGGGCCACATATACTCCGCCATTATCTATTAAAGAACACGACATGACTCAACGATTTATTAGAGGTTTTACCATGCCACTCTGTCTAGCATCAAAGCATTTGATAGGAGCTAGGTCTACTTTTCCCTAGATGGTTAGCTATGGGAGGCTTGTCGAGCACTCATGTATTGATACATACTCTAGTAGGGGTAAGAAGCCCCGCTATCAGTATAATGGTGATAGGATCTCACCCGGAGGTACGCATCATCCCAATGTAGGTCATCCTCAGTCTTGACCTACCAGACACATGGCGAGAGCACCTAAGGTTCCCGGTGGTTTACTGGTAGATTATGGTACCCATGGTAGGCAGAGTTCACGACACACTTCTCAGGGTTTCCATTCGAAGCATTTTAGTTCTGGTTCAACCGGTTCATCTCGTCAAGCTGTTGTAGGTAAGAGGTGTTATACATGCAGAAAGTTTGGGCATTTAACTAAGGAGTGCCCTACAATTACACAGCACTGGCCACAAGCTCGATAGGTTAAGGCCCCTAGGGCCTAGTTCAGTCAGCTAGGGGTGGTGCTTCTAAAAGAAGGTCGTGGGCTGAGGTTCCACGTATCGCGAGTATTTGTGTATCCCCGTATTTCTATTGCCCTTTATTTCTTTGTTGTGTGGATTTGGGGTTTTGATGCCCATACATGCTTATATACCTTGCAGTCTACTTGTTAATTGTTTTTTTTTAATGACCCTTGGGGGGGCCAGGGGTTGAGCAACACCCCCAGGCCTTAACATAGATAAAAAATTAAGCATAAGTACAAGGAGGGGGACATAAACCTTACCTCCGATCCTATGGAGGTTCATGAGTCGGCTAACCTACTAAGGTCGGCTAACTCATCCCCTATTCTAACCAGAAAAGGAACCTAGGAACTATGCACCTAATGAGAGGACTCCTCTCGATACAAATAACTAGGAAAGCATAAATAAGGGAGACTCTTCCCATACAAAATAAAGAAAGACATATCTTTCAACAAAAGAACAACAAGAGTGAAGAGACTCAATCTAACCTATCCTAACCAGAAAACCTCAAGGAGGTTCCTTGATCCTCTTCACTTTTCTTCTTCTGAAATTGATCATCTCAATCTTGTCCAACTCAAAATAGGCCCTAGCTTCCTTTTGTAGTTGTTGCTTGTCGAAATAAATTTGAGGAGTGCTACACTTGTGACTGTGTTTTGAGAGTGCATCCGATGTGAAGTTTGCTTCTCTGAGTATGTGAATACACTGGAATACTTGGAATTGTTCAATAATATTGTGAAGCTTGTGTAAACGCATGCGAATCTGCCAAGGAGGTTTGGCTGAATGAGTGGTCCATTTGATAATTAATTCAGAGTCCACCTCTAGAATAACTCGCGTGAAGCCTAACTGTAAACACCAAGTCAACCCAAAAAGTGCAGCCTCCATTTCAGCTTGGTTGTTGGTTCCTTCCCCCATAGAAGATGCAAACGCAAACTTGAGTTCTCCATGATGATCTCTTAATATTCCTCCAACTCCAATTCTGCCAAGATTAGCTACCGAGCTACTGTCTGTATTCAACTTAACCATGTCATCTGGGAGTTTAATCCATAGCACAGTAGTAACCTTGATATCATGGGTGAAAGGCTCAATCATGATAATCAATTCCCTCCCACTCGATGGTCATTTAATATAGGGAAAAGTTGTTGCCAGCAGATTTGAAGTATCTTTGAAGACAGCATACTTCACTCTAGAAATCTTAGTCTGTTTTCCACTATACTAGCATGCACATCTATTTTTTCAGAGATTCAAACAAATAAATATAGGAGTCGACTGTAGGATGAGTATATGAGCATCATTCTTGTACTTAGTGGTCCACCATCTCATAATGAGGTTTTTGATAGGAGTATATTCATTACTAATTCCTAAAGAACTAGCGAAATACCTCCAAATATTTTTAGTAGTGGATCGTGTTGTCACTATTGTTGTTCTTGAGTTAGTAGTGGAGTAGCATCTTGTGCCTCTGTGTTTAGTAGTCTTTCTTGAGGTTTGTTCTTTGATCTTGCTTTCTTGCTATGCATAGCTTATATGGTTTCCTTTTGTCACTCACTGTGCTCTGATTTGTTTGTATGAGGTGGGTTGCCGAGAGAGTGGTGTGATGAGAGGTGTGCTCTTTTGTGGTTTTGGCTCGGATCCCTTTTATCGATTCTTTCCCCTTGTCTTGATTCGACTCTATGTTCCTTTGTAGTGGAGTTAAGCTTTGCTCAGTTGGCCTTCTGCTGTGTGCTTTTTGGTGGGTTGGTATCTCAGATTGATGGTTAAGTTGGCGATTGAATTTTTCCAATGTTACGGTACCGGATTTTTGTGTTTCAGTTTGTAGGGTTTGAAGTGGAGTAGTCTAAGAGGGTTCTAAGTATGGCAATGACTTAGCCAGAGGTGTCCTATGGAATGTTTTGTGTTGGTGGGTTCATGAGGACTATAGTGTAATACACTAAAGTTCTTTTGGCTACAGGTGAAGAGAGGTAACTTTTGAGCGAGTGGGTCTGCCTTTCTTATTATTCATTCATACAGGTAGCTTTGGAGTACTATTTTCATTCATGGGCTCCTTGATGTTTAGCTATGATTGTTTGAATTTTGGGTTACAGTCATGTCTACACTGCTAGCATAGCTATTTCCTGTTATTGTGATGCTTGTAGATACCTTGGTGTTGCAAAAGTTCTACGGAGGTTGTTTTGATGGTTCAAAAGGTCAGACTTTTTATAAGAGTTTCATGTGGTGGCGTGCATGACGGCTTCTGCACTTCTAATTTTCTAGAGGTAGGGAGTCGACAAAAAGGCTCATCTTCAGGATGAAGTCACTGTAATTCGTTGGTTAACTTTGTACGCTTCTTTCTGGATGTATGGTTTATGTCTACCATTACGGATGGTTTGCGCTGGTTTTGTTTTGCTGTGTTATTCTTTATAGGTTGGTTATGATTATCCTCTATCTACTTGGTCAGTTTTCCCTCCATTTGGGGTGGTTTGCTGAGGTTTGCACTAGGTTTGTGGTTCATGGTTTCATGACATCTCTCTATAGCGCAGCAGGCTTAAAATGTCACTTTTGCTTAAGTTTTTCAAGGGATTCATTAGTAGGAGATCACCATTGGTATAGGCTTAGTGGGGTTGCACCTGTGGATTGGTCGTCTCTTGGAGTAGTTATTAAGTTTTGAGAGGTTTCATTTAGTCTCTGGCTACTGAGTATGGAGTCATTGGGATTGAACCTTGGGCTGGTGTCCTGGGCTGAGTTACCTATTCTAACTTTTTCCGCTCCTCGATGTTGAGGTTTTTCTTGACCTTCCTTGTCCAATTGTTGTTAGTATGGCTCATGATGAGAGGAATATCTCTAATGTCTAGAGGTGTTGGGTTTTTAGTATTTAATTGAGGATGAGACTTTCAAGCTATTTAGAATCCCATGTTGATGGTTGGTAACTTCGTTTTGTGGTATATGTGTGGTATTGGTTCACTTTAGATTAATCGATTGTGTTAATTGAGTTGGGTGTGGTAGGATGTGAGTTAGTATCAAAGAAAGAAATTGGTTGGCCATTGGTTTGAGTCTTGGAGCGATGAGGTGAATTAGAAAATTTTCTCCTAGCCTGAGTTCTTGGTTGATTATGCGCAACTTGAGATGGTATGTGTAAGTCTGGTAGAGTGTGTGGGCCTGTACCATCATCTTTTGAGCCCTTAGGCTTTTCCTATTCCTTGAATTTCAAGTGTAAAAATCCTTTTAGTAGTGGATGTTGTAATGACGCTCCAATTTATTCCTTCTTTTCTTGATCTTTTCAGTGTTTTGAGCTTTCCTATAGTGGCCTTAGGCCATTAATGACTTTCTCGGACTGATAGTTCAATCGCTGAGTCGTTTGGTTGAGTTTGGTGCGAGTGTTTGTGTTTGGAGGACTTAAGTCTGAAAGAGTTGACTTTAGTCAACATCCGGTGATTTTTACATCAAAACCGAATTTTGTCAGTTCTATCAGCTCCTGCAGGGCCATTTAGGTCTAGTGTGATGATCGGTTTAGATTTTGAGGCTTCCATTTGGAGTTGATGTAATTAGGCATTTTAATTTAATAGTTTTGCCTAAAGTTTGTCTTTGGTCAACTTTCTTGGTTAATGCATTCTGAATCGAATTGCATCTGTAGAGTTCGCTCCGAAATACCGAGTTTGTTCTAGAATGACCTTTGTTTCGGTTCCCGAGGGTATCAGGCTGAGTTTCTAATTTTTAGAATTTTGTTTTTCATTCTTTGTGAAGTGTTGACTTTTGTCAACATTTTGACAAAAAGACCTCGATTGGCTAATTCGTCAGTTCCGTTGAGTCCAGAATGTCGTTTCCAAGTGATTTTCACTTTTGGTTTGCATTCTTTGGACTCTGAATGGATTCCAAGGTAGAGCATTGCTGGTAGAGCATTCTGTTGGCGCAACCCATTCTCTTCTTCTCGATCGCGAGGGCGGAGGGTAGTGTTCACTATAGCCAATGTGCTTGCCTTCCCATTCCCAAGGCTTTGTGCCCTTTTTGCGAAGGGCTGGCAGCCTTGGACTTCGCATTCTTGAGGTGCCTCACCACGGTAGTGATGATGTGCACATGTGTGAGCTACGATCGCGAGCCTCAAGCTTCGTGATCGCTATGTGTTGGTTGGACTGGTCTTTAATTTAAAAACCAATTGCGACTCTGCCTGACCCCACTCCATCTTTTTACAATTTTGGGAGCTACGTAGCTCAAAATTTAGTGAATCCAAGTGCTAGAGTTTCGTGTGGATCATTGTTACACGTTGGAGTGTTTGGGGAAGCACAAAGATCATCATTTCGAGGTATATTTTTCTCCAAAGGGTGCTGGCCAAACCCTCTTCTTGGTCCTTTTTGTGTTTTTTAAATTGTGTAAGTTGTTGAGCCTGCTTCTGGGCTTGGAATTTGCAAATTTTTGGGGAACATGTTCCTTTGACTATCTGAAACCTTTTGACAGAGTCAATTTTGTGATTCCCGATGCAGGTCCCATTTTCCCATTTATTCTTGATTTTTGGGTCCATCTCCGATTGTTGCAATATTGGTGTCGAAAAGTCTGTACTGACGTTTGGATCAACTATTTGTTAATGTGGTGGTGTTTCAAGGAATTTTTGAGGTTGATATATTTGGTTTTGTGGTTTTGGAGTGCGTGTGTTTCGCTTTGAGGTTGTAACACCGCGGATTTGAAATGAAGGAAAATTGCCAATTTTCAAAACTGGTGCCAGTACTGACAGAAGCCACCTATGGACCGTAGGTTGACTTACGAGCCGTTGTTGGGAATCGTATATGGCAGGGAAAATATTTTCAAAATGTTAAGTTTTAGAATTCTATTTACGGTTCACCAAGAAGGCTCGTCATTGCATGTACGAATCGTAGATAGGTCTCGTAGGTCACTCCCAGACTTAGTGAAATTTTTACTGTTAAGGTTGGGATCTACAATTAGTATGTAAAGTCCGTAAGTGGACCGCCGGACCAAACATGGCAACCGTTGTTGGAAGCAAAAATTTAATAGTTTCTGAAACCCACCTACGGTTGACCAGAATGGTCTGTAGTTGGAATTACGGACCGTAGGTCGAAATCCGACAGTTAATTTTAAGGGTTTTTTGATCTTTTCCCTTATTGATTTATTTCTAATCTAAGGCGGTTTAGTCCTAATCCTAGACCGTATATAAGTCTTCTAAGCCTAATTCTACCCATTATAATCACTCTTCAAATTCCCTCAAATCCCTCCAAAGTTTTCCTCTATAATATTTCTCTCTCTAAAGCTTGATGAAGAAGAAGAAGAAGATCTAGGGTTTCCATCGAAGTCTCCTAATTCACCAATGATTATGGGCTTTTGACATCAAGGTATGATGACTTTCACCTATGGAGTCCTTTCCTCCATAGGATTCCGAAATTCCTCAATTTTACAAGTTAGAATTCTCCGATTGAAGTTAGGATTTTCTTTTACGTTATAGGTTCTTTCAAATTGTTATCTGATTGATTGATTTAACTCCTTTTATACATGAATTGAGTTAATTGCATATTTTGAAGTTGAATCCTCATGAACCCATGTGAAATCCATGATTTCTAAACTTTGAACTTATGATGAGATTTTGAAATATGAAAAGATAAGTTTATGAAGACTTGCATGTTCTTTATGAAATTGAGATAAATGAGTTAAGGTTGCATTGAGAGAGGAGCATCAATGGTGTTATTTTTGTGTTGTGAAAATTTTTTCCCGCATAAAGGATTCATAAGGGTTGAAAGGTTTTCTCAACTAAACTTTGAATCAAGATTATGGAGCTATTCTAATGAACTCTAGTTGGATTAGTTATGTGATGTGCCTTCCATAAAATGAAAGGACAAGCGGTGATTACCCATGTCTATTAATGATAAGATAAGTTATTAGTTATGACTATTCCGTGCGATCTATGCTTAGCACCGAGTGGACAAGTTGTGATTACCCATGTCCTATAAACTATGTGCCACCATAGGTTTGCATTAGATAGACATTAGCTAGTGGATCTATTTAAGCTAGAAACTATTGTTCTTGCCTTGGAAAGTAAGGACACCACTTTTCGGTGTGAAGTAGACACCGGATTCCATGTTATAACTCCCATGGTCTATGTGGGTTAAGGCTTATATCCCACATTATGAACTAATGTTACTTTCCAAAAAGTATTTCAAGTACATGTTGTTTTAAGATGATTTCCTTGCATTTACTATGGTTTTGACTCATGTTTTCCATCATGTCATCCTAGGATTTAACTTGGTCATTGCATCTTATGTATAGCCCCTTTCAACATGATTTTATAACCTCTATGCATAGTTATCATACTTGGTACATTTTTTGTACTGACGCATACTTTTGCCTAAATGTTCTCACAAATGTAGGATCTGGCTCTTCTCCATCCACTCATGGCTAATTCATTTCATTTTAGAACTTGCATGAGTTACGTCCCACTTTCATTTTATTGATGTAGTAGATAGCTTTGAGAGTATGTTAAACTTCCACTACTTTTTTAACTCTTTTGATATATATATAGATTTTCTTTTGAACTCTTAAATACTATTATCTTGTGTGATGTATGCTAAGTCTCTTGTATAGGGCCTTTTGGGGTGTTGTTCATGGGTGTGAAGTGCGCCACACTTATGAATGAGAGGCTATAAGATGTTTAGGAAATTCCACTACTTTCATCACACTAAAATCGTGCGATGGAGTTTAACTCTATATGTCTCTCTCTCCTAATCCCTATCCAATGCTTTTCAGGATATGGCAACTCAAAGGGCATATGCTAGGAGGAATGCGAGAGAGAATGTGGAAGAAGAAGCTCCTTAAGTTTCAATCGATCCTTCAGCCGAGAAAGTAACTAATGCGAAATTTAGGGCTACTTTTCAAGTGTTGGCCCAAGCCATGATGGCTCAAGCCAATAGGGAGGTTGTGGTCCCCCTGAACCTAAATATGGGTACAACGGCATCTAGAGTTAGGGACTTCACTAGAATGAACCCTCCGGAGTTTCATGGTTTAAAGGTTGAGAAGATCCTCAAAAGTTCATTGATGAGGTGTATAAGTTGTTGATGATCCTGGGTGTAACCCCGGTGGAAAAAGCATAATTTGCCGCTTATCAACTTAAGGGTGTGGCTCAAGTATTGTTGGAACAATGGAAGGGTGAGAGGGCGGTTGATGCAGGTCCTCTTGATTGGGAGAAGTTTAAGGTTACTTTCCTTGATAGGTTCTTTCCCCTTGATATGAGGGAGGCAAGGGTGCTAGACTTCATAAACCTTCATCAAGGAAACATGAGTGTGAAGGAGTATGCTTTGAAATTCACATAATTGTCTAGGTATGCTCCTACTATGGTTGTTGATCCTAGGGCATGGATGAGTAAGTTTGTGTTGGAAGTGTTGGAAATGGTGGTCAAAGAATGTTGTACCGCTATGCTCATCAATGATATGGACATTTCTTGTTTAATGGTTCATGCTCAACAAATCGAAGAGGAGAAAATTAAGGAGAAGTCTAGGGAGGATAAGAGGGCTATAACCGATGATGGTGACTTTAACATTCAAGGTCTGATGGATATGATCATTCTATGTTTCGACAAAGGTTCTCTTGTCAAGGTCCCTCCAATGTTCCGGCTCCTAAGTTCAACAAGGAAAGGGTGTCTAACCCAAAGCCTCAAGGAGGAAATGGTGGTGGATCTTTATTGTTTACTTGTGCTAAATGTGTAAAGAAGCATGAGGGTAAATGCCTAGCCGGTTCCAATACATGATTTGGTTGTGTCAAGACAGATCATAAGATTAGGGATTATCCCTCAATTGCTAAGAAAGAAGGAGATGACCGTCAACGGGCTCAACCTTATCCTTCATCAGGTTTGAGTAGAAATCAGAAGCAAAACAGATTCTTATCACTCCAAACTCTTCATGAGCAAGAGGGTTCTCTCGATGTCTTTAGGGTATGTTGGAAGTCTTTCAACTGTATGTTTATTATTTTCTTGATCCCGGTGCTACAATGTCATTTGTCACGCCATATGTGGCTGTGAGGTTTGATATTATTCCAGATGTGTTGTTAGATCCTTTTTTGGTCTCTACTCCTATTGGTGAATCTATAATGGCTAAGAGAGTGTATAGAAATTGTCCCATCTCCTTATCCCATAGAGTCACTCATATTGATCTAGTAGAGCTTGATATGTTAGATTTCAATGTTATTCTTGGGATGGATTGGCCGCATTAATGTTATGTTTCTATTGATTGTAGAACTTTAGTGGTTAAGCTCCAATTTCAAAACGAACCTGTCCTAGATTGGAAAGGAGGAAATTATATGCTTAAGAGTCAGTTTGTTTCTTGTTTGAAAGCTAGAAAGATGATTTCTAAGGGTTGCATATACCATCTTGTTCGGGTTAGGGATTGGATTCCGAAACCCCTATCTTTGAGTCGGTCCCCATTGTATATGAGTTTCTGAAAGTGTTTCCTGATGATCTACTCGGTGTCCCTCCCGAAAGGGAAATAGACTTTGGTATTAACCTTCTCCCAGGTACGCAACCTATATTTATTCCACCTTACCGAATGGCTACAATAGAACTTAAGGAATTAAAGGAGCAATTGAAAGAGTTGGATAAGGACTTCATCCGATCGAGTATCTCTCCATGGGGTGGTCAAATTTTTTTTGTTCGGAAGTAGAATGGTTCAATCTATATGTGTATTGATTATCAGCAATTGAATAAGGTTACTAGTAAGATAAGAATCCTTTCCCAAGGATAGATGATTTGTTTTACCAACTCCAAGGAGCGAGTTACTTCTCTAAGATTGACCTTTGGTTGGGCTATTACCAATTGAGGATGAAGGAAGATGACATTTCGAAGATGGATTTTCGGACTAGATATGGTCATTTCAAATTCTTAGTAATGTCGTTTGGTTTGACAAATGATCCGGCCGCATTTATGGATTTGATGAATATGGTGTTTTGACAATACCTAGATATGTTTGGGATTGTGTTCATCCAAGATATTTTGATTTACTCAAGGAGTGAGGATGCGCATACCACTCATTTTAGGATGGTGCTGCAAATTCTCAAGGACCAACAACTTTTTGCAAAGTTTAGTAAATGCGAGTTATGGTTGAGGTCCATGGCTTTTCCTGGTCATATTGTTTTTGGTAAGGGTATTGAGGTAGATCCTAAGAAGATGGATGTGGTTAAGGTTTTTGCCTAGACCTTTATCCCCTTCGGATATTCAAAGTTTCTGGGTTTGGCTGGTTACTATATAAGGTGTGTTGAGGGGTTCTATTCGATTGCCTCTCCATTGACGGCATTGACCCAAAAGCAAGTTAAGTTTGTATGGTCTGGAGCATGGGAGAAGAGTTTCGAAGAATTGAAAGATAGGCTTACCTCTGCTCCGGTGTTAACCCTATCGGAAGGGTTCGATGGATATGTAGTTAATTGTGATGCCTCAAGAATTGGGTTAGGATGTGTCCTTATGAAAAATGGAAAAGTGATTTCTTATGCTTCAAGGCAACTTAAGGTTAATGAAAAGAACTATCCTACCCATGACTTGGAATTAGCAGCAATCGTCTTTGCTCTAAAGATTTGGAGGCATTACTTGTATGGTGTTCATGTTGATGTCTTCACTGACCACAAGAGTTTGCAATATGTTTTCAAGCAAAAGAACCTGAATCTTTGCCAAAGGAGGTGGATTGAGTTGTTGTACTTTATCACCCCGGAAAGGAGAATGCGGTGGAGGATGCCCTTAGTTGGTAATGCATGGGTTGTGTTGCTCATTTTGAGGTTAATAAGAAGGAGTTGGATCGAAATGTTCAAAGATTTCCCCGGTTGGGTGTTCGGGTGATTGATTCTAATGAAGGTGGCGTTGTTATTCATAACAGTTCAGAACCATCCTTATTGTTGGATGTGAAAGCAAAGCAAGGTCTTGATCCAATCTTAAT
Organism: Solanum appendiculatum; assembly: GCA_018342035.1. NCBI lineage: Eukaryota > Viridiplantae > Streptophyta > Magnoliopsida > Solanales > Solanaceae > Solanum > Solanum appendiculatum. The sequence continues at coordinate 1,118,301 of JAGDQO010000459.1, forward strand.
GGAGTTAACGGGAGAGGTGCTTAAAAAGTTAGTTGAGGCTTTCTCCCTTGGGGGAGATTGTGTACTTCGATATCAAGGTCATATCTTTGTTCCGAATATTGATAACTTGAGGGAGAAAATTTTATTAGAGTTCCTTAGTTCCCGATATTCCATTCACCTGGGAGCCACCAAAATGTACCGTGGCTTGCGGGAGGTCTATTGGTGGAATGGGATGAAGAAGGATATTGCGAAATTTGAGGCTAAGTGTCCTAATTGTCAACAAGTTAAAGCTGAGCATAAAAGGCCGAGAGGTTTATCCCAAGACATTAGTATCCCTACTTTGAAGTGGGAAGATTTAAATATGGGCTTCATTGTTTGTTTACCACGCACTCGGTATCAACATGACTCGATTTGGGTTATTGTGGATTGTATGACAAAATTGGCTCATTTCATTCCTGTCAAGGTTTCTTATAAAGCGGAGGACTATGCCAAGTTGTACCTAAGGGAGATGGTTAGGTTGCACAGAGTTCCCTTATCCATTATATCCGATCGTGGTACACAATTCACTTCTCAATTTTTTAATCTTTCCAGAAGGTCCTTGGTACCCGTGTTAAGCTTAGCACGGCCTTTCATTCTCAAACAGATGGACAAGCGGAGAGTACTATCAAAACTTTTGAAGATATGTTGAGAGCTTGTGTGATTGATTTCAATGGTAATTGGGTTGATCTTTTATCTCTGATACGGGTTTGCTTACAATAATATCTATCATTCCATTATTGGTATGGCTCCATTTGAAGCTCTTTAAGGTAGGAGGTGTAGATCTCCTATAGGTTGGTTTGAAGATGGCAAAGTTGCTTTGATAGGTCCCAGATTAGTACATGAGGCTATGGAGAAAGTTCAGCTTATTAAAGAAGGGTTGAAAACAGCTCAATGCCAGCAAAAGTCTTATTCTGAAGTTAGAAGGAGAGATCTAGAATTTGATGTTAATGATTTGGTTTACTTGAAAATCTCACCCATGAAAGGTGCAATGAGGTTTGGGAAGAAAGGGAATCTTAGTCCCCGTTTTGTGGGTTCATATGAGATTTTGAGGTGTATTGGCAAGGTTGCTTATGAGCTTGACTTGCCTAATGATTTAGCATCGATTCATTCGATTTTCCATGCCTCCTTATTGAAGAAATGTGTTGGTGATCCGACATCTATAGTGCCATTAGAGTATCTTTCCATAAAAGAGTGTCTTTCTTACGATGACGTTCTGGTTGAGATTTTGGACTGGCAAGTTCGAAAGTTGAGAAATAAAGAGTTTGCCTCTGTAAAGGTTCTTTGGAGGCCGAGGCCGATATGATGTCCCGTTATCCTCATATTTTTCCCTCTGCTCCTACTCTAGCTTGAGGTACTTAGTTCCTCATGGTTTACTCTTTTGGTCTCATGTATCTTATATATTTCCATGATTCCTCATTTATGCATGTTCATGAAAAGCTTAATTTTTGAGAAAATGAGTTAACTTGATTGATTTATTCATGATATGTGCATTTGAGTATGAGTTGCATATAGACTTGATGAAATGATGTTTTGAACATGCTTTAGCTTGGAGCTGATGTTTCCTCCTCGGATATGTGAATTTATGTGATTGCATTCATGTTGGGTTGTTAGATCTAGTTTTTACCATTCTTATGATGTCTTAGTTCCTATTCGTGGACGAATGTTCCCAAGGAGAAGATATTTTAACACCTTGGATTTTAAAAGAAGGAAAATTTTAGGTTTTCAGAAATGAGGCCAGTACTGAGGGAAGCAACCTATGGACCGTAGATTGACTTACGCGCTGTTGGTGGGAACCATAGAGGGCATGGCAAATATTTTCAAAATGTTAAGTTTGAGAATCCCATTGATGGTTTACAAGGATGGCCTGTCAGTGCATGTACGACTCGTAGATAGGTCTCGTACGTCACTCTCATACTTTGTGAAATTTTATGGGTCAAGGTTGGGATCTACGGTTAGTATGTACGGTCCGTAAGTGGACCAATGGACCGTACGTGGCTACCGTCATTGGAAGCCCAAATTTAATAGTTTCTAAATCCCACCTACGGACGACCTAGACAGCCCGTATTGTGACCAATAAATTGTAGGTCGAAATACGACAGTTATTTTTAAGGGCTTTTTGGTCATTTCACTAATTAATTTATTCCTAATATAAGGTGGTTTAGTCCTAATCGTAGGCTCTATATAAGTCTTCTAAGCCTAATTCTAACCATTCTAATCACTCTTCAAATTCCCCCAAATCCTTTCAAAGTTTTCCACTCAAATATTTCTCTCTCTAAAGGTTGAAGAAGAAGAAGAAGATCTAGGGTTTCCATCCAAGTCTCCTAGTTCACCATTGATTGTGGGTTTTTTACATCAAAGTATGATGACTTTCACGTATAGAGTCCTTTCCTCCATAGAGTTCCTAAATTTCCTAATTTTACAAGTTAGAATTCTCTAATTGAAGTTAGGGTTTTCTTCTACCTTATGAGTTCTTTCAAATTATGATCTAATTGATTGATTTACGTCTTTTTATGCATGAATTGAGGTAATTGCATGTTTTGAAGTTGCATCATCTTTAACCCATGGGAAATCCATGATATCTAGACTTTGAACATATGATGAGGTTTTGCACTATGAAAAGATGAATTTATGAAGACTTGCATGTTCTTTATGAAACTGAGATAAATGATTTATGGTTGCTTTGAGAGTGAAGCTCAATGTTATTATTGTTGTGTTGTGAAAGGATTTTCTCACATAAAGGATTCATAAGGGTTGAATGGTTTTCTCAGCTAAACTTTGAATCAAGATTAAGGAGCTATTCTAATGAACTCTAGTTGAATTGGCTATGTGATGTGCCTTCCATAAATGAAAGAACAAGGGGCGATTACCCATGTCTTTTAATGATAAGATAAGTTATGAATTATGACTATTTCATGGGATCTATGGCTAGCACCGAGTGGACAAGTGGTGATTACCCATGTCTCACAAACTATGTGCCACCATAGGTTTGTCTTAGTTAGACATTAGCTAGTGGATCCACTTAAGCTAGAAACTATGGTTCTTACGTCGCCAAGTAAGGACACCTCTTTTGGATGTGGGGTAGACACAGGATTCCATATTATAGCTCACGTTGTCTATGTCGGTTAAGGCTTATTTCCCACATAATGAACTAATATTACTTTCACAATGGTATTTCAAGTACATGTTGTTTTAAGATTACTTCCTTGCATTGACCATGGTTTTGACTCATGTTTTCCATCATGTCATCCTATGATTTAACTTGGACATTGCGTCTAATGTATAACCTCTTTTAGCATGATTTTATATCCTCTATGCATAGTTGTCATACTTGGTATATTCTTTGTACTAACGCATACTATGTCCTACATGTTCTCACAAATGTAGGATCCGACTCTTCTCCATCCACTCGTGGCTAGTTCGTTGCACTTGAGATTTGAAGTCTTGTTGTGTCCTCATACTTCGAGAACTTGTATGGGTTATGTCAAACTTTCATTCTATTAATTTAGTAGATGACTTTGAGACTATGTTAGACTTCCGCTACTTTTGTCAACTCTTTTGATATATATATACATATAGATTGTCTTTTAAACTCTTAAATACTATTATCTAGTATGAGGTATGCTAAGTGGCTTGTATAGGGCCTTTCGGGGTCTTTTACACCATGTTATGTCTAGGGGGTACTTTAGGTCATGACAGAGGTCGTATATGGTCTACTTGTTCTTTGATTGAGCTTTCTTAGATGATCTTTAGCATTTATTGCAAGTGTCTTGGGATCATGTGTAGCGGATTTAGGATTATCTCCATTGTCTGTGTGATGTTACTTGATTTTTCTCATCATTTGATTCTCAAAATAAATCTTCCATTCTTTTAATACCTCAACATTATCACCTTTTTACCTTCAAAGAAACGCACCAAAACCTTTCATGAAAATTCATCAATGAGTGTGAGTAGATACCTTTTCCTCCCTTCGATGAAGTTTAGAGGGACCCCAAATATCTGAATGGATGTAGTCTAGCACCCCTCCTATCTTGTGCTTGCCAGTGACGAAGTTGACCTTCTTCTGCTTCCTAAAGACGTAATGCTCACCAAATTCAAGTGTGTTTATCTTTTCATCATTCAAAAGGTTGCGAATACGCAACATCTCCAGTCTTAGTGCACTCATATGTCCTAGTATAACGTGCCATAATCTTGCCTTGTCATGATCTGATTATATGCACTGTAGATGCATTTAGTGAATCAACATTCGTGCTTCCTGCTAGTATGTAGAGGCCATCCTCCAGCTTGGCCTTCAGCATGACTAAAGACCCTTAGTCATATTCATAATTCCTCCTTCGCTCATGTACTTATAGCCTTGTTTATTCAGAGTGCCCAGGGTGTTTAAATTCTTCTTCAGATCAAGAACATGACATTGTTTTGTAATAGTCCTCATAATTCCGTCATGGCAATGAACCCAAACTGAACCAATGCCAACTATTTTACATGTTGCATTATTGCCCATAATTATGATTCCTCCACTTCTTATCGCTGTTGAACCAATCTCTTTGGAATGTCATATGCAGAGTACAACATCTGTCTAACACCCATTTGTTTTCATAAACTCAACTATTGCATGATGTTGTTAGTACATATTCATCATCACAATCATATACCTGCTCAACAATGGATGCTCTCATCTTTTCTCTGGACTTTACCACATGCCAATCTCATTAAAAGTGCCCCTTCTTGTGACAGCCCCAACATTCCGCATTCTTCTAGTTAACACGAGACTTTGATCTGTACTTTGTTTGCTCCTTTCTTGATTGCTAGTATGACCTCTCACAAAGAGACCAATAGTTTCGTCACCTTTGTCTTCTTCAAAATGCCTCCGCACATCACAAAAGTTAAGTGCTTGCCGCACTTGCTCAAGAGTGATAGGATCTTTGCTATAAATCATTGAATTCTCAATATCACAATATTTTGAAGTCAACGAAAATAGAAAAGTACATGCAAGCATCTCCTCATTCATGTTCTTCTTCTTCTTTGACAAAATATTTGGAAATAAAAAAAACAAAAGTAATTCTTTTTAGATGTGGAAGTTCAAACAGTGCTGCAACTACATAGCATACTCAGACAACACCTTGGTTGTCATACCAATTTTTACTGGAAACATGAAAATAAAGAACTAGGAAGAACAAAAATAATTAATGTGGTTCAAATCTGAATGATCCTACGTCCACCAGAGAACAAACAAGAGATCTCAAATACATCTAAGAGAATTTCTCTACGAATTCTCTACTCTTCTATTGCATTTTACTATGAGTTTTGGATGATTTTAACAACGAAGAATGACCATCCTTTTATAAGTGGCAAAAGTTGGGCTTCAAGTACAAAGAAAAGCATTACAAAATTTGTCTTCCACAAATTTTAACTTGCTCTCAAAGTTTAATTCCTAGCCAAGTAAATTGGCACATGAGATTTTCTTTTATTGGGTTTTACCCCACTAGGACCAAACTAACTCGTTTACATATTTCTGCTACAAAGTCTCTACTTAGATATCTTGATGAGTCAAAAAAAGTGAACTTCAACTCGGTGATGACAAACAAGTATGAGTTGAAGGAAGAGGTACAATATCCATCAAAATGATGCAGGGTAATTCTAAACTTATCTATGATGTGCAATTTGTTCCTAATTAGGCTAACAATTTGCTAAGTTTAGGACAATTGGTGCTTAATGGTTACTCTGTTCTTTTTGATAATGACTCATGTAATTTTAGTGACAAGGAATCTGGTCAAACTGTTGCAATTGTTCCTATGACTCAGAACAATATATTTTCCTGTAATGTTTCAAATATTGTTAAAAATGCGTTAGTTGCTAAAGGTGTTAATGAAACTCAACATTGGCATCTTCGCTATGGTCTTTCGAACATTAATGGGATGAAATTGTTTACTAGAAAGAATATGGGTAGTTGGTTTACCAAAAGTAGGTGAGCTTAAGTTATGTGAAGGGTGCATATTCGAAAAAATAGAAAATCTTTCTCAGTAGGAAAATCTTTGAGAGCTAGTAGTTGTCTTGAGCTTGTATATGCAGACTTGTGTGAAAAAATGAAGACTGAGTTACTAGATGCGAATCGGTATATCTTTTATTTACTAATTACTATAGTCATATGTGTTTGGCTTACTTTCTGAGGTTCAAATTTGAAGCGTTTGAGAATTTCAGGAAATTCAAGGCACTTGTGGAAAAGCAAACTTGTGGCAAGATAAAAGCTCGTCACGCAAATCATGGTGGTAAAATTTTATGTAATGATTTAAATTTATTTTCTGATGAGAAGTGAATTCACATGGAGCTTACTACCCATACTCCCCACAACAAATTGGAGTATTCGAGCGAAAAAATCAGAAGGTGGTTGAGATTTCTATTAGCTTACTTAATGCAAGGGCACTTCCTATTCACTTTTGGGAGGAAGATGTGGTTGCAACTGTGTGCCTCAAGAACATCTCCAACACGGGTTGTTTTTGGATCGAATTCCATACAAAGCATTGACGGGTCAGAAACCAAGAGTAAACCACTTGAAAGTCTTTGGTTGTATAGCTTATTTTTTTGTTTATACACATTCTAAACTAGATAAAAAAAAAGAGAAATGCATTTTCATTGGTTATAGTCCTCAATCCCAAACGCATAGAATATATATAACCAAACTAGTGGCAAAGTGGTTATCAGCAAGACTGTTGTTTTTAATAAAGAAGCCTAGGAGTTGAATGGAGAGAAAGAAGATTCAGTAGTCCATAGAAGGAGAGCATAATACCATTCTTGAATCAACAGATTCTGATTCTTCCTGTCCTTCCTACAGTAATACAAATCTTTTTCCTCTTAGCAGCAGCAACAAAAATTTTAATCCAGCAAGCTCTCATTCTCCATCTTCGTCTTCATCCCGCGAAAAATCACCAATAAAGTTTCGGTCATTGAAAGACGTTTATGCATCTTGTAGCTTTTTCTTGTTAGCTGTTAAACAAACATGCTATGAATAATTGCAAAGCAACCTGAGTGAAAAAATTCAATGATTGAAGAGATTCATGCCCTTGAGAAAAACCGAACATGGGAGTTTGTTGATTTTCCTGAAGGGGAGAATCATTTTGGGCTAAAATTGATTTTATAAATGGAGTACAATGCTGATGGAAGTATCAAAAGGCATAAAGCTCGACTTCTTGCAAAAAGAATATTCCCAGCAACAAGGGATCGATTTTGAAGAGACATTCTCACCAGTAGCTCGTTTTAAAATGGTTAGAAGTACTCTAGCCTTGGCTGCTCAATTTTGTTGGCTTGTGTACCAATTTAATGTTAAGTATGCCTTCCTAAGTGGACACTTACGTGAAGAAGTATACGTCTCCCAACCTGAAGGCTTCGTCTCTAGTGAAGGGAAGAGTAAGGTATACAAATCGAAGAAGGAATTTTACGGTCTAAAGAAAGCTCCACAGGCATGGTATAGTAAATTTGATTCCTTTTTTCGAGAGCGGCAGTTCAAAAGAAGTGAGAATAAACCTACAATTTACGTAAAGAAGCGAGGTAATGGTTATATTTTTGTTGTCTGTCTTTATGTTGATGATATTATATATATGGGCTCTTGTGAATCAATTGTTTATGAATTTAAGAGATGCATGATGAGTAAATTAAAGATGTCCGACTTCGGTATGCTGCATTATTTTCTTCGGCTTGAGGTGAGAAAAGGTTTGGATGGAATTTTTATTTCACAAAGAAAGTATGCTACTAAACCTTTACAGAAGTTCAACTTGCTGAATTGCAATCCATCTGCCACACCCATGAATATGAATGAGAAACTGGTACTTAATAATGTTATAGGTGCAGCGAATGCTTCTTACTTTAGAAGCTTTTTTGGTGGTCTAAACTACTTATTAGACACAAGGCCCGATATAGCATTCTCTTTCAATTTGATTTCAAGGTTCATGCAGAATCCTTCGAAGAAAAACCTAGGTGCAGCCAAAAGGATCTTGCGATATGTTGTTGGCACAACAAATTACGAAATTTGATAATCAAAAGTATCAGATTTCAGATTACTTCATTTTGCTGATAGTGACTGGGTAGGTAGCATGGAAAATCATAGGAAAACATCTGGGAATATATCAAGTCTTTGTTCTGTAGCAATCTCATGGAGTTCAAAGAAACAAGATATAGTAGCCTTATGATCTCCGGAAGTAGAGTACATAGTTGCAACTTTAGCAGGTTGTCAAGCTATCTGGTTAAGGAAAATGTTAGTGGATCTTCAACAAGAGCAGATTGGCCCAACTAAAATATGATGTGACAACAAGGTGACCAATGCTATGACAAAAAAATCCATCTTTTCACAATAGGACGAAGCACATCGACGTCTGTTATCAGTTCATTTGCGATCCAGTTGTTGGTGGAACAATCTCATTGAAATTTGGTGGCACAAATGATCAGGTTGATGATGTTATTACGAAATCATTTCCGCATAACAAGTATGAATTCTTTAGACAACAAATAGAAGTTTTTGATTTTGAAGAAAGGAGGTGTGTTGACTAATTCTTCAAATTAATTCAGTTGCAATGAAATATCTTCTTATTGTAGTGGGTCATGTTTACTACTTTCCCCATGTTTTTCCACTAATAGTTAGTTGGTTTATTTTAGCTTAAGTAGTTAACTGTAAGCCTATAAATGGCAGTATGTGTTCTTGTTTCGGAAGTAAGAAAATTAAGCAGTTCAAAAACTTTATTTCTGAAAGCGTTTTTCTTTGCCTTTAATCTATTGATCCAACAAGTTATAGTATGACTCGTGGTTTGAGACCGCTGGTCATAGAGATACTCGTACATAAGAATATCCCACTGTTCAAATCACAAAGGTCAAAATTATTCACATGATATACTTTGTAGCAATTATTTTGTGTTTTATGTAAAAGTTTTGGGGTAACTTACTATAAAATTAAGTTTGCAAGGATTTTCAGATCCAAACTTTATATAATTGAATATTTTGTTAATAGGCACATCTCCTTTAGGTTACATCATAATTATCCTTTTTAATGGTTTTAAAATATATATATTGAATTAAAACACTTGGCTTTTTTTAATGTTATTAAATCAGTTGCATTCACACAATTTCCTTTTTTATGCAACTATTAATATAATTGACATGGTATTATCGTACAACGCACATTCAAAGAATTCAGTATATTATGAACTCACGAATTTCAAAATGTTAAATGTTTATCAACAAAAATATTTTTAAAATGTCGATTGACTTTTATACCCTTAAAAGCTAAATTATTTGCTCAAAGAGATAAAATATTTTTGATAAAGATTTATATTTAGCTTTATCTAATAATTTGAATCCAAATAAAATCATTCCTACTGAATTAAATTCTTGATATATTAGTCATAAATTTGATACTAATTAAAATTGATCATATGGTGAGACTTCTATTAGAAAAATGTTATGAGGTTTAATATAAATTATGCAAAAGCATCCCTATGCCTCTATGCAGAGGTAGAAATTTACACTTTTAAACTTAATATTTTTTACTGATACAAATTTGGTTAATTAATTTAATAAACATGTTTTATTAGTTTTTCCCCTTTCATTCATATTGTTCACTTCTAATACTTTCAAATTAAAAAAAGTCTACGTGTTAGCTCTCTTTGTTGCTGTCGTTGAAAACGAGCTTTACGATCATGGCCTTTTATATGATTTAATGTAAAAATGAATTTAACATAAAAATCAACTCCTTTGTAAGTTTGTTTAATAAGGGGCGTAGGAAGAAGGGAATGGTGAAGTGGTTGTGACCAAAAGGATTTCGGTTTTATTACTCCTTATGATGGTTGTGATGAGCTTTTTCTTCATCAATATGGTATCGGATGTGAAGGTTTTCGTAGCATAGCTGATGGTGATGCTGCTGAATTCGATGTGGAATATGGGAATGATTGCCATACTAAGGCTGTCAATGTTATCGGCCCAGATGGTGCTCCTTTCAAAGGAGGATCCCGTGATGGTGGAGGCGATGGAGGTGATCTATATGGTGGTGGTGGTCAATATGGAGGTGGAGGTGGGAGATATGGTTGTGGTGAAGGTGGTGAAGGTAGTGGTGGGCGGTATGGAGGTGATGGTAGATATGGCGGTGGTGGTGAAAGGTATGGTGGAGGTTTCGGTGGGTATAGTTGCGGTGGTGGAGGAGGAAGTGGGTGTTACAAGTGTGGGGAAGAAGGGCATTTCGCAAGAGAATGTAGTCAGGTGGTGGATATGGCAGCGGTGGTGGTGGGAGATAGGTGGTAGTGGCGGTTGAGGTGGAGGCGGTGGTGGTTGTTAAAAGTGTTGGAAAGAAGGGCCGGTAACATTGACAGCCTTATTACGGCTATCATTCCCAGATTCCACATCGAATTCAATAGCTTCACCATCAGCTAAGCTACATAAACCTTAAGATCTGATACCGGATTGATGAACTAAAATCTCATCACCGTCGTCATCAGGAGTAATGAAACCAAGACCTTTTTGGCCACTGAAACACATCATTGTTTCCTTATTTTGATGCCCCTAATTACAAAAATACTGCAAGGAGGAGAATACAATGATTATACCTTGGATGCTAGAGGCAAGAGATAAAGAGGTTCAAACAAATCATTTGGTTGAGCACAAGAAGTCTTTTTTCATAAAAAGGATTCGGAAGTGATTTTGCATAAAAGGGATAGGGTTTTAGGTGTTGGATGGCGGCTGATTGTGAAGACTCAATTACTCGAGTCATGATGGCGCCTACCACCCCACCTGTAGGCCAGCCAAAACCCTATCCCAGAACTTAAAAGTAATGGGACTAAGGGTGGAAACTAACGTCAACTAAGCGGAAGCATCAAATACAACACACAAGGAAGGCTGAAGAGAAACCAAACTATATAACGCAAAGCTAAACACCACGGGCTGCCTCCCCCACAAGGATATCAACCAGACGCTCCCAGCCTAGTATATCTAACCGACAATTGGCGCAGCAACAACATCTTCCGGCAGCACCCCAGAATTGCAGAAATAAGAGAGAAAGAATCGGAAAATCCGAAAGCCACAAAAATGCCTAAACTAAGGCTTCTACTATCAGACCCAAGTCTGCTATACCAGTCTACAAGGACCTAGTCCATCCGAACGACGTCGGATACATACTAAAGTCAACGGGTGCATATGACTAAGGCAATACTTTCCTAACCTATTCTAAGGTCGGAAAGCAATCACAGAGATTTACAGATAGCAACAAAATATTCCCAACCCACACATGCAACAACAGATAACTACCCAACAAGTAACCCATAAAAAATTGCGATAACCCAAACGAACAATCCCATACTAAGGCATGCTACTAACCCCGAACAGCTCAGAAATAAATCCGAAACAAAGAGATTCGGAGAAGAAGAATAGAGGTACTAATTACCCAACCCAGATTCACACATGTCGGCAAGTATTCACACATTCAAGCTCAATATAGGAAGAAGGGAAGCCGTAACCTACCAGAAGACCGACCACGCACACTCCAATCACTCTGTTGAAGCTTTTCCCTTCTAAACCACCTCAGACTGCTACCACGTTGCAAAATATAGAGTCACAGCGTGAATACAATCATTTAGACACGAAAATTATCCAATTCAGAGACAGATCAATTTCGGAGTTAAAATCATAAACGTGGAACCCGCTCCTGATTTTCCAGAATTAACTTGTGAAGAGGTCCCAAATTCTCCCCCAAACTTGTATTCCAAAATGGAACAGTCATCCAGGCTCAGATCAGGTTCGTGCAACAAAAATAAGAAACACAAAACTTTACAACAAAGAGGCTTAAGATAGCAACTTACGCCTCGAATTCATAGAAAACGAGGTACACCCAATGCAATCCAACCATGAACTCACAGAGCCAATGATAATCTAAACACCTGGGAGTTTGAATCACAAAAAATCAACAACCGAGGATGGAGATATCAATATTTGAATGTTTCATCAAAATGAGCTCAACCTCTATTTATACCAACTGCCACTCGCTCTTCTCCGCGAATGCGGCCCCCAGGCCCCGCGAACGTGGAGGGAAACATACCGCTACTACGCGAACGCGGCCAAAAACCCACGAACGCAGAGGCGAACCTACAACAGCTCCGTGAACGCGGCCCGAGGCCCGCGAACATTGAGAACAGGAACATCCCCACACCACAGACCTCCTTGAACAGGATGCGGAGCACAAGGTAACAGAACTCCGCGAACGCAGAGTAGGCACTCTCACACCTCCGCGAACGTGGAGTCTATCCCGCGAACGCTGAGAGCAAATGTTTCTGCATTTTTGACAGCTGCAACAGTTGAGTTTTGGACAACTCCAAAACTCCGACGGGATGCTGGGGATTCGTTCGGAACCCCGTGCACGCAAATGACATATTCTACCCCCTCGAATTCAACATTCTGAACTCAATGGCGCAGTAAAAATTCTTATACGAGGTCCTTTCGATGAAAAGTAGGTCCCACACCCAATGGGCCATATTAGCCAATATCCAACGGAGGCCTCAGATTTTGATCGAAAGCTTTCGGAGGTTCTCGAAGGGTCATTCTAGGCCAAACTCGGCATTCCAGAACTAACTGCTTTGACGGAATTCCCATTCGAGCGCGTTTACCAAGAATGTTGACCGAAGTCAACTTTAAGCAAAATTTCAAAGGCTAAAGAGCTAGCTGGCTCAAAAATCACACCGAAAGCCCCGGGACTCAGGCAAAGCATGCTTTTAGCCTAATTTGGCCTCTCCGAAGCTGATGGAACCGTCAGAATTCCCATCTGAGGTTGTTTACCTGAAGTTATGACTGAAATCAACTTTTCAAGGTTCAAAAGCTCCAGAACAAGAAAACATGCATAAAATCCAAACGAACGACCAGGCGACTAAACTGTGCCAGCAAGTCATAAATGTCTTGGGGTCGCTACAGGAAAGCTCTAACCGATAGAAAAGAGACACAAACACGCAAATGGCCTGAAGGGTCATTACACTGATTCAAAGAAAAATGGTAGGAGAGAAAGATTAGGGTTTTTTGCAATTTAGAAATATTTGCTCCTAATCTAAAATATTCTCCACCACCACGTTTTTTTTGGCTAAGTAAAACTTATATAAAAAAACAAATTACATTTATACAATATAATGGGCTCAAACTATGGGCTCAAGATTGTGGCCCAAAATCATTGGTTAATAAAATATTTGTGTATTAATGTATTCTTAGACAATGTTAAAAAATACTAAAATGAATATTAACAAGATTTAATTAATGACATGTAAAATAATGTAAACAAAGAATAATGATTTCATCAAATTGAGACAATATTCTCAAAATATTCAACTCACTATGACAAAAATATTGTAATAAAAATTAACTAACGAAAATCATAAAATTTTGAGAAATAAGGTTAAGTATCGATAAATTTATTTAAAATTATAAAAATGTATTTTGAACTATTGAATTAACAAAACTTAAATGTATGAATTTTTAAAATGTTAATCGAAAATTGGGTGTCAACATTTATGTGTTGGTGTTTCACATAACCAAAATAGGAAAAAATGGTATACATGTTCCTACACTCTTATTCATGTAAAAAGACATGGTCCTAGTCCTCTCTTCTTATTTTTTTCCATATATTAAATTAAAGAACTATACCTAAAAGTTGTAATTTTCATATGGTGCACTCTCCTAGTTATGTATGAATGCATATTTCCAAGCTATTTCATCTAATATTATGGAAAATTAGAAAAATGTGAATCCAAAAGACTTTGTCCTAGTTCTCTCTAAAAAGAGTCATATACAAAGTGACATATTACTTACATTTGTTTCTCAGAATAAGGACAAAGAGATACACAACACTACTAACATAGTAGTAGAAACCACAACTATTAAGACACAAGTGATGTTACCAACATACTCCTTAATTATCCAAAGAGTGATACAATGTATTAAAAAACCACCATGGAAGATTACAAGAAATATAGAGAAGATACAAAGTATCATGCTAAAAGATCATATTTAAAGACAAGATAATAAAGTTATTGATTATCTAGAAAAAATAGCACTCAACAGTGGAAATGATGAATTCCAAAGCATCCGAGAAGTAGATAGTACAGGGAATAGGCTAATCTACACACTAGACTTTAGATATAAAGTAGCAAAATGGAGGTTATAAAAGAGATGACCAAAGCTTAAAAAATGAATCTCCTTTCTAAAATATTAAACTGCGGTTTCTTATTTTGTTCTTACAACTTTATAAAATAAATCCTTTTCCATATGTTATATATATCTAGACCATTCTGCTTCTAATAAAATTTCCATGGGGTCATTAAACTTTATAAAGCGTGGATTTCATTTCCAGCATTACCCCCCCCCCCCGATTTCTTTGGGAAATAACCTTTGTAATTTACTTTCTAATGTTGGTCAAACCCAACATAAGGCTTTTAAACACCTATTTACCAAATACATCAACAACTTATCATCAGTTTTAGGACTTTGATTTAAACATGTAATGGCTTATTTATAAAATTAGTTTTACCATTTAATATTATTTATCCATCCCTATGTATACTTCATCTATTAAAGAGAGTACAAATTTATTTACGTAATTATATTTTCAACACATCTCCTGATCACATGCAAAATTGATTTTTCATTGTATATACACATGAACTTTTTATGATAAAGGGTGGCATTGAAACTTAAATCAAGATCGCACAAACAAGTAAAAAGCTTGAACATGTGAGCAGCTATACAATCAATGCCTGATGAAAGAAATAGAGACCCACTTGAATACTTGCTTAACAAAATAAATAATTATTTTATTATCACATATGGTCACCCTATTCTAGTGCGGTTCAAGCACATTAATAGTCTAAAGTCAAATTAATACTCCTTAGCCTACACATAAGGGAAAAACAACTCGTTAATGACTTATTGGGTCAATGGCTACAACTACATACTCTACTCAACAACTATTCTCATTTCTAAGGTTACTACACTTCTAAATGTATACTTCTAACTCTGGGCACTTCTCCTACAACTTGCCTTATACATCGCAACAAATATTATCTTTCTGGTAAACAAATACCACCCAAGCATTCTAGAACACACACCCCTCTTAAGAGTCTCACCTGGAATAAGGTTTTCTGATGAGAATCGAAAGCACAACTTTCTTTTAGCTCGAACTCACGATTTATATGATAAAGGGTGCATTCTTTCCAATGAGTACATTTAATGTACACTAACAGACTTCTCTTATATGTGTGTAATGCCTTTACTTTTTGAAGACTTTACTAGAGAGTAACTCATCGATAAGGACCCGAGAGTTGCTATTTTAATCCTCTCGAGTATGAGGGGTAGTCAAACGAAATTGAGAAATGCACGAGTCTGAATATGATCCTTATGACACAGTTCTATTGCACGATTTAGAGTATGTAGAAAGGGAAACTTTTCTTGAATGCCTCTATTCCCTCATATATATAAGTGGGGCCCTCACAACTATAAATAATATCCTACTGACACGACTTTATAGACTACATATGGCACTAGAACTTTGCACTCTGATACCAAGTTTCTCACGTCACCATCGCCTACACCGTGAACGTGGCGGTACTCAAAATCATTGTTGTTCCCAAGAAAATCTTTGGCCTAGCTAACTATGGTACATATGACTTAATAAGATACACAGAAGCGTTAATGAGAATTTAAAACATTTAAAGAACTTTTAAAACAACGTCTAAAAATACTTAAGATAAATAGTAAGTGCTTAATAAAACATCTGAGAAAAATACTGTAAACTTTCTAACTCTTCATATCCATGAAGACACTACTATCTAACAATTTGTATCAGGAAAAGACCCACGACACCTCAAAATCCTACTGTGTGGAATAAATTTTAAAGTAATAGAAAATAAATTATCATCACAAAAAAAGCTGAAGAAACATGAATATTTTAATGATAATAGTGCGGGTACAGTTCTATTCCTCCCTTGATTCTTCTCTAATAAGATTTTTCTATGATTCTCTCTCATAAGATTTTTTCATGCTTCGAGGGCCGTTAATAGCATATTTCTCGAATTAGGATGATTTGAATTTTGTCTCTTGATGAATATTCCATAAATTTGTGGAATATTCGAGATGCCTTTTCAAGGGAATATAGTACCCTTTATATAGCCATGAACTATGGTTTAGGGTTGATTAGCCTCCAAGAATCGTAATTTGATTTGAACACACCCTGTATAGTTCCAACTCGAATTGAGCACATCTTTTAGAGTCCCAAAAAATTTCAATGTCTACACTTGCCCCTTGTTTCAAGGCTTATTGATGTGTAGACTTAGAGATACTCAAAGATGAGGCTTGAACTACTCATTCTTCCATCTTCACGACTTTAGATTTGCAGATTTGATTTGTGAGAGAAGAAATGAAGGGCAGATTTGGACCCACTGGGCGTGCCAATTTGTTTGCAATAATTTTTAAGTTATAGAAAATAAATTGTCATCATAAAAAATCTACAAAAACATGAATATTTTAATGATAAAAGTGCGGGTACAATTTTGTTCCTTTCTTGATTATTCTGTCATAAGATTTCTTTATGCTTCAAGGGCCGTTAGTGGCATATTTCTCGAACTAGGATTATTTGGATTTGATTTCCTTATGAATATTCCATGAATTTGTGGAATATCAGAGATACCTTTTTCAAGGGAGTATCGTACCCTTTATATAGGCATGAACTAAGGCTTAGGGTTGAGTAGCCTTCAAGAATCCTAGTTGGAATAGAACACACCATATAGAGTCCCCACTCGAATTGAACACGTCTTGTAGAATCCCACAAAATTTCAATGTCTACACCTAATACTATAAAGCAATAAATATGGAGTCCTCCGGAAGCAAGGAGGTCTCACCAAAAGATGAAGACTAGATGATGTGATCTTAATGGCACGCTTGTTGATGATCCTAAGTACCTGAATCTGATTACTGAATATAACTCCCGTGAAACAAGATACGGACAAGTAGTTAAAACCATTTGTACTTTACAATAAGATATGTACTAAAAGCAATATGAAAATAACAAACTTTACTCTATCGAGGAGTTTTTCTAACACGCAACCATCACTATGAGCCTAGCGATGATACAACTTTTCACCCAAGTTACAAGGGCCATCCTATAATTTTCGAGGGTATAGGATGCAAACTATGACTATTGATCCATCCAATAAGCCTTCTTGAGGCAGTGAGGAGTAACCCGAAAATTCGGTACGATCCTATCCTAAGCTTGCTACATAGTTTTACGGGGTTACGAGTTAAAAATAGATTCTTACCCAATTCGGTGCTCGATATTACTCCTAAAATAATCAATATCAATCTACTCAATAGTCCTCTGAGAGAACTTTACTACTTTCTTACCACTTCTTTACTGAAATACTTTTCAGAAAATCAATTATGCCCAATCACTCTTTTGAGGAAAGGAACCATTACTTTACTTTACTTTATTGAATTTTTTTTAGAAAGTCAATTTGGCTCTTTTCTTCTAAATTTCAAAATATTATATATGAAACAACTTATGTCCTTTTTAATTTTAAAAATCTTTTCAAATCATGCATATAAATACTCATGCACTCACATTTCAAGTCCAAAATCAATGTATAGGAAAACTCTTGTAGAACCCTTTTAAAAAATTTGACTTCAATATATAAGGTTCATGTGATAATGAAAGAACAAACAACAGTTTAAGAATCAACATGTATAAGAGAAATTGAATCTCCATTATTAAAGAATCGGAACTAAGAATAGAAACACAACCTGAATTACGATTTCAAGAAACTGTGGGTATAACCCTGAACATAACCTTTTATTGACTGAATTTAAATGTAGGATGTGAGAAAGAACTAGTCCATCACTATGAGTAGAATTACATACCTGGAAGAACAAGGTTCTTGAAGAATCTATAAGCAGAACTTGTTCGGAAGCCTTGAAACCCTACATTTTGTCTTCCTTGTGGTTTTGTTTTTGAGTTGGGGTTGAGAGCGTAGAATTAAAAGAAAATTGAGTAATTCTTTAAAGGCATTCCCCTAACTGAAGTTAAAATTTCATGTCTTGGGCTTAGGAATAGTGGGAAAAGACAAAAAAAACCCCACTCAAAAAGTTGTTGAAACCTTCCACATATCAATCTACGCCTCATGGTTTGATCTATGGATCATAGATCCCATCTGTGGAATTCATATTGTAGTTTTAAAGATAAAATGTTCATTCTTTTTGAGCCTTCAAGTATTTCCTTTCACTTACTTTCGTAGACAAAAGTCCGTTTAGTGGTATTTGTTGTAGTGACCCTCGGGATCATTTTTGTGTTTCATGAATGCATTTCCTACTTTTTTCCGTTCCCGTAGACTTCTTATAGGTTTTGTATGGCGTTGGTTTTGGTGGCACGCTCCCTGAGGTGTTCAATTGAGTTTGGTGCAAATTTTGAGTGTTGAAAGCTTAATGCTTGAAAGAGTTGACTTTAGTCAACATCCAAAGATTCTGATGTCAGATTGGAATTCTTTTAGTTCCATTTGCTCCGGAAGGGTCATTTTTGTCAAGTGTGATGATCGGTTTGGGTTTTGAGGCTTCTGTTTGGAGTTGGTGTGATTAGGAATTTTAGCCTTTAAGTTTTCCTTAACGTTTGACTTGGGTTAACTTTGTTGGTAAACATGCTCGAAATCAAATTCCATCAGCACAGTTAGCTCTCAAATGCGAAGTATTGTCTAGAGCGACCTTTGGTTTGGTTCTCAAGGTTGTTGGGGTGAGTTCTTAGCTTTTGGAGTTTTGTTGTGTTTCTTTGTTAAAGTGTTGGCTTTGGTAAATATTTTGACGAAACAACCTCTGATGGCCATTTTGTCGTTTTCGCTTACTCTGGAATGTCGCTTCCAAGTGGTTTGCACTTTTGGCTTAAGCAAACCGTTGATCACTTAAGCGATGTTGGATTAAGCGACCAAGGAGCTGCCTAAGCGAATGGCTTCTGTGGGGAGGGGGTCGCTTAAGCGACCATCCCTTGGCTTTTGCGTGGGCCGATTAAGCGACCAAGGGGCCTTAAGAAACCCAACTCTTTGAGATCTCGGCCTTGGGAGTTTTTTAGCATTTCTTGATAAATCTCAATCATTTTAAGGTGATTCACTTCCTCATCCTTTCCTCTAAGCTTTTACGTCGTTCATTTCATAATTCAAATTCATTTCAAACCTCAAATTCCCTAGTTTTTAAGATTTAAAATGTGGTAATTTTTCCATTTGATGTCTGAATTGAGTTCCGTTTTCACCAATATTTTGGGCATGTAATACTTAGTCTAGGGAGAACAAATTGGCTGTTTCCTTTTCATAATTATGTTGCTTTGATTCCGGGGCTCAATTTTTGACCCAATTTCGGTCCAAAAGTTGGGCTAGTGATATGGGTATAGTTGGATCCGTATTAACTTGCTCTTTGTATTCATTATAGCTTTGCAGCGAACGGAGGCTCTCCGGAAGGGAAAAGCTCCCGAGTTATAGTTCATTTGCAGTTTTTGGCCTTAAGGTAGGTTATGGCTTCATTTTCATAGACTTGGCTTAGCTAGATTAAATATATTTTGGTAGTATAGCATGACTTAGGTTGAACCTTTAGGTTATGTTGAGATTTAATGTTCCTTGGATAGTTAGTGCCATAGGTTGGGTTGTTAAGCTTAGGTTTTAGTTGGAGAAGCCTTAGTTTTGGTGATCCTGGTGCTTATTTAAGTAGTATCCTTAGACTCTGCTTTTAGGTGGCGTGAAACTTAGGGTTACCTTGGTTTGTTTTGTCGATAATTTGGATCCTTGAGCTGTGATTCTTTGTTGTTTATTATACTATTGAGCGTGAGGCTGTGAACGTGGATTGGTAAGAGTACCAGGTTAGTACTCTCGTGGTGTGACAGGTATTCTTCCTGATTATATGTATTACATAAGTTGATTGTGAGAATGCATTTGAGGAGTTTCTACTTGAATGATATTCGGACGAAAATGACTCGGTTTGTGAAAAGCAAATTAACCATAACGAGTTGGAAGTCCTTGATACCCGTTTTGACTCAAAACTGGTAAAAAAAGCCCTTTTTCTTTATTTATCGCACCTTTTTGTTACATTTACTTTGATGACCTTGATGTATCATTACGGGCGGCCTATTGGCTAAGGCTCGGCTACACTCTATCATTTATCTTTGCATTGTTGATAAGCACGAGGTATCATCCTGGGCAGCCCATTGATACATATATCTTGGTTATTGGTAAGATCGACGTGCCATCCCGGGCAGTCCGTGGATACATCTATCCAAGTTATTCGCTTTCGGTTAAGCTTGAGGTACCATTCCAGGAGGCTCGATGTTTCTTCTGGGGTTAGGAACTTCCCTTTCTTTGAGCTTTGCATTGTATCATTGAATGAGTTGACTTTGAGTATGTTGATTGTTTGTTTTTAGTGTGTAGTTTGTTGTGGATTCACTACCTACTCTCGGTTATATTCTTGTTGTTCCGTATTTTTCCTTCGAAACTTGCTAGTATCATCATGCTTCTTTTATATAGTTTATATTTCTGAGATTCATCAGCCTATGATGCCTACTGAGTACCCCATGTTTTGGTATTCATACTGCACTTCTGCATTTTTTCTGATTCAGCTCCCAGTTCGAGCCACCCTTAGTTAGGATTTGCATCTCCCGTGGCGCTCACAGACTCGGATTGTGGTGAGCTTATGTCGTTCAGAAAATTGTTGTTGTCCTTATTTTGCACTGAATTTCATTTTGTATTTTTGATTAGCCAATTTTCATTAAATATTTATGACTTTCTGTTTGTTGTAGCTCCTGTATAGGTGACATCAGGTCCGGGGGATTGGTATCTTATTTTAGTTTGTCTTTTGGTCACTTTCGAGCCTATTTTGTACATTTTCTATGGTACTTCAGATATATATGATATGGCCCTTGTTTTTCTATATACATTATTCTTGTCTTCCGCGCCTTGTTTTTGGGCTTAGGCTTGTCCACTAGGTGGGTTGTAGTGGACGCTACCATGGCCTAATTTTGGATCGTGATAATGTCATTCATCCAGGATCCCACGAATGCATATCAGATATGCTACTGAATGTCAAAAAATGGCATTCTGGACATAACGAAATCAATAAAACTACCAACAGAGATCATCTCATCAAAATGTTGACCAAAATCAAACTACCCAAAAACAACTAAGAACCAACAATTAACCACACACCACAAAAACAACCCGATAACTACGAGATCTGAACTAAAGCTATTACTAGACTAAATTCGAAGTTTCAAACCTAACAACGTTGGTAGAAATCTCCATAGAGCCCGTTTACCATGAGTGTTGATCGAAGTCAATCCTTTCATCATAGACGCTTCAAAATGGAAAATACTAATCCAAAGCTCTCCAAACTACCTCAGAAAGCATACCACTTATCCCAATAGATCAAACACACAACAAAGAAGCTAGAAAATGGTTAATATTAAATAAAAATAAGAACAAGCAAATGACCATGAGGATGATTACATCATATAAGAAGTATAATTTTTTTCCAATGCTATTTTATGTACATATGCAAATATAAAGAGAGTTCAGCTTGACTAATTGTAGTAAACTCTTAAAAGAAAGTAATGAAATCAAAGAAGAGATAGTGAAATGGGTGAAATTTTCCTTATATAGGATTATAATCCTAAATAAATTTGTCTTTAGAATAAATGTAGTGTTCAAGTTTCCTTATGTACTACTCTCTTTGTTTCAGATAGAGTGATCTAGTTTGACTTGATATTGAGTTCAAGAAAATAAAGAAGTCTTTTAAATCATTTGGTCATCAATTAATGTTATGTCAAATGTAATAAAATGTCTTTTACTCTTGTGGCCTTGTATATGCCACATGGAAAGTTGAAATAAAATTGTTGTCAAAAAGGAAAATAGGTCATTCTTTTTAAATAAACTAAAAAAGAAAGTATGCCATTCCTTTTTACATGGAGGGAGTAATAAATTTCTTATTTAAAATTTAAATATTAAAAAAAGTTCCATTGCTTATCTAAAATAGCCTTTAAAATTATCAAATCGTGTAAAGAAAATCTTAAATTTTCGATGAATATTAGTTAAAGTCATCAAAATATATAGCTGCCCAGATTTTTTAATTAAGTAATTCTACTAGCATTTAGTAACTTGTTTCTATAAAACATATTGGACAATTATGCTCTTTTCCCTCGATCCAGCATAATGTGTTTCCGGTCATCCCTTGTTTAATAAGGATGGGTGCCTATTGAAGCCCTTTAAGAATCGAAGTATTATTTTTTTGCCCAATTGTCTAAACATTTATAATATGATCCCATTATAACTAGAACAAATGAAGTGATTTTTAATTTGATTGTAATGCTATTATAATAAGCATTTCTTATTAAGTCTTAATTTGGCTTTAATGTAGTGTAATATATATTTTTCTTATGAATAACTGTAAACTGAATATTAAATATATCAATAAGCGTATTGGTAATGATAGACTAAAAAAAAAAAAAAAAAAAGACATCATACTCATTACATATTTTACTAATGAACATAATTTTTTTGTTTAAATTTAGCATGTTCAGAGAATGAACAATCGCTTACTATTCAAAAAAGGCGTCACTTGAAAATTTTTATGTTCATCAATTTTAAGTTGTATTTTTCTGCTTAAAAGTTTGTGATACTAATTATAATCTTGTTTTAATATGACTCATATCATATGCGCTTTTTACATGAGACTTACGAGTTTGCAGTACATCTTAATAATTAGTTATTGTCACAATCTATAAACATAGTTAAGTCAACAATTCTATGACAAGTTATCTAATAATAAACACATATAAAGTAAATAAGAAATGGTGATAAGTCTCAAGCAAAACCTCTCATATAACCCTCAAAACGGGTAAGTGGAAACATCATCTAAAACCCCAAGGACATAGTGACATGAGTAAAAGCTTTTAAAATAAAAAAGATATGATCCAAAAGATACTGCATTGTCTGTGATAGTAAAAGATAAAAAATATTTATATAAAAGGGAAGTTCGGATGCTGCGGAATAATCAAACAACTACCTCCAAGACTTAAATGACTTCAACTCAAATGAGGATGTCACGACCAAATCCGTCGTGAATGGCACCCACGCTAAACCCCCGGTGGGAGAACCAACTATCTATTATCATGCAATAGATTAAACAACTAGAAACACAATTTCAGTCTTTTAAAAAAATCAGTTTGCAATATCTAAAAACCAAGTCATAAAAAAATCAGGGAATAACCCCGTAGAACTTCAAAGTCGTGTACCAAAACATCTATTCGTAGACTGGAATACCAGGATGCAACCCCTAAACAAGCATTCTATGTCCGAACAATGGATTAGAAAATAAAGTTAAATCCATGGTTGTTCGAAGAAGTAGCTCATCCTGTGATTCAAGAAGCGCTAGACTCACTACTGAGGTGGCGTAGTGGCCGCAGAAAGATGCCATGTAGTTAACAAAGAAAGAGCAAGTGTAGTAGTAATACAAAGAATCACAATGTACTGGTAGGAATATCGGCCAACTCCCAATATACAAAATACAAGCAGAAAAGCAAAACATAGTAAAAACAAGGCAACATATAATTATAACCACAACAAATATCCTCAACGACAATAAAATAAGGAAACCAAGTTTTCTCATGGAACTCACACACAGAGCAAGCACATGTACGAAGCGTGGTAACTAAGCAAACTGATATATCTACCAAGCGTGGTACTTGAGCCAACCAATATATGTACGAAGCATGGTACTTGACCCAACATTTATTATGTACCTTGCATGTTACTCAAGCCAACCGAAAATCACACATCACACAACAACAATGAATAAAATCACACATGTAACCACACGTAAATATGACAAGTTCATTGAATGAGACTAACAATAATTATCATTTCAAGTTCAGCCCTTTTCAATTTCCTAACCAAACATTCTACAAGTATTAATAGTGAAATAGATAACATCCACATATGACATAAATGTGAATCAATTCAACCATTATCTACCTCGAATTAAGCTTGAAAGCTCTACTGAACCTGTTCCTTCCCCTTGTTATGAAGCATTGCTTGTTCTTGGTTTGTAACAATAAAAATAACACACAATCAGACCCAAATGTCCTAAATATACCCGGATTATATCCTAATAAAAAATTCCAATTAAGTTTCATAATATTTCAACCAAAAATAAGCTTTTCCACCATTAAATCAAACCAAACCATCACCTAAAGTCACCACCATGGATTCTGAAGCCTAAAAATAAAATTACCAAGCTAAGGGAGTAATTTACTTACATTTAATAATGATTTCGATGGAAACTAGGTGAATTCCTTCCTAGGTCGCCCCATGCATTTCCACAAAATGGTCTTGATTAATAATTGACAGTTTTTTGAAATTTTTTATATTTACTGCGACTTACCCCGTTATAGTGACCCAATCCTGCTATCGCGGCGATGCTGCTGCGAGATCTCATGCTATAGAGGGAATTAATTTCACCACTATAGAGGGCTGTATCCCGCTATAGTGACTTGCACTGGACGAAAAATTGGAAATTCTCCCTAAAGAGCCCATTTCGCAACACACCTTCAAGTCTTGTCGTTCCAAACAATTGGACCTTCACAACAAGTGTGATATTGAGAGTTCTACTCACCCGAATTCACTTCTAAAAAGTCCTATGGACTCCTTACTGTCTAATTAGAAAGGAAATGAACTTTACTTAGACGTTTCAGCCAATCATTTACATGGAATGCCCTAGACCTCACCTTGCACATATTCCATCCGAGTCTAGACTAACCTGAAATCTCAACTCTTCAATCCAAAAGTTTTCTCACTCACTTTCTTTCACTAATAGCTCACCCATAATGAAAGAAAAGGTTGTTATAGGGGATCACCTACCACTCATATTATGCTTCGAACCTTCATAATAGAGGTGCAAAAAGAAAGGGTGAGTACAAAAGAACATTTGTACTCAGCAACATAATCAATTAATACTTAAATAAATAGGCGATGAAGGACAATCCAGTACTACTCTTTCTAACACTTTTTACTGATATCAATATAAGACGTCAAGTCAAAGATATACTATCAAAAAGACAATATCAAAATCCAAAGAATGATACGAATCATTAATAAGTTACGTGCATAATCACTTTTCCATTTCAACACATAAAACAATATACCTTGTAATGAGGATGTAATGGAAATTCCAATGCATATATTCTCTGTCCAGTAACCTGCATACACCTGCTTCCTCTGTTGGATATTCTTGACTCATGGGAGACTTATGTGGTCCATATATGTTCCCTGTACCAGAAAACACTAAAGAAATTCCTTGGGTGCATTACTTGTACATAATAAATCATTTATACTATGAACATTCTAGGGGAACTTTTATCTGGATTCATCTTTTCACTTACTCAATGTCATTTATATGAGTTGCAATGTAAACATAATGTTTTACGGCGAATTAAACTCTCAGCACAAACAATCATAAATAACTTCAAATAATCATAAAAAAAATATGGGAATAGTTACTCCTCATGTCTATCTTGGTCTCAATGGTGGATTCCTCTACCAGATGATATCTTGATGGTATCTTCATAAATTTTATCTCGTTAGACCTAAAATTCCACATCTGTCAATCAAAAATGTCTACTGGCTCCACCTCAGATGCAAAATTGTTATCTAACAACAATAAATCCCACTCGATCAAATTAAAACATGTAGAACTGTATTTTTTATCTTCAAAACATAAAATATCAAATGAACATTTGATGGGCTTTGAGGTAAATCCATGTTGTCAGTTCGCTTCAATATTGATATCACACAAAGTTTACAATGTAATGAAATTTAAAGCGGTCGTTGATCATATGTAGAACCCAACTGTCTTAGGATCAATATCTAACATTAAATATTTCTAGAAAGAAGGTGAATGCAGTTATTGAATCTAGTATTTCATTATTTTTCAAAGGGTTTGTGTCACGCCCAAAACTAGGGGAGAAGCAACTAGCACCCGGTACCTTATTCGACCGAGCTATCCACCGAAACATACTAGAAAAAAGGATAATGAGGGCCGACTAGGCCGTCATACTCATTTGATAATACAATATAAATAGACCAATAAGGTCACAAAAATATCAATGACATAATGAAAGGGCTGAGAAGGCCAATTTAAGTAATAACGAACTAGCAAGCCGACAATGCTTGAACTGAAATCATATATAAAAAGCCAACAAGGCTACAAATGAAAAGCTGAAGAGGCCCAAAATAGTATGTCCACAATTCTCTACGAATACTTGTAATGACCCTTCAGGTCATTTGCGTGTTTGTGGCTCTTTTCTATCGGTTAGAGCTTTCCTGTAGTGACCCCAAGTCATTTATGACTTGCTGGCACTGTAGGTTCGGTCACCTGGTTGTTAGTTTTGTTTTATGCCTGTTTTCCTGTTCTAGAGCTTTTGAACCTTGAAAAGTTGATTTCAGTCATTGTATATTGTCGGGCCCAAGGCCGTAGTCGAGGAGCAATTTGATTCTAGGTTTGTTTCCCTTGTTGTGATAGTGTGGTATGATTGGGTATTTTTGTTCTGATTACGCACGCCTTGTTTGGATGCTGGTGATGGCATGTTTGCATTGATTGAGCATTTTCACTTGTTTGTGTATGACCCCGTCACTTTCGTTGGATTTTACTAATATTTTTGAGAGGGAACTCTCACACTTTTACTATTTTCTAAAACAAGTTTTTAACGGGAGTCATACTACCTGCTCAACTTTGATAAACAGATTTTTTGAAACCCACGAGGCGTTGAGGATGTACTCCTTTTATATTGGAAGTATTAGAGGCATTAGGGATGCGCTCAGTTTTTATGATTATCCGGTGCGACGTCGCCCTTTCTACATCGGCTTTGCCACTCACTCTCCGGTACCATTACGAGGATGCTATGAGTTATATATAAGATCTGGTTCGGGCCCAGGCAGTGTATACGGGCTACCTAAATCCCCTATGGGCCCCTTTGGCCGGTGCACCATTGAACAGGAATAGGGGGCTAAATGGGTCCCACCTGGCAGGCCGGGGGCCGGGGTGGGTGTATACACTTGGTCTTGGATGATATCAGAGAGCCACCGATGATGTTACTGGATTTTTCAATTCAAACTTGCATTCATTAGCATCGCCTATCATCAATATACTTGTTTGCTATTTGGTTCCCCGGTTTATGGGGGCAGGGGGTATGTTGTGTACCGTCTGGGGGTATGTCGTCCGACAAGTTATTATCTAATTATATTTCTTCTTATCTTGTGTTGTAATTGTAGTTGTTCTTTAGGGTATCTTAGTCTAGATTGGTGATTGGTTCTTCCTGCTAGGTTGCTTGTGCTGTGCCTACCCTGTTTATATGTCTTTTATACTTGCTTTATCTGTGAAGCTCAGCCGGCCTTTGCCTACTGAGTACCATTCGTTTGGTACTCAAAGTACACTTCTGCACCCTACAGATCACAGTACGGGTTATTGCCGGTGATTGGTCTGGGTGCAGAGCAGCTGCATTCAGAGATTGGGTGAGATCCTGGCATCCGGAGTTGCCGATTTCCATCTATTTTGGGCTAAGACTAGTCTTTACTTGCTTTCGAAGACTGTCTGTATCTATTTTGTATTTGTATAAGCTTGTACTCTTGTTTTGTTTAGATTCTCGATTACTGACTGATGCCAGGTCTTCGGGTTGATTCCTTGGTTATATCTCTGTCGATTCCTCCTTCTTCTCTTTATTTTCGTTGTTACTTCATTGGTTCCCTTTTCTTCTTGATAGCATATAGCTTCTGGTTCTGGGCTATGGGTTGGGCTTACCTACTAGTGGGTTATAGTAGGTGCCATCACGACCTGAGGAATCGGGTCGTGACATTGTAGTATGGAGGGTGGTACTTTTGTTTGATGGTAGATAATGCTCGTTTTTCCCCTTTATTTGATGTTTTTGTCCAGGTTTAGTGTGAGGTATTTTCCCCTTCACTTTTATGTGTTGTCTGTTACTGCCTCTATTAGTATACCTTGGGTTAGTTTTCTCCTTTAGTAGAGTCTCTTATTGTTTGGATTGATCGGCTAGCACATCTAGTTTCGTCCCATACTTCCTTCATCTATTTTCCATATATGTTCCTTTACTCTCTGTTTCTTACTTCAATTTGTGTCTTACAATATCATTCATGTTGTTCCTTTAGTTACCTGTGATATTTGCTCCTTTCTTACATGTGTTTTATGCTTATGTTTTCTTCAGAGCTCAGTCGGTCTATGCCTACTGAGTGCCACTTGTTCATACTCATACTACACTTCTGCACCCTGCAGATCATAGTATGGTTTCTCGCCATTGATTTGGTTCTCGTGCGAAGCAGCATTGGGGATTTGGAGACTAGGTTTAGCTCCTAGTGTCCGGAGTTACCTCATTATCCCTCTGTTTTGACTAGGACAAAGCTTTAGTTTTGCTCCAGAGACGATTCTGTATTAATGTAATACTATTGTACTCTTATTTCGAATAGTTACTCAAATACCGGCTAATACTAGGTCTTGGGTTGGATTTTGTATTAATCTGATTCTCTCTTCTTTTCCTTTGCTCCGTATTATTATTGTTTTCTTATGAAATTTCTTTCTTCAACAAAATAACCTGTTACTTCTAGTTCCGTGTTATAGGTTCGTGTACCTAAATATCTATTCCTAGACTGAAATACCTGGATGCAACGCCAAAACAAGGACTCTAAGTCTGAACAATTGATTAGAAAATAAAGATGAATCCATGGTTGCTCGAAGAAGTACCTCACCCTTGGGTTCAAGAAGCATTAGACTGACAACTAAGGTCGCGTAGTGGCCGCGGAAAGATGCCATATACTTAACAAGGAAAGAGCAAGTGTAGTATCAGTACACAAAATCACAATGTACTGGTAGGAATATCGGCCAACTCTTAATGTACAAAATACAAGCAAAAAATTGAACTTAGTAAAAATAAGGCAACATGCAATTACCAACAACAATTATCCTCAACGACAATACAATAAGCAAACCCACTCCACTCATGAAACTCACACACAAAGCAAGCACATGTACGAAGCGTGGTACCCGAGCCAACCAATATATGTACCAGGTGTGGTACCCAAGCTAGCCGATATATGTACAAAGCATGGTACTCAAGGCAACCTTTATTATTTTCCTTGCATGGTACTCGAACGAACCGAAAATCACATATCACACAATAACAATGAATAAAATCACATATGTTACCACACATAAAAATGACAAGTTCATTGCATGAGACTAAAAAAAATTATCATTTCATCTTCAGCCCTTTTCCATTTCCTATCCAAACATTGTACAATTATTAATAGTGAAATAGATAACATGCACATATGACATAAATGGGAATCAATTCAACCATTACCTACCGCGAATCAAGCTTGTAAGCTCCATTGAACCTGTTCCTTCCCCTTTGTATGAAGCATTGCTTGTTCTTTTTCTGTAACAATAAAAATAACACACAATCAGACGCAAATGTCCTAAATATACCTGGATTATATCCTAATAAAGAAAACACACCTAAAATATAGTTTTCCACCATTAAATCTTAGCCAAACTCTCCCCTAAAGTCACAACCATGGATTCTAAAGCCT
Source organism: Solanum appendiculatum (assembly GCA_018342035.1). Taxonomy (NCBI): domain Eukaryota; kingdom Viridiplantae; phylum Streptophyta; class Magnoliopsida; order Solanales; family Solanaceae; genus Solanum; species Solanum appendiculatum. Next base: position 1,147,985 of record JAGDQO010000459.1, read on the forward strand.
AAAACTAAAATCACCACGCTAAGGGAGTAAATTACATGCATTTAATAATTATTTCGATGGAAACTAGGTTAAATTCTTTCAAGGCCACCCCATGCATTTCCTCAAAATGTTCTTGGTTAATAATTGACAATTTTGGAAAATTATATATATATTTACTACAACTTAACCCGTTATAGTGGCCCAATCCTGGTAAAGCGGAGATGCTGCTGCAAGATCTCTGTCTATAGCAGGAATTAATTCCACCATTATAAAGGGCTGTCCCCTGCTATAGCGACTTGCACGGGACAAGAAATTGGAAATCCTCCGTAAAGTGCCCATTTCACAACACAACATCAAGTCTAGACGTTACAAACAATCGGCTCTTCACAACATGTTCGATATTGAGAGTTTTACTTTCCTGAATTCTCTTCTGAAAATATTTCAAAAATATTTACCTTGCCATCTACGGTTCCCACCTACGGCTCGTATGTCAACCAACGGTCCGTAGATGGCTTCCTTTGGTACTTGCACAAGACCTGAAAACCAGAAATTTCTTTTTTTTGAATAAGAGGTGTTACAATATCTCCCCCCTTGGGAACATTCATCCTCGAATGAGAATCAAGACATCATAAGAAGGATATATAGGAGCTGAACCTAACAGCCCTACATGAGTGCAATCACATAAATGCACATATCAGAGGAGGAAACATCAACTCCAAGCTAAAACATGTCCAAAACATCATCTCATAAGGTTAATATGCAGCACATACTCAAATGCACATAAACATGAAGAAATCAATCATGTTAACTCATTTTCTCAAAATCAAGCATTTTCATGAACATGCATAAATGAGGAATCATGGGAATATCTAAGACACATGAGACCAAAAGAGTGAACTATGAGGAACTAAATGCCTCAAGCAAGAGTAGGAGTGGAGGGAAAGAGATGAGGATAACGGGACATTATATAGGCCTCGGCCTCTCAAGTAGCAACCTCAACTAAGTGATTCCTTCAAAGGTCCTTCACGGAAGAAACTTCTTTATTCCTCAACTTCCGAACTTGCCGGTCTAAAATCTCAACCGGAACCTCTTTGTAAGAAAGATTCTCCTTCACACCAAGATTCTCTAATGGTACAATAGATGTCGGATCACCAACACACTTCTTCAATAAGAAGACATGGAAAACCGGATGAATCCATGCTGAATCGTTAGGCAAGTCGAGTTCGTAAGCAACCTTACCAATTCACCTCAAAATGATATGGGCCCACATAATGGGGACTAAGCTTCCCTTTCTTCTCAAACCTTATTACACCCTTCATGGGTGAGATTTTCAAGTAGACCCAATCATTAGCATCAAATTCTAGATCTCTCCTTCTAACATCGGCATAGGACTTTTGTCGACTTTGAGTCATTTTCAACCTTTCTCTAATAAGCCGAACATTCTCCATTGCCTCATGTACCAATTCCGGACTGATCAAAACAACTTTAACAACTTCAAACCAACCTATAGGAGATCTACACCTCCTACCATAAAGAGCCTCAAATAGAGCCATACAAATACTGGAATGATAGTTATTATTGTATGCCAACTCAATCAAAGGAAAATGATCATCCAAATTTCCCTTGAAGTGAATCACACGTTCTCTCTCTATATCTTCCAAAGTTGGATATACGTTCCGCTTGGCCATCAGTTTGAGGATGAAAGGCCATACTAAGCTTAACACGAGTACCAATGGCCCTTTGGAAAGATTTAAAAAATTTAGAAGTGAATTGTGTACCATGATCGGATATAATTGACTGGGGAACTCTATGCAACCTAACAATTTCCCTTAGGTACAACTTAGCATAGTCTTCCGCTGAATAAGAAACCTTGACGGGAATGAAATGAGTTTATTTTGTCCTATGATCCACAATAAACCAAATCGAGTCATGTTGTCGCCGAGTGCGTGGTAAACCAACAAAGAAGTCCATATTCTAATCTTCCCATTTCCAAGAAGAAATACAAATGTCTTGGCACAAACCTCCCGGCTTTTGACGCTCTACCTTCACTTGTTGACAATTAAGACACTTAGCCAGAAATTCCGCAATGCCCTTCTTCATCCCATTCCCCCAATAGACCTCCCGCAAGTCATGGTACATATTCGTGGTTCTCAGGTGAATGGAATATCAGGAACTATGGGCTTTCGATAAGATCTGCTCCCTCAAATTATAAAAATTCGGAACACACAAGCGACCTTGATATTAGAGTACACAATCTCCCCTTTTGGAGAAAGTCTCAACGGACTTTTTAAGCACCGCTTCCTTCTAATCCATCAGAATTTGACCAAGACCTTGCTTTGCTTTCACATCCAACACAGAAGACGATTCTGAACCATTATGAATAACAACACCTCCTTCATTGAAATCAATCAACCGAACACCCAATCGAGCCAATCCATGAACATCTCGAACCATTTCTTTTTACCTATCCTCAACATGAATGACACTACCCATGGATAGCCGACTAAGGGCATCTGCCACCATATTTTCCTTGCCGGGGTGATAGAGGACACTTATGTCATAGTACTTTAGCAACACAAGCCACCTTCTTTCGTGAGGATTCAGATCATTTTTCTTGAACACGTATTGCAAACTATTGTGGTCGGTGAAGACATCCACATGGACGCCATACAAGTAATGCCTCCAAATCTTTTGAGCAAACACAACCGCCGCTAGTTCTAAATAGTGGGTACGATAGTTCTTTTAATGAATCTTAAGTTACCTTAAAGCATAAGAAATCAGTTTCCCATTTTGCATAAGGACATATCCTAACCCAATTCTTGAGGCATCACAATAAACAACAAAACCATCAGATCCTTCTGGTAGAGTTTACACCGGAGAGGAGATAAGCCTATCTTTCAATTCTTGGATGCTCTTCTTACATACTTCAGACCATACAAACTTAACTTTCTTTTAGGTCAATGCCGTCAATAGAGATGTAATCGAAGAGAACCCCTGAAAAAACCTTCTATAGTAACCAGCAAAACCAAAGAAACTTCAAAAATCTAAAGGGGATAGAGGTCCAGGCCAACTCTCAACCACATCCGTCTTCTTAGGATCTTTCTCAGTACCCTTACCGGAAACAATGTGACAAAGAAATGCCACGGACCTCAACCCAAACTTATAATTATTAAACTTTTGAAAGAGTTGTTTGTCCTTGAGGACTTGCAACACAATCCTCGAATGATTAGTATGCTAATCCTCACTCCTTGAGTAAATGAAAATGTCATCGATGAACACAATCACAAACATATCTAGGTATTGTCGAAACACCCTATTCATCAAATATATAAATACAGCCGGAGCATTTGTCAAACCAAATGACATTACTATGAATTCGTAATGACCATATCTAGTTAGAAAAGCTATCTTTGGAATGTCATTTTCCTTCACCCTCAATTGGTGACAGCCCGACCAAAGGTCAATCTTGGAAAAGTAACTCACACCTTGAAGTTGGTCAAACAAATCATCTATCCTTGGAAGAGGATACTTGTTCTTAATAGTAACCTTATTCAATTCTCGATAATCAATTCACATGCGAAGTGAACCATCCTACTTTCGAAAAAAAAATACTGGGCACCCCATGGAGACATACTTGGTCGGATGAAGCCCTTATCCAACAAGTCATTTAATTGCTCCTTCAAATCCTTAAGTTCTGCCAGAGCCATTTTATAAGGAGGAATAGAGATAGGTTACGTATCTGGGAGAAGGTCAATATCGAAGTGTATTTCCTTTTCGAGAGAAACACCGGGTAGATCATTGGGAAACACTTTCAGAAACTCATTAACAACGGGGACCGAGTGCAAGATAGGGGTCTTGAAGTCCATATCCCTAACCCGAACAAGATGGTATATGCAACTCTTTTAAATCATCTTTCTAGCTTTAAGGAAAGAAATAATCCGACTCTTTAGTATTGAACTTCCCTCTTTCCACTCTAGGATAGGTTTATTTTGAAACTGAAAGTAAACTACTCAGGTTCTACAATAAATAGAAGCATAACATTAATGCAAACAATCCATACCAAGAATAGCATCGAAATCTAACATATCAAGCTCTACAAGTTCAACACAAGTGACTTTATGGGATAAGGAGACGGGACAATTCCTAAAGACTCTCTTAGCCACAATAGATTCACCAAAAGGAGTAGAGACGAAGAAAGGATCTAAGAACACATCCGGAAGAACATCAAAATGCATAGCCACATATGGTGTCACAAAAGACAAGGTAGCATCAGAATCAAGAAAAGCATAAACATTAAAACTAAAGACTTTCAACGTACTGGTAGCCACATCGAGAGAACCAACTTGATCATGTCGAGTTTGGAGTGCATAGAACAGGTTGGGCTTGGGAGCATTTGAACCCGAACCACTAGGTGGTGCTTGTCTACCTTCTATTCCTTTAGGCCTAAGTGATGGACAATCCCTTATCTTATGACCACTCTAACAACAACCGAAGTAACCATCCGTACTGGCTAAGCACCTACCCTCATTTCTCTTTCCACATTTAGCACAACTAGTCGATAAAGATCCTCCACCATTTCCTCCTTGAGGCTTAGGGTTAGACACCCTATTTTTTTTAATCTAGGAGGAGCATTGGACGAACCTTCACTGGAAAACGTTTGTCAAAACTTAAGACAACCATATCCATCGAATCTTGAGCATGAAAAGTCACCATCACCGTCCTTAGCCCTCTTTGCCTCCCTAGACTTTTCCTTAAGTTTCTCCTCTTCAATTTGTTGAGCATGAATCATTAGATGAGAAATTTCCATATTATTAATGAGCATGGGGGTACAATATTCCATGACAACCATTTCAGACACTTCCGATATAAACTTACTCATCATTTCCCTTTTATTGGCAACCAGTAGGAGCATACCTAGACAATTGTGTAAACTTAAAGGCATACTACTTCACACTCATGTTTCCTTGACGAAGTTTAATGAACTCAAGAACCCTTGCCTTCCTCTTCTCAAGGGGAAAGAACCTATCAAGGAAATCAACCTTAAACTTTTCCCAATCAAGAGGACCCGCATCAACCGCCCTCTCGCTCTTCAACTGCTTAAACCATACTTGAGCCAAACCCTTGATTTGGTAAGCGGCAAACTCTGCCTTTTCAACCGGGGTTACACCTATGATCATTAGTGGCACGACCCAAAGTCCCCCCTAGACGTGACATGGTGTACAAGACCTTGAGAGACCTCATACAAGCCACTTAGCATATATAATACAAGATCATAGAGTTTAAAGAAAACAATTCCATAACAAAAGAGTTTAAGGAAATAGCAGAAGTCTACATATATTCTCAAAAGACATCTGAAACTAATAGAATGATTACACGTTGGGACGTAACCCATACAAGGTTTCAACGAAAGTAAATGACATGAAAGTAAATGTGGCTACATCCTCGAACATATGAGGACTCACCAAATTCTCCACCGTCTCTTATATCATGAACTAGCCACAAGCAGATAGAGATGAGCCAGATCCTACACTTATAAGAAAATGTAGGCAAGAGTATGTGTTAGTAAAAAAATGCACCAAGTATGACAACCATGCATAAAAACATCATTTAGTCATGCTAAAAAGGAAACATTACCATAACATGAAAGGATCAAGCTAAAACATGAGATAAAAGGGTTAGAAATCGTAAGTCATAAAATCAGGGTCAATGCAATGCTAAACATGTATAAAACACTTGTGAAATACCTTGAAAGTCACTTTAGTTCATTATTGTGGGAAGTTAGCCTTAACCGACATGTAAGACCATGTGAGCTATCAACACAGAATCTGGAGTCCTCCCTACAACGATAGGGCCATCCTAATTTCCAAGGTAGGACCCTTAAACTTCTAGCTTACGTGGATCCACTAGCTAATGTCTATCTAATACAATCATCCTATGGAGGCACATATTTCAAGGATAAGGAGATTGCTACTAGAAACCCGGCCTCTACATACGGGAGGGCTTCCATCTCGGAATCCACTCGATTTTAAACTTAAATCCCACAGAGTAGTCATTTAATCATAATTCATACTTTATCATCATCATTAGTAGACACGGGTAGTCGCCTCTTGTCTATCCTTAGAATAGCTCTTTAATCTTTGATTAAAATTTAGCTGAGAAAACCTTTCAACATGTTATGATTTGTTTTGTGAGAAAAATTCTTTCACATTCATAGTTTGAGTAATATGTGAGAAACCCTATCACAACTCAACAACAACATCATTCATGCTTCAATCTCAAAGCAAATCATAAATCATCATAAATTTCATAGTTGAACATGCATACTTTAATAAAACCCATCTTTTGATCATTCGTAATTCATCATGAAATCATAGATTTTAGAAATCATAAATCATGCATTGGTTCATATAGATTTCATAAAATTCATCTCTTCATAATTCAACCCATCAACAAATCTTAATTTCGCTTTTACAAATCATAAATCATGCATTGGTTCATATAGATTTCATAAAATTCATCTCTTCATAATTCAACCCATCAACAAATCCTAATTTCGAAATTGGGGGAAATCACATGGGTTCATGGGGATTCATCTTGATTCATGAAATTCAACTCAATTCATGCTTCATAGTTTATAATAAAATCAATTAAATCTACATTGGAAAGAACCCATGGCATAGAAAAAAACTCTAACTTCAATAGGGAATTTCTAACTTGTAAATTAGAGAATTTTAGGGACTCTATGGAGGAAAGGGCTCCATAGATGAGGATTATCATACATTGAGGTTCAAAGCCCTTAAGCAATTTGAGGAATGGAAGCTTAATTCTTGAAACCCTAACTTCACTTCTTCTTCTTCAAGCTAATATAGAGAGAGAATTATTTTGGGAGGGAAGATTTGGAGAGAGTTTGGGAATGATTAAGAATAGGTAGAATTAGGTTTATAAGGTTTATATAGGGCCTAGGTTAAGGGAAAAACCGACTTAAATTAAGAATTAAACATCTAGGGAAAAGACAAAAAAGCCCGTTTAAATAATTGCTGGACCCCTATCTACGGTTGGACCTACATTCCGTAAGTCAACGTACGGGCTGTCCTATCAACCGTAGATATATTAAGAGAATATTCACCTTTGGACCTCAAACGAAGGTTGCACGTACGGTACGTGGGTCCACCTACGAATCATAAATTCCAACCATCGTTCTCAACTTAAGGCGTTAAAATTTGACTAAGTCCTAGGGTGATCAATGAGACACACCTACGTTTTGTAGAAGTAATGACGGACAATCCTGGTGAGTCGTAAAAAGAGTTCTGAAGCTTGAAATTTTTAAATACATTTAGTAGGCCAACTACGGTTTCCACCTACGGCCCATCAGTCAATCTACGGTCCATAGGTGTCCTCCGTCGTTACTGGCATCAGATTCTGAAAACCTGCAACTTTCCTTCATTTCAATTCTGAGGTGTTACATTATCTCCCCATTGGGAACAATCATCCTCGAATGAGAATCAACACATCATAAGGAGGGTTGGAACAAGATCTGACAACCCAGAAAGAATGCAATCACATAAATGCACATATCCGAGGAGGAAATATCAACTCCAAGTTAAAGCAACTTAAAAACATCATTCATAAAAGCTTTATGCAACTCCTACTCAATGCACTTAATCAAAGAGAAATCAATCAAGCTAGATTATTTTCTCAAAATTACACTCTTCATGAACAAACATAATAAAGGATTCATGGGAATCAATAAGACACATGAAACCAAAGAATGAACCATTAGGAACTAAATACCTCAAGCTAGAGTAGGATCGGGGGGAAAGAGATGAGGATATCGGGACATCATATCAGCCTCGGCCTCCAAAGTAGCACCCTCAACTAATTGATTCCTCCAAGGAACCTTTACATAAGCAACTTCTTTATTTCTTAATTTTTTGACTTGCCTGTCTAAAATCTCAACCGGAACTTCTTCATAGGAAAGACTATCCTTTATTCCAAGACTCTCCAATGGCACTATAGATGTCGGATCACCAACACATTTCTTCATCAAGGAGATGAGAAAAACCGGAAGCAGCGATGCCAAATCATTAGGCAAGTCAAGTTCATAAACAACCTTACCAACACGTCTCAAAATTTGATATGGGCCTACATAACGGGAACTAAGTTTCCCTTTCGTTCCGAATCTCATTACACCTTTCATGGGTGAAATTTTCAAGTAAACCCAATCATCAACATCAAATTTTAAATATCTCATTCTAACATCGGCATAAGACTTTTGTCGACTTTGAGCCGTTTTCAACCTTTCTGTAATAAGCCGAACCTTCTCCATAGCCTTAAGTACCAACTCGGGACCTATCAAAGAAACTTCACCAACTTCAAGCTAGCCTATAGGAGATCTACACCTCCTACCATAGAGACCCTTAAATGGAGCCATACCAATACTCGAATGATAGCTATTAGTATAGGCAAACTCAATAAAAGGCAAATGATCATCTCAATTACCCTTGAAATCAATCATACAAGCTCTCAACATGTCTTCCAAAGTTTGAATAGTATGTTCTTCTTGCCCATCGATTTGAGGATCAAAGGTTGTACTAAGCTTAACCCGAGTACCAAGACCCTTTTGGAAGGATTTCCAAAATTTAGAAGTGAATTGTGCACGACGATCGGAGATAATTGACAAGGGAAATCCATGTTACCTAACCATTTCCCTCAAGTATAACTTAGTATAGTCCTCTGTAGAATAAGAAACCTTGACGGGAATGAAATGGATTTATATCGTCATACGATCCACAATAACCAGAATCAAATCATATTGACACTGGGTACATGGTAAACAAACAATAAACTCCATGTTCAATTCTTCCCACTTCCAAGTTGGAATACCAATATCATGGGACAACCCTCCCGGCTTTTGGTGCTCAACTTTCACTTGTTGACAATTAGGACACCTATCTACAAATTCTGCAATATCCTTCTTTATTCCATTCCACAAGTAGACCTCCCACAAATCATAGTGCATCTTTGTGGCTCCCGGGTGAATGGAATATCGAGAACCATGAGCTTCTGATAAAATTTTCCCTAGTAATCTACATTGGGAACACACAAAGGACCTTGATATCGAAGCACTCCATCTCTCCGTTGGGAGAAGGCCTTAATGGACTTCTAAAGCACCGCTTCCTTCAACTCAACCAAATTAGGAACAAGATCTTGCTTAGTCTTTACATCGGAAACAAAAGATGATTCTGAACCATTGTGAACCATAACACCGCCTTGGGTGGAATCAGCCAACCGAACACCCAATCGGGCCAAACTATGAACATCACGAGCAAATGTTTTCTTACTATAATGCCCCTTCATGTCATTTGTGTATTTGTGCCTCTTTTTTGTCATTTGGAGCATTCCTGTAGTGACCCCAAGTCATTGTTTACTTGCTAGCACACTAGGTTTGGTTGCCTGGTCGTTCGTTTGGATTTTGTGCCTGTTTTTCTATTTTGGAACTTTTGAAGCCTAGAAAGTTGATTTTGGTCATAACCTAAGGTAAACGACCTCAAAATGGAATTTTGACGATTCCATCCGCTCTGGAGCGGCCAAATTAGGCTAGAAGCATTATTAGCTTTACTCCCGAGGCTTTTGATGTGACTTTGGGGTCATTTGTCTCTTTATAGCCTTTGAAATTTGGCCTGAAGTTGACTTTAGTCAACATTATTGGTAAACACGCTCGTATGAGAATTCCGTTAGCACGGTTAGTTCTGGAATGTCGATTTTTATCTAGAATGACCTTTCGTGCGCTTTTCGAGGCTTCCGATCTAATTCCGAGGCCCTCGGTAAAAGTTGGTAAATTAGAGCTTTGGGTGTGGACCCACTTTTTGTCGAAACGACCTCGTATGGAAATTTCTACTGCGCCATTGATTTCGGAATGTCAAATTTAATTGGGTAGCATATCTGGTTTATTTTCATCGAGTCCAGAAGGAATTTCGAGGATCCGTTCGCAGACTTTGAAAAATAGCAAAATCTGGTGTTGCTGGTGCAGACCTTTAGCGACCAGTATTTAGACATTTAGCGACCTGAATTTGCTTTTAGAGAACAGAACTGCTACAGTATAAATAGCGAAAAATCAGATTCTGCCTCATTTTAAAACTTCGATATCTCGAGTTATAGAGCTTCGTTTTGTGTTATTCGAAGTCCCAGGTGCTCGGAATATTTTTGTTAGGGTAGGTGACGGTAAAGAGCATGTCGTAAAGTCTCCAATTGTGGTGTATCTGCTTTGTAAGTGGCTGCCCCATGTCTCTTTTTGTGATAAGTTTTGCATTTTTGTTTATTGTTCCATGGGGCTGTTCCGAGTCCCGAGAGGTATCTAGTGTTGGAACACAAGCTCAAGGGAGGATTTAGGACCTCTTCACGAAGTCAATTCAAGAAATCCCAGAGCAGGTCCCACATTTCCCAATTTTTACTACGAAATTTGTCTGCCTCTGATTTTGTTTATTTTCGTATCTAAACGACCGTGCTGAGGCTGTGATTCTATTTTTGATAGTGTGGCAGCATTCCGAGCCCGTTTAGAAGGGAAACACTCTGGCAGAGTTAGTTGGAGCGCGCACGGCCGGCCTTTTTGTTGGTTACGACTTTCCTTCCTTTAGATTGAGCTAGAATATGTAAATGGATGCTGATTTGTGTGAATCTGGGCTTGGTAGCTTGTATTTCTACTCTTCTTCTCTGACTTCTTGCTTTTGAGTTGATTTTCGGGCTGTTTTGGGATTAGAACAATGCTACCGGAGTGGTTATTTATTTATGGATATTTGTGAATTATCTGTTGGATTGTTTATTTGTGGTTGCATGCGTAGTTTTGGTTGGCTGTTTATTTTTGTTCAGTTATATCTTTGGCCTTAGATTAGGTTAGGTTAGGTTAGAGTTTACTTAGACACATGTACTTGTTGACTTTGGTATGTATCTGATGTCGCTTCGGATGGACTAGGTCCTTGTAGACTGGAATAGCAGACTTGGGTCTGAGAGTTGAGCCTGGTTGTAGTTCCGTATTATTTGTAATCCTTCTGTCTTCGCTCCACTTTCTTTGGTGCCGATGTGTCATCGGAGGCCTGTTGTTTTCCTCGCATTTCAGATTTTTCACATTCGTTTCAGTGGTACAGTGGTTGGTAGTGGATGATGATCAACCTTGGCTGTATGTTATGAGTTATTTGGAATGTCCCCACATACTCTACTGGCTGGGTTGGGCCCCCGGGAGTATTGGCAAAGTGGGAGATTTGATATGAGATGCTTGGGTTGTCCAATGTACTCTACTTGCTGGGTAGGGTAAATGGGAGTACCGGCCCACTCTACTGGCTGGGTAGGGCCCCCGAGAGTGTTGGCTGATTGGGCAGTAGAGTATTAATGATTGGATTTTGCTGTTTGATCCATTTCAGGGTTATTGGATATGGATACTTGGGTTTTTCAGCGTACTCTACTGGCATTAGAAGGGCCCCCGGGAGTACCGACGCACTCTTTTGGCTTGGGCAGGGCCCTCGAGACTGTTAGCTTATTGGGCACCAGAGTACTGGGGTTTGAGTTAGCTGGTTGGTCGGTTGAGTTGGTTGGTTAAGTCTTGGAGTTGACTGATTGGTCGGTTGAGTTGGTTGGTGAAGGCTTGGAGTTGGCAGCTTGGTCGATTGAGTTGTTTTGTGAATTCGGTTCATGGATTGGGTCTTCTATCGTTTCCGTAGAATAGCTCTTCTGTGTACCTGTCGGGCTTATAGGTGTCCGTTCAGGTTTTATTTGAACTTGTGCGCGAGTGTACCTTCTAGGCTTATGGGGGTCCAGTTAGGTCTAGATTAGCTATACTTAGTTTTACTTCCGGTGCACTCGTGCGCTTTGTTTTGCTTTCGCTTGAAATATTTCATTGTTGATTCTACCCTTTCAGTCTATTTTTACGATGCTCACTCAGTCGGCATATGATGCCTACTGGGTACCTATTGTATTGGTACTCATGCTAAACTCTGCATCTGTTCTCGTGATAAAAGTCTGAGCACTAGTTATTGGCGTTGAGTTCGAGCCTGAAGCGGACTGTTCCAGAGATGAGGGTGAGCACATGGTGTTCTAGATTAACTGTCTCCTTCTGTTACATTTTTTCTTGTCTTTTGCATTTGAGAGATATTGTTTCTGTGGACCACTTTTGGGACTTGTACTCGTTTAGTATTTCTGTACTGGTGACTTCCCAGTTCTGGGAGATATTGTTATTGTATATAGATGTTTCACTTCCGCCCTTACCTTGTATGTGTTCCTTTATTTATGCTTCCTCTTAGTTGAGGTTAGTTTCCACCCTCAGTCCCATTAGTGTTAAATTTTAGAATAGGGTCTTGTCTAGCGTTCTGGTATGTTTGTAGGAACCATCATGACTCTAGAAATCGGATCGTGACAAGTTGGAATCTTTGCCCCTGGTTCGTTCATCTTACTTGTGCAGAGCTACATCTAGAGAGGTTCGTGACTTATCTTCCGGAGGTTGTAGGATGTCTTTAGGAAGTTTTCCTGTTTTGTTTCTTGTTCGTATGTCGTTGTTTGATTGGTTTCTTGAAATCTCACTTATTTCACTCTGTAGCAGGATGGATCACACGCGCAGTAAAGGTTGACCCCGAAGTGGAGGTGGTGCTGCGGCACTAGGCCGCGATAGAGCCTGGACTCAGAAGGCGTAGGCGGAGCCTCATAGAAAACAGATTCCCCCTCAATCGGTGGGGCCGGGACCAGCCCGCACCAGCTGCCTCCCCTGATCTTCAGGGTATGCTAGCGCGGATTCTAGCTGCGAATGAAGGTTTACAAAAGCAACAGGCTCCAGCAGCAGTTCCAGAGCCAGCCCGAGCACAGAGGGTCAGCCTGTCCTAGAGATTCAAGAGATTCAACAGCAAGCCCAGCCTGCAGTAGCAGCCCAAGAGGGCCAGCAGCGCAAGCCGTTCATCTTGACGCAGTAGATAGAGTAATGTCGTTGAGGGAGTAGAAGGTGCTCAGGTTGTCGCTTACACTGACACTACCGAGGTTTTCTAGGGCTGTTGGGGAGGACCCCTATGAGTTCATTACTTCATGCCAAGAGAGTTTACAGGATTTGGGGTCGGTGGAGTCGAGAGGACATGACCTCACTACTTATCAGGTAGACAGACCGGCTAGACAATGGTGGCATTCCTTCATTAAGGCCAGGCCATCTAGGTCTCCGCCAATATCGTGGGTAGAGTTTTGAGAGTCCTTTCTTGCTAGATACATCCCACGCAGAGTCATGGATCGCCTCCGTGATGAGTTTTCGAGGTTGGAGCCGGGCTCTATGACGGTGTCTGAGTATGAGGCCAGATTTAATGTGTTGTCCCGTCATGCTACTATGATCCTACCCACGAAGGAGGAGAGAGTTAGATGCTTTGTCTAGGGCTTTAGATTGTCGCTGCGTATTGAGTAGCAGTTTATGTTATCAGCGGGCCGTTCTTTTCTTGATGTTGCGGATCATGCCCGCACGATTAAGCAGCTCTGTCGCGAGGCCCAAGGGGGCAGCGGCAAGAGGGCTACGTAGGATGACGACCCTAGCAAGTACCGTACAAGGCCAAGGGATACTCAGGACCGGGTCCAGCAGAGGTTCCAGTCAGGCCAGTCTAGACGCCCATATCAGGCAGCACTGCAGACTTCAAAGGGTGACCAGCACCGTCAGTGTGGCTACTGTACCAGTTCGAGCAGGGCCTAGGTAGTTTCTATACTGGTTCCTCAGGACGGGTTGGTCGGCCTCCAGTTCCTAGTAGGTCTTCTCGAGGTTGCTTCACTTTTCGAGAGCTTGGTCATTGGGCTAGGGAGTGCCTTACCTCCTTATCAGCTTTACCAGCTTCTCAGGTGGCGAGACCAATTTCAGCAGCAGCACTTTCAGCTAGAGGAGGAGGTCAGCATCAGGGTGCGCAGGGAGGTCCCCGGGGAGGCAGGACAGGCAGTAGGGTGGATGCTCGTGGAAGAGGCGCCCAGGGCCATTTTTAGGCAGCTCCAGCAAAAACAGAGGCCGAGGCATCTGATAAAGTGATCACATATACGGTTCTCCTATACCATCAGTCTGCTTCAGCCTTATTTGATCCTGGTTCGACATATTAATATGTATCTACTTATTGTGTTCCTTGGTTGATGGTGAGTCCAGAGCCTTTAGTGATACCCTTGCGTGTTTCTACCCCGATAGAGGATTCTTTAGTAGTGGATCAGGTTTCTAGATCCTGTGTGGTTACTATCAAGGGGTAGAACACTCGGGCTGATCTTATTGTGTTGAGTATGCAGAATTTTTATTTGATTTTAGGCATGGATTAGTTATCCCCTTACCGAGCGGTCTTGGATTGCTATGCCAAGACTGTTACTTTAGCTAGGATTCGTATTCAACCAGTGGTGTGGTTGGGCTCTCGTAGTAACACACCAGTTTTGGTGATATCTTATATTCAGGACCCGAGGCTTGTGGATAGCGGATGTTGGGCTTATTTTTCTTATATTAGAGATGTTGGTAAGGAGAGCCCTACGGTGGACTCAGTGCCTATAGTCTGAGAGTTTGCTGATGTGTTTCCTGCCAACCTCTTAGCCTACCCTCGAGCGAGATATTGATTTTTCCATTGATTTGGATCTAGGTACTCATCCTATTTCAATCCCACCGTACCATATGGTCCCTGTAGAGCTCAACGAGCTCAGTGTACAGCTTCAAGACCTCTTTGATAAGGGGTTCATTCGGCCTTGTGTATCGTCTTTGGGTGCCCCCGTATTGTTTGTGAAGAAGCAAGATGGTACCATGCAAATGTGTATTGATTACAAGTAGCTAAATAAGGTGACGGTGAGGAACCGTTACCCCATGCCTCATATTGATGAGATGTTCGACAAGCTTCAGGGTGCCACAATGTTTTCTAAGATTGACTTGATATCTTGCTATCATCAGTTGAGGGCTAGAGCTGCGGACATCCCTAAGACAACATTTAGGACTCGTTACGGCCATTATGAGTTCTTAGTGATATCTTTTTCATTGACTAATGCCCTTTCCGCGTTCATGGACTTGATGACTCGTGTATTCAGGCCATATCTAAACTCATTCGTCATAGCTTTCACTGCTGATATCTATGTATACTCGCGGAGCCATGGTGAGCATGAGCACCATTTGAGGATAGTGCTCCAGACTTTGAGAGATCATCGGCTTTATGCCAAGTTCTCAAAGTGTGAGTTTTGCCTTGAGTCTGTAGCATTCTTGGGGAACATGGTGTCCAAGGAGGGCATTATGGTGGATCCGACGAAGATTAAGGTTATCCGTGATTAGGCTAGGCCCACTTCTGTGACTGAGGTTCGGTGCTGCGTCGGATTGGGAGGGTACTACAGATGTTTTTTTAAGGGTTTCTCTACTGTAGCAGTGCCTCTGACTCGGTTGACTCGCCAGAATGTTCCCTTAGTGTGACAGGAGCATTTTGAGACTTACAAAGCTGCTTACCACCACTCCTATGTTGACTCTTCCAGTTAGGGATGACGGCTTCACGATTTATTATGGGAAATTCGACATTGGTCTTGGTTGTGTTCTGATGCAGCAGGGCCGGGTTATTGCTTATGCGTCGAGGCAGCTTAAGCTGCATGAGCACAACTACCCCACTCATGATCTGGAGTTGGCAGCGGTAGTTTTCGCACTTAAGATTTGGAAGCATTACCTATATGGAGTTCATTGTGAGATCTACACTAATCACAGGAGCCTTCAGTATATTATGACCCAGAGGGATCTTAATTCGAGGCAACGCCGCTGGATTGAGCTCCTGAAGGACTATGATCTCTCTATTCTTTACCATCTGGGCAAGGAGAATGTTGTAGCGCACGTATTAGGCTGAAAGGCAGTGAGTATGGGTAGCCTAGCCTTCCTTTCAATTTCGGAGTGACCTTTGGCTCTGGACTTCCAGTCCTTAGCCAATCAGATGATCAGGCTTGATCTTTCAGATTCCAGTAGCATGCTACCTTATGTGGGAACTCAGTCTTCTCTGTTAGAGTAGATCCATAGTTCTCAGTTCGAGGATGAGTCTTTGGTGGCACTCAGAGATAGAGTTTTGGCAGGTGATGTCGGGAAAGGTTCCATAGATTTTGATGGGATTTTGAGATTTATCGATCGGGTTTGTTTTCTGAGAGTCGGTGATTTGATTCAGTTGATTCTTAGCAAGGCCCATCATTCAAGATATTCTATCCATTCGGGCACTGCTAAGATGTATCGTGATCTGAGGCAGCACTACTGTTGGAGGAGTATGAGGAAGGACATCGCTGATTATGTGTCCCGTTACTTGTGTTGCCAGCAGTGAAGTCCGAGCATTTGATGTCTGGTGGCGAGTTGCAGAGATTACCCATTCCTGAGTTGAAGTGGGAGCGCATCACCATGGATTTCATTATGGGCTTACCTCGGACTCCTAGAGGTGTTGACAGCATCTAGGTCATCGTGGATCGATTGAGCAAGTCAGCACACTTCATTCTAGTTCACATGTCCTTCAATGTTGAGAGGTTAGATCGTATCTACATTAGAGAGGTGGTCCGTCTTCATGGAGTGCCTATTTCTATCATTTCAGATCGGGGTCTACAGTTCACTTCCAACTTTTGAAGGGTATTTCAGGAGGAGTTGGGTACTTGTGTGGATCTTAGCATAGCCTTCCACCTGTAGAGTAATGGCCAGTCGAGGGAACTATTCAGGTTCTTGAGGATATGTTGCAGGCCTGTGTTATAGTCTTTGGAGGCCAGTTGGACCAGTTCTTGCCTTTTCCAGAGTTTGCGTACAACAACAACTACCATTCTAGCATTCAGATGGCCCCATTTGAGTCCTTATATGGTAGGCATTGTTGCACTCCAGTTGGATGGTTTGAGTCTACAGAGCCTAGGCCGCGGTGTATAGATCTGTTCCAGGAGACCTTAGTGCATGTGAAGATGATTCAGGATCGGCTCAGGATAGCAAAGAGTAGACAACAGAGTTATGTGGATTGCAGGCGACGGCCACTGAGATTTGATGTTGGTGATAGAGTATTCCTCCTAGTATCACCCATGAAGGGCGTGATGAGATTTGTGAGGCGGGGCTTGCTTAGCCCAAGGTATATCGGTCCTTTTGATATCTTAGGGGTAGCGTGGGATATGGCCTATGAGTTAGCTTTACCCCAGCATTCTCAGCTATTCATCCAGTCTTCCATGTTTCGATGTTGTGTTGGTATATTCCAAATGAGTCTGATGTGCTCCAGTAGGATGCGATTGAGTTGGATGACCACCTGGCCTATGTTGAGGAGCCAGTTGCTCTTTTGTCGTGAGATGTGACGCAGCTGAGGTAGCAAGTCATTCTTGTAGTTCAGGTTCGTTGGAGGCACCATCTAATTGATGAAGCTACCTAGGAGACCGAGCGGGAGATGCGGGAGCTGTTCCCCAGCTTATTTGAGCCCTAGGTACTTCTTGACTTTTACTTACCCGGACGAAACTTTCTTTAGTAGTTGATGTTGTAATGGCCCTTCATGGCATTTGTGTGTTTGTGCCTCTTTTATGTCGTTTAGAGCGTTTCTGTAGCGACCCCAAGTCATTTCTGACATGCTGGCCCTGTAGGTTTGTTTGCCTGATCGTTCGTTTGGGTTCTGTGCCTCTTTTCATGTTTAGGAGCTTTTGAAGCCTAAAAAGTTGATTTTTGTTATAACCTCAGGTAAACGACCTTAGAAGAGAATTCTGACGGTACCATTAGCTCCGGAGAGGCCAAATTATGTTAAAAGCATGATTGGCCCGAGTCCCGAGGCTTTCGTTGTGACTTTGGGGTCATTTGGCTCTTTAGCCTGTGAAATTTGGCTTGAAGTTGACTTTGGTCAACATTCTTCGTAAACGCACTCAAATGAGAATTCTGTCAGCACGGTTAGTTCCGGAATGTCGAGTTTAGTCTAGAATGACCTTGATTCCCGAGGCTTCCGATCTAATTCTGAGGCCCTCGGTAGAAGTTTGCTAAATTGGTGCTTTGGGTGTGGGATTCACTTTTTGTCGAAATGACCTCGTATGTAAATTTTTACTGCGCCATTGAGTCCGGAATGTAAAAATTAGTGGGGTAGCATATCTGGTTTATTTTCATCGGGTCCTGAACGAATTCCAAGGATCCGTTCGGAGACTTTCAAAAATAGGAAAAATCTTGTGTTGCTGGTGTAGACTTTTAGCTTCAAGAATTATGACTTGTAGTGACCAGATTTGACTTTAGCGACCAGAACTGCTCCTATTTAAGTAACGAAAAATCAGATTCTGCATCATTTTAAAACTTCGGTATCTTGAGTTCTAGAGCTCCGTTTTGGGTGATTCGAAGTCCCAGGTGCTTGGAATCCTGTTGACTATGTGAGTGACAGCCCGGGGCGTTTCGGAAAGACTTCAATTGTGGTTTATCTGCATTGTAAGTGGCTGCCCCAAGTCTCTTTTTGTGATAAGTTTTGCATTTTACTTTGTTGTTGAATGGAGCTGTTCCGAGCCCCGAGAGGTGTCCTGTTTTGGAACACAAGCTCTAGGGAGAGTTTAGGACCTCTTCACGGAGTCAATTCCTAAAATTCCAGAGCGGGCCCACATTTCTCAATTTTGACTCTGAAATTGGTCTGTCTCTGATTTTGATGATTTTAGTATCTAAACGACCGTGCTGATGCTATGATTCTATTTTTGATAGCGTGGCAGCAATTCGAGGTCGTTCGGAAAGGAAAAGCTCCGGCAGAGTGAGTTGGAGCACGCATGGTCGGTCTTTTGGTAGGTTACAACTTCCCTTCCTTTAGATTCAGCTTGAATGTGTAAATGCGTGATGATTTGTGTGAATCTGGGCTGGGTAGCTAGTATTTCTTCTCTTCTTCACCGACTTCTTGTCTTAGGGTTGATTTTCGGGCTGTTTCGGGGTTAGAACCATGCTACCGGAGGGGTTATTTATCTGTGGATATTTGTGTATTATGTGTTGGGCTGTTTATTTGTAGTTGCATGCGTAGTTTTGGGTTGCTGTTTATTTTTATTGAGTTATATCTTTGGCCATAGATTGAGTTGAATTTCATCAGTTGAGATGAATTCCCCTGAACCCATGCAATTTCCCCCAAATTTCGAAAATTAAGCTTTGATTGGTGGGTTGAAATATGAAGTGATGAATTATGTGAAATCTCTATGAATCCATGCATGAATTATGATTCCTAAGCTAAGACTTCTCATGAATGAGATTATGAATGACCAAATGATGGATTTATGAAAGTAAGCATGTTCAATCAAAAACTATGATTTTTCTCTATTATGTGGGTTCCTTCAATTATGGTCAAATCGACTTATCTATGACTTTCTAAGCATGAGTTTGCATTGAATTGCATGAAATAAGAGAGATTTTCATGAAGCTATGTGAACCCTATGATTCGCAAGTTATAAGCATGATGAACTATGTAAGAATTAAGTCAATGAAATTATGCATGTCTCATATGAAGTTAATGATGAATTAAGGGTGCTTTGAGATGGAAGCATCAAAGTTTATGTTATGTTGATGTTATGGTTGAGTTGTGAAAGAATTTTTCATGTAATGCTTGCACTATGAATTTGAAACGAACAAGAGGTGATTATCCATGTTCTTTAGGAGCTATTCTAATGAAGGGACAAGAGGCGATCACCCATGTTCCCTAATGTTGACAAGAGGCGACGACCCATGTCAACTAATAATGAACTTATGACTAATGTAATGATAGAAAATAGGCGACTACCCATGTCTACTTATGATAATTGAACTATGTCTAATCCGTGGGAATTATGCTTAGCACCGAGTGGACAAGTGGTGATTACCCATGTCCCATAATCGATGTGCCACCATAGGATGATGGTGTATGATAGACACTAGCTAGTGGATCCACGTAAGCTATATGTTAAGTAAAGGGTCCTACCTTTGCAAGTAGGATGGCCCTATCGATGTGGCGTTATACACCGGATTCCATGTTGATATCTCACATGGTCTTATATGTCGGTTAAGGCTATTTTCCCATAACTAATGAACAAAAGTATTGTTATGATGTTTCTCAAGTAAAGTAAGTATGTTTAGCTTTCTTTGACCATGGTTTTTGTTTTATATTTTCTAATCCTTATCATGTTTAGCTTGGTCATTGCATGTTACGAAAATGAACCACTTTAGCATGTTTTAAATGATTTCGTGTATTGCTATCATACTTGGTACTTGATTGTACTAATGCATACTCTTGCCTGCATTGACTTGTTGATGTAGGGCGTGGCGATTCTCCATCCACTCGTGGCTAGAGCTTAGTAGAAGAAGTGTGAAGATTTGATGAGTCCTCATCCATTCGAGGACATGGCCTAGTTATTCTTACCTTAATGATTGTTTCATATTGGCATTTGTATTGGGTTATGTCCCAAACTTTATTTCCTTTCTTATATTAGATTGGCTTTCAGACATGAGATGTAGACTTTCGCTATTTTTCTTAAAATCTTTGATACGACATTCCATTTTAAACTCTTAATCTCTATGATCTTGTGTGTATGTATGCTAAGTGGCTTGTTGAGGCCTTTCGGGGTCTTATACGCCATGTCACGTCTAGGGGTACCTTAGGTCGTGACAAACTTGGTAATCATAGAACAAGGTTTTAGAAAGATCCTAGGATGTCTCATAAGCCGCATTGAATAGAGTCTTGTTCATGAGTTTTAAGCGCATCATATTTATGAATAAGAGGCTATAAGACGTTTAAGAAACTTCAGTTCTTTCATTACTCCTAAGTCATGCCATAGAGTTTAACTCTATATGTCTCTCTCCTAATTCCTATCCTATGCATTTTAGGATATGGCTACTCGAAGAGCTTATGCTAGAAAAAATGTTGGAAAGAATGTGGATTAGCAAGCTCCTCCTCAAGCTCCACAAGTTCCGGTCGACCCTTTGGCCGAACAAGTATCTAATGCGGAATTTAGGGCTGCTTTAGAAGTGTTGGCTCAAGCCGTGATGACTCAAGCCAATAGAAAGGTTGTGGCTCCTGTGAACCCAAATGTGGGTATGGCAGCATCAAGGGTAAGGGACTTCACAAGGATGAACCCTCTGAAATTTTAAGGTTCTAATGTGGAGGAAGATCCTCAAGAGTTCATCGATGAAGTGTACATGGTATTGATGATCATGGAGGTGACATCAGAGGAAAAGGTGGAATTGGCCGCTTATCAACTCAAGGGTGTTGCTCAAGTTTGGTTCAACCAATGGAAGAGTGAGAGGGCGGTTAATGAGGGTCCTCTTGATTGGGAGAAATTCAAGGTCGCTTTCCTTGATAGGTTCCTTCCCCTTTAGATGAGGGAGGCAAGGGTGCTTGAATTTATCAACCTTCCTCAAGGAAGCATGAATGTGAAAGAGTATGCTTTAAAGTTCACACAATTGTCCCGATATGCTACTTCCATAGTTACCGATCCCAGGGCAAGAATAAGTAAGTTTGTCTCGGGAGTGTCTGAAATGTTGGTTAAAGAGTGTCGCACCGTTATGCTCGTCAATGACATGGACATTTCTTGCCTTATGGTGTATGCTCAACAAATAGAAGAGGAAAAGCTCAAGGAAAGGTCTACACAGACAAAGATGGCTAGGATTGGTGATGGTAACTTTTCACATTCAAGGTCTGATGGACATGGTCGTCCTAGATTTTTACAAAGGTTTTCTGGTCAAGGATCTTACAATGCTCCTCCCAAATTCAACAAAGATAGGGTATCTAAACCTAAACCTCAAGGAGGAAATGGTGGTGGCTCGTCATTGACTACGTGTGCTAAGTGTGGGAGAAAGCATAAGGGCAAATGTCAAGCGGGTTCTAATAAATTTTTTGGTTGTGGCAAGATGGATCACAAGGTAAGGGATTGCCCTTTTGTGGCTAAGGATGAATGGGATAGCCGTCGATGCACTCAACCTCAAAATCCATGAAGTTCTAGTGGGAATCAAAAGCAAAACCGGTTTTGTGCACTTCAAGCTCGTCATGAGCATAAGGGTTCTCCCGATGTGATTACCGGTATGTTGAAAGTTTTTCACTTTGATGTTTATGCTTTGTTTGATCCTGGTGCTACCTTGTCTTTTGTGACGCCATTTGTGGTTATGAGGTTTGATGTTATTCCGGATGTGTTGCTCGATTCTTTTCATGTCTCTACTCAAATTGGTGAATCTATTGTGGCTAAGAGAGTCTATAGGAATGGCCCCATCTCTTTATCTCATAGAGTCACTCATGTCGATCTTGTAGAACTTGATATGTTAGATTTTTATGTTATTCTTGGTATGGATTGGTTCCATTCTTGTTATGCTTCTATTGATTATATGACCCGAATGGTCAAGTTTCTATTTAAAAAGGAGCCTATCCTAGAGTGGAAGGGGGGAAATTCTATGGTTAGAGGTCAATTTGTTTCTTGTCTGAAAGCTAGAAATATGATTTATAAGGGTTACATATACCATCTTGTTTGGGCGAGGGATATAAATTCTGAAACCCCTACTCTTGAGTCGATCCCCGTTGTTAATGAGTTTTTGGAAGTGTTTCCCGATGATTTACCTAGTATTCCTCCTGAAAGGGAAATAGACTTCGGTATTGACCTTCTCCCGGATACGCAACCTATCTCTATTCATCCTTATAGAATGGCTCCGACGGAGTTTAAAGAACTAAAGGAGCAATTGAAGGACTTGTTGGATAAGGGCTTCATCCGGCCAAGTATATATCCATGTGGTGCTCCGGTCTTGTTTGTATGAAAGAAGGATGGTTTACTTCGTATGTGCATTGGCTACCGCCAACTGAATAAGGTCACTATTAAGAATAAGTATCCTCTTCGAAGAATATATTACTTGTTTGATCAACTTCAAGGGCTAGTTACTTCTCTAAGATCAACCTTCGTTCGAGCTATCACCAATTGAGAGTAAAGGAAGATGATATTTAGAAAATGGCTTTCCGGACTAGACATGGCCATTATGAGTTCCTAGTGATGTCATTTGGGTTGACAAATGCTCCGGCCGCATTTATCGACTTTATGAATAGGGTGTTTGGACAATATCTTGATATGTTTGTGATTGTGTTTATTGATGATATTTTTATTTACTCAAGGAGTGAGGGTGAGCATGCAGATCATTTGAGGATTGTCTTCAAGTCCTCAAGGACCAACAACTCTTTGCAAAGTTTAGTAAATGTGAGTTTTGTCTAAGGTCCGTGGAATTTCTTGGGCACATTGTCTCCGGTAAAGGTATTGAGGTAGTTCCTACGAAGACGGATGTGGTTAGAAATTGGCCTAGACCTCTATCACCTTCACGTAGTTTATTGGGTCTAGCCGGTTATTATAGGAGTTTTGTTGAACAATTTTCTTCGATTGCTTCCCCATTGCTTGCTTTGACTCAAAAGAAGTTTAAGTTCACTTGGTTTGAAGCATGTGAGAAGAGTTTTCAAGAGTTGAAAGATAGACTTACTTCGGCTCTGATATTGACTCTACCGGAAGGGTCCCATGGTTTTGTGGTTTATTATGATGCTTCGAGAATTAGGCTAGGAATTGTTCTTTTGCAAAATGGAAGAGTCATTGCTTATCCTTGAAGGCAACTTAAGGTACATGAAAAGAACTATCCTACTCATAATTTATAATTAGCGGCTGTTGTGTTTGCTTTAACGATTTGGAGGCATTATTTGTATGGTGTGCATGTTGACGTCTTCACCGACCATAAGAGTTTGCAACATGTGTTTAAACAAAAAGATCTAAATCTTCGCCAAAGGAGGTGGCTTGAGTTGCCAAAAGACTATGATATGAGTGTCTTCTATCACCCCGGCAAGGCTAATATGGTGATGGATGCTCTTAGTCGGTTATCTATGGGTAGTGTTGCTCATGTTGCGAATCGTAAGAAAGAGCTGGTTCGTGATGTTCACAGGTTAGCCTTCTTGGGTGTTCGGTTGGTTGATTCTACTAAAGGTGGTGTTATTGTCCATAATGGTTCCGAATCACCCTTTGTGCATGATGTGAATGCTAAAGAAGATTTTGATCCTAATTTGGTCGAGTTGAAGGAAGCGGTGCTCAAAAAGTCCATAGAGGCTTTCTCCCAAGGGGGAGATGGTGTACTTCGGTATCAAGGTTGTTTGTGTGTTTCAAACGTAGATGACTTAAGAGGAAAAATTTATCGGAAGCCCATAGTTCTCAATATTTCATTCACCCGGGAGCTACCAAGATGTACCGTGATTTTTTGGAGGTCTATTGGTGAAATGTGATGAAGAAGGATATTGCGGAGTTTGTGGCTAAATGTCCTAATTGTCAACAAGTGAAAGTTGAGCACCAAAAGTCGGGAGGTTTGACCCAAGACATTAGTATTCCTACTTGGAAGTGGGAAAATGTGAATATGGACTTTATTGTTGGTTTACCACGCACCCGGCGACAATATGATTCGATTTGGGTTATTATGTATCGTATGACGAAATCTGACCATTTCATTCTCGTCAAACTTTCTTCTTCGGCGGAGGATTATGCAAACTTGTACTTGAGAGAGATGGTTAGGTTGCATGGAGTGCCTTTAGCCATTATCCTCGGTCGCGGTGCACAATTTTCTTCTCAATTTTTAAAATCCTTCCAAAAGGGTCTTGGTACTCGTGTTAAGCTTAGTACTGCCTTTCATCCTCAAACAGATGGGCAAGCGGAGCGTATTATCAAAATATTGGAAGATATGTTGAGAGAATGTGTAATTGATTTCAAGGGTAATTGGGATGATCATTTTCCTTTAATTGAGTTTGCTTATAACAACAACTACAATTTTAGTATTGGCATGGCTCTGTTTGAAGCTCTCTATGGTAGGAGGTGTACATCCTCTATAGGTTGGCTAGAAGTTGGTGAAGTTGCTTTGATAGGACCTGAGTTGGTGCATGAGGCTATGGAGAAAGTTTGGCTTATTAGAGAAAGGTTGAAAACGACCCAAAGTTGACAAAAGTCCTATGCCGATGTTAGAAGGAGAGATTTAGAATTTGATGTAAATGATTGGGTTTACTTGAAAATTTCACCCATGAAGGGTGTAATGAGATTCGGGATGAAGGGGAAGCTAAGCCCCTGTTATGTAAGCCCATATCAGATTTTGAGACGTAATGGTAAGGTTGCTTATGAACTTGATTTGCCTAATGATTTTGCATCAGTGAATCTGGTTTTCCATGTCTCATTGTTTAAGAAATGTGTCCGACAACTATAGTGCCATTGGAGAATCTTGACACAAAGGATAGCCATTCCTATGAAGAAGTCCCGGTTGAGATTTTAGACCGGCGAGTCCGAAAGTTAAGGAATAAAGAAATTGCTTCGGTAAAAGTTCTTTGGAGGAATCAATTAATTGAGGGTGCTACATGGGAGGCCGAGGCCGATATAATGTTCCGAAATCCTAATCTCTTTTACTCCAATCCTATTCTAGCTTGAGGTACCTAATTCATCATGGTTCATTCTTTTGGTCTCATGTGTCTTAGATATTCTCATAATTCCACATTCATGCATGTTCATGAAAATTCTAAATGTTGTGAAAATGAGTTAACTTGATTGAATTCTTTATGATTATGTGCATTGAATATGAGTAACATAATGTCTTCATGAAATGATGTATTCAACATGCTTTAGCTTGGAGTTTATGTTTCCTCCTCGGATATGTGCATTTATGTGATTGAATTCAAGGTTGGGTTGTTAGTTCTTGTTCTTACCCTCCTTATGATGTCTTGATTCTCATTCAAGGACGAATGTTCCCAAGGGAAAGATAATGTAATACCCAGATTCGAAGGTGGAAAACTTTTGAATTTTCTGGGTTGCTGCCAGTAACTATGGAAGGCACCTAGGGTTCGTCGGTTGACTTACGACCCGTAGGTGGGAACCGTAAGTAGCAAGCCCAAGTTTTCAAAATGTCAAGTTTCAGAATGCTAATGATGGCCCGTCGTCCAATCAAAGAGTAGTAAGTAGGTCTCGTAGATCCCCTCAAAACTTAGTCAAATTCTTAAGATGTAAATCCTGACCTACGGTTGACAAGTACGGTCCGTCATTTGACCTACGAGCTGTACATTGGACACGTCGTTGTAGGGTCCAGGTTGACAGTTTCAGAACCCAACGACGGTTGACCATGGACGGTCCGTAGATGGACTTACAGACCGTCGATAGGTCCTTGCAGTTATTTTTAAGGGGGTCTTTTGGTCTTTTCACCCAATGACTTATTTACCACTCCTAAGTCGGTTCCCATCTTTCCCTAATACTATATAAGTCTATTCAATCCCAAAATCTACCCTTTCCAACCATATTAAAAAAATTCCCCAAACCCTTCTCTCTCAAATATTTCTCTCTAGAACATAAAAGAAGAAGAAGGAGAAGGCAACCTAGGGTTCAAGAAATCAATCTTTCTTCATCGAATTGCTTAAGGAATGGAGACCCTAAGGTATGATAGTGTTCATCCACGGAGCCCTTTCCTCCATGGAATCCCAAAATTTTCTAATTTTCAAATTAGAAGTTCTCAATTGAATTAGGGGTTTTCTTCCATGTTATGGGTTCTTTGAAATGTTGATATAATGGATTGATTTATGAACTATGAAGCATGAATTGAGTTGAATTTCATGATTTGAGATTAATCCCCACGAACCCATGCAATTTCCCCCAAATTTCGAAAATTAAGCTTTGATTGGTGGGTTGAAATATGAAGTGATGAATTATGTGAAATCTTTATGAATCCATGCATGAATTATGATTCCTAAGCTAAGACATCTCATAAATGATATTATGAATGACCAAATTATGGTTTTATGAAAGTAAGCATGTTCAATCAAAAACTATGATTTTGCTTTATTATGTGGTTTCCTTCAATATGGTCAAATTGACTTATCTATGGCTTTCTAAGCATGAGTTTGCATTGAATTCCATTCGAGGACATAGCCTAGTTATTCTTACCTTTATGTTTGTTTCCTTTAGGCATTTGTATTGGGTTATGTCCCAAACTTTATTTCTTTTCTTATGTTAGATTGGCTTTGAGACATGAGATGTAGACTTCTGCTATTTTTCTTAAAAGCTTTGATATGACATGCCATTTTGAACTCTTAATCTCTATGATCTTGTATGTATGTATGCTAAGTGGCTTCTGTGAGGCCTTTCGGGGTCTTATACACCATGTCACATCTCGCGGGTACCTTTGGTCGTGATAACTCTACTAGCTGGGTAGGGCCCCCGGGAGTACCGACGCACTCTACTGGATGGGTAGGGCCCCCGAGAGTGTTGGCTGATTGGGCAGTGGAGTATTAATGCTTAGAATTTGATTGTTGTTCTGTTTCAGGGTTTTTGGATATGAGGTACTTGGGTTTTCTAGCGTACTCTACTGGCTTGGGTAGGGTCCCGGGAGTACCTGCGCACTCTACTGGCTTGGATAGAGCCCCCAGGAGTGTTGGCTGATTGGGCAGTGGAGTACTAAGGTTTGAAGTTGGCTGGGTGGTCGGTTGAGCTGGTTGGTTAAGGCTTGGAGTTTGCCGATTGGTCGGTTGAGTTGGTTGGTTAAAGTTTGGAGTTGGCTGGTCGGTCAGTTGAGTTGGTTTGTGATTTCGTTTCATGGCTTGGCTCTTTCTTTGTTTCCATAGAATAACTCTTCTGTGTACCTATTGGGCTTACGGGGGTCCGTTCGGGTTTTATTTAATCTTTTGTACGAGTGTACCTTCTGGGCTTATGGGGGTCCAGTTAGGTTTAGATTGGTTGTGCTTAGTTTTACTTCCGGTGCGCTTGTGTTCTTTGTTTCGCTTTTGCTTGACCTTTGTCATTGTTGATTCTAGCCTTTCAGTCTATTTTTACCGTTCTTGCTCAGTCAGCCTATGATGCCTACTAGGTACCTGTTGCATTTGTACTCATGCTACACTCTGCATCTATTTTCGTGATATAGGTTGGAGAACCATCTATCAGTGTTGAGTTCGAGCATACAGCGTTCTGTTCCGGAGACGAGGGTGAGCACATGGCATTCTGGATTACCTGTTTCTATCTGTTATTTTTTGTCTTGTCCTTTGCTTTTGAACAGTTTGTTTCTTTGGTCCACTTTTGGGTCCTGTACTCGTTTAGTAGTTCTGTATTGGTTACTTTAAGGTTCTTGGAGGTATTGTTAATGTATATAGATGTTTCGCTTCCGCCCTTTCCTTATATGTGTTCCTTTATTTATGCTTTCGCTTAGTTGAGGTTAGGTTCCACCCTCAATCCCATTACAATTAAGTTCGGGGATAGGGTCTTCGCTGGCCTACTGTTGGATTGGTAGGCGCCATCATGACTCAAGAAATCAGATCATGACACTTACCATCCTCAACATGAGCACACTACCCATAGACAGCCGACTAAGAGCATCCGCCACCACGTTCGCCTTGTCGGGGTGATAGAGGACACTCATATCATAGTCCTTTAACAACTCAAGCCACCACCTTTGGCGAAGATTTCGATCTTTTTGTTTGAACACATATTGCAAACTCTTATGGTCAGTAAAGACATCAACATGCACACCATACAAATAATGCCTCAAAATCTTTAAAGCAAACACAGCTGCCGCTAACTCTAAGTCATGGGTAGGATAGTTCTTTTCGCAAATCTTGAGTTTCCTTGAAGCATAAGCAATTACTTTTCCATTTTGCATAAGAACACACCCTAACCCAATCCTTGAAGCATTACAATAAATCGTCATTCCATCAGACCCTTCCGGTAAAGTCAATATCGGAGCTGAGGTAAGTCTATCTTTCAATTCTTGAGTACTCTTCTCACATGCTTCGGACCATGTGAACTTATCCTTATTTTAAGTCAAAGCCATTAATAGAGAAGCAATCGAAGAAAACCCTTCAACAAACCTTCTAAAATAACCAGTCAAACCCAAGAAGCTTCGAATATCCGAAGGTGATAGAGATCTAGGCAAATTCTTAACCGCATCCGTCTTCTTAGGATCTAGCTCAATACCTTCACCGGAGACAATGTCACAAAGAAAAGACACCGACCTTAGCAAAAATTCACTTTTACTAAATTTATCAAAGAGTTGCTGGTCCTTGAGGACCTGCAACACAATCCTCAAATGATTAGTAGCTCATCCTCACTCCTTGAATTAATAAAGATATCATCAAAGAACACAATCACGAACATATCTAAATATTGTCTAAACACCCTATTCATCAAATCCATAAATTTGGCCGGAGCATTTTTCAACCCAAACGACATCACTAGGAATTCATAATGGCCATATCTCATCCGGAAAGCCGTCTTTGGAATATCATCTTCTTTCACCCTCAATTGGTATTAACCCGAACGAAGATCGATCTTAGAGAAGTAACTTGCCCCTTGGAGTTGATCAAACAAGTCATCTATCCTTGGAAGAGGATACTTATTCCTAATGGTAACCTTGTTCAAATGACGGTAGTCGATGCATATACGAAGTGAACCATCTTTCTTTCTAATGAACAACACTGGAGCACCCCATGGAAAGATACTCGGTCGGATGAAACCTTTAACCAACAAATCTTTGAATTTCTCCTTTAACTCCTTAAGTTCTGCAGAAGCCATTCCGTAAGGAGTAATAGAGATAGGTTGCGTATTGGGGAGAAGATCAATACCAAAGTCTATTTCCCTTTCGGGAGAAACACAAGGTAGATAATCGAGAAACACTTCCAAAAACACATTTACAATGGGGACCGACTCAAGAGTAGGGGTTTCGGAACCGACATCCCTCACCTTAAAAAGTTTTTACATGCAACCCTTAGAAATCATCTTTCTAGCTTCAAGACATCACACAAATTGACCTTTAGGCATAGAATTTCCCCCCTTCCACTCTAGGATAGACTCATTTGGGAATTGAAACTTTACCACTTGGCCCATACAATCAATGGAAGCATAACAAGAATACAACCAATCCATCCCAAGAATAACATTAAAATTAACATATAAACCTCTACAAGATCAACATGATTGACTCTATGGGATAAGGAGACGGGACAATTTCTGTAGACTGTTTTAACCACAGTAGATTCAGCAATAGGAGTGGAGACACAAAAGGGATCTAACAACACATCCGCAAGAACATCAAACCTAATAGCCACGTATGGCGTAACAAAAGAAAAAGTAGCATAGGAGTAAAGCAGAGCATAAACATCAAAGTGAAAGACTTTCAACATACCGGTAACCACATCGGGAGAACCCTCTTGCTCATGGCTAGCTTGAAGTGCATAAAATCAGTTTTGCTTTGGAGCGTTCGAACCCGAGCCACTAGGTAGATCTTGCTTACCTTCTCTTCCCTTAGCCGTGAGATATGGACAATCCCTTATCTGATGACCGCTCTTACCCCGCTCTTACCGCAATCGAAGCAATCATCTGTACCGGATAAGCACTTGCCGTCATGCTTCTTCCCACACCTAGCTCAAGTAGCTGATGAGAATCCACCACCATTTCGTCCTTGAGTCTTAGGGTTAGGAACCCTATCTTTGTTGGACTTAGGAGGAGCATTGGAGGAACCTTGACTGGAGAACTTTTGTCAGAACATAGAATTACCATGTCCATCGAACCTTGAATGTGAGAAATTACCATCACCGGTCTTAGCCCTCTTTGTCTCCCTAGACCTTTCCTTAAGTTTCTCTTCTTCTATTTGTTGAGCATGAACCATGATATGAGAAATATCCATGTCATTGATAAGCATGGCGGTATGACATTCCTTGACCACCATTTTGGACACTCCCGACACGAACTTACTCATCATTGCCCTAGGATCAGCAACGATAGCAGGAGCATATCGAAACAGTTTTGTAAACTTCAAAGCATACTCCTTAATACTCATGCTTCCTTGACGAAAATTGATGAACTCAAGCACCCTTTCCTCCCTCTTCTCAAAGGGAAAGAACCTATCAAGGAAATAAACCTTGAACTTTTCCCAATCCAGACGACCCGCGTCAACCGCCCTCTTACTCTTCCATTTCTCAAACCACACATGAGCCACACCCCTAAGTTGATAAGCGGCCAACTCCGCCTTTTCTTCCGGCATCACTCCCATGATCATTAGCACCTTGTACACCTCATCAATGGAATCTTGAGGATCTTCCTCAAACTTAGAACCATGAAACTCCGGACAATTCCTTCTAGTGAAGTCTCTCACTCTAAATTTTGCCGTACCCACATTTGGGTTCACGGGAGCCACAACTTCCCTATTGGCTTGAGCCAACACTTGAAAAGAATCCCTAAACTCTGCATTAGTCACTTGTTCGGCCAAATGGTCAGCTGGAACTTGAGGAGCTTGAGGAGGAGCTTCTTGTTCCACATTCTCTCTCGCATTCCTTCTAGCATATGCTCTTCGAGTGGACATATACTGAAATGCATAGGTTAGGGATTAGGAGAAAGACATATAGAGTTAAACTCTATCGCACGACTTAGAATAATGAAAGAAGTTGAATTTCCTGAATATCTTGTAATCTCTTATTCATAAATGTGGCGCGCTTCACACTCATGAACAAGACTCTACACGACGTGGCTTATGATACTTCCTAGGACCATTCTAAAATTTTGTGCTCTGAATACCAAGTTTTTCACGACCCAAAGTACCCCTAGATGTGACATGGTGTACAAGCCCCGAGAGGCCTCATACAAGCCACATAGTATACATAATACAAGATCATAGAGTTTAAAGAAAACAATTCCATGACAAAAGAGTTTAAGGAAATAGCGGAAGTCTACATATAGTCTCAAAAGCCATCTGAAACTCATAGAATGAAATGTTGGGACGTAACCCATAGAAGGTTTCAACGAAAGTAAATGACATGAAAGTAAATGTGGCTATATCCTCGAACATATGAGGACTCATAAAATTTTCCACCGTCTCTTATATCACGAACTAGCCACGAGCTGATGGAGATGAGCCAGATCCTACACTTATAAGAAAATGTAGGCAAGAGTATGTGTTAGTACAAAAATGCACCAAGTATGACAACCATGCATAAAAACATCATTTAGTCATGCAAAAAAGGGAACATTACCATAACATGCAAGGATCAAGCTAAAACATTAGATAAAAGGGTTAGAAATCGTAAGTCATAAAATCAGGGTCAATGCAATGCTAAGCATGTTTAAATCACTTGGGAAATACCTTGAAAGTCACTTTAGTTCATTATTGTGGGAAGTTAGCCTTAACCGACATGTAAGACTATGTGAGCTATCAACATGGAATCTGGTGTCCTCCATATACCGATAAAGCCATCCTACTTTCCAAGGTAGGACCCATAAAATTCTAGCCTGCGTGGATCCACTAGCTAATGTCTATCTAAGACAATCATCCTATTGGTGCACATAGTTCAAGGATAAGGAGATTGCTACTAGAAACTCGGCCTCTACATACGTGAGAGCTTCCATCTCGGTATCCACTCGGTGCTGAGCCTAAATCCCATAGAATAGTCATTTACTCATAATTCATACTTTATCATCGTCATTAGTTGACATGGGTAGTCGCCTCTTGTCTATCCTTAGAATAGCTCCTTAATCTTTGATTCAACTTTAGTTGAGAAGACCTTTGAACATGCTATGAATCCTTGTGAGAAAATTCCTTGCACATTCACAGTTTGAGTAATATGTGTGAAACCCTTTCACAACTCAACAACAACATCATTCATGCTTCAATCTCAAAGCAAATAAAAAATCATCGTAAATTTCATAATTGAACATGCATACTTTCATAAAACCCATCTTTTGATCCTTCGTAATTCATCATGATGTCATAGATTTTAGAAATCATAAATCATGCATGGGTTTATATAGATTTCATAAAATTCATCTCTTCATAATTCAACCCATCAACAAATCCTAATTTCAAAATTGGGGGAAATCACATTGGTTCATGGGGATTCATCTTAATTCATGAAATTCAACTCTATTCATGCTTCATAGTTCATAAAACAACCAATTAAATCAACATTTAAATGAACCTATGGCATAGAAGAAAACTCTAACTTCAATGGGGAATTTCTAACTTGCAAATTAGAGAATTTTAGGGACTCTATGGAGGAAAGGGATCCGTAGATGAAGATTATCATACCTTGAGGTTCAAATCCCTTAAGCAATTTGAGGAATGGAAGCTTGATTCTTGAAACCCTAACTTCAATTCTTCTTCTTCAAGTTTTTCTAGAGAGAGAATTATTTTGGGAGAGAAGATTTGGGGAGAGTTTGGATATGATTAAATATAGGTAGTATTAGGCTTATAAGGTTTGTATAGGGCCTATGTTAATGGCAAAACTGACTTAAATTAGGAATTAAACATCTAGGAAAAGACCTAAAAGCTCTTTAAAATAAATGTCGGACCCCCATCTATGGTTGGACCTACGGTTCTTAAGTCAACCTACGGACTGTCCCGTCAACTACAGATAGATTCAGAGAATAATCGTCTTTGGACCTCCAATGATGGTTTCCATTATGGTCCATGGGTCCACCTACGAACCGTACATTCCAGCCGTCGTTCTCAACTTAAGGCTTTAAAATTTTACTAAGTCCTGGGGTGATCTTTGAGAAACACCTACAGTTTGTAGAAGCAATGACGGATCATCCTGCTGAGTCGTAAAAAATGTTTTGAAACTTTACATTTTTAAAGACATTTTTAGGCTCTCTACGATTCCCACCTATGGCTCGTCAGTCAATTTACGGTCTGTAGGTGGCCTCTCTCATTATTGGTATCAGATTCTGAAAACCTGCAACTTTCGTTCCTTTCAATTCTGAGTTTTTACAATTAGCACCTTATACACCTCAATAATGAACTCTTGAGGATCTTCCGCAACCATGGACCCATGAAACTTAGAGGATTCATCCTAGCAAAATCCCTCACTCTAGATGCCGTCGTACTCACATTTGGGTTCACGGGGACCACAACCTCCCTATTTGCTTGAGCCGTCATGGCTTGGGCCAATACATGAAAAGTAGCCCTAAACTCCGCATTAGTCACTTGCTCAACCTAAGGGTCGACCGAAACTTGACGAGCTTCTTGAGGAGCTTCTTGTTCCACATTGTCTCTCGCATTCCTCCTAGCATATGCTCTTCGAGTGGCCATATTTCTAAAAGCATCGGATATGGATTAGGAGAGAAATATATATAGTTAAACTCTATCGCACGACTTTAGAGTTATGATAGAAGTGGAGTTTCCTAAACATCTTACATCCTCTCATTCATAAGTGTGGCGCACTTCACACCCATGAACAAGACTCTACTCGACGTGGCTTATGGACATCTTAGTACCTTTCTGAAACCTTGTGAACTTAATACCATGTTTGTCACGACCTAAAGTACCCCCTAGATATTGCATGGTGAATAAGGCCTCGAAAGACCGCATAGAAGCCACTTAGCATGCATCATTGAAGATAATAGTAAGTAAGAAGTTTGAACACAATTTATATCAAAGTAGTGGAAATCTTAACATTTGTCTCAAGCCATCTAATACATGAATAGAAAGGATGTGGGACATAACCCATACAAGTTTTAAAAGTAAAATGTCATAAAAGGGTAAATGTGACTATGTCCCCGAACATATGAGGACTCACCTAATCTTCAACTCTAGAGTACAATGACTAGCCACTGGTGGATAGAGATGAGTCGGATCCTACACTTAAGAGAAAATGTAGGCAGGAGTATGCGTTAGTACAAAAATGTACCAAGTATATTAACTATGCATATAGGTTACAAAATCATGCAAAAAGGGCTATACATAAGATATAGTGACCAAGTTAAATCATGTGATGACATGATAGAAAATATGAAGTAAAGAGCCATAGTCAATGCACGGAAATCATCTGAAAACAACATATGCTTAAAAGCCTTTAGAAACTAACCTTAGTTCATTATTGTGGGAAGTGAGCCATAACTGACATAGACCATGTGAGCTATAACATGGAATTCGGTGTCTACCCCACACCGAAAAGAAGTGTCCTCACTTGCCAAGGTAAGAACCATAGTTTCTAGCTTAGGTGGATCCACTAGCTAATGTCTATCTAAGACAATCAACCTATGGTGTCACATAGTTATGGGATAAAGAGATTGCTACTAGAAACCCGACCTCTACTAACAGGAGAGCTTCCATCTCAATCTGCACTCAGTGCTAAGCATAGTTCCCACAGACTAGTCGTAATTCATAGCTTATCTTATCATTAATGGACATGGGTAATCCCCTCTTGTCCGTTCATTAGAATAGCTCCTTAATCTTTGATTCAAAGTTATAGTTGATAAAACCTTTCAACCCTTATGAATCCTTCATGTGAGAAAAGTCCTTTCACAAATCATGTTTTGAATAGTATGTGAGAAATCCTTTCACAACGCAATAACAACATCATTTATGCTTCACTTCTCAAATCAAATCTTAAATCTTCAGAATTTCATAAATTGAACATGCATATCTTCATAAAGTTCATCTTTTGATCATTCATAAACTTCATCACAGAATCATAGCTTGAAAACCATAAATCATACATGGGATCATATAATTTCATCATAAAATCATTGAATTAACTCAATTCATGCAAACACAACCTCAATTTTATCAATTAAATCATAATTGGGGAGAACCCATGAAAAAGAAGAATACCCTAATTTCAATTGGAGAATTCTAGATTTGCAAATTCGAGAATTTAGGAACCCTATGGAGGAAAGGAATCCATAGGTGAAAGCTCTCATACCTTGATGCCAAAAGCTTAAAATCTAGGGCCAACTTAGGAGACTTGAATGAAAACCCAGGACCTTCTTCTTCTTCTTCAATCTTTTAGAGAGAGAAATATTTAGGGAAAGATTTTGAAGGGAGTTGGAAGTGATTAGAAAAGGGAAGAATTAGGCTTAAAGGGATTATATAGGGCTTAGAATTAGAGCTTAACCGACCTAGATTAGGAATAGATTAATTAGGAAAAAGACCAAAAAGCCCTTAAAAATAGCTGTCAGATGTCGACCTATGGTTGTGACCTACGGTTTGTGGGTCCAACCACGGACCGCCCTATCTAACCGTAGAAAGATTTAGAAAATGTTTCTTTGGACCTTCAAATGACGGGAACCCATGTATGGTCCGTAGGTTCATTGACGGACCATACATACCAATCGTCAATCAAACCTTGAACATTTAAAATTTTACCAAGTCTGGAAGAACCTACGTGACCTACCTACGACTTGTTCATGGAATGACGGGCCGTCCTGGTGAACCGTCAATGGGATCCCGAAACTTGACATTTTGAAAATATTTACCTTACCACATACGGCTCATAAGTCAACCTACGGTCCGTAGATGGCTTCCGTTGGTACTGGCACAAGACTTGAAAACCAGATTTTATTTTTTTTTTAATTTCAGGAGTTACAAACACCTCAGCTAAGTGGATCCACAAAGCCTTGCCCGAAGGCACTAATGATTCATCTTAAAAGAATGATCATGTACCCGTGTTGGCATACATGGTTTATGAGGAATTTGAGTTGCCTGAGCTCATGCCCAAAATCGGTGATCAATACTACTCCCAATAAATATATATTCTCATGCTCAAATGTATAAAACATAATCTTTCTCTGTTTTGAGGTATTTACTCAAAAGAACCTCTTAAAAGAGGTGACTGAAGTATCTCCATACTCATAAACTCATTTTGAAAGCAAAGTTTTTCTTTTCTCAATTTAAAACGGTTATCTTTTGGAATTACTTAGTTCCCTATTCTTTTCTCGAACTCATATCTTACTCATTCTCAGAATCACTTTTAAAGACAAAGCATTTGTTCTAAAAATATTTTTTCTCTTAAACTAACTTTAGTTTTGAATGTAAATTAAGACATGAGATTAGAACATATAGGAAATCTGAAAGGTGAATGGAGCCTTTACGAGTTAATACTAAGAAGGGAACATAGTAACGACTCAAAGGAACACATACAGAATGAAATACGGAAGGAAAAAGGCGAAGAGACCCCTAGCGCACTGTTGGCGTAGGGCACCAGGCCCAAAACCACTGACCCAGGTTTCGGGCGCACCGTTGGCGCTGGGTGCCAGGCCCTTGGTGGCACGCTGCCTCACCCCTCTGCCAAGAAATCCAATGAATTTTTCAAGCCCTATACTCTTAGAATTGAGTAATTACTCCTGAACTCTTCTTGATTCTCAAAACCAACACGAATTCATAGAAACTTTCATACAAACCCTCTTGAAATACAACTATTACCAAAGATCCTCAATAAAAACGAATTCACAACCTCCATTGTTAAAGAATTGAACTAAAATTAAGAACTATGCAAAAATGCATTTGATACAATGATTTTGTGGATAAATTAGATGTATGGCCTGAGGACGAACAAGTCCATCACTGTAAGAAACCTTACATACCTAGAAAGAAAAATGTTCTTGGTGAAATCGAACATTCTTGAAGAACGCTTAATTCCTAGATTTTTCTCCTCTTGGAACCTGATTCTCTATGTTTAGGAATGTGAAAAAGTGGTCTAAAACATAATAGACCCTTATTTGGGTCAAGGAAAACTTGGCTAGGCTTAGGAGGGAAAGGAAAAGACAAAACTACCCTTCTAGAAACGATTGAGATAACTTAAAGAGAGAGGCTTCACTCAAACAGGCATATCTCTCCACTCCGAACTTGAAATAAAGCAAACTCGGTGGCGTTGGAAAGAGGATTCAAAGATATTTAATTTGGTGGTTCATGGGCACCTAATTCCTTATGTACTGAAAAATATGTTCGTTCATAGTTGACCTAAATAGAATCTTAGGTTAAAACTTACTCGGTAGGAAAGATTTCAACTCAACTTTGTGTTAGGGAATTGTAGTGACCTTAATTGATATCCAAAATTATTTCCACACTAATGAATTGACCTTAGAAACTATGAACAATTAAGAATCACTCGATACGACCTTATACACAATTTTAAAAAAATTCGGGTCTTAACTTAGAAACTTTTGGGGTGTTACAATATCTCCCCCTTGAGATCATTCATCCTCAAATGATGGTTTAACTGAGAATGGAGAGGAAAAGAGTTACTATCACTACCTCTGTTAGCTTCTGAGCTTGCTTACTAACAGAGGTGGAACTGATGGATACTAATAGTTTTGAAACTGGACTAGAGCACATAAGTAATGAATAATATGAGTTTGAACATAGTCACACTCTATCTTAAATTATTTTACATGAAATAAGGATATATGGGTATGAAGTAAGAATATGACTACTATGCCTTAAGTGATATAACTGGTAGCTTTTAAGCTTAGCAACACTTCTCAACTATGCTCTCCTTTCTGATGACTACACTTTATTAGCTGCAACTCATAGCTCCCACTAAAGTATATGACATCTTTTATCAAGGTCTAACTTAAACTGCCTGCCCTTACTATGTTCAAGTCTTAAATCTAAGTCACAAGGTGCTAAACATAAGGTTATTATATTAATCGAAACCACACTATTAAGGTTTTATGCCTCTATAGGAAATCTCATCCCATGAATACGACTCTTTACCATTGCATTCAACTAACCTCGAGCCTAAATCAAGAAACATCTAATGTATCATGCATTTATCCACATGTTAACAACACCACATTCAATATTAGTAATATAACCACTCTACGGACTCCTACTAACAAATCTCTCTAAGAATTTCTCATTCTCTCATCGTCTCTACCAACTGAAATTTCACACATTACTACTAGGAACTGACTAATTGCTCTCATTGAACTATTACTCAAAGTAAAACTTCATCTCATCCTTCCTCCAATATTATTACCCTAGATGGAATAAGCACACTAATACTACCAACATAAGAAACATCAACCTTCTCCTTCTATCATTACTCAACTACTAACATCAACATCACTCTCTAACTAAAAGTATTACTGAAGAGCTATAGGGCGAAAGATCATAAGCATGATTCATTCAAGAACTCTGATATAAGAATATGCATGACATAACATTATGTTTCTAGCCATTGAGATCAAATCATGAATTTGCAATACTGAGCATACTATGAGACACTTGCTTCTATGAATAGGTTCATAGCATGAGGCTGATATCTATAACTGTATGGAGTAAGATTGAGATCAATAGACTAAAGTCTTTGCCCCTCATTTTGTGAAATAAGCATAGATGTGAATATGTCTTAAGTATATGAGCATAGGTCATTGACACAATTCTAATATTAGAAACATCGACATGTTGTTGAAACAACTGAACTTTGAGGAACACGGTAGAGTATAATGGATCGATATATCACTTTAACTTTTCTGAACACATTATTGTCTGACTCTCAACACTTGACTTGGTTTCTCATCTTATCATCTCCCCCTTAGGTTTAAAGATGACACTTTAAAGCTATGAATCTATACCATCATCTCAAAACTTAACTACATTCGCTTTACTCTAATACTCGTGAAAGGCTTATCTCATGATTTTTGAACCCTCCATGTGAAGGTACTAGGGTTCCTTCTAAGACCTCTTTTTGAGATGCTCCTCTTAACCTCTTCCCATTGGCTTATAAGACCGCTTCATCTAACTCTTAAGGAAAAATAATGCTTATATCAACCTATTCCACATTGACATCTCAAATATACTATCTAGGCACACATGAAAAAATCGTCAACTTAATTGGAACCTCGTCTGACTACATACGATCTCTAATACACCTCTTAATGCTCTTGTTAATCTAATAACTTAGCCACAGTTTCATTGCTCTCATCTTAGGGTCATAATACCATACTTGTACCACTACTATTCATTGAAACTAACACCATAATTCCTCACCTACTCTATGTAAAACCTACTTGACCAATTCTCAAAACTAACATCATCACCCTTATGTTGCCATCCTTTTGAGCACGACACTCATCTCAAATTTAAGCTTAGTGTCTATTACTAAAGAAATATAACAATGTAATTGCTCGCTTACTATACTAACTTACAACTACTAGATAAACTTAAGAAACACTCACCCACTAAGATCTCATGACAAGTAGTCAATCTTTATCTCTAAGTCTACCTATTTACAGATTACTGTCAGATTCCATTTCACAGCTTAAGTACTATTTACCCGTTCACTATACATCATTGCCTAATTAGTTCTATAACCCTCTAAATATTATGAGGCTCTCCTTTTTAAAAATCATAGGCATAGCTTAAATTTATTGCATCACGAATACTTGGCTCTCCTGTTCAACACTTATACTTAGTCGGTACTAATGGATTAACACCTCATCATAAACTTCTCTCTGGTCAAAGTATACTCTAACTCATCAATACTAGTAACTTTTACTCTACCTTCTATCATAAAATCTACATAAACTCATCACTTCATAGCCTACCCATATAGAAAAACTCCTCATTAATAACTTGCTGGGTGCATTACTGCAACAACGTAATTTACCTCAACACTATCTCCCTTTCATAGATTACTATACCTATGCATGCATTGTTCTAACTCTGGGCACTTCTACTACTACTGGCTCATAACATCTCAAATCACACTAGCTTCCGGGTTGAAATATTACCCAAACATTCTTAAATATACTATCCTCTTAATGGTCTCACCTGAAATAATGTTTTAGAGAATAGAGTTTTGGAGTACATCTTGCTTTTAGCTCGAACGCATGATTCATATGAATTAAGAGTGCATTCATTCGAATCTCAACACGTAAGCTCACTCACGGGCTTTTCTCAAGCCCCTTTGCAGTCTTAAGAATTTCTAAAGACTTTTGTTGGGATTAACTCATCGATTAGGATTTGGGCTTTTTTTTCAACCACCTTGAGTATAAGGGGTTGTCGAATGGATCTGAGAAATGCACGACTTTGAATAAGTTCCTTATGACACAGTTCTATTGCACGATTTAGAGTATGAAAGAAGGGAAACTTTTCTTAAATATCTGTAGTCTCTCATTTATAGAAGTGGGGCCCTCACAACCATAAATAGGATCCTACTGACATTGTTTCAAAGACGCCCTAGGACACTTGAACTCTGTACTCTGATACCAAGTTTGTCACGACCCGAGCATACACCCTAGATGTGGCCGGTACTCGAGAACCACTACTGGTCCCCAAGCGAACCCTCATCCTGGCTGACTACAAGCGGAAGACTAACTCAAGCATACTCAAACATCACACTGAAAGAGATGTGAATTAAATAGTGTGTTAGAACTCAAAGCTCTCTGAATATACTGAGTATTAAACATAAGTTTTAAAGAAAACCTCTAAAACTGAAAGATTCTCAAAAGTTGTCTATCGATGAAGCCTCTACTATATTTAGATGAGTGTCGGAACAAGACCCACGACTACTCAATATGATACTAATAACAATAATTCATAAAACTAGAGTCCTCCGGAAGCGAGGAGACCTCACTCGAAAGCTGACGAGTGAATAAAGTGATCTCAACGGAATCTTGTAGAGAATTCTAAATACTTGTATCTGCATCATAAAAGATGCAAGTCGAATGACATTAGTACACTGAATATACGAGTATGTAATATAGCTGAATAAAAAAATAACTGAACTAAAACTCTTGGAGTAACTCTACTAAAATATAATATAAATCATGATGGAAAACTAATTTAAACTCTTACCAAAAGAATGCAATAATAGCATATACTAAACAGACCGAACTGAAAGAAATACTCTACTCAACTCAACTCAATGTAAAGCATTATGAGAGATAGATCATTTAAAGCTTCACAAAGTACAATATAATAATTCAAAGAAAACTGTATGTGAAAATAAAACGAAGGTACTCTTTACTCTATTAGTGAGTTTCTCTAACTAACAACCATCACTATGAGCTACGTGATAATACAATGTCTCACCCATGTTGCCAGAACTATCTTATGCCTTGCCGGGGTATATGACACCTCAGTTAAGTGGATTTACTAAGTTTTGCTCGAAGGCACTAAGGATTCATCTAAATAGTATGATCCTTTACCCAGGTTGGCATACATGATTTATGAGAAATTTGAGTTGTCTGAACTCATCCCCATATCGGTGCTCAACACTACTCCCAATAAATATATATACTCATACTCAAATGTATAAAATGTACTCTTTCTCTATTTTGAGGTAATTACTCAAAAGATCCTTTTAAAAGAGGTAACTGCTCCGAAGTATCTCTATACTCATAAATTCATTTAGAAAGCAATGTTTCTCTTTTCTC
Source organism: Solanum appendiculatum (assembly GCA_018342035.1). Taxonomy (NCBI): domain Eukaryota; kingdom Viridiplantae; phylum Streptophyta; class Magnoliopsida; order Solanales; family Solanaceae; genus Solanum; species Solanum appendiculatum. Next base: position 1,190,024 of record JAGDQO010000459.1, read on the forward strand.
AATTTAAAATTGTTATCTTTGGGAATTACTTAGTTCCCTATACTTTTCTTGAACACATCTCTTACTCTTTCTCAGAATCAAGTTTAAAGACAAAGCATTTGTTCTAAAAATATTCTCAAATTCCTCTTTACTTTCTCAAAAACTTAATTTAAAATTGTTGATGATTTAAAAGGATTCTCAATATCAAATCACTATATTTTGAATGTAAATTAAGACATATAAAAAATCTCAAAAGTGAATGGAGACTTTAGGAGCATATACTATGAAGGGAACGTACTGAAGACTCAAAGGAACACGTCCGGAATGAAACACTGAAGGAAAAAGGCCAGATGACCCCTGGAGCACTATTGGCGCGAGGCGCCAGGCCCCAAACTACTTACCCAGGTTTGGGGTGCATTGTTTAAATGGGGTGCTAGGACCCAAACTACTGGGCAGTAATCCTAGCGCCTTGGTGGCGCGCCGCCCTACCCTTCTACCCAGAAAACCAATGAATTTTTAAAGCCAAAATAGGATCCCAACTAGTTTAAAATTGAGGGATTCCTCCTAAACTCTTCCTGAATCTCAAACCCAACACGAATTCATAGAAACTTTCATACAAACCCTCTTGAAGTACAAGTATTACCTAAGATCTGCAACTCAAAATAATTCACAACCTCCATTATTAAAGAATTGAACCAAAATCAAGAACTATGCAAGAATCCTTTATATACAATGATTTTGTGGATAAATTAGATGTATGACGTGAGGACAAAAAAGTTTATTACTGTGAGAAGCCTTACATACCTGGGAATAAAAATGTTCTTAGCGAAATCGACCGATCTTGAAGAACTCTTGAAATCGAGCTTTTTCTCCTCTTGGAACCACGCTATAATTCTTTAAGTGTTTGGTAACGTGAAAAAGTGGTCCAAAATAGATTAGACGCTTATTTAGGTGAAGGAAAACGTGGCTAGGCTTAGGGGAGAAAGGAAAAGACCAAACTACCCTTCTAGAAACAATCGAGATACCTTAAAGAGAGAAACTTCACTCAAACAGGCATATCTCTCCACTCCAACTCGATATAAAGAAAACTCGGTGGCGTTGGAAAGAGGATTCAAAGACTTTTATTTTGGTAGGCCATGGGCCACCTAATTCCTTATATACTAAAAATATGATTTTTTGAAGTTGACCTAAGTAGAATCTTAGATCAAAATTTACTCGGTAGGGAAGCTTTCAACTCAACATTGTGCTAGGGGATTCTAGTGACCTTAATTTATATCCAAAATTATCCCACACTAAGGAATTGACTTTAGAATCTAAGAACAATTAAGAATCACTCTATAGGACCTTATATGCAATTCAAAAATTGTTTTGGTCTTAATTAAGAAATTTTCAGGGTGTTACAGATATATAATCAAATATTTTGTGAGACACATAAGTCTTGAACTATAAAGAATAAGTGGTAATACTTTTTTCTGAAGCATACAAATATAATCACTATTTTTGCAAAACATGCAGAGTCTAAGCAAATGATTTGAATAAAAAATTCTACGTACATGGAATCTACGAATATCATTTAAGTAGAAAATTCTTAAGGAATATTTGACATGTAACCATTAGAATTTATGCCACATGTGTCATATTCATACCTAGATTGTAGTTTTTTAAAATAAATATATTTACTTCCTATAGATAATAAATCATATATCATTTAAGTGGTTAAACTTCAACACACTAAATATATAAAACTTTGAAAAAAATTTTAATACTAAAACAAACTATATATGAGTCATACGACATATGAACAAGTGATTTAGAATGTCATAACATTCAAACTATAAAATATTGACTTGTGGGTGAACATCTTTTAATATGTATGCACACAAAAAGTGATATATTATATTATGAAGCACACAGTGCATGAGCAAGAAATTTGTGAGTCATGTGACATGTGACACCTTATAAAAATTATATAACATATAACTAGCTAGCTCCAGGTCATTTATGTTATTTCCGATCTTTTAAGTGTTTGGTTTTCAACTTGCTAGAACTGATAGTTCAATCACCAAGTCATTTGGTTGAGTTTGGTGCGAGTGTTTTAGTTTTGAGACCTTAATTTTGAAAGAGTTGACTTTAGTCAACATCTGGAGATTTTGATGTCATAATGGATTTCGGTCAGTTCCATCAACTTCGGAAGGGCCATTTTGGTCTAGTGTGATGATCGGTTAGGGTTTTGATGCTTTCGTTTGGAGTTGGTGCAATAAGGCTTTTTAGATTTAGAGTTTTGCCTAAAGTTTTACTTTTGTCAACTTTCTTGGTAAACGCACTCGGAATCAAATTCCATCAGTGCGGTTAGCTTCGAAATGTTGAGTTTGATCTAGAACAACCTTTGGTTTGGTTCGGTTCTCGAGGGTATCGGGATGATTTTTTGCTTTTGGCATTTTGTTTGTCCTTTTTTTGTGAAGTGTTGCCTTTGGTCAACATCTTGACAAAACAACCTCGGTTGGTGGTTTCGTCACTACTATTGAGTTCGAAATATCGTTCCCAAGTGGTTTGCACTTTTTGTTTGCATCGTTTGGACTCTGGATGAATCTGAGGGCTTGTTTGATGCTTTTGGCACTTAGCCCATTTTGTTGGTGCAGCCCATTATGTTATTCACGATTGTGAGGGCAGAAGGTCACGTTCGCGATAGCCAATGTGCTGGCCTTCATGTTCGCGAGGCTTTGTGCTATGTTCTCTTAGGGCTGGCATCCTTGACCTTTGTATTCGCGAGGCAGCTCACCGCAGTCACGATGATGTGCCTGTGTGTGGGCCACGAACGCAAGCATCTAGCTTCGCGATCGCGATGTGTTCTTTGGATTAGTGTTTAATTTAAAGAACAGTTGCGACCCAGCCCGACCTCACTCCCTCTTTTTATGATTTTTGGAGTTAGGGAGCTCTAAATCGAGTGATTCAAAGTTCTATAGTTTTGTGTAGATCATGGCTATGCATTGGAGTGTTGGGGAAACATGACGATTGTAATTTTGAGGTATATATCGCCCCAAAGGGGGCTCGCCAAACCTTGTTCTTGGTGCTTTTTGGGTGTTTTATTTGTGTGAGTTGTTTAGCCCATTTTCGAACTTGGAATTAGCCCTTTTTGGGCATGAGTTCCTTAAGCTATTTGGGACCTTTTGACAGATACAACATTATGATTTTTTGTGCAGGTTCCACATTCCCCGTTTAGCTTGAATATTTAGTCCATCTCTGATTGTTTCAATTTTGTGTCGAAACATCCGTACTGAAACTGGAATAAACTATTTGTTAGTGTGGTGGTGTTTTGAGGAATTTTGGAGGTGGATACCTTTGGTTCTATAGTTTTGGAGCGCGTGTGTTTGGTGAGGTAGGCTACGATCTATTTGTTCTTAGATTGAGCTTTCTTAGATGATGTTTAGCATTTATTTCATGTAACTTTGGATTATGGGAAGCGAATTTAGTATTATCTCTCATATCCTTATTTATTGATTTCAACTTTAGCCTTGGATTAGTTTAGAATTTCGTAATCCTTAGTTTAGGATATATATTCCTTGCTTTTATCTTAGTTTAGTAATGTTAATCTCTTGGGGAAGATTATTCTATGATTTATAGTCCTCGGTGTCACTAATATCTTAAAATGAGCTTTTCGCTAATCCTTAGTTTTAATTGTTTCTTGTTTGAGTATTTCTCTAGGTTGGTTTCGTTCGCTTGAGTGGAGATTGTGAGGTTGTGTGGTTTGTGAGGTTTCACATTGGTTAAGCTGGTAATTGTATTGAGGTCCCTATCCCTTAGTTAGTTTTGAACCTTCGGTGCTTATTATTGTCGTAGGATGGAGGTAGTGGTACTTATACCTGCTTATTTGGTGGTACCATCGGGTGGAGGAAGTGAAGCTTGTCTGCTGCTTCGATTTGTCGATCCTTATGATCCCTTTCACTGCTTATCTAGAGTTGTTTCTTCTCTTGTCACTATTTTTGAGTTGGTTGAGGTGTTTTGGGTCTGAGGCCCTAGTTGAGGACCAGTTGGATCCCAGGTTAGTTCATGTACTCTAAGAGTGAACTTGTTGCTATTTATACTATTTGTGATTGTGGTTGTATTGTTTGGATGCTGGGGATGGCATGCATAGTATTAGTTATCTCATACAGGTGACTTTTAGTACGACCCGGTCATGCATTGGTTCTCAGCATACTTTTTTAGAAAATAGGACTTTTGACCAATTTACCTTTTTAAGAAAATCTTTGATGGGGGTTGTACTACCTTTACTGTTTTACATAAGGACATGAGATTCTGAGTCATGTGGGACGCGCTAATTTATACAGATTTTGAGGCATCTATTGTGCTCATTTATATAAATTTTGAGGCATCTGGGATGCACTCCTCTTTACTTGACCAATCGAAGATTAGCCGACCCTTTCTTATTATTGAGGTTATGATGATTATGATCTCTAGTCACACTGATGGAGCAGAAAGTCAAAGATCGGGACCAGACAGGTATATATGGACACTTCCGAGTCCCCCATGGATTCCTCTGTCTGTGTGATCCATTGATCAGAAAGTGTGAGGTGCGCATGGGTCCTACCAAACTTCCTGGGAGTGCTATAGGTGTATATACCTTAGCACTTGGAACAATTGGTACTACCGGTTTTCATTGAATAACTCACATTCATCATGCATTGCCTATCACCGGCATAATTTAATAATGTTTGTAATTGTTGGTCTTATGAGGGGTAGTATGGGTTTAGTTTTTTGTTGTGTGCGTTCTGGGCACATAAGGGCCCGGTAAGGTTATTAGTTGACTATTTGTTTACTTCTGGCTGTATGAAAGGTGGTACTTTGTTTGATAGTAGGTATTGCCCTTGTTTCCCATTTATTTTACGTTTTTGTGCCGGTTCAGTTTGGGGTAATTTCCACTTGCCTTTTATAAGTTGTCTATGACCGCATCTATTACTATACCTTGGGTTAGTTGTCTACCTTTGCAGAGTCTCGTCATGTTTAGATTGATGGACTAGCATATCCAGGTTCATCCCTTACTTCCTTCATCAATTTTCCTTTTCTTTTTCTTTACTCTCTGTTCCTTACTCTGTTTTGTGTCTTATCATATCATTCTTGTTGTTCCTTTAGTTACCTATGATATATGCTCCTTTCTTACACGTCTTTTATGCTTATGTTATCTTCGAAGCTCAGTAAGCCTATGCCTACCAGTGCCACTTGTTCTTACTCATACTACAGTTCTGCACCTTACAGATCATAGTATGGGTTCGCGCCAATCATTTGGTTCTCGTACGGAGCAACTTTGGGGATTTGTAGACTAGGGGGAGCTCCTAGCATCCAGAGTTACCTCATTTTCCCTCTGTTTTGACTAGGACTAGTCTTTATTTTAGCTGCAGAGACAGCTTTGTATTATTGTATTGCTAGTTTTGTATTATTGTATTACTACCGTACTCTTATTTTTAATAGATTCTCAAATATCGTCTAATACCCGGTCTTGGGTTGATTTTTGTATTGATTTGATTCTCTATTCTTTTCCTTTGCTCCTTATTATTATTGTCTTCTTTTGAAATTCCTTTCGTCTACACAATAGCCTATTACTTCTAGTACTGGGCTATGGGTTCGGCTAACCTAATGGTGGGACGTAGTAGGTTCCATCACAACTTTAATTTTTGGGTCTTGACAAATTGGTAATAGATCTCTAAGTTTACCAATGTCGTCGGTATGAGAGAAATTGTCTTGTTGAGTCATGCGGATCGGTGCAAAGATGTCCGTATCGTATCATCGGGAGGCTATAGGGCATTCTTAGGGAATTACTTTCTTAATTTTTCATAGTGTGTAACTTCTATGATTTACCTCTAAACTACTTCTTTAGAATCTACACTCGGTTAGATGTATAGCGTACAGTGCTCAATGGAAGCAGATGGGACGTCGACTTATACCACTAGGGTCTTGATTCCTTGTCAGGATGCCATAGATGTTCAGAAGTGGCTAGAGGGTCTTGGGGCAGAGTAGGTTCCAACAGAGTTAGTGGCCTTCTTGACTCTCAATGATTTAGAGTTGGTAGTCCTGGTCTCTTCGAGGGTACACCGCATATGTGTGAGGTTCCTGGTTCATCGAGTGGTTCACAGGCTAAAGTTGAGTTGGTAGGATTCTAGCAAGGTTCCTTATCAGTTTTAGAGTATGCGATTGAGTTTCTCGAGTAGGTCACACATACTCCATCATTATTTATTATAGGACACGACATGACTCAGCAATTCATTTGAGGTTTGACCTTGCCACTCTGTCTAGCATAAGAACATTTGATAGAATCTAGGTAAACATTTCGCCAGGTGGTTAGCTATATGAGGTCTGTGGAGCAGGCGTGTATTGAGACTTACTCTGGTAGGGGTAAGAGGCTCCGCTATCAGGATAGTTGCGATAGGATCTTATCAAGAGGTAGGCATCATCCCAGTGTAGGTCATTCTCTATCTCGATCTACTAGATCCGTGGCGGGAGCACCTCAGGTTCCAGGTTGTTCTGTGGTAGGTTATGGCACCCACGATAGGCAGAGTTCAAGACAGACTTCTCAGGTGTGCATTCAGAGCATTCGTTCTAGTTAAACTGGGTCATCTCAGCAGGCTGTTGTAGGAAAGATGCGTTATACATGCAGAGAGTTTAGACATTTTTCTAGGGAATGCCCTATAGTTACACATCACTGGCGACATGCTCGATAGGTTTAGGCCTCAGGACCCAAGTTCAGTTAGCTAGGGGTGGTGCTTCTACAAGCAGGCCGCGGGCTGAGGTTTCAGGTGTCGTGAGTATTTGTGTGTCCCCATATTTCTTTTGCCCTCGATTGCTTTTTTGTGTTGATTTGGGATTCTCATACCCATACATGCCTCTCTGCCTTGCTGTCTACTTGTTAATTGTTGTGAAATCCCTTTTTGGGTGTTATGCGTCTATGCTTATCCTTGAAGACGATTTATTTTAGTAGTGGATTGTGTTTTCTTTGTTGTTGTTCTTGAGTTAGTAGTGAAGTAGAATCTTGTGCCTTTGTGTTTAATTGTCTTGCTTGAGATTGGTTCTTTGTTCCTGCTTTCCTACTTGTTTAGCTTACATGGTTGCCTTTTTCACTCACAGTGTTATAATTTTTTTTATGAGGTGGGTTGCTGAGAGAGTGCTCTTTGGTGGTCTTGGCTCGGATCCCTTCTATCTATTCTTTCCCATTATCTAGATTCGGCTCTATGTTTCTTGGTTATAGGTTTGATCTTTCCCATTTGGCCTTTTGCTATGTGCTTTTTAATGGGTTGGTAACTCAGATTGATGGTTAAGCTGGCGCTTGAATTTTTCCAATGTTGTTGTACCGGATGGTTGTGTTTGAGTTGGTAGGGTTTGAAGTGTAGTAGACTCAGAAGGTTCTAAGAATGGCGATGGCATGGCCAGAGGTGTCCTATGGAATGTTTTGTGTGGGATTCGTGAGGACTATTGAGTAGTACATTCAAGTTCTATTGGCTACAAGTGAAGAGAGGTAACTTTTGAGTGAGGGTGTCTACCTTGCTGATTATTGATTCATTGAGCCATCTTTGGAGTACTATTTTTATTCATGGGCTCCCTGATGTTTAGCTATGATTGTTTGGGTTTTTTGTTATAGGCATGTCTACATTGCAAGCATAACTAGTTTCTATTATCGTGATCCTTTTAGATACCTCGGTGTTGCCAGAGTTCTACGGAGGTGGTGTTGATGGTTCAAGAGGTCATACTTTTGATAAGGGCTTCATGTGGTGGCGTGCATGATGACTTCTGCACTTCTATTTTGTAAGAAGTTGGGAGGTAGTAGAAATGCTCATCTTCAGGATGAAGTCAAAGTAATTCGTGGGTTATCTTTGTACGCTTGTTTCTGGATGTGAGATTTGTGTCTACCATGATAGATGGTTTGCAGTGGTTCAATTTTGTTGTGTTATTCTTGATAGGTTGGTTATGATTATCCTCTATCTACTTGCTCAGCATTCCCTCTGTTTGGGGTGGTTTGCTCAAGTTGGCACTCGATATGTGTTTGATGGTTTCATGACATCTGTCTTTATTGCAACTGGTTTAAAATGTAACTTTTGCTTCAGTTGTTCCAGGGATCCATTAGTAGAAGATCACTATAGGATTAGGCTTAGTGTGGTTGTACCTTTGGATTGGTCATCTCTTGGAGTAGTTATTATGTTTTGAGAGGTTGCATTTATTCTTTTGCTAATGAGTTTGGAGTCATTGGGATTGAACGTTGGGTTGGTATCCTTGGCCGAGTTACCTATTCTAACTTTTGTCACTCCTCCATGTTGAGGTTGTGCATGCCTTTCCTAGCCTAGTTGTTGTTAGTATGGTTCAGGATGAGAGGAATATCTCCGATGGCTAGAGGTGTTGGTTTTTGAGCATTCAACTGAGTATGTGACTTTTGATCTATTTAGCATCCCCTCTTGGTTGTTGGTCACTTCGTTTTGTTGTATCTGTGTTGTATTGGTTCATTTCATATTAGTTGAGTTGGGTGTGGTAGGATGGGAGTCAGTATCAAACGAAGGAATTGGTTTGCCCTTGGTTTGAGTTTTGGAGCTATGAGGTGAATTTGAGAATTTTCTCCTGGCCTTAGTTATTGGTTGATGATGCCCAACCCGAGAAGGTATGTGTAGGTTTGGTAGTGTTTGTGAGCCTGTATTCTCATCTTTTGAGCCCTTAGGCTTCTTCAACTCCTTGACTTTGAAGGATGAAAGTTTTTTTAGTAGTGGATTTTGTAATGACCCTCAAGGTTATTTCTTATTTTTCCAATCTTTTTCAGTGTTTGGAGCTTTCCTGTAGCATCCCTAGGCAATTTACGACTTGTTGGGACTGATAATTCAATCACCGAGTCGTTAAGTTGAGTTTGGTGCGAGTGCGTAAGTTTTGAGGCCTTAAGTTTGAAAGAGTTGACTTTAGTCTACATTTGTAGATTTTGACATTGCAATGGAATTTTGTCAGTTTCATCAACTCTGGAAGGGCCATTTTTTTCTAGTGTAATTATCTAATTAGGATTTGAGGCTTCCATTTAGAGTTGTTGCGATTAGGCATTTTAGTTTTTGAGTTTTGCCTAAAGTTTGAATTTATTCAACTTTCTTGGTAAATGTACTCGGAATCAAATTTCGTCAGTGCAGTTATCTTTGGAATTTCAAGTTTGGTCTAGTAGGACCTTTGGTTTTGTTCCCAAGGGTATCATGATGAGTTTCTAGCTTTTGGCATTTTGTTTGTCCTTCTTTGTGAAGTGTTGACTTTGGTCAACATTTTGATGAAACGACCTCGGTTGGCTGTTTCATCGGTTCCATTGATTCTAGAATATTGTTTCCAAGTGGTTTACACTTTTTATTTGCACTGCTTGGAGTCTGAATGAATTCTTAGGGCTTTTTTGAGGCTTTCGGCACTTAGCCCATTTTGTTGGTGCAGCATTCTACTGGTGCATCAAGTTCTTTTCTTCGCGATTGCGAGGGTGGAGGGTCTTGTTCCCGATAGTCAATGCGTTGTTCGTCACGTTCGCGAGGCTTTGTACTGCGTTTGTGAAGGGCTAGCAGTCTTGGCCTTCATGTTTCTGAGGTGCCTCACTACAGTCGCGATGATATGCGTGTGTTTGGGCCACGATCGCAAGCCTCAAGCTTCGCGATCACTATGTGTTTTTGGACTGCTCTTTAATTAGAAGACCTGTCATGACTCAGCCCGACCTCACTCCTTCTTTTGGCAATTAGGGGAGCTAGGGAACTCAAAATGAATGATGCCAAGTTCTAGAGTTTCGTATGGGTCGTGGCTACACATTGGAGAGCTTGGGGGAGCATAAAGATCATCACTTAGAGGTATATTTTTCCCCAAAGGTGGCTGGCCAAACCCTCTTCACGTTGCTTTTTGAGTGTTTTAAATTTTGTGAGTTGTTTAGACCATTTCTGAGCTTGGAATGTGCCCATTTTTGGGGCATAAGTTCCTTGGGCTATTTGTAACGTTTTGATGGAGTCAATTTTGTGATTCTC